>JBBGZY010000821.1:7652500-8252500 GCA_037952925.1 Lithobates clamitans | reverse complement strand
AAATACCACCAAAGGAAATCTCCATTTGTGGGAACAAAATGATAAAAATTTAGTTTGGGTACAGTGTAGCATGACCGCGCAATTGTCATTCAAATTGCGACAGCGCTGAAAGCTGCAAATTGGTCTGGGCATGAAGGTGTATAAGTGCCCGCTATTGAATGGTTAGAAGTGGTTAAATAACTTCCTCAAAAGCCACAGAGGATATAAATAAACTTTGTGTGCAACAAATACCTCTACAAAACCTAGGTAATATTTGTAAAAGTAAAAAGTAGTATTGACATCACCACTGTGCTGTACATAGTTTGTGTAGAGAGCAGAGATGTGGGAGGGGAACAGCAAGCCCATCCACTATAGGCTGTCTGCCAAAAACTACAGGAAGGGGCAGAGACAACACCAGTCACCCTGCAAAAGGAGGAAGAGCAGCAGTGGCCATTATTCTTTATAGAAGGCTGCTGCACAGAGACAAAGTTTCACACTGGATTACTGAACAGATCTGGAAGAAAATTACAAAAAAACACCAAGATTCAAATATGAATACACATATCTGTGTATGTGGGGTTGATTGACTGAAACTGAAAAGTGCAAAATCTGGCGCAGCTCTGCATAGAAACCAATCAGCTTCCAGTTTTTTTGTCAAAGCTTTTGTCAAATTGAAGCTGAATTTAGGAGCTGATTGGCTACCATGCACAGCTGCACCAGATTTTGCATGCTTTGGTTTTAGTAAATCAACCCCAATTTGTTTATTCCAGAGTTCAGCTCTAAACCACAAATGGACCTTAAAAAAGTAAAAAAAAGACAGGTGGGGTTTTTATGACAGAAAAGACTCTATTGGTCAGTTTTTAATGCACACTGAGCCATGCATGTGGAGCTAAGCGTACATTTATGGCACTGCTCTGTACTATGATGAAGTGACTCCTGTGCACATGCACAGGAGTGAAATCATTGCAGCCCAGGCCAATCACGTGGACAAAAAGTCCAAACCTGGAAGGAAGACCTGCAGAAGATGGAAGCGCCCATGACCATTTAGAGTGCTGATAATGTATCACTGTAGGGGATCATTTTACAGGTAAATCTTCCATATTGCACCAATATGCTGTTCACATTATGACTAACATCTCCTGAGGACTCTTTTAAAAAAAATTGAATTCCACTTCAAGTAGAGAATTACAATTGGTTGTTTGTCCTAATTAGTTAAAACCTCTTGAATAAATGTCAGCAAAATACAGGATGTACTCTGGGGGATATGTGGAATGTCAAAGAACATAGGACAACCACTTTAAAGTGATTCTAAAGACTGAAAGCTTTTTTAACTTCATGTATTTTATGCATTAAGGTAAAAAACCTTCAGTATGCACCCCCCCTCTCCCAAATCCCCCCTTATGCACACTGAGCGCAATCTCGCTCCAGTGATGTGCATGAGAGAAGTTGCTCTCTCTGCTCTCTCCCTCCTCATTGGCACAGAGACAGCAACAGGAGCCATGGGCTCCAACCGCTGTCAATCACAGCCAGTGAGGAGGGAGGCATGGCTCATGAGTGAGCACACACAAGTGCCCCCCATAGCAAGCAGCTTGCTGAGGGGGCCTCAGCAGGGGGAGGAGCCAGGAGCACAAGCGGGGGACCCGAAAATATGGAAATTTGGGCTGCTCTGTGCAAAACCACTGCAAACACCAGGTATTACATGTTATTTTTAATTTTTAATTAACTTAAGTATCACTTTAGGTGAATGCCCCTAGCACATTTCTTTTAGTCCTGTAAATATTCCCTTGACATTGTCTGTTATCTGCTATCTTACAGTCTCATAGAATATTACTAAAGAATATGTAGGCACCAAATTACCAACATAATAAGAAGAACATTGTGCTGTCATTTTTATGTCATCTCTTTATTGTTGAGGTATGATTATACATATGTATTATTTTTAAATTATCTTGTAAAATAATGGTTCTTTATCACTATCACATTCATTTTATTTTGATGGCAATTAAGTCACATAAGCCTCCACTGATTCCTCTCTGTGTCTGTGTCATCATCCTAACTGAATTACTGTCAGGGCATTGGGGGCATTTTCCTGTCATGCTGATTTGACCCATCTATCAAAAAGCTTCCTGCTAATGAGCTTGGATGTGATCTCATTATTATAATTCTGCCACCATTAAATAATAGTACACAGATGACACAATATAAAGAAATGTTAGCATTAAGCATCTCATATAGCACAGCCAGTTCCTGGTTACATTTTTTGGCAGTGATGAGCTCTTGGTCTGATACACATATTCAAAATAAGTCCTTCAAGAAAGTCTTGCAACATAAACATGGAATACAGAAAGATTTAAATAACTTATAATGCTGTGCATAAGCAGGAAAACAAGTCAATCAGTAAATTCCCCCCCAAGAACTAATATTGCAATAATTGACAGCTAAAGAATTAATATGAATAATATTATTATACAGGATTTATATAGCACCAACAGTTTGTGTAGCATTTGATATTACAGCTATGGTACAATCCAGTACATGAGTATTAGGAGGGCCCAGTTTGTGAGTGGCTCAGAGTACAGCTTTTAGGTGAAGGCAGGATGGGCTTACCGCAAACTTGCTGTTTCTTGCTGTTCCTTGTGGACGCTGGTGAATTCCCTTGTTTGACGCATCCGGGAGGCTCTAAGATCCCCCAGTATTATCACTACAGAAATTCCATCCAACCTTTGGCCCTTGACTTTCACTACATAAGCCTATATGTGGCTATATATATTTAAACACAATGCGTAACTGATGCTGTGGTGACTAGGATTTGGAGCACCATCTGTTAAGCTACCAAGTTACAGTCCGGCCTGGGATATGCACACATTTCTGTGAACGAGTAAGTCCTTTCTCTTCCTTATGATATATACAAATATACATATATTTCTCGTTTTCCCAAAGTTCTTATCATGATTGTTTGCCCTTATAAGCTCCTATGACCTACCATTTATAGTTATATGTATAATGTATACTGTATATATGTACTAATGATTGGTACACTCTACCTATGCACCCCCCCAGATCATACAATATCCTTACAGGAAATCCCTGAAGAAGGAATTGCATTTTTTATCCGAAACATGTTGGGTTCTCAAGTACCACGTATATGCATGTTTTCCTTGATTAAAACACTCATGTATATGGTCTAGATATTTTGTATGAACTGTTCACTGTTTTAAATATTTCTTTTGTATATTTTTAATAAAGTATATATTTGTTATTACTCCTGGGTACCTGTATTACCAATCATATTATCCCTTTCAAAACCCCCCCTCTTCCCTCCTTACTTCTTAGGTAATTTACTTCCACTCCCCCCCTCACCCGTACAATCCCAAGGTCTCTTTTGTTTATCTCTCCAAAAATTATTGTCGGGATGTGGTGAAGGGGGTATCCACTTACCTGTATACCTCATGTTTGGCAGTGTATCATTTTTTTAAAAATTAAACTTTATAAGCAGTTACAGCACACAGTTTTTCCTTTTGGGATAAAGCAGTCTTTCTCAACCTTTTCAACACAGAGGAACCCATGAAATAACTTTCCGGACTCAGGGAAGCCCTGCTAAAAATGACTATATCTACAACTCATGATATATTAGTGTGATGATTAGTGGGAAGAATGTTCCTTACACTTGTGGACATTGGAAAGAATTACACCCTTAAAGATAGCTAAAAAGATCAATGGTGTCAGTAGGAATGTATTTGAAAGGCAGAAATTGCTCATTGCTCAAGGAACCCCAAACAACTTCTGGAGGAGCTGTAGGGTTCCATGGAACTCTGTTTGAGAAACCCAGGGATAAATGTTTTGCATAAATGAATACTTTTAAAGCATTCAGTCGGATATTGGCAGAAAGAGGTGGGCGCAAGGTGACATTGTGTTGTGACCAACGGTGTGCTCTTCTATGTGCTGTCACTATGTAAATAAATAGATGCATGGAATTGCAGGACAGATAAGTGGTGGATGATGTTATTATATAAGGAACACTTTTCCCACTGAGAATTTTTTGGGGGAGGCAAATGGGCCCTCAAAACTGTAGGGAAGTTATTTTTTACAGCCTACTACTGACTACCAATGCTGATAGGGGGGTTATTGTTCCAAACAGAAACTGACTACCAAGGCTGCAGAGGGGAGTTAATGTTGCAGCCAACCACTCACCAATACAGTACCTCTGAACAAAGTGTTTATTGCCTCAACAGTTGCTGATTGATAAGTAGTCACTAATTAATGAAGTTTTTTCTTTTTTAGGCTGAAAAGTATATGTAACATATTTTTTAAATGTTCTAAAGGTGGTACCTGTCAGACTCTCGCTTGTGGCACAGTAAATAAAGCATAATGTGGGGGTGATTATTATGTACACTAACCTTGATGTAAGAAAGGGGTGGGGGGCTAAAAAATAATCTGCCCTAAGTGCTAGATATTCTAGGGATGCTACTTGTATAATTCTATACATATCTTCACGTTGCCTAGAAACTGAGAGATTAAAAAAAGCATGAGAATAATTTATTACAAGTTCAGTGAGAAATGTAATCCCACTTCCATTTGAGGAATATTTCACATGTAAATATAAGAAACAGTTAATTAAATGGTCTCATTCGTGGATCCATTCAGTGATCCTTTGCATATTCTAGCTGATTCCAGTTTGACAGTAAACAGAACACAGAAATTAATTTGGAAGCAGTAGTCAACATTCTGCATAGAACATAGCTATACAGTGTAGCACAACTTTAAATAAAATTAATGAATCAAAACCCACATAGCAGTGAGCACAATTCTTACAACTGTGATCAGTTAGGAACACAGAGTAAGGTTGCACTAATTGTTTTTGTTTGTTGTTTTGTGTTTATTTTGATTCTGTATAGAACATGCCTAATAATCATCATAGTGATATATTGCATAGATTTTACCCACTTCCCGTCATCCTGGCACAAATGCGGTGGGCTTTAACGCTGAATGGCTGAATATACGCCGCCCTAGGTAAACACTTTTCATATATTGAGAGTGCGCTATCTACATGCTGACAGCATAGTAACAAACGGATACGGGAAAGCTCCAATGCATACTTGCTATTGAGACCTGTATGATCATGTGGCCACTGTGACTGCCAATCACACCAGTCACATGATTCTAATGCCAGCCTCTGCCTCCTGGTATTTAGATCCACCTAAAGGGGTGGGAGGCAGCGGCGGGAAGGGGTTAAAGAGGGTGAGATGTATTAAAAGGGCAGAATAGTATTAAATATGAATTTAAAAAAATGTCTGGATCTGTGCAAACTTCTTTCTTAATCTGATGCTGATGTTGTAATGCATATGTGAGGTGGCAGGGAGGGAGGGCCTTAGCAACCACACGCAACGTATATGCATCAATGGGGGCTGAGGTTTCTGTATTGAGAGTGTGCCCCCTCTGTTCTCAGCTCTCACAGACAGTTCCTAGTCTCTGCTATGATCAGGGGCCAGTGGGTCGGGCTTCAGATCATGTGACCGCTGTGATTTCTGATCACATGATCAGGAAGTCTGTTCTACAAACCAACATTAGAACCTACCTCCGGTGCTGCTGGAAGGCATTGGGAAAGGGTTAAAGTAAACCTTTGACAAGCCTGGGCATTTCTAACTAAGCATCTAATGAAAAAATGGTCAGGAAGAGGTTTCTTTAGTGAAAACTGCATACTAAAAGCAATACGTAGATCAACATTTAGACATCTGCAGTTAAAGGAAAATCCTTAAACTACCTTTGGGTAGTTTCTGTTGTCATTATGATTTAAAAAGAGTAAACAAAATTGATTGATAATAAATGGCTTCAGCCAAACACTAACCATGAGTGAAAGAAAAGTTTTTGTGTTATAATTCATATTCTCTGAAACATGGCCAAGCAATTATATATTCTGCCAGGGTATGTAAACTTATGAGCACAACTATATAATTCCAGCTGGCTGCATCTCTGGATTTGCTGTTTCTTTTGAGATATGGTTTTCACTGAAGATAACTTTTTCTTATGTAATTTTTCATCATATGTTAAGCTACAAATTTTCCAGGTAATTCAGAAGATTTTTAAGAGGTCTTAAATATATCAGTTGGTGCACATAGCTTGCTAGTAAGAAGGCATATTTGGCTGTAGATACCACTCTGTAATCTCCTATATCTTAAAGGTTCTGCTTAACTGCTATAAATGTTGACAACTTCAAACAGAATGTTAGCCTCAATATATTTATACAGAGAGTGGTCATGATGTATTGTCTTTAATTGTTACAAAGGCTACACTATACAGAGTAAATTTTAATGCATGTCTATTGTTCCTATATTACCTACTCATATCTAAAAGCAGATGACATTCATGTCATGCACAGGGAAAATGATGCCTTTAAAGTGGAATTCCAGCTTACGTCTAACTAGTCTTGAAACAATTTCCTCCCCCTTCCCCCGCTCCTAACACTTATGCTAACTAATCTATGTAAGAAAGATGTATATACTTACCTATTTTCAGTCCACTCCATTCCAGTCACATGATCTCCTATTTGCCAGTCAGCGGTAAAAGGAGAGAGCACTCTGACAAAGATTAATAAAGCCTGGAATCGTGGCACCCCCCATAGGTTTTAATGCCTTTCCATTATTGGTGTTTCTATCTCTCCCTTGCAGCCACGCTGGCTGAGATGGGGTTCTAGATCACGTGACCAGACTAGAATGCCTGACGAAGGGGTCCTACGTGACTCCGAAACATTGCACTGTTCTTGTGATGTGATCATGCAATAAACAATCCGTCTGGATGCTACTTCGATCCATGGTGTGCTGGCAAATATTTACTTTCAGACTGGAAAGGCCTGATAATAAGTAAGTATATGCATCTTTCTTACAAAGGTTAGTTAGCATAGGTGTTAGGAGGGAGAGGGTAAAGTTTCAAGGCTATTTATATGTAAACTAGAATTACACTTTAATACTTTTATCTTAAAGGGTCCTTTCACTCAAAACTATAGTACTAGTTCTCGGTAGATCCTGAACAGTTGTCACAAATTGGTATGACCAGACTGTGTGGATTGCACAGAGAGAACCAAGAAAGTGAATAATTACGTTTATTTAAGGATAAGTTATAACAATATATAAACACCTCCAATATAAACAGTGAACAACCAACCAGTGACCCACAAACAACAATAACTATATAGAATATAAGGGAAGTAGCGCAATCTTAAATGTAGCCAGACCAGGGTCATTCACAGGAGATCAGCAGATAAACAAGGGCAGTTCCAGAATCACAAACGTAAGGCAGGCCGGGGTCATACACAGGGAATCAGCAGATGAGGGAAGGTGCAAAGGGATCAGGCTACAGGGCAGAGATGCAAGGTAACAGGAGGGACAGGATCAGGATCAGATGCACAGGGTAACAGGATCAGGTACACATGTTACAGGTTGCAGAATCAGGTTCACAGGTCACGGGTCACAGGTATGGATCAGGGCACAAGGAAGATACCAGGGCGATGAGTGCAATCATCAGCCGGGTATTTATATGAATGCCTGTAATTAGCTTCAAGTGACACCTGAACTGATCCAGAGTGCTGGGAAACACCAGCTGGTGGACACCGTTATTACAGCCAAAGGATCCAACAGTGCCACCCACAGGTGAATCCCTCCACTACAGATCCAGAGTATTGGAAGGCAGCCACTGGTGGACACTGGTACTGCGATCCAAGAGAATGACAGTGCCACCAATGGGCAAACCCTTTCCTGACAACAGTTAAGCTACTTGACAGTTTCTGCCTCAATACCTGCTTGTGCAGGCACTAGCCTAGACAAATTTCACTTTTACTGTGTAAAATCTCACAGTGTTCTTACTATATTTGTGTATAAATTAAATACACATAGCTTAGTATGGGTTAAGCTATAATTAAATATACATAACCTAGTGTGGGTTAAACTAAAATAAATAAAAATTTACTTTAAATTTCAAATAAAAATAGTGACAACAAAAGTCCAGTGATTGCTGCAGTGGATGGGGAGTGATGAGGTTCTATGGTTGTTGGAAAAGGTGAAGGTAGTTATTCCCAATAATCCTGTTGTGGCTCCCTTAACAGTCTGGTCTCCCAGGACTCTTACCTCAATGTTACAAATAGCACGCAGTCACCATTAGGGGTATCTCCTGACTACCCTGGATGGTCAATATGGTATCTCTGGATGGTATATTGAGCAATATTGCTTCTCAGAGTGCAGCGATATGTAGTCCAATCACATAAGTGCAGGGAGGCGAGGAACAACGCCTAATTTGTTCCCTGTGATATTTTAATCTTTTTTGTGTAAAAGTCTATGCCACTATGTTTTAATAAACACGTTTTTAGACTTGACATACTGCACTATTGGAGGCTTTTTTCCCTCCTTGTTCTTTCTCTCATACTGAGGTACCTCCCTGCACTTATGTGATTGGACTACATATCGCTGCACCCTGAGAAGGAATATTGCTCAATATACCATCCAGAGATACCATATTGACCATCCAGGGAAGTCAGGAGATACCCCTAATGGTGACTGCGTGCTATTTTTAACATTGAGGTAAGAGTCCTGGGAGACCAGACTGTTAAGGGAGCCACAACATGATTATTGGGAATAACTACCTTCACCTTTTCCAACAACCATAGAACCTCATCACTCCCCATCCACTGCAGCAATCACTGGACTTTTGTTGTCACTATTTTTGTTTGAAATTTAAAGTAAATTTTTATTTATTTTAGTTTAACCCACACTAGGTTATGTATATTTAATTATAGCTTAACCCATGCTAGGCTATGTGTATTTAATTTACACACAAATATATTATAAACACTGTGAGATTTTACACGGTAAAAGTGAAATTTATCATCCACACATAACAGTTTATATTTTATTTCTATTTTTATGTTTAATTTTTTGCTATCACAGATAGATATCCAACACATCACTTAATATACTTCCACCTTAGATTTTTATAAACACTCTCCTTATGTTCATAGGTTAATTTACTCCGAATTGCTTATCACTATTTGCGCGAAATCACTTTATTGATCTAAACTATTTAGTGTTATGTGTTACACTTATAGATTTTGCTGCACTTTCGTTTATACCACACACTTACTTTACTCACTATTCCAAAGTAGTGCGAGAGCTCCTTAACACTAGCCTAGACATCTTTGGCATCTGCACACTAAACCTGCTACAAACCAGGTCATTTCTGACTGAAAAATATGAAGAAAAAAATCTGTAAGCAGTAGGTACCTTTACTGAAGACCACATGTCAGAATGTTTTTGTGACATCAAGTGGCAGTCTACAAGATTATGGACTACTTTGATAACCAATCCTGTAAATATTATTATATCTGTTGATCTGTTTGCCGTGTTTTATAGGCATTTGAGATTTACAGTAGACTAAATGATTTATAAATCTATTATTAAAAATCCAAGGCTTTGACTATTAGCACATCACTCAATTTTCAGTGAATCCCTAAAGGCTTTAGTTCTCTGTCTAGGATTCTAGGACCTCTTCAGCCTCTTTATGTATTCTTTTCTTATCCAAAGAAAGATATCATCATATGTTACCATAAATCCTGCAAAAGCATCTTAATCACTTTAGCTCTCGCACAATTTTACAGCTATGGACCTGTTTATTTTGCAAAAACCTTGTCATTACTAAAAGTGATCGTAAAGGTTTATTTAAATAACAAATATGTCATACATACCTGTTCTTTACAAGGGTTTTACACAGAATGGCCCTGATCCTCCTTCTCTAGGGTCCCCCGGCGGCGCTCTTGTCCCCTGCTCTTCATTGGGTGCCCTGTGGTGAGCTGCTTTCCATGGGGGCACCTGTGCGAGCGCGCTTGCATGTCCTGCTGCTGCGTCCATTGACATAGACAGTGGGACTCGGCCTGCCTCTGGCTCCTGTGTCACTGGGTTTGATTGACAGAAGCGGGAGCCAATGGCTCCTGCTGCTATCAATGTATCCAATGAGGACCCCAGACACTGGCTGGAGCTGCTGGGCTTATGCTCATTGCTGGAACGATCAGGTTCAGTTAACAAAAAAGGGGGGCTCTGGGGGGCAGCTGCAGTACCGAAGGTTTTTCACCTTAAAAGAATGCATTATGGTGAAAAACCTTAAGACTTTACAACTCCTTTAAGATGACAAAGTCATATATATATAGTGTCTCACAAAAGTGAGTACACCCCCCACGTTTTGTAAATTATTTATTACAGGCATACCCCACTTTTAAGTACACATTGGGGTTTATTTACTAAAGCTGGAAAGGGCAAAATCAGACTCACTTCTGCATAGAAACCAATGAACTTCTAACCCCAGCTTGTTCAATTAAGCTTTGTTAATAAAACCTGGAAGCTCATTGGTTTCTATGCAGAAGTGAGCCTGATTTTGCACTTTCCAGCTTTAGTAAATAAACTCCATTATGTACTTAAAAGTGGGGTATGCCTGTATATCTTTTCATGTGACAACACTGAAGAAACTACACTTTGCTACAATGTAAAGTAGTGAGTGTACAGCTTGTATAACAGTGTACATTTTCTGTCCCCTCAAAATAACTCAACACACAGCCATTAATGTCTAAACTGCTGGAAACAAAAGTGAGTACACCCCTAATTAAAAATGTCCAAACTGGGCGAAAGTGTCAATATTTTGTGTGGCCACTAAGGATGAGCTCCGGCGTGTTCGCACACATGCAGAGCCCACCAGGAAGTGGGTACTGCGCTGTGCTAATCACAGGTAGTGAGACATTGTTCCGATGCACGGCTGCAGAGATGGGGAAATATCTCACTGCCTGTGATTAGCGCAGTGTCGACCCCCTGGCGGGCTCTGCACGTGAGCTGTGTGAACACGCCGGAGCTCATCCTCAGTGGCCACTATTATTTTCCGGCACTGCCTTAACCCTCTTGGGCATGGCATTCACCAGAGCTTCACAGGTTGCCACTGGAGTCCTCTTCCACTCCTCCATGACGACTCCTCCATGATGACAACATGGAGTTGGTGGATGTTAGAGACCTTGCGCTCCTCCACCATCCATTTTAGGATGCCCCATAGATGCTCAAAAAGGTTTAGGTCTGAAAACATGCTTGGCCAGTCCGTCACATTTACCCTCAGCTTCTTTAGCAAGGCCGTGGTCGTCTTGGAGGTGTGTTTGGGGTCGTTATCATGTTGGAATACTGCCCTGTGCCCCAGTCTCCAAAGGTAGGGGATCATACTCTGCTTCAATATGTCACAGTATATGTTGGCATTCATGGTTCCCTCAATGAACTGTAGCTCCCCAGTGCCGGCAGCACTCATGCAGCCCCAGACCATGACACTCCCACCACCATTCTTGACTGTAAGCAAGACACACCTGTCTTTGTACTCCTCACTAGGTTGCTGCCACACAAGCTTCACACCATCTGAACCAAATAAGTTTATCTTGGTCTCATCAGTCCACAGGACATGGTTCCAGTAATCCATGTCCTTAGTCTGCTTGTCTTCAGCAAACTGTTTGCGGGCTTTCCTATGCATCATCTTTAGAAGAGGCTTCCTTTTGGGATGACAGCCATGCAGACCAATTTGATGCAGTGTGCGTCATATGGTCTGAGCACTGACAGGCTAACCCCTCAACCCCCTTCAACCTCTGCAGCAATGCTGGCAGCACTCATACGTCTATTTGCCAAAGACAACCTCTGGATTTGACGCTGAGCACGTGCACTCAACTTCTTTGGTCAACCATGGCGAGGCCTGTTCTGAGTGGAACCTCTTTGTCATGAGGTGCCATGTTGAACTTCCATGGTCCAGTATGAGAGAGTGAGAGTGATAACACCAAATTGAACATACCTGCTCCCCATTCACACCTGAGACCTTGTAACACTAACGAGTTACATGACACTGGGGAGGGAAAATGGCTAATTGAGTCCAATCTGGACATTTTCACTTAGCGGTGTACTGACTTTTGTTGCCAGCGGTTTAGACATTAATGGCTGTGTGTTGAGTTATTTTGAGGGGACAGCACATTTACACTGTTATACATGCTGTACACTCACTACTTTACATTGTAGCAAAGTGTCATTTCTTCAGTGTTGTCACATGAAAAGATATAATTAAAATAGTTACAAAAATGTGAGGAGTGTATGATATGTATGATACTGTATATATATATATATATATATATATATATATATGTAACAAACAACTTTTTTTTTGGTATTATTGTCTTGCAAAAAATATTTTTTGTTTTATGCAATCCATAGAAGGAAAATGTAAAAAAGTTAAAAAATTACGTTACTATAATTAACTTTTTTTTTAAATTAATTTTGTGGGGTTTTTTGAAGGAACTGACCAAATAAATACTCATGGTTAGTAAAATAGATATAAAGTAAAAATCAGCAGGAAAATAATAACTAAGGGGAGAAGAGGAATAACTAAGAGGAGAAGAGGAGAAGAGGAAGATATAGTTAAATGAGGTTGATCAGGGTAAATAAGGGTAAAGCAAAAAAAAAAAAGCTTTTTTTTTTACTTGCCGGGTTGCTTCAAAGTGCTATCTATACCCCCAAGTTTTGTATGTTTGTTTTGAATGTCAGATTTTACTATTACCCAAGGCTCTGTTAAAAAGATTTATTTTCTGGGAACAATGTTTGACTAGACTGGAAGTAAGGGAACAACTGCAGAAGGGAAGCAGGCAACAATAAAAAAAACTGACAGAGGTTCTAGTGTTTCCTTTTAAGGCCTCTTGCACATGATACTTCTGTTTGAGCATCTATTTTTTCAGCTGTTTTTTTTTGTATGTATTTTCACGCATATGAGTTTGCGCAATTTTGTGCATTTTTGTGTGCATGCGCGCAAACTTATTCTCGCGTTCACAATATGCTAATGAACATTTGCACACAAATGTGCACGATTGCGTGCACAAGGCATAAATTACTGACCAAAAATGCATATTTTTCCATTTTTTTTTTTACTGAAGAATACACGGTGCTTGTTTACGTGCCTGTGTGCATAGGCACATTACAATTAATGGACTGTATTTTAGCTCAGTAAAAAAAAATAAGCTGTACTGAGCTTTTTCAAGATGCAGTGTGCAAGGGGCCTTAACTTTGAAAAGCATGTTTACTTCTGTCTGTGCAGGAGAGACAGGAGTTCTAATCCTTCTCCAATCTATCCAAAACCTAAAATAAAAAAATGAGGTATAGTTGCACTCTAACTGACATCATATGCAGATTGAAGATCATCCTTTTGATTTTCAAAATCATGAAACAAAGCAAACATAAAAGTATCAGTGTAACTTTGTACCTCTCTGTCTTACACATGAACAGTGTTTCTAAAAATGGTGTCAGAAGGTCTGTTTTTTTTACAGCAGGGCATACTACACATGTGACGTGTGTATTTAAAATGCCTGTTGAGCCTGCTGGTGAATTGCACCTAATGCAGCTTTATGTGATGGTGTGGCAACAATGCTGCACTGCACCTGGATTTTTGTCACTCCCATGTAGACAGTGCCTGTCAGATTAAACATTTGTGCAGGGATTGTGGCTATTTGCATTGTCACTACTGATTCACAAGCCTGTTGCATGTCAACCAACACCTGATCACACCTAGCCCTGGCCACTGCTTTTTATATTAACACAAATAAAGGAGAATTTGTGTATGTGTATCACATAATAACTGAATGTAGTACACAATTTCTTGCCTGGAGGTCCTTCCGATAACAGTACCTCCTGTTGCAGGATGACTACACTAAGCCACTGCTTTTCAATTAATAGTACCATTGTCTGCCTGCTTTGTGCTCCTTCAGTCTACAGAAGAGTTTACATACACTTTTATGTTTTAGCTGTCAGTGATCAGTCAAACAAATTCTAAAAGTGGGATGGTTATCTCAAAACAATCGCACAATATTTTTATGTGTTGAATTTTGGGTTAGTAGATGAAGTGAAGCTTTACTGGCCTCCATCATCCAATCATGTGCAAGAAAAAAAATTTTTTTTTTCTTGCTTGTGATTGGATATCCTTTGCTCAGTGAAAATGCTCTAGCAAAGTGAAAATTGTCTTTGCAAATAGAACATGGTCCACTCCTTTAGTATATCAACCTCAATCTCTCCATTGTATTTCTTTTGGCTGAAAACTATATTTATGATTGTTCCGTTCTGTAATTATTGTTTGCAGTACACTTTCCATTTATTTCTTGCCTCAAAAAACTAATCATTAAATAGTATATAATTAAAAAAATCTAGAGTAGCATGCTAACTTTAAATAATAATAATCATAATACGTTGGTCAAAACAGCTCATCAGTTTTTAGTTAAGAATCAGCAAGCTGGCAATTACTGCATCACGATAAAACTGTACATTTGTATGCAGACACAATGCCCCCTAATTTATGCAAAAAATATTCACTGCACACTTGTGACTTTTCAGTTTTAAAAATCACCTTAACTGTAAAATAACACAACTGCTGTCTTAGTCTTGATTTGCAATGAACCCATCGAATTGTACCCTTGTGTCTAAATATTAGTGCAGCCTACTGGGCACAACAGCTCTATGTTCCGATTTTAAGTATTCAGTCGGCTCAGAATGTTCAGAAGTAAAAGTTAAAATCAAATCTAAGCTGTGATGTACTGCTTGGTTACAAATGAGTAATTCATAACTTTATGCCGGTAGCTGAAGCCAATACTCTGTGATAACTTTGAAAGTGCTGTATATTTTTTGGAGAGTGGTAACAGAATTTTCATACTTCATCATGGAGCTAGATAGTAAAATGCAACAGATCTTCTGTCCTACAGCACTGTTTTGATTAACAGATAAATCATGTCATGAGCAGGGATTCTCTTGATGATATCCTTGTACTTTCAAACTGATCCCAGTCCTTGGATGTGTTACAGATTCATTGCTATCCGGAGAATTGAAACCTA
The DNA here is from genome assembly GCA_037952925.1 of Lithobates clamitans. Classification (NCBI taxonomy): domain Eukaryota; kingdom Metazoa; phylum Chordata; class Amphibia; order Anura; family Ranidae; genus Lithobates; species Lithobates clamitans. Next base: position 8,237,610 of record JBBGZY010000821.1, on the reverse strand, counting down.
CACACCATCCAATACAAAATGACTGAATTTAAAGCATGGGGCTCTCAGAATATGATTTAAACCAGCAAATAAAAGCCCTGTTCTTTAATGTAACATTGCTCCATCTCAACAGTATAGATGATATTTTTTAACATTTAAAACTTGTATATATAGAGCTAGTGTAAAGGCAAAAAAGTCAGTTTTAATACAGTCAGGATAAATATTCTGTCAGATAAGAAACATCTGAAATAAAGAAAACTTTAAAGTATAATTTTAGGAAAAATATCTAACAAACATGAAAGTAAGTAAGACAAGCCATAATTTAGATTAAGTGCACTAAAGAACCCTAATGTACTGTAAATAGTTTTAAAGTGGACCCATGAGCTCACCTGTGCCTGAAGATGGTGTAGAGAAAGGAGTGCATTTTTTTTATGACAATGATCTATGATCTCGTTAAAGCTTTTTGTCACATTGTCACAATATTGAAATAATATTGTGACGGTTAAAAAAAGTAAATATTTTTTGCAAAAAGAGTGGTTCTAACAGAAAGGTGTTGCTTTATGTGCAAAGCCTGTGTGCTTACAGGCTTCAGTGATGCAAATCCAGCCCTGCTTTTTAGGTATTTCAACACATCCCCCAAATTCTGCCACTCTACTATGAAATATTAACAAACATTTCTGTAATTGTACATGACTTCTCATGCACCTCTGCCTTTTTGTTTACCAAAATGTATATCCATCACAACTGATGACCAGTAGGCTTGGTAGAGTGTAATGAGTCAGGGAACAACTACAGAGTCATGCTCAGTATTTGCGTAATAGGATTTGGGGATGCCCTGGTGTTCTGCAAATAAACCTTGAGGTGCCTGTTTTTTATTAAGATTTCAATAGCTTTTTTTAAGTTTTACAAAAGAGACAATTTTAGGAAAAAATGGTAGATTCAAACAGATGTTCCATCTAAAGCAGGGGTACATCAAGTTAACAGTTCCAAACCTGAAATAAACAGTCATTGTTTTATGCTGAAATGATATACAGTATCCACTTGCTGAGCGCCCTATCGCATATTTACTGCTACAGGGTGGCCGTGCTGCGCATAATCACGTATATATATATATATATGTGATTCTGCATTTCCGGGTCTTGGGCGCAAGTCCCGCTATAAGTAGCTGATCGCCACCATTACTTGGAAATAAAAAAAAAAATATCCTTTTTTTTGGTTTGTAGATGCTATAAATTTTGCGCAAACCAATCAATATACTCTTATTTGGATTTTTTATCAAAAATATGTAGCAGAATACACATTGGCCTAAATTGATAGATTTTTTTTATTTTTTATTGGATATATTTTAGAACAGAAAGTGAGATATATATATATTATGGTTGGACTGGATGGACTTGTGTCTTTTTTCAACCTGACTAACTATGTAACTATATATATATATATATATATATTTTATGTCAGTCGTTCTTAGTTTATAGCGCAAAAAAATTAAAATGCAGAGGTAATCAAACACCACCAAAAGAAAGCTCTATTTGCGGGAAAAAAAGGACATTTATTTGGGTACAGTGTTGCATGACCGCGTAATCGTCAATTAAAGTAACGCAGCACTGTATCACAAAAAATGGCCTGGTCAGGAAGGGGGGTAAACCTTCCCGGAGGTGAAGTGATTAAATGCTAGTCCCATGTGGAAGCTGTAGACAGAGGAGGTAGGAGGGGAGGGTGGAAGAGAGGGGAAGTAGAAGGGTAGAAGGAGGAAGAGAGTGAGGGAGGTAGAAAAACACCAGCTAAACACTGTTGGTAACAGAATGTGAGTGATAACCATTTCAAACTTGAACTTTAGACTTGAACGTTACATTTGGGGTGCCTCGGCCATTGCGACCACTTATATACAAACTTTTCTAGCTGCATATTCTTTCTAGCGACCCTTTTTTCCATTTCACATTGGAGGTTAAAATCAGAAATAGTACCGGAAATGGAGGGGTTTCGGAGGTTTTCCATAACCTAGTGATGTTTATCTTAGCAGCAAACAGTAAATGTATAATAGCAAATGGGGATTGGGGGGGTATTTTTTCTATACCTACATGAAGTAGGGTCAGGGTGGGAGTTGGGGTCGAGGGTATTTCAGAAATAGAGGCGATCAGGACAAATTTTTGCTTCCAAAAGAAGCTTAAGGACTTAGAAAACCATATAGTATGAGCAATAGAGCCTATGCTACTCTAATTTCTCCATCAGGTAGGTGAGTGGCCAGGGTACATTTTCAAGAGTCGATAAATTGTTAAATACCATCTATTAGTTTTTTATTTTTTAAGATTCCCAGTGATTGCTGCAATAGGATGCCTCAAAGGTTACTCTAAATGCTCCTTGCCACATAGCTAGAGTGATAGGGGTACCCAACTCATCCATCCATTTGTTTAGAGTTTTTATTTGGGAGCAGGGTCGGTCATCACTGAGTATAGAGTACAGTAAAGATATACCTTTCCTAGGTCAGGAAGCACAGGTGAAATACTGAAAGACGGGTTCAGGAAAAGCTACTGGGAATGGTAATTTAGAAGAACCAAGAAAATGGACAATTCTTGCGTGCATATATGCCTCAGAGTTTGGGAGGTTAAATTTGCTTTGGAGCATTTTAAATGTTTTCATAGAGTCCTTAGTTATGATGCAAAGTCCAGAAGCAAGGGAGAGAAAAGATCACCGCTCCAGGTGGGTGTGTTGAGAATGACACTCTCCTCGGGGTGGAAGCAGCAGGAGCAGGCTAAGCACGTAGCAATGAAGGAGGATCTGGACAGCCGCACTTCAATATAAATTGAACACTACACTTAGCTATGACTAAGCACTATTAAGAATGTTAAACGCGTCAGTTAACTCATCCTGTACCCTACTGTTGTTTGAACTTTTGTTTATACTGGAGTGCGGCTGTCCAGATCCTCCGTCCTCATTCCTTAGTTATGATGTCACCTACAGTTGAAATACCAGCAGAGTGCCAGCGGGATATGTTTAGGTCAGGGAGAAAGGTGGGTATGTCCTAAGGGGTATAGGTAGCATTTGAGTAGGTGAGCCAGGAGGGTATGTGACCAGAAGTTTTTCCAGGCTAAGAGGGATGTTATGGTTGAGGGGTAGGCATTCCATGGGGGTGCAGAACAGCCTGCTGTGGTTAGAAGGAGGTAGTCTGTTAGGGTATTGAGCTGTGGGGATGAGATTTCCATAAGAAACCAAGGTTTCTAGGGTGTATGGTGCCACCAGTAGTAGAGTTGGTCTAAGATTGAGGCATAGTAGTAACTACTGACATAGGGTAGTCCAGCTTCACCTCTACTATGGGGTCTAGTTAAAATTTAGTTAGCACATCTGGGTGGTCTAGAGTCCCATACAAATTTAGAAAATTGTCTCTGAATCGAAGCTAGGAGGGACTGGGGAATAGGAACAATCAATGTACGGAACAGATAGGCTTGGGCAGCACAATCATTTATAGGATGGCAATCCTTCCTAGTTTGGAAAGACCTACACAACACAGCGATCTTAAAAGAAGGGGTAAATGACGGGAGAAGGCATAGTAGTTTAAAGAGGAGTTCCACCCAGGGGCTCCATTAAAAAAAAATAAAAATAAAAGTCAGCAGCTACAAATACTGCAGCTGCTGACTTTTAATTGGACACTTACCTGTCCCTGGGTCCAGCGATGCGGGGGATTGAAGCCCCGCTCGTCCCCCCCCTCCGCTCGTCGGTGCCGGCATTTCCGGTGACATCACTTTCCCCCAGGCACAGGAAGGGCTCGGCTCTGCTCCCTCCCTCCTGTCAATCATCTGGGACCCATTACAGGTCCCAGGTGACTGAGCGGCCAATCACGGCACGCGGCGACGCTCGCGCATGCGCAGTGGGTGCCAGGCTGTGAAGCCACAGCCTGGCGCCCATAGTTGCAATGCCGGCGCCGCTGAACGGAGGGGGAAACAAGCGGGGCTTCGATCCCCCGCATCGCTGGACCCTGGGACAGGTAAGTGTCCAATTAAAAGTATTTGTAGCTGCTGACTTTTATTTATTTTTTTTTTTTTTGACTGGACCTCGGGTGGAACTCCTCTTTAAGGATCAAAAACACAAAGCCATCTCACGACTTTTGGCAAATAAAAGGGAACTCAATTTTTACTAGATAGTTACCTGATCATGTTTGTGTTTTTTGCTTGATAAATTTGATAATTTGATTTATAACATTACATTTTTATTTTAAATTGATTGTTATATATAATACATATGTTGCCTGTTGGAATTAACATACATTTTAGGGCTAGTTTACATGCACATTTGTGTTTTGTTGCTGTCATTAAAAAAATAGCTTTCCTGAAAATGTAAATGTAATGCAAATAAGAAAAAAAATCCCCTGGACAGTATTTTAACCGTTTCAGCCCCGGAAGATTTTACCCCCTTCCTGACCAGAGCACTTTTTGCGATTCTGCACTGCGTCGCTTTAACTGACAATTGCACGGTCATGCGACATTGCTCCCAAACAAAATTGATGTCCTTTTTTTCCCACAAATAGAGCTTTCTTTTGGTGGTATTTGATCACCTCTGCGATTTTTATTTTTTGCGCTATAAACAAAATAAGAGCGACAATTTTGAATAAAACGCTTTATTTTTTACATTTTGCTATAATAAATATCTCCCAAAAATATATAAAAAAACATTTTTTTTCCTCAGTTTAGGCCGATCCATATTCTTCTACATATTTTTGGTAAAAAAAAATCGCAATAAGCGTTTATTGATTGGTTTCCACAATAGAAGAAATTTTTTTTTTTAATAGTAATGGCGGCGATCAGTGATTTTTATTGTGACTGCGACATTATGGCGGAGACATCGGACATTTTTGACACATTTTTGGGACCATTGTCATTTATATAGCAATCAGTGCTATAAAAATGCACTGATTCCTGTGTAAATGACACTGGCAGTGGAGGGGTTAACCACTAGGGGGCGGGGAGGGGTTAGGTCAGTACTGGGAGGGATTCTAATTGTAGGGGGGATGGGCTAGCTGTGACACATCACTGATCTCTGCTCCCGATGACAGGGAGCAGAGATCCAGTGACACTGTCACTAGGCAGAACGGGGAGATGCTGTTTACATCAGCATCTCCCCATTCGTCCTCTCTGTGAGGCGATCGCGAGTATCCCCGCAGCGAGCGAGTTCGCGGGACCCGCAACCTGACTCACGGAGCTCCCGGCCGGCGCACGTGCGTGCCGCTGGCAGCGCGCACGCGATGGCACAGCAGCAAATTCAAAGGGACGTACCTGTATGCCCATTTGCCCAGCTGTGCCATTCTGCCGATGTACATCGGCGTGCGCCGGTTGGGAAGTGGTTAATATACAGTATTTCAGCTTAACAGTTTTTATATGTGGTGGCTGCGTTCATATATTTCTTTCAGGGTTTTTTTTCCCATTCCCTACTAGTCTGCCCGTCCCCTTCTTTCCTCACATGTTCTCCCCACACTCGCCTTTTTCTTTACATTCCTATACTCTCACCCTACTTTGTCACTTATTTCACGGCCAACACATAGACACCACTATTTACCTATTACATTACAAACTCTGACATACTGATATCTACATGCAGTCCTACCTACCCTTGTTAACCCCTTCCCCCCCCCCTTTTGTTACCATCACCTCTATGGGAATATTCATACATCGCTGACCCCAATAAGTACAGACAACATCAAACAAATATTAAACTAAATTATAAACAGAGTTATCCTTTTTTTCAAAAAGTGACACATGATACATATATCTCTATCCGTGCTAAACAGAACGCACTGATGGTACAGTTGTCTGTTATTTGATGCTTTGGCTGCGGGTGTCGCTCGCTTGCCCCCACGCTCCTCCCCAGTTTTGGGAAATATCCACTTGGTGTGACTCCTTGTAAGACACGCATGGACGAGAAAGCCCCCTTTTCCCCTGCTGACGTGGTGGACGGCCAGGGACCCCTGTCGGGACCCGGTGGGGAAGAGGTCGGAGAATTATTATAAGCTCAGGAGAAACTGCTCAAACACAATGTGATTGGTAATTATACTGTTAAACATATATATATTATATTATATTTTTATGGTCACATCCATGAACTCTAATACGTAAATTTTGTCACAGCTCCTCAATCCTCTGAAGATGACCCAACGGGGTCGAAACGCGCAAGGATTATCACCCTATTATAGCGCTTGATCATTGTATAAACTTGTGCCAGCTTCATTTGTGTTATCTCCTGTAGCACAGCTCTTATTTTAACCATTACGGTTAAGTCCCACTAATAAAAAAAACCCTTTCAAGTAACAACTTATTATTTTCATAATTTTTTGCTGCTTTAAAGCCCCACGGGGGATATCTTCTTTTTCTTTTTGACATTAATCGGGGTGTGCAGCACTCTATATCTTCTCAGTATGTGTTTCTCCCCTTTTCTCGAATATTGGGTGGCTAAACACCCCTCCCCCTACTTTTTGACACTCAAGTTAAGATATGAGCTGTGGGATGATTCTGGTTGAATTGTGCATTTCTTGTAATACTTTTATTGTGACTATTTCTACTGAATAAGTATTGTGTTACATTGTTTACAGGATGAGCCAATGTATATGTATAGGTGATGATTTGACTATCCCCATGTAATTACACGCTAATATTTTAGAACAGGCGAGATCGGATGAAATTATCTGTTATTCTCCCCTGTTTTCACCAATCTATCATAATAATGGACACTTTAGTGTGCCCCCGCAGGCGCACTTAACATGTTTACAATACATTGGCTAGTATTTTCATTCTGCTGTAATGACAACCCCTACCATCTGGAGCATCACATGTACGTTTTTTGTTAAATCCAATGGAGGTAGCCCATGGCTGCCTCGAATGCATTCCAACCACCCACAGCTTTCTAGATCTTTGTACACTAGAATGCAATTTATAAATTTATAGGTTTCTTATAATCCTTTTACATATTGTCTGCATTGTGTTGTTCCCCCGCCTTTCCCCCTTCCGTAGCCCGATGTGGGTTCCATGGGCCGTGTACCCCTCCTGGGGATGGGGGCTTCGTCGTTGCGTCTCTTCCTGGCAGGAAAAGAGGGGGGCACAATTAAAGGGTCCGTGCCTCCTTTCTGCACCCTCGGGTGTATCATTTCCTGCCAGCGGCGTTCCGGATCACATCCGGATGCCGTGGCGTTGCGGGCACGCGATGCTGCATGCGTGCGCGTGACATCACGACATAACGCTATTACGGGATATCCATCTCCCTAAACGCCGGGGGAGCCACATGTGGAGTGTTAATCCCTGCTGGAGGAGGAGGGGGGGTGGGGACAGCCTGCGTGCACCTGCAGCCCAATTAGGCATCCAATCAGCGGCCAGCACTTTATTTATAATGACCAAGCAGACTGGGGATCTGCATTTAGTTCCTACTGTTTCATCAGACTGACCAACTGACCTATACTCTGGAGACAGGTAATCACCAGTATCTGAACACATTGATGAGTTGGACCTGACGTGACATACCCTGTATTGTGGGTCTCTTTCACGTCATTCCTTCTCACTGTGACTAGTTACACTATTTTGTACAATTTACATCCGATTCTACCCACCCTAATACACGTTCACCTTTATTGCACTTCACCTTGTGTGTTTCTTTGTCTCACCTCTGTCTCATTTTCTTCCCATCTTGACACCTCATCACCACTTTTCCAGCACCTATGCATTTTTCAGTACACCATCACACACACCCATCTCTCACATACACACGGTTGGATTGTGTTTTTTGTTGATGTTTTTGCTTTCACTGCTTTTTGATTGTTTCATTTGGCCCCTTGCACTGCGCCTTCCCATTTCCCCACCCCCATGCTTCCCTTTCACTCACATGCATCACCCCACCTGCACCATCCTCACACTTCACCAATCTGTCTCCTTTTTTTTTTTCCCCTGGATCTTTTCCTCTTAAGCTTTTTTCCTTCATTACCTAATCTTTTTTCCCATTCCCCCCTTAACCATCCCCCCCCTCCTTCCCGTTCCTTCTTTCCCCTGTTTTTTATTTTTATTTATTTTATTTTTTTTTTCCCATTCCCTACTAGTCTGCCCGTCCCCTTCTTTCCTCACATGTTCTCCCCACACTCGCCTTTTTCTTTACATTCCTATACTCTCACCCTACTTTGTCACTTATTTCACGGCCAACACATAGACACCACTATTTACCTATTACATTACAAACTCTGACATACTGATATCTACATGCAGTCCTATCTACCCTTGTTAACCCCTTCCCCCCCCCCCCCTTTTGTTACCATCACCTCTATGGGAATATTCATACATCACTGACCCCAATAAGTACAGACAACATCAAACAAATATTAAATAAATTATAAACAGAGTTATCCTTTTTTTCAAAAAGTGACACATGATACATATATCTCTATCCGTGCTAAACAGAACGCACTGATGGTACAGTTGTCTGTTATTTGATGCTTTGGCTGCGGGTGTCGCTCGCTTGCCCCCACGCTCCTCCCCAGTTTTGGGAAATATCCACTTGGTGTGACTCCTTGTAAGACACGCATGGACGAGAAAGCCCCCTTTTCCCCTGCTGACGTGGTGAACGGCCAGGGACCCCTGTCGGGACCCGGTGGGGAAGACGTCAGAGAATTATTATAAGCTCAGGAGAAACTGCTCAAACACAATGTGATTGGTAATTATACTGTTAAACATATATATATTATATTATATTTTTATGGTCACATCCATGAACTCTAATACGTAAATTTTGTCACAGCGCCTCAATCCTCTGAAGATGACCCAACGGGGTCGACACGCGTCAGGATTATCACCCTATTATAGCGTTTGATCATTGTATAAACTTGTGCCAGCTTCATTTGTGTTATCTCCTGTAGCACAGCTCTTATTTTAACCATTACGGTTAAGTCCCACTAATTAAGAAACCCTTTCAAGTAACAACTTATTATTTTCATAATTTTTTGCTGCTTTAAAGCCCCACGGGGGATATCTTCTCTTTCTTTTTGACGTTCTTTCAGGGTTTGTATACTTTATTTTCACCTGATAATGTTGCCTGTAACAGCACTTACTGTACCCTAGAACAAAACACCTACCGTTCTCTTTTTCTCCATAACATAGAAGAGAGGTGTTCTAGTACACAAAGAGATGGGAACAGTACTAACTGACATGAAATAGGGCCAGGGTGGGAGTTGGGGTCGAGAGTATTTCATAAATAGAGGCGATCGGGACAAATTTTTGCTTCCGAAAGGAGCTTAAGGACTTAGAAAACCATAAGGTATGAGCAATAGAGCCAAAACAGGACAAAAACAATGAAAAATAGCAAAAAAACATTCTGGTCACCTGAGGTTAAATGTGGAGAGCAAGACCCGGCTGCAAAAAGGTTAACGTTTAAAGTACCAGCTACATGGAACAAGTCTCTGGCAGCTTGTAACACATATACATCCTAAAAACTGACAACTGTGCTTCTTTCTCTGTTTATAGTTACAGCTTTAATATGATTGTCTTTTATCTTACCCCAATCCAATCTGAAGCTTTGTAGCTCATTTTAAAATAAATCTTTTGGTTTTAACTCGGTGATGCTGTTCATAAAATTACACCATAAGCCAGGATGTGCAGGAGATTTACTATACGATTGCTTACACCTAAATCATTGAAGCATGATGCACTCACATATTACATAGCAAATGTGGTAGGGAATAAATAGGCCAAGAATTGCTTGTAGCTAAGTAAAAAGAAAAAAACATATCTGTAAGGAACAAAATTATGTTCTAACACTGTGAGGAATTAAACACTTTAAAACATGTCTCTTTACATATTTGTAAAGATAAAGTTCCCTGCAAGGCAAAACTTAGCAAGCTAATTTATAGAAATAAAGTGTGTCAGTCCAGAAAATTGAGGTTACATTTTTGCTTTGTTATCCAAACTTTCAGGCTATTGATAGCTGAATACACTGAAAGCTAAATTCCAGGCAGATATAAAAGGCACACAATATGCAGCTCTGTATTTATGAATACATTGTTAAATGTAGTGTCTTAAATCCAAGCAGTAAGTTTGACTTTTTATCAATTCCTTGCAGTTTTCTGTACAGCAAAGCTCAGAGCTTTGGGGGTGGGGGGGAGCAGCACAAGGAGCAAATGAGGTTTATTGCAATGCATGACGCAAGGAGATGAAAATAGTCCGAAGAGATGAGACATCCAAGGAGACAAGAGTAGTTAGTAGTTAAATCCAATGAATGTAAGTTTTTACTATTTTGTACTAATCTTCCTACATTAGTTATTAAGCAAGTTCTTGCTATTAGATACTATATTTCATATGTCACTATTGGACTTTTCATTGCTTAATAAATAGGTCCTATTCAGTACTATTGAGACAAGAGTGAATAAACGTATAGCAGAATTGGCTTTTTCCAAATCATGGATCCAGTTGGTTAGGGTTGTAAAATTGAGCTAGACTTTAGCAATAAGTTTGAAATTCACAGAATTGAATATATGGCTGCTGCATTCTATATGCATACATTTCACTGGGGCTCGTAAGTGGCATAATGACAGTATATTGATAACAAAAAGATATAAAAAGTATTGAATTAATATACAGTTTTTTATCTTGCTTTACAAAATTTAAAACTTCTTAGAATAATGTAAGAATGGCTAATAAAAACTAAGCAATTATACCGTAGCTAAGGCATTTTGGCTTTGTGGCTTGATATTTTTTTCCCTGAAAATTATTAAACTCTGTAACTGCGGTTTGTCCTCTTTTCTTTAAATTAGTTACAATGTAATAACAGATTGTGCACCATAAACATGGAAAATATGTTCATAGTAACCATATTTTTGATGTAATGTTTAAGACTGCACTAGAATAATTATTGCTGAAATTAGACTTGCTAGCACGCATAGTATTTCCTTTCATCAAGCTTTTATATAACAGTTTTTGTAGGACTCACGAATATGTTGGAATTCTAATATCACTTCCTATACATGAAACTCATATATTTGTGGTAGGAGGGCTTCTTTAACCACCTATAGCACAGCGCGGAAGTGGACAGTACCCTACAGTATGTGGGTAAGGGTGTTCAACAGCCATACTTTTTGCATGAAATATTAGATGGCCCTGCATACAACTGCAAATATAAATAAAGAATGTGGTTTCCTAGTTTATCTATACAGTGTGTGAACAGGAACCCTGAGCAATACAGTTTGGGTTGGAAGCCTTTATGTTTTTTATATGTCAACCATAAAAACAGTGTTAGAGAATAAAAGCAACCACTAAGCTGCTTTCATTGTGTAACCTGCATTAGAGCAATTATAGCTGGAATCTGATTAATTAGACTGAACAACTCTTCAGTTTTTTTAATTCCCTAGCCCTTTATTTCTCCTCTCGTGTTTGTTAAATGTGTTTTATTTATTAGTTTCATCAATTCATCTTCTAGTCTTACCACATTCTCATTCTTATAATAAAACACATTTATCTGTTTGTAAGTTTAAGTGGGCTGGGAGAAAGAAAAAACAACCTATATCCACAGAAAAGAGGTAGATAGAGGAACCATCCCCGCTGGTAAATTGTATTATGCCAGCAGCACCCACCGCTGTCTGGATACACTGATCAGCAGCTGCAGCTGAGAACCCACACACTGATCAAAATTTGACCAGTCCCTGCTTAACTGGCCACTCTTCAATCAGTAAATGGACAGATTTAGGCTTTGTCGCATCTTAAAGAGCATGCTTCTACCCTAACAGCTCTTCTCTTGCATAAAAATCCATCGTCAGTTCTAGGACTAAATCTAGTACTTCTGTGAAAAGGGAACACAGAGCATTCTCTGTTGCCTCCCTTAATCCACTATCTGCAAAGAACTTTTATGGCTTTAGTACAGGAAACATGGAAGACAAAAGCAACCTTAGGCTGGCCATACACTAGTAGAGTCTCATTTGAAAGTTTTAATTTTAAGAGCGTTCATTCAATTTTTTGATTATTCGTGGGGTCAAATTGATGTTTGTTTTTAAGCGCAGTGATGACAACATTCAAAGGAACAGGATTAAAGTGTTTTCTCAAACAAACAAATTTCTAACAGTGAATGTGGTTTTCATTCCGGAAAGCCCATTTATTCCAAAATCGAGTGTTGAAAATACTTTTTAACAATATTAATCAAGTCATTGAATGTGCTGAGAATTTGTTCATAGAGAAAAAGTGTTCATACAAATGTTTGAAAATCCACCAGTGTATGGCGGCCCTAGAGTTTTTTTTCTACAAACCTGCCACAGACTTGGAAAATTTAAACAGTGCATATTATGTATATAATATGTATATAGGAGAAAAAAAGTAAGGGACTTTTAAGGTACCAGAAAGAGTCATAACATGCATACAGTATTATAAAATTGGTAGTTTTTTTAACCGCTTCAGCCAGAAGATTTTACCCCCTTCCTGACCATAGCACTTTTTGCGGTCCGGTACTGCGTCATTTTAACTGACAATTTGCGTGGTCGTGCGACGTTGCACCCAAACAAAATTGATGTCCTTTTTTTCCCAGAAATAGAGCTTTCTTTTGGTGGTATTTGATAACCTCTGCGGTTTTTATTTTTTGCGCTATAAACAAAAAAAGTGACAATTTTGAAAAAAAAGCAATATTTTTTACTTTTTGCTATAATAAATATCCCCCAAAAATATATATATATAAAAAAAAATTTGTATCCTCAGTTTTATCCTTCTACATATTTGTGGTAAAAAAAAAATCGCAATACACGTATATTGGTTGATGTGTGCAAAAGTAGCTTCTACAAAATAGGGGATAGTTTTGTGGCATTTTTATTAATTTTTTTATTAGTAATGGTGGCGATCTGTGATTTTTATCATGACTGCGACATTATGGTGAACACATCTGACACTTTTGGCACTATTTTGGGACCATTGTCATTTATAATGTGATCAGTGTTATAAAAATGCACTGATTACTGTGTAAATGACACTGGCAGGGAAGGGGTTAAACACTAGGGGTGATCAAGGGGATAAGTGTGCCCTAGGGAGCCCTAGGGAGTGATTCTAACTGTGGGGGGATGGGCTTCCACTCACATGACAGTGATCACTGCTCCCGATGACAGGGAGCAGTGATCTCTGTCATGTCACTAGGCAGAACAGGGAAATGCCTTGTTTGCATAGGCATCTCCCCGTTCAGCAGCTCTGTGACACGATCGCTGGGAGACCAGTGGACATCGAGTCCACGGGTCCCGCTGGCATGGTCATGCTGTATGTGGCGCGCACACTACCCCCGCCTATTAAAGGGGACGTACAGGTACGTAAGTGCAGCACTTAATTTACTGTATGTCACAAATATAGTCCAATGTAATAAATCAGTGTTGAAAAATTAAAACAATATGTATCATAATAGAAAATAATAGATTCTCATGCAAAAACAGCATTTAAAAAGTCCCATACAAGAAAGTTACAAGTGACTGGTGATCTGTTGACACAGTGAAAAGGTATATCTCAGAAGGAACAGATTTCCAAATTCTAATCACAGACACCACAGTGGAGGTAAGACGGAGGCTTACCAGATAATATTGACCCTCATTAAAGAGAAGTCATAAAAGCATTTGTGGATATACAAGATCTCCAGTTCGTTCACTTTGATACAGCAGAGTAATGTACATCTCAATGTGTGACTGCGTACGCTCATTGCTCACAGGGTCACTATTATCTGGTAAGCCTCCATCTTACCTCCACTGTGGTAACTTTCTTGTATGGAACTTTTTAAATCCTGTTTTTGCATGGGTCTATATTATTTTGTCACATTGCACTACATTTGTGACATATATTAAGCACTAATGTCTTGTATTAGAGTATTGTGACAGCTTCAATCTATTTTGTTTAAGATTTTTAGGAATCCAGCGCATTTTTGTTCTTTGTTTTTGATATATATATAAAATGTATTTAAATCATACTAACATATGGTGAACATTTTCCACGTACATTTTGCAGAGGATTGCGAACACACAGGTGTGTGTATTTTATTGCGAAAGAGACATTGCATGCCTGTTCACAATTTTTTTTTTAGGCTTTAGTTACTCACTTGCTCCCAGACGGTGCTCTTTTCCCTTGGGATACACTTTCAGCCTACATTTCGGTAATTCCAAAGGAGGATAAGGATTTTTGTGAGTGCAGTAATTGTCTCCCTCTAGCCCTACTAAACACTGACCTAAAAATATTCACCAACATTATTTATTTTATTTTTATTTATTTCAGGTACTTATATAGCGCTGTCAATTTATGCAGCGCTTTACATATACATTGTACATTCACATCATTATCTACCCTCAAGGAGCTTACAATCTAAGGTCCCTAACTCACATTCATACATACTAGAGTCAATTTAGACAGAAGCCAATTAACCTACCAGCATGTCTTTGGAGTGTGGGAGGAAACCGGAGTACCCGGAGGAAACCCACGCAAGCACAGAGAGAACATGCAAACTCCAGGCAGGTAGTGTCGTGGCTGGGATTCGAACCAGTGACCCTTATTACTGCTAGGCGAGAGTGCTACCCACTACACCACTGTGCCGCCCAACATTACAGCCAGTTGCCTTCTCCCAATGTTAATACATTTTGACAAAGCAGCTTTCATCCTAGAAAGGTAAAATAGGGATAATACCCTTTGTCTCTGGATCTAATTAAAAATGCAACCACATGTAAAGTGCCACTTTTTCTTCCATCAACTGATGCAGAGAAAGCATTTGATAGAGTAGATTGGCACTTTATCTCAGAAATGCAATCTCACATTGGAGTTGACCAATATTATGAAGTGGATTCAGGCCATTTATTCATCTCCCACAGCCATGTCCAAATATATTGGAGTATTGCTCCATTTCTTTTTAGTTACTAATGGTACACATCAAGGGTGCCTTGTACCCTTTAATCTTTGTATTCATGATAGGACCTTTTTTGTGAACGATCGTAACACTTCAGATATTCAACGTTATTCCACTATCTGCACACTGCACAACATATTCATATATCCTTTTATTCTGTCTCACTAATCCAGAATTGGATCGGTGCCTTATTGCTACCTTTTTGAATGTATAGCATTTTGTATACAGTATGTCACTCTGTACTTGTGAGCGCCTGAAATAAAAACCCAGAATTAAAAAAAGAAAGTCGAATAGTTAGGCTGGGTAGGTGGAAAAGTCTAATTTTGACTATTACAGATTTTCATATAACATCATCTGCCTATATCTAAAAATCAGTGATCATTTTGACATGCAGTTTTCACTGATGGTTCCTATGCAGCTTTTCATTATTTACTCATCATTTACTCATTGTTTACTCATCATAAAGTCTGGATTGTTGAGGTTTATACAGGCTTACTTTAATCTCAGCACATGAATTGGCCTGGTTAGAGAATGTCAGTGTTGCATAGAATTATGTTTTAAATTATTCATAATAATCCCTCATGATGTTATAGTGGAAGGAGAAACTTTTAGTACAGTATTTTATCACTCTGTTGTAAAACTGAAAGATAAACAGTTTTGTAGAGAGCATGTCTCACCATTACACCGCTGAATATTTACAAGGAAGACCGCAATATGTCATCGACCACAAGATTAATTCACATGAGAAAACATAAGAATAACCTTATAAATCACTTGGTAAATGTTTTCATCAATTGCACATGGACGGTGTATTGAAATCTGATCCAGTTCTTCTTACATATTTATGGCTTTTAAGGGGAGGGTTTACGTTTAGAAATAAGGAAGGAGCTTTGTAGATACAGTATCTTCACTGCCTAATTTCCTATAGTGATGATTCCAAAGACCTGAATAAAGAATCTGCTTTTCAGATAAGCAGTGCAAAGCTTTTACTATTGGTATGTGAAGAGAGACTTTTGTCATGATAGATAATCATTGACTTCTAACCCTTCTCCTATTCCGAGAGAAACAAACTATTTCCTAAATGCAAGGTAAATTTGCAATCCCATTACTTCGCTGTCGCTCCATATGATAAATTCCCTGGATGAAAAAATATTATTCAGGTTATCTTTATCCTTTTATGCGTGCTTTTCACTTTGCTTAGTCAACAGAAGAATCTTTTGTTTTGTAATACCTGAAAGAGAGTAAACTGTTTCAATTATACACTTCAGGTTTTCCTGTAATTTGCTTTGGATTTTACTGTCGTTAGTGGTATGTGTCATATATACATATACACATACACATATGCATACAAATAATGGCAAGAAAAAGACCATACAGACAGCATATTTAAGTCAGGAATATTCAGGACTGTTTCTGTGTGGCTTTAGCCAGTGACCAGTTGTGATCCAGATTGAGATATAAAACAGGTAATCCACACTTATGAGTCTGTTTAAAAAAATATAATAAAAAATAAAATCAATAGTTATTAGACCAGTGAAACTGCATGCATGTTTGTTCTGTGTAAACTAAGCAGCTGCTGTTATGCCGCGTACATACGAGTGGATTTCTCGTCGGAAAAAGATATGACGGTTTTTCCAACGGGATTCTGCTCAAGTTTGCCTTGCATACACACGGTCACGCAAAAGTTGGCTGAAATTAGGACCGTCAAGAACGCGGTGACGTACAATACTACGCCGAGCCGAGAAAATGAAGTTCAATGCTTCCGAGCATGCATCAAATTGTTTCCGAGCATGCATAGGGATTTTGCGCGTCGGAATTGCCACAGATGATCGTATTTTCGGATAGGAACTTTTCCCGACCGAAAAATTTAGAGCATGCTCTCAATTTTTTGCTGGCTGGAATTCCACCAGCAAAAGACCGATGGAACATACACACAGTCGCATTTTCCGATGAAAAACTCTCATCTGTCTTTTGCAGGCCGAAATTCCGATCGCGTGTACGCGGCATAAGAATAGATTAAAAACCAAATGTTCCTGAACTCTTTTCTCTTCTGGTCAAATGTTCTTCAAATGTTTTGGGTAGTGGTAAAGATCATTTCATTCATAATAAACATGTGAGTAAACTACAGTACATTGTGGCCACTAGATAATGCTATGGATCATAGGAAAAATACATCTTAATAAGCAGAGACACAATGTAACAATTTAGACAATGCTGAAGGGAATTAAATGGCAATCTAGTAGTACCAATTGTTACATTTATTTGCTAATTCCCCCCCAGCAATCCCTAGAATTGTTATATTGTATCTCTTCTTACTAAAATGTATTTATTTCCTCAACTATTTTCCTGATTCACTCATTGTTCCGTATAAATCAACCCATCTTTTCTACTGCCCATAATAATTGAAGAACGTTTGACCAGAAAAAAAAAAATGCCTAGGAACATTTGATTTTGTCCCATTCTCACAACAGCAGGTAAGTCCACACATAAAAAATGTGCATGCAGCTTGACTGGATGAATAGCAGGATCACAAGTGAAGAATAAAGGATAGCAAGCCTGAAAAAGAAAACGAATGCCACCAAATCTAAGGACTGGTAATCTGCAAAAGTAACTCCACTTTTGTTGAGAATAAAACATTCCCCTCTGATTTTTACCTTTTGGTATTTTTAAGAAATAGCTGTTTCTCTGTGTCCATGTGCAAAGTGAATATAAGTGAATTTATAATTATCAATCAGCTGCTGCACTTGCATGGTTCTAATGAGAAAAGTGGCAGGGTCTGCATCCCTTCAGATGTGATTTCCCTTTGGGAGTATCTCACCAAATATTAAATTTTTGTTGCAGGGGATGCCCAAAATCTGACTCACGAAAGTGAAGTTACACTTTTAATGAGTCACGATATACAGCAATGGTGCTATTTAGCAAAGTGTGATTGTATGGTTTTAAACTTTGGTTCCTAAAGTGTTACTAAACCCCAGACCCTGCATTTATTGTATCTGGTATCCCACCGTACACAGAATATGGAAATGCAATTATTTTAGTAAATATAAACTGCTAATTAACTTTTCTCATCAGCAGTATATAGCAGTCTTGTGACTTCTATCAGTGTCTAGTTAAAGCTTGTAGAAGGAGATTTCATTCTCCCCTTATCCTTCTATGAGTCTGCAGGACCCCTGACCCTTTGTCTGGACAGCGCTGATTGGCCCTGTGCTGATCACATGCACTCTTCCATGAAAAAAATAAAAAGCAATACACACCAAAATGAGCATAGAGAAGACAGGATCAAACAGCCTTTTCACACAATGCAGAGGATCAACCCCTTAGGTTCCACAGTGAGTATAACAATCATGCTTTACTGCATATACAGACTGATTTTACTGTTGTGGGTTTAGTAACACTTAAAGGTTGGGAAACTAAAGCATGGCACTTGATTAGTTACTGAAGGCTCTACATTCACTTTTTTTGTTCTAGTTCTTCTAAATCATCATCTGTTCATGTATCTAAGTTGTCCTTGCATTGCATTATATTATTTGTGATTGTTTTTGGCATTGTTCATGGGTTTACATTAATCTATACCGTTTTTTTGCCACATAATGAAGAACTTTCATATTGTAGACATTCCCAGTGTGGCTACAATGTTTCCAGAAACAAGTCATGCTTGTACAACAAGTCAGCAAGAAACTTAATAATTGTATGAATATAGAAAACCACTTATGCCCTGTACACACGATAGGATTTTCCGATGGAAAATGTGTGATAGGACCTTGTTGTCGGAAATTCCGACCGTGTGTAGGCTCCATCACACATTTTCCATCGGAATTTCCGACACACAAAGTTTGAGAGCAGGCTATAAAATTTTCCGTCAACAATATCCGTTGTCGGTAATTCCGATCGTGTGTACACAAATCCGATGCACAAAGTGCCACGCATGCTTAGAATAAATTAAAAGACGAAAGCTATTGGCTACTGCCCCGTTTATAGTCCCGACGTACGTGTTTTACGTCACCGCGTTCAGAACGATCAGATTTTCCGACAACTTTGTGTGACCATGTGTATGCAAGACAAGTTTGAGCCAACATCCGTCGGAAAATATCCATGGATTTTGTTGGCGGAATGTCTGATCAATGTCCGACCATGTGTACAGGGCATAAGAGCTTTTTATGTATATGATATGACTGTCATTTATGAATTTTATGTTATCATATATGAGGAAAGCTTCCTTACCTTTTTGCCTCCATCTCTCTGAGCTGAAATAGCCCCCCCCCCCTATTTACCTAGTTCTTACTGCCACTGGCTGTTTCCTAGCTCGGTGAAAGTCTTTGGGACTTTACTGCATATATGCATACAATGGGTGATGCAGCAAGCTTGTAAAGATGAAAACCTTGCAGAAAACCTTACAGAGAAAGTTTGGTACCTGAACATCCTTCCAGATTTTCTGCAAAGCTACCCATGAGTATCAAATATTGCGATCTGAAACCAGCTTTCTAATCAACACCTCCAGCATCTACTTCTCACTTACTAAAACTCACTATTAGTTAGTAAGGATGCAAACACAGTAATGGGGTAAAGTATGGCATAGGAGTTGAGCAGGAATTATAAAAGGTGATCACCAATTGCATGTAAGGCCACTCCATACAAATGAGGTGGATACAGAAATCCCTCTGGCACTCACTTCTGTCAGAATACACCAATCAGCAGCTGCAGCAACTAAACCAGAAACATTTTCAAATGTCTCCATTTTATAGAAGTCGATCAAAGGATTGACTTCTGTGAAGCAGAGATAGCTGCACAATGATCAAAATTTGTCTGGTCCCTGTTGAAATGGCTGATTTTTGATCAGTTTTTGGCCAGCTTCGTGGGCAATTTTAAAGCGTTAGTATAACTACAGGTTTGCTTGTAATAGTTTGCATCACAATACACAGCCCTCTTCTACAGCTCAATTAAAACATCTTCTTTATAATAAAAAAAATGTTCAGGTCCCAGACTGGTGGCAGCACAATGCATTTTACACATATGTAGGGGCTTTGTTCAATTGTCAGCACATTCTGCATATTAACAAAAATGTTTTGAATAATAACAGTTACTAAAATCAGAACATTACATTTGATTGTCTTGTCTAAGCTTTGCTGATAATGTGCTGTTTCTTGCTATCACTAGTTTTCAAGAGTGTACATATTTTACTCATCCTAAAGAAAGGAGCACTACACAATTAATAAAACATGATGCTTTCCTAGGAAGGACAGCCATTTTCACTGAACAAATATCATTTAAAATGCCTTACTAGAAGTTTCAGCTCTCATATTTCTATCCAGACCCTATCTTTATAAGATATATTGATCAGTTCTATATACAGCTAGCGGTTTCAATGGGGTGATTTTCTGGCTGATAAATGAAAGTCTTGAAAGAGACAGTGAATAATTTGCATGTAACCATAACAACTTAGATTGCTTTTGATACAGTTGTCTGGATAATTCTAGAAAGTATGGGGTTGGTTTACTAAAGGAGTTGATAATGGAGTAGATAACGTTCACTCACTGTATAGGGAGAAGCTGTGCTGGCTGCAGTCATCCACTCGTATGCAAGCAAAAATGTACTTTTTTTAATTGTTTTTCCTATTTATGACTGGGTGACTGAAGTCAACATGGGTTCATTATATTCAATGAAAAAGGTGGGCATTCATTTTGCTAAATAAGCATTCACTATTGCTTTATTATGAGTTAAACAAAGAATTATTAAAAAAACAGCATTGATCAAATGCCTCCCTTTTGTCTTTCCATTGGTTCTCCTCCCACAGTGGGTGCCAGTCCCTCTAGGAGCTCGTCTTACTCCATGGAACTGTAGCTAAAACATTAACTTACCAGCAGATGTGGTTGACCTATGTGGTCTGCATCCCCTCATTTTGATAAAGAATCATTAATGTCTAAGTTTAGTAATCAAATAAAAGCATGCTTAAAAAATCAGCACAAGCGACATTACTCACATTAAGTTCAAAGACTCCTTTGTGCTTGTTCCAGCTATCATAGTGGACATCTTCATTCCTCTGCCTCCCTCTAAGAGGGAAACAGTGACCACCAGGACAAATAAAAGTACTTCCAGATTCACTCTCTGCAGAGGATATTGGTGAACAGTTGTTCCTCAATGTTCCTCAATGTTCTCCCACTCACCATCCTGACAGGTTTTTTTGTTTATAAACTATTCATTAAGGTACTGTATATGTGGTACATAGTATCATGACAATGAACAAAAGATACAAAATACATATACTGTAAAAGATATTGTGCTGGGTCTACTCAAAAAAATGAGGCAACTATTTGCATCAGCTTTTTAAGTACTGTCAACTAAGCTTATTTTTGTCTGACTCATTAGATTTTTCATGTTTTCAACTTTGTTGTTTTAAGTAAAGGCAACTCAACTTTTTCAGTTCATAGACCATAGTGTTTATATTTAGGAATACATACCTTAACTTGTCTGGAACTATAGTTTTAACTAAAGCCAACTAAATTTTTCCATTTTATAGACCATAGGTTTAAGTGAAGCCAACTCAATATTTTCAGTTTATAGACCATAAGTTTAAATTAGGAATAGATACATTAATTTATTTCAGGTACTTATACAGTGCTGTCAATTTACACAGCGTTTTACATATACATTGTACATTCACATCAGTTCCTGCCCTAAGGGAGCTTACAATCTAAGATCCCTAATTCACATTCATACATACACACACACACACACTAGGGCCAATTTAGACAGGAGCCGTACCAGCATGTCTTCAGAGTGTGGGAGGACACCCACACAGACACAGGGAGAACATGTAAACTCAATGCAGGTGGTGTTGTGGTTTGAATCAGCAACCCTTTTGCTGCTAGGTGAAAGTGCTAACCACTACACCACTGTGCTGCCCCATTACTTGTCTAGAACCATAGTTTTAAATGATATTAACCTATTTTTTCTTGTAATTTACTCAATTTATTTAAGTTGGTAAAACTTATTTTACAAATGTATTTGATATATGTTTGAAAGTTTTTATATAATAATAATATATAGAACACAGAATGTAGTAACTTTTAATTGAATCCTTTTAGGAAAGTAATTTGCACTTTAACCACTTCCTGCCCTCCCCATTGCGGATTGACGTCCGCAATGTGGCTCCATTATCCTGACTGGGTGTTATATGATGTCCAGCAGGATAAGCCACGATCGTGCCTGCAGGGGGTGCGCAGCGTGGAGATCGATGGTGCTGTGTGTCACTCTGACACACCATATCTCCAATTGTGGTAAAGAGCCTATGACGTAGGCTCTTTACCACGTAATCAGCTATGACCAATCACAGCTGATCACAGCGGTAACCAGGAAGTACCGGAAATCGGCTTTCCTTAGTTCGTGCTGACAGGGAGAGCCGATCGCGGCTCTCCTGTCAGAGGGGGAATGCGCTGATAATAAGCACATTGATTATCAGTGCTGCCCCCATCAGAGGTGCCTACCACAGCTGTCAATCAGTTCCCATCAGATGCCATTCAGTGCCCATAAAAAATGCCAGTCAGTGCCCACCAAAGTGCAAATCAGTGCCCATAAAAGTGCGAATCAGTGCCCATCAGTAACACCTGGCAGTGCCCTTCACAGATACCAATCAGTGCCCATCAGTAATGACTGTCAGTACCCCCTCATCAGTGCGGCCTATCGGTGCCATCTATTAGTGCCCATCAGTGGCATCTATTAGTGCCCATCAGTGCCACCCATTAGTGCCAATCAGTGCTGCCTATTAGTGCCCATCAGTGCCACCTATCAGTGTCCATTAGTGCCATCTATCAATGCCAATCAGTGCTGCAAATCAGTGCCACCTATCAGTGCCCATCAGTGCTGCCTATCAGTGCCCATCAATTCTACATATTAATATTTCTCTTCAGTGCCACCATATCAGTGCCAACTCAACAGTGCCCATCAGTGCTGCCTTATCAGTGCCCGTCAGTGCAGCCTCATCAGTGCCCAACAGTGAAAGAGAAAACAACATTTTATAACAGAAACAAAGAAATTTTTTTTTTTTAAATGTGTTTTTTTATTTTAGTTTGTTTAGCAAAAAATAAAAAAAAACAGTGGTGATCAAATACCATCAAAAGAAAGTTCTATCTGTGGGAAGAAAATGATAAAAATGTCATATGGGTACAGTGTTGCATGACTGCGCAATTGTCATTCAAAATGTGACAGCACTGAATGCTGAAAATTGTCCTGGGCAGGAAGGGGGGAAAGTGCCCTGTACTGAATTGGTTAAAGTGTGAACTTTTGATGCTAGATTCCCCACATCTAGTTTTAAAAAGATCTTCTGAAAAACTACAAAGGTATATTTTAGGTTTTTTAGAGTAGCTCAGGTTAAAAGCATATATGAGTCCCATAATGATTCTTTCTGATACAAAATGAGAGTGCTATGTGAAAAAATACACTATACCAATATGCTTGTTTTTGCTGCACAAATGCAAACTTATGGTATATTTGTTTTTGAAATGTTATAACATGTGGTGCAAAGTGGGTGAGGTTTCATCAACTATAATTTGCAATATCTCTGCAACCAAATCAGCAAATTTGTTTGTTTTTGCAGCACAAATTGGCACAGATGCAGTGCAAATGAATGCTATCTTTGTTTTTAAATTTGAATAACATTGGTTACAAAGTGGGCAGGGCTTGATGTTACATAATCTGAATTTGAATTCCAATATCTCAAAAACCGAACTGGCTAAAACATTAATTTTTGTGGCACAAAACAGTTTTTAAGCTTAACAGCTGGCAGGCTCTCATTCCGCATCTTGGTTGTGTTCTGCTGAATGCAAACTTTGTGTGAGTTGTCTCAATAGTTGTATACAACGGACATATGTCCATTTATTATAAATATATTAATCAGCAAATAAAATAAACATTTTGGATGATATGTTAAGCAACATTTAAAGCATGTGAATGATAATTTGTTCAATGTTCATTCTTACCTTTCAATGCCATTGCATGGCTCTGTAGTGACTTGGGAAAACTCTTGCCACTGGTGGTGCTCTTTTGTCCTGATGAGCCTGAAATGTACTCTTTAAAATATACCGCATCATAACTTGTGCGGTTGCACGTTTGACAAACATATGCTTCTCACAATTTCAGTCAAATGAAAAGACAATTTTTTTAAGTAAATGTAACTCAATTAGAATATGGAAATGCACATACCCTAAAAGTTTTGTCTAAATTACTCAATATTATAAATGATTTTTGTAACTGTAAAAGGTGTGTTTTAAGAACTAATGAAAATTAGGTAAGGTACCTAAAATATCAAAGTAAATTAATTAACATTTATTTATTTGTTGAAATTGATACAATTTTCATGATAAAATTACAAGCCAACAGAATCATTTTTATCAGTGTAGTATCATGACAATATACAAAAGATAACACATGTCACAAGTACAGATTTATACCATGAAGAAAACAACAATTTAGAAGCATATAGAGAATCTCCAGAGCATCTGAATCATTAAATGTACACATATAGGAAAATAGAAAATCAAAAGAACGCCCAATGGCGCTAAGCATTTAGCCTATTTTTTTGCAAACATGTATAAGTTCAAGGTACAAGCATATGACGATGGCTCTTCCACGCATTCCATTTACAAGAAAACAAGTGAATCTTATCCTGTAGAGTATATAGGATCCTCTCCATTAACATGATATCCAAAATTTTAAATAAGGGAACCATTGTGGATTTCCAGTGTAGAGCAATGGTCCATACTGTCGACACACACAAATAGCGTGAATTAACCTTCCCTCTTTACGTAAAATGCCTGATATTGGAGTACCAATAAGACATGTCTGTATTGTTATTTTTAAAAGAGTTTCTGATATTGCTGTGGCCATAGAGTGTATCTTGCTCCATACCAAAGAAAGTTGCTCACAGTCCCAAAAGATATGTTTAAATGAACCTAAGAGTGGACAACCATAAACACATAATCCTGAGGTTCCAGGAAAGATAGCTTGAAGTTTGAAGGGGGTATAATACCACATGGTCAGAAATTTAAGGCCAGCCTCCCTAATTGCAAATGATTTACTACATTTGTGTGAATTATCCAGCATCATATCCCAGTCCTCAGGATTAAATTGCCTTGCACAATCAGCCTCCCATTTGCTCATATAAGAGAGCACACTAGAAAAATCACAGCTGATCGGTAGAGGTCTGAAATGAGACCCTTACCTCTAGGAGTGTCATGGCAAAGCCTTTGAAAAAATGTAATTGTGGAGGTTGGAGTGGGGCCATAGTATGTGGTATAGAAATGTCTAATCTGCAGGTAATGGTAGAATTCTTGGTTTGGAATTTGTTTCTGTGCGCGTAAAAGCTTAAAAGTAAAAACATTCCTCTTATTTGGAGGGCAACCAGAGTGATAATGGAGTTGGTATGCCACCATGAAAAGCTCTGTGGGGAAGTAAAGGCGTCCCCCCACCCCAAAGCACCTTGTCCTCATGTTGATGGGAACTAGGGGACAAAGGCCTCTTCCCGATAACCCTGGGCTGTGGTTGTGGGGGTCTGCAGGCAGGGAGCTTATCGGAATTCAGATCCCGCCCCCCGTGTGAATGAGTATGGGATACATTGTACCCCTACCCATTCACTAAAAAGAAAGAAGTGTAGTGTTATAAAAAGCAAAAGACGGTTTTTGACAAGTCCTTTGTAAAAATGAAGACTGTCCCTGTTGTACGTGTTTTCTTTCTACTGGTTCCACCATCAATGTCTTCTTGCTCTGGTCTTCTCTCTCCACTGATGTCTTTTCCCTCCAGTGATGTCTTCTCCCTCTGGTGATGTCTTCTGTCGCCACCAACCCAGTCCTCCTCCAATGCTGGCTCTCACCGTTGTGTCAGTTCTGTTGTCTGTCGGTTCTTATATAGCTATGTGGCGTGGCCATCTGATGACATCACCTGGGGACCCCACCCCTTTAGACATCACTGACCCATATTTTTTTGAAGTGGGATTCCCTATCAAGATCCTCAGAGCACAAGTTGCATGCCACACGTCTGAACAGTTAAGATGATGATCCGACATGGATGGGACTTCGTTAATGAAATCGTGCCCAAGTCAGACCGAAGTAGTGCAAGAACCTTTTCCAAAGTTGGACTGACACAAGTCGGACCAGTTAAGATGTCTGTCATCAGGGAACCATTCATTTCGACATGCCATGTGACTTGTGCTCTCCAAAGTCAGGATGTATGTCAGACCAGTTTAAACTCGCCCTAAAACCTAGAAGCTGATTGGTTACTGATCACAGCTGCACCAGATTCTGTGTGCACCAGTTTTAGTTAATCTCCCATTTGCCTCCTAGGATAACTGTAACATAGTCTTCCCAGGAGACATCGGGGTCTGGCCAGAAACCTGGAAGTGCTGCTTTTGCAGTACACAATGAAGCAAAAAGGTTAAAATCAGCATTTTAGCATTTGTGGCAGAGGGAATGGGAAGGGACAAAGTTAGCATTTGTTGCTTAGGTTAGTTAAGTTCTGCTTTAAGGAATAACATTAGAAAAGGATTTATAAAAGTCTTGAGTGAAATTGCAAAAAATGTCATTATCAGTTTTCTAAATAAGCCCCAATGAAGTCAATGAAGCATGTTTCACTGTGCATTGAAATCAAAATGTATGGATCAAAAGCTAGAAACACAAAATTAAATGAATTTGCTTTATCTTTATGTAATTTTATTTGTGTAATTTTTTTCCTTTGTTAAGTGAGATTTATAAAGTCACCGAAATAGTACAGTGATCTGTTGGTATGATCGACTGGCAGCAGTTTCCAAGGTGCTGCATACAGTGCACTGAGCTGTAATATCTGTTGGAGGGTGAACTGATTGCAGAAAATCAATAGCAAAGAAATTAAACCAGAGTATCTGATTAACTCTTACTGAACTGTAACTAACTGCCATCATTTTCTGTATACTTGGTTTAATTTCACTCAGTTACAATGCATTATGTCAATACTTATTAAGCCTCATGTGCTCAGAGCTGGCAGCAAGGTCCTGCATTAAAAGGTGATCATACAGTGTATGCATGTAACACTCATGCTAACGTTTATATGCATACATTGTAAATGCAAGCTATTGGCCACTGCCACTGCCCAAGGCCAACGTGTAAAAATAAACAATTTTAATTACCTCACTCATTCATTAACTTAACCACTTCAATACCAGGCACTTAGACACCTTCCCGCCCAGCCCAATTTTCACCTTTCAGCGCTGTTGCAATTTGTATGACAATTGCGCGGTCATGCTACACTGTACCCAAACAATTTTTTTATCATTTTGTTCCCACAAATAGAGCTTTCTTTCGGTGGTATTTGATCACCTCTGCGGTTTTTATTTTTTGCGCAAATAAAAAAAGACCGAAAATTTCGAAAAAAAAACCAAGTTTTTCTGTTAAATTTTTTTGTAAATAAGTACGCTTTCTCCTTCAATAATGGGCACTGATATAGCTGCACTGATACGGCGGCACTGATGGGCACCGATGGGCACTGATAGGTGGCACTGATAGGTGGCACCGATGGGCACACATAGGCGGCACTGATGGGCACTCGTAGGTGGCATTGATTGGCATATATGGGTGGCACTGATGGGTACTTGTGTGGCACTGATGTGTGGCACTGATAGGTGGGCACTGACAGGTGGCACCGATGGGCAATGACAGGTGGCACTGATATATCATTGCTGGGCATTGCTGGGCATATCATTGGCATAATAGTGCCAATCAGTGCCCATTTGTGGGCACAGATTGGGCACATGTGGATGGCCATGGGGTACATACCTGGCCATCCACGTTGCCCCTTCCCTGGTGGTCCTAGTGGCATCCCTGGTAGTCCAGTGGGGTGATCTGCGGGGGGGCTGCGCTGATAAACAATCAGCGCAGACCCCCCCTGCCAGGAGAGCCGCCGATCGGCTCTCCTCTACTTGCGTCTGTCAGACGCGAGTGAGGAAGAGCCGATCAACGGCTCTTCCTATTGACAGCGTGATCAGCCATGATTGGACATGGCTGATCACGTGGTAAAGAGCCTCCGCCAGAGGCTTTTTACCAAGATCAGTGTAGCGGTGTGTCAGACTGACACACCGCTCCACCGATCGCCGCGATGCGCGCCCCCTGGGGGGGGGGCCGCGGCATGTTATCCTGCTGGACGTCATATGACGCCCAGTCAGGATAACACAACCACTTCCCGGACGTCAATCCGCTATAGGGCGGGCGGGAAGTGGTTAAGGCTGGTCATTCTGCTCATGTGGTGCCACCACATACAGTACATTACTCATTTTTGGCAGACATATACACATAAATAGTGTGTAATCATCAGCATAGACACCGCTGACTACAGATTGTTGATATTTACATGTCAGCCCTGAGCTGCGACAGCAGCCAATGGGGTCCATGTATGCTGGACAAATGTTGACATGCATACAGCATCAAATATGGTCCTTTTACAGGACCTGGGACACTGATTTCTTTAGTTTTGGTTTACGCAGCTATATTCTGTGTGCATGGACTCATGGAATAGAATAGGGCTGTATAGGTCAATGCACACAGCATGCATAAAGCTACATAAACCAAAACTAGAAAAATCTGTCTCCCAAGTCCTGTGTAAGGACCATATTTAATGCGGTATGTGTTCATATGGCATATTTTACCTAATGTTAAAATGTTGTCAGCAGAACAGGAAATGAGAAGAAACGAGACTAGAAAAAAAGGTTTTTGACTTCACATACACTTTAATAAAAAGTATCCTTAAACCAAGGATAGGTAGTAGGAGAGCTGTAAGCATAGTCAGTAGTGTTAGGAATCAGTGCTGCAAATAAAAATTTTAGGAAGAGCAGCAGTGCAGGGAATTCACTTTAAATTTACTCAGTATTTTCCAACATTAATTGATCTCAGGGCTTTAATGTAAATTCTAAGACAGGGTTTCTCAACCAGGGTTCTGAGGAATTCTACAGAGGTTGTTAGGGGTTACTTCTCAAATACATTCCCATTGGCACCATTGATAATTGTAGTTATCTGTAAGGGGGTAATTCTTCCCAATAGCCACAAATATATGAAGCATTCTTCCCATTGTCCATCACACCATAGGGGTGCTCAGCCTGTTGCATAAGGGTGTGCACCCCAATGCTCAAACACATATGCTTGTGTATGCATGTGTATATATACTGACGGTGTCAGTAGGGCAGAGATTGGTGTCAGTATGGCAGTGGATGGTATCAGTAGTTTTTATTTCTATTACCGTATTTTATTTTTTGTTATTTTTTTTTTTATTTTATTTTTTTTACATTTTTTTAGGAGCCCCATTAGGGGGCTTTGGTGAAATATCAGGGGTCTAAACAGGGAATCTGCGCCACACAGGCCGGGGTGATTAGGGTGTGCCCAGGCACACCTGTATGCACACCTATGCATCACACTAATATATCAATTTTTAGCAGGGGTTCCCTAAGACCAAATTATTTAAAGGGTTCCATCTTCCCAGAAATGAACACAAGTATAGGCGCATCAACACAGAGATCATAAAAGTCCCAATACAAATCTGCTGGTAATTGACAATATAGTTCATCTGGCATACACAGGCAAATCAGCTATGTAGTGGTATTGGGAGAGGGAAAAAAACGTCCACAGAAAGCACACAAGGCTGCCATCAATTAAGGGAAGAAACCATATTCCAAGGAGCTGAAAAAAAGCGCAAGTGGAGAGGCGCCTCTGGGTGCAGTCATTTTTTTTTTTTAAATCAATTTAATAGACAACGTAAGATCAACTCACATGTAGTATATAAATGAAAAGCATGGTATCAGAAAGTCGAGATGACGTTCCCACATCCTGTGACAAGATCCGTGCTGTGTATGATGACCGGGGATCTTCCGAATGATGTGAACGCCGGCTCCGGAAGAGCGGCCTCAGAACGAGGCTTGGAACACAGTAGATGGCTGGCAACAGGGGGACGTCGTCATCAAAAATGGATGCGTTTCATGAGCATGCGCAAGCTCTGCAAGTCGCGCTCCTACCTCAGCAGAAACTCAATTTCTTTGTGGGCTGCATCAGCATTATGGTTGCCCTCAAAGGACCGGTTGTATCTGTAAGATTATTTTAATGTATGTACTCTTTATCATGTTAAATACTTGCCTCTGCATTCAAATATTACTGGTTTTAGTAATAACTTATAACTTAAGCTGTAAAGGGCAGGTGCAGACTGTTACAGAGTCCACTCACACTCCTGTAGCAGATAATGCAAGTCTGAAAAGGAGGGTCGGACACCGCTGGCGTCATCCACAAGAAACTTTACTTAGACAGAAAATGGTTCTGCCATGGTGTTCTGTTTGAGCAGCCTCCAGTAAGGTTTCTTGTGGATGATACCAGTGGTGTGTGACCCTTTATTTGAATGAGCATAGAACTGAATTATTCTCATAATAATTATAAGCAGATGTCCAGAGCACCCCCCCCCCCTTACATCAGATGTCAACAGCACCACACCATCAGAAGCCAAATTTCTCCCACACTTGTATACATCACAGTGCACATCCCTTACTTTGAGCTGCAGCCAGAAAAGAAAGCTTGAAGCCGAGCTGGGAAGCAGAAAGTGCAGGGTCTGTAGGAAGGCCAGAGGAGGGCTGGAGTCCAAACCTTAGATGCGGGATTGGCCCGGAAACTATCCTCTTCACAGCTGCAGGGAGAAGCGCAGGATCTGGTGGAGGAGTCCTGTTCTTCTCTCTGCTGCTGACTGCTGAGACAAGGTGGGGGCAGAGATAAGGGGGTGCTGCAGCTGCAGGAGAGTTGTGAGGGCCACATGAACAGGCCTTGCAGGCCTTGTGTTTGACACGTGTGCTTTAGAGGATCAGGGATAATGATACAATCCTGGATGTGTTACCCTTATATTCACACTGTTTTTCTGTGTTGCCTCAACAACTTTCCTAGTGGTGCCCTCTCCCATTCTTGGCCTCCATAGTGGCTGTGTGGCTGCAGTTACATCACTGCTGTATATGTTTTTTTAATGCACACACACGATTGAATTACTAAAGCAAAAATATGCAGACATTTAAGAGTTCTGTTTGTGAAGCATTGCAAACTGAATCAGGTTTCTATTTATCTTCACAATGCAGCAATTTGCAGGCCAGCAAATTGGAAAAGATGTAAAAGGGTTTTGAATGAATTGCTTTTTTTTCAACTTTGGAAAACTGAGAGATTTGTATCACAACTAATTAGATAGGCCACATTGATAGTGCCATCATGGAATTTGTTCCATAAATTCCAGTTATGTATTTTGTCTTTTCCTGGCATTTCTTTTCTTTTAGTTACTGTGATATTATCACTGTTGCATGTTTTGCTAATAGGTTGTAACCTATTTATATAATGGTGAGAAAATCCATTTTGAAGCCCACAATTTATTTTTTTCTCTGCCACTCCTAAACAAGGATAATCATTTGTTTTCAGGACATAAGCATTGCTCCTGTCACTTTTTTACCACAATAAAAGAGCTCCTTCTTTCAACGACATCAGCCTGGCTTCTAATGCCGCGTACACACGACCGGACTTTCCGGCAGAAAAGGTCAGACGGAATCATTCCGATCGTGTGTGGGCTTCATCTGACTTTTTCTTTCTAAAATTCTGACAGACCTAGAAATAGAACATGTTTCAAATCTTTCTGACGGAATCAGTTCCTTTCGGGAAAAACGCTCGTCTGTATGCTATTCCGACGGACCAAAAATGATGCAAGGGCAGCTATTGGCTACTGGCTATTAAACTTCCTTTTTCTAGTCCCATCGTACATCATCGCGTTCTAAATGATCGGACTTTGGTGTGACCATGTTTGTTTCAGCGGAACTCTGTCGGAAAGACCATCGGAGTCTATTCTGACGGAAAGACCGGTCGTGTGTACATACTGATTGGTGTCCACATGCCATATAAACCTTCAGCACTGATCAGGTACTTAAAAAAAGACACTCTCACTTAAAACAGTAGTCTATTGGTAGATGTTCTAGGCATTCTGCACCACAAATGCCCCGTTTTAGTAGGTATTTTGATAAGGCTGTATGCCCCATAAGATCATTGGAGACTCCCAAGGTCAAGTTCCAATACTGTCACTTTTAATGCAACTGTTTTTATTTCAGGTTACACTGCAACTGCAGTAGATCCTTTTGAATGAATAATGTGATTATCCAACTTTCAAAAGGTATGGCAAACATAAAACTGTACAATTTATATCTCTTGAGAAGTCTAGCAGTGGGATTTTTTTGAGCCCCAGCCACTTTGGGATTTTGAGTGTTCATGTCTATCTGGGGCCATTCTTATTGCATTCTTCATAGTACAAAAATAACCTCAAGAAAACGACTTTATTCACTGGTAGATTCCCAGTAGGAGGACTAAAACTCTAGTTACATTAGTTATGAAAATCATGCAATAGTTATACTGTTCCTGGACTCTCCTGCAAATTTGCCTTTAGTAATTATCTTTCATGTCTTCCAGATTTGTATTCTTCTGTGCCATATCTGAAGATATGACAATCTAATGCATACTTTGATTTTCCTGATCGTATGTTGTAGTCCAGCCATTTGCTCCCTACGTTTATCACCAGCACCCCACTGATCCACTATTGGAGGGGTTACCTTAAATTTAAATTGTGTACTCAGGAAGCTTGACCTTTAAAGTGTTAAGACACTCATACAGTGATATATCATATAAATGGGAAGTCTGGTGGGTATAATCACCAACTGGATTTTGTATCCCATGGAATAAATCAGTTAGCACTTCCGGCCATGATTCTTAACAGTTCTGTGCAACATTACATTTTGATTGTTTGTACCTACCTTGGGGAATTCCAACTCCTTCTGTTGCATTATTTATAGTGTGAATAGCATATATAGTATAACATAACAGTGCTCCATTAATTCCTCCTAACTGCCACCATGTGTGCATAACACCACTTGTGAAATGAACACTCACTTTCTATTAGCACCTTTAGAGTGAATGAGGTCTAGCAGTGCTTTAGGGTGCCTCCTCCAGGGCTCTAAACCACATTGACTCTTGGATTATGGACAGCTACTTGCGGATTCAAGTAACTCACTTCTCATGCAGATTAGTGGCATGTGTAAAGCATAAAATGGGGAACAAATAGTGCTCTCTGTATATACTCAATCTTTAATAAATCATTTTAATAGCATAAAAATACTCTTTCCTATACACATTACACCCAGGATTAGGCTTCCCCAGTAGGGTAGGAGCCATGTTACAAATGCAGTTTAAATAGCTTTCGTTTCTATCAATGACACCCAGCAATAATTCTAAACCAGATGTTACATCATAAAGAGGCCATAATCAGATCTGGGAGCCTCTGCTGCTATGCCAAAACTATACACAGCCCCAAGATCTGCACTGGAAGTAGCACAGATCAAGCCATGATGGCATGCCTGGAGCCCACCTACTCCATGGTAATAACAAAATGTCACATGCAGGTTACTGGGCACCAGTATCCTGGGACAGAGTGATAAAACTCCAATATCCTGCCTCAGGAACACTGTCAATCTGAATGGAAGGCTTGGCAATTCAGTATCCAGGAGAGATGTAAGAACCTGCTTGACAGTTTAAAGTGGAACTTCAGTCATTTTTTAACTTTCCATCTATTAAATCTTCTGCCCTTGTTGTTTTAACTTTGGATAGTAAAAAATGTTCTCTGCCAGTAAATACCTTATACAGCCCACTTCCTGTTTCTTGTCTGGTAAAAAGTCTAGGCTTATGAAATCATGCACAGCTCTCTCTCTCACTCTCATGAGAGTTTGCCAGGAAGTTAGTGGGATCATAAGAGGGCCAATGAGAGCTGCAGGGCTGCACAGCTAGAGGTGTGCCTCTGTGTGGCTGTGTAAATCTAGGAAGTGAACAGGCAGCAGCTTCAGCTGCCCACAGTTAAAATGGTTTCAACCAGACTCAGTGGAGTGAGATTTTGCAGCATATTTGGCAAGTACAGAATCTCAGTATATATAAAATAATGCAAAGTGGTTGGTGGGAAGCTTCAGAATGGCAAAGATGTGTTTATTACAAATGATGTGATCAGACTGCAGTTCCTCTTTAACTTTCAAAGCAAACCTAAATGTTGTCCATTCAAGGCAAAGCAATAGGTTTACTTTAGCACATACCTCCTACCCCCATCCCCAGCAGTATTCCCACCTTTCTTTCTCTCCTCCCTGGTCAGCAATGGGAGATCTGGCAGAGCTGGGCCAAACAGTGTAAACCATAGCCCTAGTATATGCTGCTAGTTAGGACTGTATCAGAGTGAACCTATTACATCTTAAATTCTTAAGGACTGCCCCACGTACATTTACTGCAGCAGGGCAGCCCTTTATCGTGAAATCACATACCTGTATGTCATTTTTTTTCTTCCAGGTCTGGGGCTACCCTCTCCCGCTGTGATTGGACACAGCGGGAGCCAATCAGCGGGTCTGGCAGACCCCATGTCCATAGGGACCTGCAGATCGTTCCCGAGACAGACAGAATGGCGATCTGTAAACAAGGCAGATTGCAATTCTGTAACAGGAGAAGATAGAGATCTTGTTTCTGCTAAGCAGGAACATGGATCTCTGTCTTCTTGCAGTACAAGCACCCTCCTACACAGTTAGAAAGCACCCAGAGGGATACATTTAACCCTTTGATCGCCCCTGATGTTAACCCGTTCCCTGCCAGTGTAATTAGTACAGTGGCAGTGCATATTTTTAGCACTGATCGCTGTATTAGTGTCACTGGTCCCCTAAAAAGTGTCAAAAGTGTCACTTAGTGTCCGATTTGTCCACTGCAATGTTACAGTCCCACTAAGTCGCTGATTGCCACCATTACTAGTAAAAAGAAAAAATCTATAAAAATGCCATAAAAAATATCTCATATTTTGTAGACGCTATAACTTTTGCGCAAACCAATCAGTATATGCTTTTTGGGATTTTTTTACCAAAAATATGTAGCAGAATACATATTGGCCTAAATTGATGAAGAAATTATATTTTTTACATTTTTTTTATTGAATATGTTTCATAGCAGAAAGTAAAAAAAATTGTTGGTCTTTTTTTGTTTATAGCGCAAAAAATAAAAACTACAGAGGTGGGCAAATACCACCAAAAGAAAGCTCTATTTGTGGAAAAAAAAAAGGACATCAATTTTATTTGGGTACAGTGTTGCATGACCGCGCAATTGTCAGTTAAAATAATGCAGTGCCGTATTGCAAAAATGGCCTGCTCGTGAATGGGGGGGGGGGGGGGGTAAATCTTCAGGGGCTGAAGTGGTTAAAGAATAACTCCACTTTTGTTGATAAAAAAACTTTCCCTTCTGGATGATCAATATGCATTGCAAAAACTTTAACCTTGTTGCTGATTCCTACCTGTTTCAGCTCAGAAGAAATAGCTGTTTGTTTGCTTGACCGCTGTCCTGTGCAGACTGAATCTGAATGGGAGGGTCTGTGTAAAGGGTATACAGTGTTTATTTTTGTGAAAATGTGAAGTTACACTTAAGGTATCAGCTTTGGGTGAACTTAACCTTTGCAGAAGACAAGTTCCACCTTAGAAGCCTTGCAAAGAGCAATTTTATTGGCACTCCTGCAACCTCATGCTACCCAGCTGCAGTGTTATG
Source organism: Lithobates clamitans (assembly GCA_037952925.1). Taxonomy (NCBI): domain Eukaryota; kingdom Metazoa; phylum Chordata; class Amphibia; order Anura; family Ranidae; genus Lithobates; species Lithobates clamitans. The sequence goes on along the minus strand of JBBGZY010000821.1, from coordinate 8,202,163 downwards.
TTATATTTTCAGATGATCCTGTTAAATAGTTTACAGTGTTTGTGTGTAAAATAAGAGATAATTATGAGGTCTCCAGTGTTCATCTCAGTAGAGAATCAATTTAAATGAGCTCCTGTTAATGTGACAATGTATATAGACAATGTGAAGAACACTTGACAGTTACTAATTACAGTTTGCAGTCACAGAAACCCCACTGAGAAACAAGGCCAGAATGTGGCTAAATTAGAAAGCAGTGTTGACATGCCAGTTCAATCACTTCACTACGTGCTACCACACAACTCCCAGACTGCTTGCACCTTTCTAGATTTAGGCCACTGGCATTTTATAAACATGGAGTAGAAATAATATCCCTGGCAATTATTTTAAGTGATATAATTGCAATACTAGAGCTGAAATAAATGTTTTGCCTCCTGGGACTTGTATGGGATGGCTCATTAGTGATATAGAATAAAGTAGGAATTTGCAGCAGTAAAACTTTATACTTTTTTTCTACTCTAAACTGAGCTGTGTCAAAAAAACAAAAACCCTGCCACGAATATTTGTTTATTCAGGCTTATCCTCAGGGGGGGACATGACACAATTGTCTTGCTGACTGCATGCAGTTTGGCCAAAAAGGTATAATGGCAGCACTCTGTTTCTTAAGAGATGTTAGACACAGTGAGGTGGAGAGGTGTGCGGGGACATACTGCTCAGGGACCTGTCTGCTCCCAAGGCATATGTCCTTAATTGAGATTATAGTTTGGGGGCTTTTATGAAACGCCTGCAGCATCTCCATGCCGTGATCCCGTTTGACAGGAATCGTACAAATACTGACACACTGTAATACAAAATAATAGCATTTGGCTGCTCTTCAAACAATCCAGCTTATGTTGATGAAATGAAATAATATGCACATGTATTATTGTCTTGATATATTGCAGTGCAGTGAGGTGAATTTATGAAAGAAAAACTGTTTACTTTCCAAACTAAACAGTCACTTAGCTTAAAGCTGAACTTCGGCTTTCCCTTCAGTCTTGCACAGTTGTGTAGGTTTCTCTCCTGTACTGAAATTGTCTACTTTGATTTCATTACACACTGTGAGTTTCTCACAATGTGCATTAGAACCTGCAGCAAGTCAGATAGAGTCTGCATCATTTCCTGGGTGGAGGATGTCCAGTGTTATCTAGCTTTTTCTGTCTCAGCCTGACTGACCCATGCCTGCCCCTTTCATTGACATCACTGGGACCAAATGTATGTCATGAAAATGGAAGTAAAAAAAAAAATTAAATGTACAGTAAAACCTTGGATTTTGAGCCTAATTAGTTCCAGAAACATGCTTGTAATCCAAAGCACTTGTATATCAAAGCAAATTTACCCATAAGAAATAATGGAAACTCAGATGATTCGTTCCACAACCATTTATTCATAAGTCCTTCAGTCTATAGCAATGTTACTTCAAGGCAATTTAGAGGCAACTTTGAGGCAACTTCAATTAAAGTCTATGGGCACAAGTCGGATAGAAATCACCTTGAAGCAGTACAGGAACCTTTTCTAAAGTCGGAGCGACTTCAGTAGTGCTAATTAAGACAACTCTCTTTGACTAAAATGGGATTTCACATGTCACGCGACTCAAAGTCTCACAAGTTGGATCCCAAGTAGTGTGAACCGAGTCTAAATGCCGTGCCTTCATTAAATGTAACCGTATTGCTACACTTAGAGGCGCCTCTCTTCTCTTTTATACTCAGTTGTGACGTGATGCTAGATTGCAAGACCTTGCCTGTTTATCAAGTTAAAATTTATAAAACAATTTTGCTCATCTTGTAAAACACTCGCAGACCAAGTTACGTGCAATTCAAGGTTTTACTTTATTAGCACGTTGATACGGTTGATGAGGTTCTCTTCAATCATCCAAGTACAAGCAAACACATAATCATCATTTTTCTTGAAAAAAAGCGAATGTAATGTAAAAAAACAGGTCCAAATAATGTTTGCTATATTTATAACAGAGGGGAAACAGGGGAATCAACAATAAAAAATCTGATCTAATTCCTCTTTGCTCTATCCAAAAATGAAAAAAACAGATTTGCCTTTAGTTATACTTTAAGTTCATGATTTTAGACTTTTGTTTAGCTTTTTGTAGCAAAGTAATTTGAGAGGTTGAAAAGGAAATATATGCAAGAAAACTTGAGAGAATATAATGCGTTATAGCAACTATACTTACATGGGTTGAACTAATGCCCCGTACACACGGTCGGATCTTCCGATGGAAAATATCCGATCAGAGCGTGTTGTCGGAAATTCCGACCGTGTGTGGGCTCCATTGGACATTTTCCATCGGATTTTCCGACACACAAAGTTTGAGAGCAGGATATAAAATCCGTTGTCGGAAATTCCGATTGTGTGTACACAAATCCGACGGACAAAGTGCCACGCATGCTCAGAAAAAAAAAAGAGATGAAAGCTATTGGCCACTGCCCCGTTTAGAGTCCCGACGTACGTGTTTTACGTCACCGCGTTCAGAACGATCGGATTTTCCGACAACTTTGTGTGACCGTGTGTATGCAAGACAAGTTTGAGCCAACATCCGTCGGAAAAAATCCTAGGATTTTGTTGTCGGAATGTCCGAACAAAGTCCGACCGTGTGTACGGGGCATTAGACTTGTTCATTGAGTTTAACCTTAAACAACTCAGAACCCTCTAACCCCTAGCTGATCCAGAGGAACGTAGAGCACTTTATAATGTGTGCTCTGCAAAAAGTCAAATCCTTCCTGACCCATAAAGGCAACCAAATAAATTCCTGGATCAACCTTCTACCATGTATTTTTAGAAATGTAAGTAACCCTGTATATTTTATTCCTTTAGGACACTTCTACGCCTTTTTTTTAAAATGAATTGCTGAAACTGCGTGAGCTATTTTCTCTAGAAGTCTTCAGATTTCCAAAGCATTTAGAGTACAGAGCCCTTTCATAGGTTGACGTTTAACTTCTCTCTTTCCAGTCACAAGAAGTACTCTTGTGTCTTTTGTAGTGACCTTAAATAGAACAGGTTTCCACTGAATTTTTTATATAGACTATTAATTTATTTATACAGAGTGATCATGCCCCCACTTAATTGCCGCTTCTCAAGGGTAAACAAATTCCATTTAATTAGGCTGTCCTCTAGCTGATCACCTCCATACTACTTATTCATTTCGTTTTCATTCTCCACAACTGTACTATCAGAAATAATCAAAATAAAAATATCTAAAGTCACTTTCCAATTTTAAAAGAGATATATTAAGATATACACTATATTACCAAAAGTATTGGGACACCTGCCTTTACACGCACATGTACTTTCATGGCATCCCAGGCTTAGTCTGTAGGGCTCAATATTGAGTTGTCCCACCCATTGCAGCTAAAATAGCTTCAGCTCTTCTGGGAAGGCTGTCCACAAGGTTTAGGAGTGTGTCTATGGAAATGTTTGACCATTTTTCCAGATACGCATTTGTGAGGTCAGGCACTGAGGTTGGACAAGAAGGTCTGGCTCACAGTCTCCACTCTAATTCATCCCAAAGGTGTTCTATTGGGTTGAGGTCAAGACCAGTGCACAAAGCAAGGTCCATAAAGACACGGATAAGTGAGTTTGGGGTGGAGGACCTTGACTGCCTGCACAGAGTCCTGACCTGGGATGAATTAGAGTGGAGACTGCGAGCCAGGCCTTCTTGTCCAACATCAGTGCCTGACACCACAAATCCAACTCAATATTGAATCCTACGGACTAAGACTGGGATGCCATTAAAGTTTATGTGCGTATAAAGGCAAGCGTCCGATTACTTTTGGTAATATCGTGTATATATCATTATGGCTTTGAAAGCTTAAGTTTAGGTAAACATTTTTTTTAAAATCCAACACAAGACAGTACTTACATTTAAGTGTCCCTTTCGGTGCTGCAAGGGTTAATATGAGCACTGTTACAGGCTCTTCAAGAATGCCAACTGTGCAGCACCCATTCTTTCCACTCCTTCATGTATATATTACTTTTCATTGATGAAAGCTATAGTACAGATCCTATGGATAGAGAAGGGGTGGAAAGAGTGGGCATAGCACTCTTGACAAATTCTTGTGACTGGTCCATCACTCGTATTTACTCCTGCAGTCGCAGTCTTCCATATTAAAACCAGAAAGATTATAGTCGGGTGGGGGGAAACAGAGGACTTTGGATTTAAACTATGACAGCCAGCACCAGCAAAGGGGACACTTCTCATTAAAATTAAGTACCATCCCTTGTGCTGATTTTTTTTATTTTATTTTACCCAGCAATGGCTAATATGCACACATCTGCCAATATTTTAGAATCATGAACCAGGGCAGTCTAAAGCTCTGTCTACAAGCCTCACAAAACCTCCTCACGTTTGCTCAGCAAACCAAATCCCATCATAAGAATGTACAACATAAATTAGATGTGTCCCATTTAAACTTGGACTGTAAAAGTTGTGACAGTTCTGATTCAACATCTAGCTTATATCAATTTCTAAAAATCACAGTAATCATTTTTTCCATTTTCCTATTAGTACCCGAATAAGAACAAGAAATAAGAATAAGAAAATGCTGTATAGCATTTCTTACGAAACTGTATTTATTTATTATGCCAGTCAACTTGTTGGTAAATTGCATACTTTTATTCTCAGTAATATAATGTGTATGCGCATGCTGTGTTAGCTAGAATCCTGAGCACCAGCAATAACATTGTGTTAAACATCATGTTTAGTGAGATGCCTGTGCATCCTTAACTCAGTGAATATCTCTTGCTGTCCATCTCTGATCTTGAACAGCTTTGAAATATGACCTTATAATAGACTTGCATCGCTTTACATTGCAGGTAATCTGTCAGCGAATGCAGTCTGACCTTTACTTGGCATGCCTTGTCAATCCCAAACCGAAGGTTTTAGGTATTTCTTGTAATCATTTTATGATTATGCAGTGACATTAGAGATTCTAGTAGCTGCACATCCAGATATTAAATAAAAGATGGCATAAAAAATGTCTGCCTTTTATTAGAGAGCCAATCTAAATTTGATATAATTAGCTCTGGGAGCCTAGGAAGGTTCCTGCAATTTCTCAAAGAAAGCCAGCGGTCCATTTGGCTAATGAGCATCGCGAGCTGTCTGGGTGGTTAAGGGACAAGCTAATGAGAGGAAATGTTCTATTCTCCTTTCTCTATCCCATTGTATACCCAGTACGTTTCCAGGCATCCTGAGTTATCTTAAGCTTTTCAACACCAAATCATGACCTTATCTCATGGCATGTAAAAATTAATTAACTCAGTCCTGGAGAAATTAGATTATCTACCACATTACTCCCTAAAGATTATTATGGTAGTTTTGGAATAGAAAATATTGAAACCACAGAAAAAGTGAATATCAGTATTTTCTTATATCATCTATAAATTACATATAATATACAGAATACACATGCACAGATTAATGGCTTGATCTGTTTTTTTCTGTTTTTTTTTTTTTATTTCCTTAAAAGCAGAACTCAAAAAATAAATGGCACGCTCATTAACGTAAAACGTTTAATTCATTTAAAATACTGCTGGTATAAATGCCTGGATTCTATCTTTACATTTTCATACATTGACTCTCTCTCTGTACAACAAAAATCCAGCTAAGTTTTGGAGACAGTGCACTGTGTCATATTCTGCTGCATTGCACAAGACAGCACAGCATTGGATGTTCTAGTTTGTTGATATGCAGGTGACACAGGAAGATGCAAAACTATAAAAGGAATAATGAAGTCACTCTGCTGGCTTTGCAGTCCGGCAGGGGTGTGTGAATCACAAAAGTGGCCAAACAGAATTATATTATATATTATAAGAGAACAAATATTTTAGACAGTTAACTCATATATAGTCTTAGGGCTCATTTACACTTGCATCTGTCTTTGTCCCTCCTACGAAAAATGATCTGCAGTGGATCTTTTTTCAGAGGCATTTGACAGGAAGGCCACAGATGATATGTCACCTCTCGGATGCCTGTTTTAACCCTTGTAGGGCCGGAGCACTATGCCACAACCTCAACTGACACTTGTTCCTATGACAGCTGTCTACAAGGGAATTTACCTCACTTTGCAGAGATTTTCATTCACGTCCTCTTGTGTTAAAGTACAGAAAGTAAAGGGAAATCTCAAAAATGGGACACAAAAAAAAAAAACGATTTCTTACGTCAAAAAATGTAAAAACAAAAAATGTCTTAAGATATGTTTTAATCTTTTGTTTCATAGATTAGATATTCATTTTATTTTGATGTGCTTTTTTGACATATCCAAGCTCTTTAACAGCTTTAGTTTCTTCACTTATTATGATACATTAAGATCTAGGATTTTCACTTTATAAGATCCATTCTTCTTTCTTTTTACACATTATATCCTGTACCCAGGACTTTTTTTCTCAGAGAATAGGTGCAGGAACTCTCCCTTATTGAGCCACCCCTTTTCTCCACCCCTACCCACCTCCAAGCACCGTTCCTTGGTTCCACCCCTTACCCACCTCCCAGTACTGCCCCTGCAGCCAGTAACAATAGAGCCCCTGCCAACAACAATAGAGCCCCCACCAGCAACAATAGACCACCCCAACACAAAAAATTCCACCCAGCAACAATAGACTCCCAGCAGCAACAGCAGATCTCCCCACAGCCAGCATCAATAGATTCTCTGGCAGCCAGCAACAATAGACCCCTCCCTCAACAGTAAATCTCTCCCAGCAACAACTGACCCCCCCAGCAATATAAGACCCACCCCCAGCAACAGTAGGCCTTCCACCAGCAACAATAGACTTCCTCAGAAACAATAGTCCCCATGCAAAAATAGATACCGTCCAGCTAGAATAGATTCCCTAGCAGTGAGTATCAATAGACCCTGCAGCACACCCCAGCACCACTTGCTGTCAGTAGTGAAGGTGCCAGAAGGTGCCAGTTTCCTTGCGTTCCCGCTGAAAAAAAAGCCCTGCCTGTACCACCACCTGATGTACAACTCAGAAGCATAACAGATACAGCACTATACTTAACAGTTGGAAAGGTGTGATTTTCTTATATATATATATATATAAACCTTTTTTTTTTTCTTTTTTTTGCTCTACTGGTCCCCTAGTTCAGTTTGTGTTTCAGCCAAATATAGTACTTAATAAAAAATGCGTCTGTCTTTTTAAGTATTGGGCTGCAGTATTGGCTTTTGTGATGAGATTGCAGGTAAGGTTTCCTTCTAACCATTGATGAGCGAAATTGCCCTGGTTCCATTCACAGCCAGTTGTGAAACATCAATAAACTTCAGAACTTCAGAATATCTGAACTTTTCCCTGAACCCCATTGAAGTCTATGGAGGGATTTGGATATTAAGTTCTTTCCTTTTGTGGGATTAATTAACAGACGCTTATCAAAAAAGAGGGACGGGGAGCTGGGAACTGCTATGACATGAACCAAAAAAAATATTAATATTGTGCACCAGGGAGAGGACCTTTTCTCTGAGGGCTACATTAAAGATACACAAATCCTTTAAATTGCAATTTTGGGGGATGTGTTAATGCTGGTGTTGTGAAACATCACCATATTTACAGACAGCATTAGAGAGGAGGAGGGGGGAGTGGGTGTATTAGTAATGCTGGCAGACAGCTAGCTGCTCTATGCCTAGGGGAATTCAGGTGTAGAAAGTTTTGCCAGCCAGTCAACTATCTACTGCAGTGGTTCTCAACTCTTGTCCTCAGGACCCACTAACAGGCCAGGTTTGCAAGATAACTGAAATACATCACAGGTGATATCATTTGCTGCTCAGTGATTGCAGTATTTTAGTCTGCATCTCCCCAAGGTAATACTTAAAATTTTGCCTGTTAGTGGGTCCTGAGGACAGGAGTTGAGAACCACTGATCTATGGGTGTACTGTGACTGTATTGATTGGTTGCTTTGGGAAAAAAGGCACTTGTGTCCTAGCTCCAATTTTTCAGCCTTAACACAGCTATAATCTGCAGGATCAACTCACCCCCTACCACCACATGCAGCATCTCTGCCTTTGATTTTAGACCTGCCCATTTTTGTAGTGTTTTTTTTTAATATTTACTAAAACTATGATGATTAAGGGGTGAATGTTCAAGGCTTTTGATGCAATGATGCACACTAGTTACCCCACAGCAATGCTGTGGCTGCTGTGTACAAACATAAGTCATGAGAAGGCAGCCATTGCATGCCATGGGAGACATGTACCATTTCTGTGCCATTTTTTTTGTCATTGCTACTACCAATGACAAAAAAACAACTAAAAAGTATTGTTTGACAATTAAATATTTGGAAAGTCCTGTGTTGTGAGTGTTAAAGAATATCACATGTATGTACTGTATGTTCTCCAGAGGGTTGTTACCTTAGTTTAACCATTCTGCTCCTTCTGTAAGGGTACTGTATGTATACTGATCCAATCACACATTTTAAATCTTAGCAACCATAAATCTGCTGTTCATCCTAAATATTTTATACGTAAATATAAAAGCTGAATATTCCAGAACAATGATGACAGTTCTTTGTTTGAAGATGTACATTTATTTAAAAAAATGTCTAAAACTAAAAGTGCACATAATAGAAATGCAGTGAAGGCATAAACGCAGCCCTTTCATGGGGAACTGGGGGATATATAATTATCTTTGTCTATAGAGCACCACATTGATATCTGATTCATGCCAGCATCGGTTTATTATTCAGAGCTTTGTGCCTTTGTGCTGTTATCTGCAGCAGCAGCGAGGACACTCCACGTGGGTGGGTGTCTATCTATATATCTAGCTGTGTGTGTGTGTGTGTGTGTGTGTGTACCGTGTGTGTATATGCAGTAGTATATACAGTATCTCACAAAAGTGAGCACACCTTCACATTGTTGTAAATATTTTATTATATTTTTTAATGTGACAAAACTGAAGAAATGACACTTTGCTACAATGTAAAGTAGTGAGTGTACAGGTTGTATAACAGTGTAAATTTGCTGTCCCCTCAAAATAACTCAACACACAGCCATTAATGTCTAAACCGCTGGCAACAAAAGTGAGTACACCCCTAAGTGAAAATGTCCCAGTTGGGCACAATTAGCCATTTTCCCTCCCCGGTGTCATGTGACTCGTTATCAGGGGCGTAATTAGAACCTTCAGGGCCCCAGTGCAAGAAACCATGATGAGACCCCTCCCAACCCACCCCCCCCTTCCAGCACAATTACACCGGTCCTTTACAATGTGATTAGCTCGCATGTGGACAGACTTGCTGGGTATCAGCAGCCCCTGCCTCCCAAACTGTGTCTGTGTAAGGAAAGGGGAGGCGTTAACTGCCAAGAATGTCAGTAAATTGTTTACATTGATAATCAGTGCTGCCTATCAGTGCCACCTATCAGTGCTCATCAATGCCACCTATTAGTGTCATCAGTGCTGCCTACCAGTACCGCCGATCAGTGCTGCATTTCAGTGCCGCCTATCAGTGCTCATCAATACTGCCTATCAGTCTCCATCAATTCTGCCTATCAGTGCCCATCAATACTGCCTACCAGTGCTTAGTGCAGCCTATCAATGCCACCTATCAGCGTCAATCAGTGCTGCTTATCAGTGCTCAATGCCCATCAGTGCTGCCTATCAGTGCCCATCAATTACGCCTATTAGTGCCACCTATCAGAGCTTATCAATGCTGCTTATCAGTGCCCATCAGTACCACCTCTCAGAGATCAACAATGCTGCCTAGCAGTGCCTATCAGTGACACCTATCAGTTCTAAATGCCTATCAGTGCCACCTATTAGTGCCCATCTATGCTGCCTATCAGTGCCCATCAGTGCCCATCAGTGCCCATCAGTGCAGCCTATGAGTGCTGCCTATCAGTTCTTATTAATGCCCATCAGTGCCACCTATCAGTGACTCCTATCATTGCTCATCAATGCCGCTTATCAGTGCCCATCAGTACCACCTCTCAGAGATCAACAATGCTGCCTAGCAGTGCCTATCAGTGACACCTATCAGTTCTAAATGCCTATCAGTGCCACCTATCAGTGCCCATCTATGCTGCCTATCAGTGCCCATCAGTGCCACCTATCAGTGCCCATCAGTGCAGCCTATGAGTGCTGCCTATCAGTTCTTATTAATGCCCATCAGTGCCACCTATCAGTGACTCCTATCATTTCTCATCAATGCCGCCTATCAGTGCCCATTAGTGCCACCTATCAGTGCTCATTAATGCCCATCAGTGCTGCGCCGCCTATCCGTGCCACAGACCATTGCGCATCAATGCCACCTTTCAGTGCTGCATATCAGTGAAATCTATCAGTGCCCCCTACCATGCCTATCAGTGCCAACCAGTGCCACCTATCAGTGCTCATCAATGTTGCCTATTAGTGGTTATTAATGCCCATCAGTGCCACGCCACCTATCCGCGCCACAGATCGGGCCCAATTTGGACATTTTCACTTAGGGGTGTACTCACTTTTGTTGCCTGTGGTTTAGACATTAATGAATGTGTGTTGAGTTTTTTTGAGGGGACAGCAAAAAAATTATACAAGAGGGGTGTACTCACTTTTATATATATATATATATATATATATATATATATATATATATATATATATATTTTTTTATTTTTTTTTTGGTGTTTTTTTGTTTGTTTTTAAGGAGAGTAAAGTCCGGGAGAATAGCCATATACATAATAGAAATGTATATGGGAGTTGGTTTACCTGCCAAAGGATTTGTATTTGTATTGTTGTCTGCCCAGTTCTCTGAAATACACAGCCCTAATAGATAGTACAACCCGTTTTGTAAGTTGGCATTTCTTTTCTGTAGTTAAGCTAGGTCACCTCACTGCCCCATGACAGGACAATAAAGAAGCAGCAAAAGCATGATAAGGTCATCTCATCCCCATGCTTCCCTCTCCTGTTAGTGTGTAAAATGAATTGTCCTACCCCCCTCAGATACAGTATATATATATATTTGTTTTTCTTAATTAAATACATAGCTATTAAAATGGGTTTCTACTATCTGATTGGAGTTCAACTTTACCAGTTTTTATGTTTGATCAACCAGAGCATTATTTTAGATATCCTGATATAATTAAATAATTAATAAAATTGCTACTGCAAAACACATAAGATGCTAGAGAGTCCTAAAGTGTCGAGAGAATATGTGGGCTGCCACCACAGGCCCTCTTCTAAAAAAAATTGATGCCTGGTAGTGTCTGATTTTAGTACTTTTGAATCACAGACCTGGAACAAGTGGACATACTTATTATACTTTACACTTGTACCAGTTCAGAAACTCACTGAAGTCAAAGCATCAAAATGACAGCCATGAAAACAAAAGTAGAGGTCAGCAATGACAGACTCCCATAATCCAAGACTCCAAGAAGGAGCAGGCTACCAACATAACTGGAGGAGCATGAAACTCTTGCGGGGCTTTTGCATGGATTAGTTAAATAATGGGATGTGAGAGTACCAGTCTTCCTTATTCCTGCACTTATATAAGAATTGCATTTTTGGATTTGGATTTACTATTTAATACCAAAGCTTTCATTTACATTTTGTGCACATTCGATGGGAGATTGCTAGTTAATAAAAAGTGGCACCAGTTGAGATAGAACTTGTCTCAGACACTTTTTAATAATTCTCCCTATTGTGTGGGGGATTTAGTAAATTATTTTAGGAACGAAATGGTTAATGTCTTGCTTATTAAAAAACATAAAAAATAAATGTGGGGCATGACAGAAACATTGAGAAAATATTAGAGGTACCTTTTAACAAGAGAAATTCTCTTATCTGATACAAGCAATTGTATATATTGTATTTATCAATTATATTGTGTATTGGAGAGGAAAGTTACAGCGGATGGAAAGTTGATCTGCTTAGGTTTGAATATTTTGGCCCTTCCACATTGTTTTCCGTTGTAATTGTTGACCCGCAAAAGAAAATGTGTGCTGCCCATGTACTGTGAAATGGTAAGAATGGTTGATACCCCTATGGGAAAAAAAAGAATATTTCTCCCATGTCATGAACTTGCATGGTGCTATAATAGCTAATGGTCAAAATTAGCTTATCTGAAGAAGAACATAATTTTTCATTATAAGAACAAGCAGACTGTGTGTTTTATTTTCCGTCATCGACATTATCAGCATTTGACTCAATACACTTTACACACTTGACTAGACATTGTGGCTCGTTTGGGTACTGTGAAAAGTCTGCATTTAACTGTTCTTGCAGAAGGGCTTTAATTGATTGGGATTGTCTTACGTGATTTTTACAGACATAAGTGGATGACATGCACATATTTTCCCAGAAAATTTATAGTTTGGAAAATGAATCCTAGCATGGGTCGTACGTTAGTATAGATTAAGTTGGTACCTCTCATAACTAAATCAATGACCTTTGGAGAGAAAAAGAGAGAGAGAGAAAGGAGGGGAAAATTAACACTTGGTTCCAGATATTAAATTACAGACAAATTTACAGCTGTCTTCAATAATGCATTCATTTCTGAGAGCATGACTTTATAATATTAAATATTTTAATAGAATCTTAAATTTGAGCTCCTTTACTGTGCTACCTCTGGTTTATTAAAGGCAGACAATTCTTAATCATGGGTGCTTGTGCCAAATTATTGGACTGTTAAAGGGCATTCAGTAAGTTGTGTATTTATCTAGTCTTTTACCAAAAGCCATTCATTATTGTTTGTTGCAACTGCTTAATGGCAGCCTGCATACAATATATTCACATTGGAATAAACATCATTCCCTGTTTTTAAGCTAAGATGTTTAAAAAAATATTATTTTTGAATATTTTTAACTGTTTAAAAAAGATAAGGCATGAGAATAACTGTTTCTTGCCAGATAGCATAACCAATTGAGTTACCTCACTTGTTCCTCTGCCGTTAACAATTGCAGCTTGGTCAACATCCTGCCATCTGCCTGCTGAATGAACAAAGAAATAACTTCACCATATTGATGAGTTATCACTCTGCTCTCTACTGCTTTTAACAAACTCTGATATCATTGGCAATCCAGTAAAATGCCTTATTGACGTATAGTGCTGCCCATCCTTCTACTAGGAAATTATAGGCAGGTAATACAATGCAAATTCTGGTATTTCTACTGGTAATATCAAAAATGTCATAATTGTTTTTAAATACCTAAATGAAAAAGTGGTCTTTTAGTTTTTAATGTTTTAAAAGTTTAAAAAGTATAACAAAGCAAAATATACAATACTGTATATAACATTATAATCATGTTACCTTGCCTTAAAAAAATTTTAATTAATTGGAAAAAAGGATTATGCTTAACTTTCTTTTTCATAAGTAGAACAGAGCAGGTAACAAATAACATTCACATGCATTATTTGAATGCAGGTCTTTACAATTTAGCCATATTTTCTATCAGGAGACTATTATAGACTGGAGCCAATTGACCACAGCTGTGTTAATAATATGCAAAATAAAATGGTGCAAAACATCAATTATATTACAATATAATGGCCATTTGTATTAGGCCTTAAGCCATCCAGTCTACAGAAGGCCTTTCTAATAGAAGCAGTGAGGGCTACTTCACTAATTGGATTTAAGCATTGATTGAATTACTTACTTATAAAGAATAATAACTGTAGCTTTACTTGGTGAACTAACCGGGTTGCTTAATGCAGGGCATTCATTAAGCTCTTGTAATGGGATCAGGAAGGATATGGTTTGTTCCTTGTAAGGTAAATTGGATGATAAACTTGATTTTCTTTTTCCGAATCAATATTCAGAAGCTACTACTTTAAGATTTTCTAATATATTCTTCTGCTTCACTGACTTATTTTAAAGTAGAGGTGTATCATTTGCTAGATATTGGTAAGAGAAATTGGACTAAGATGATCATTAAAGTGATGTTGTAGTGAACCTCTGTAAAAAAGCCATCATTTGTCATTCTATGAGTTAACTCTGGACTTTGATTGGTTCCATGGAATTTCGTTTTACTACTAACATCACAATGTGTGGTCTGCATATTTGCATAAGTGTGTGTACATTATCTACATAACAGAGGAACATGGGACACATTGTTTGACAGATTTCTTATAAGCTATTTGCTTGAGTCATAAATTCCTCTCTCAGCTGCTCCAAAGTAGTGCTCTACCAATATTAAACCTGTCCTTGACCACTTTTTAATTGTGTGTGTTTTCAGTTCTCTTCTTGATGAAGATGTGTCTCAGTGGCCAAAGTTAGTTTAGTGGCCAACTTGTGTAAAGCTGTCTTAAGCTGGCAATACGTATTTTTGAATGATCGTTTGTACGAATATTTATGCAGAAATTCTGATGAATACATGGGACAGCACAATGGACTAAAGAGTATATATAAATAAATAAAGAGACACAACACTAGTTCATGTTGGCAATAATGGCCACAGCATTTATTAAGGGGTTACCCAAATGAACAATAGTCATTTATAACAAAATTTTCAACTTAAAATTCCATACCATAAAATATTTAATTTATTAATGATATCACGTAGTCCATCCAGAACTGAACTGGATGACAAACCCCAACAGCTGAAAGCCACTCAAGAACTAAGTGGCTGAAGCCCCCAAAATGCCGCGGCCTGCTCAATCATGTTTTGCAAACCTAAAATAAAAATGTCTAAACCAACTTCCGACAGGTGTACAAAATCAACTCCATATAAACCAGGCAGGAAACCCTCCAGGTCTACATGGCGATATGAAAAACCACCTTGGTAAACAACTAAATTGTGTATTGTTCTATTTACTCATTTCTTAAACTTGTCCATATAATGAAGATTACTTAACTCTGACCAAAGGAGGCTATGCACTATTTCTGAAAAAATGATGTCTGTAGAAGGAAATAACAACTTAAAAGAAGATAAGTCTCTTTTCATTTCGCAAATCAGCTCCCAAGTTTTGATCCTACCCAGGTCATTGGCCCCGGCATGAGCAATAAGTGCATCGGGAGAAGGCCACTGACTTAACAAGTAAATTAACTGGTCCTTTAAATTCCTCCATCTAAGCCCTCTTATTCCCAACCATAAACTTGAAAACGTCTTTCATCCAGACCAATATTGACTGTGCCATTCTTGATGGAAGCTCTCCTTTTGGCCCAAAATATAAAGGAATGTCCAATTATCCAAATGATGCGCTTGGAAGAACCTAAGAAAAATTAGACAATAACCAGATCAGGATGAATATACAATTTAAATCTATCACTATCCCAACGCCCCAACTGTTTTAAACCATCTTTAGAAAACCCGAGAAGGCTGGCTTCCGTAGCCGACCCAATCCTAAAAGAATGAGAAGAGAAATGAAAACCAGAAAGATTAAGTTTCTTTAGACAAGAAGACAGGACAGATGAAAATTGGTATCTAGTTAATGGAGATAGATTAAGATAAATAAAAAATGAACTCGAAACAGGGGGTCGAGAAAACAGATACTGAATGACTCTAAAAACTGGACATATGGCTTCAAAAGGGGCTTTATAAAGCGTCAACCAATATCCTTTGCCTGATCGATCCATTTTGGATCTATGTATAAAAATTCTAACCGAATCTTCTAAAACAGAGATGTCTGAAAAAACTAAAACGGAAGAAGATTTATTAGGTGCCGTGAATTCACCTGATCTGAGAGCACCAAAGAATGCAAAAACGAAAGCCGTTCTGACCAGCAAAGTCTGAAAAGAGGAAAAGCAAACTGATTCCAGCGTAAGCATAAATTTTATCAATAAATTAGAGGAAATAGGGCGTCTATTGTCCATCGCAGGAGAGGATCTTCTAAAACCTTTTAGGATTTGTCTAACTGGAAAGAAGGAATTAATGGTGGGAAGTCCTGACATTTTCAAAAAGAATGAAGCCCCTGCTACAATTTTGCTAATTGAAGCAGGGTTAAGTTTAGCTTGAATCAAAGAGGAGACAAAACATAACGCCATATGCACGGTAACTGTATTAAAGGAAAAATTATAATCTTCACAAAATTTACACCATCTAAACCAAGCTTGTGAGTATTCTTCCCAAGTTTTGGGAGCGATGGAATTCCTTATATTTTCTTCAATTACTCCCATATCAGGCCCTAGAGAAAATATGGGCAAGAGAAACCTTCCTGGTCCGCCTCTGGAACGAGTTCCCGAAACCACTGGAACTGCAAATGAGATAAGAAATCGGCAATCTTATTAGTAATACCCGGGACATGTTTTGCTTTCAGCCAAATGTTAAAAGTCATGCATTGCAAGACCAAAAAACGGAGTAACTTTATCACTAATTCAGACTTAGATGACAAGCAGTTTACTGCAAAAAATACTCCTTTATTATCTGTATGTAGCATAACTCGTTTATTTTCAAAGAATTTACTCCAAATGGTAATGGCCACCACTACTGGAATCAATTCTAATAGTCCTAAATTACGACTAATATCTGGCGACCTCCAGGACTCAGGCCATCTTTTAGCACACCAATGACTATCAAGGAAGGCACCAAAACCAACCGCACCCGATGCATCAGTAAACAGGCGAATATCAGAATCTTTAACAAATTCGCTTTGCCATACAGCTTGGCCATTAAAGTTGATCAAAAACTGATCCCACACTCTTAGATCCTCCTTAATGGGCCGTATAATGGATATATGAGAAAAAGGATTTTTCAAACCCCCAGTGGCTAGAGCAAATCTCCGAGAAAAGATTCTCGCCACTGGGATGACCCTGGATGCAAAAGCAAAGAGACCCAACAAGGACTGAACATCCCTCAATGTAACCCTTCTTTTTGACATTTTTTTTATCAAAAACCTCAGTTTTATCATTTTGTCCATCGGCAAACGGAATTCCATGGCTACAGAATCTATTGTGATGCCCAGGAATTCAATAACCGATACTGGACGGACAGTTTTTTCATTGGCTAAGGGAATGCCAAAAGAATCACAAACGTTGAAAAAACAACTCAACATTTCTGAACAAACTTGAGATTCAGCGGGGCCTATAAATAAAAAATCATCTAAATAATGGATAATGCCACCTTGAGGGGAATTTTGTGACAAAACCCACTGTAAAAAAGTCGAAAAAGCCTCAAAATAACTGCAAGATTTGGAAAAACCCATGGGCATGCACTTGTCAAAATAAAATTTATCCTCAAAATAAAAACCCAGGGAGTTAAAACCAATGGGATTAACTGGCAAAAGTCGAAATGCAGATTTTATATCTGCTTTTGCCATAAAAGATGCTTTTCCAAAACGCTTTAATAGGCAAAGAGCTTCTTCAACCTTGCCCTGAAAAAGCAGGAACTGAGAAACCAAATTTAAATCCTTCATAAAGAAGGTCTGCCACCCTGCGGTCTTGATACTGATCTGACCAGAACTGCATTTTTGACAATCTCACTGGCGTCCATGCCCTTTGCATTAATGTCCTTGACTGAGATGTGGTAGCTGATTTTTTGAAACACCGGGATGCTGGATGGGTACCTGCGCAGAATGAGCATTCGTGCTTATATCTGCAGTTCGATAAGAATCTGCATTGGGAATCGTTATATGCATAGCATACTCCTTTACGAAAAGTCGACTGAACATTTGCTAATTGAAGTCTCTGGGTATATTGAGGCCTTTGTGGCAGCATCAGGTTCAACCATAAACCTACATCTTTTACCCCCCATCGTAGGGATGGGTGAACAGAGAGCTTTTGCCTGAAGCTCTCATCATAACTAAACCATGCAATTGCACCAAAGTGGCGGTATGCCTCCGCCACTATATCCAGGTGCTGAAAAAAAAACCTGAACATTTATCTGGAAAATGTTCCCCCCTAACAGAAGCAAAGATACAAAAGGCCTGAAGCCAATTTTGAAAAGTTCGGGGAATTGCCCTCCTATCTTCCTCAGACCTATCGTCTATTCTTTTATCAGATTTTAACAAAAATTCTTTAGATGACGGGAGCAATGATAAAATATCTAAGAATTCTCCACGCCAAATTTTCTCTTTAACAGCAGTAGATAAATGATAACCAAGAGGAGATAATTCACAGAGGAGAGCTTCTTTAAAACAGGATTCAGAAACCAGAGTTTTAACAGGAAAAGAAAATGTAGAAATAGAAACAGAAACAGGCATAGCGGGAACATTTATATTGGTATTATGTACAGGTAATTTATTTTCAACCTTTGTATTCAAGTGGTTAATACTCACTGGAATAATGGGTTACCTTGTGAAAAAACAGCATTTTCTGATACCATTAAACCTCTTGAGCGACCGCCTCCACACATTAACAGGTTCACCCATTTTTGCAAGTACATTGGCTAAAGAACCAACTACTTTACCCAATTCTATTAAATGTGAATCATTTCTCTCACCAGAATAATGGTCCACGCTAACAGGCTGCCCAGATGCTAGCACCTCACAGGATAAGCCTGCAGAAGCTCCTTGAGGTGATTCCATTCTGGCTCTGTCTGAGGAGTGTGACCTTTCCTGTTGTACCTGCTCTCTCACAGGGGAAGAGGGAGAATTATCCCCTCTCAACCTCTTTCCCCTGTTACCTCTGCGACCTCTCTTCATACCAGCAGGGGGAGCTGGGTGACTGTCATTTATAATGACTTCAGTGGGTACCGACTGGGCATGCCCCATGTCAGCCGAGGCTGGCGCCGACGGAACTGCATTTTCTTCTAAGCACCGCCTTAACCACTCCGCCCCTCCATGGCTCTCAGCTTTGTGGATAAGATGATGCAGCAGTTCTTCCATCTCACAGGTAATGCTGACTGGAGCAGCACAGGTCCGTCTTCTGTAACGTCTCCTCAGGCGGTGAACAGAGCGGGAAAGCCGGCAGCTATATATAGCCACAGCCTGGCTCAATCCCGCCCGATCCAGCCAACCGGAGACCGTTGCTACGCTGTTCCAAAGTCTGCCATCACCTGGGGCAACCTAAACAATGAAAACAGAGAGGGGGGGAACAGTGGAAGATACCACCGCCCTCTGTACTGTCCCATGGAGCCCCGCATAAGTGCTAGGGGCTCAGTCATTCTATGACTGGATAAATGTCATTTGAAAGTACTTCAAAATTTAGTTTGCTTTGAACATTTCATTTTTAAATGAATGGACTTTCTCAAACAAAAAACACATACAGTGTTAGAATTGTGTTTGTTCAAAAATATATTTTGATCCTTCTCATTTTTCTAATTTTCTCATCACTGCGGTCAAAAATAAATGCAAATTTGATTCCACTAATGACTGGAAAACCAAACAAACATTCTGAAAACAAAAATCAATGATCACAATTCTACAAGTGTATGACCAGCTTTAGTTGCTAACTGAAAGGCAGGCAATATTGTATCTAATTTCATTACTAACTAATAAATTACTGCTTAAATGTTCCTCAAGATGTTGAATTTAGTTTCTTTCTATTGTTTTCCCTTAAAATAGAACATATATTCTTAAGGCAGCTACTAATCTAAATCCCCCATGCAAACAATGAAATATATATGAAATTAAATACATTTGAAAGAGTTGTTTTATGTGCGAAAAAGATTGCATTTGTGTCCATCCAGCACTGACAAACAGCACAGGGGAGTGGATCTGCCCTTTCTATGCTACAGTTGCACCGCCCCTTATGGTTATTCTTCCTGTCCCACCCGGTAACTGGACAGTGGAATGGAAAGGCTTCATGCACACTGGGGCTTTTATGAATGCTTTTCTTCTGCCAGGAGAAAAGCAGCTTCAAAAATGTGCCTAGGTGCATCAAGCACTTGGGTGTTTATTATATTGGCCAGAAGATGACACCAAGCTAATGCACTGTTTAATTGGACAATTGTGTGTAAAATTAGGTTTAATTTTGATAAATGTAAAGTTATGCACTTGGGGGCTAAGAATATACATGCATCATACAGTACATACTAGAGGGAGTACAACTGGGGGAATCAATGGTGGAGAAGGATCTGGGTGTTCTGGTAGGTCATAAGCTTAAGAACAGCATGCAATGCCAAGCAGGGGTTTTCAAAGCGAGCAGTCCTTTCTTGTATAAGACCCCTTTTACATTGAAGCGCTGCTAAAACTGCGCTAAAGCGCCGATCCTTTTTGCAGTGTTTTAGCAGCATTTTAGCAGTGCTTTTCGGGCGCTAGAAGGGTGGATTTTTTAAGGTCACGTGACCTTAAAAAAAAGGAAAAAAGTCCAGATTTGCGGCACTTTCAAAGCACTTTTAAGGTTCTTTGGGAGCGCTGCTCATTCATTTGAATCGGCAAGGGCATTTTGGGAGCGCTATTTATAGCACTACCAAGCCACCCCAAAGATGCTGCTTTCAGGATTTTTCCTAACGTCCCGCAAGCACACCAACTGAGTGTGAAAGCAGTCATTGCACAGAATGGGAGGCAGTTTTCAAGCTCTTTTTCAGGTGCTATTTCTAGCACTAAAACCCTGGAAAAACTGCCTCAGTGTGAAAGGAATCTGGAGAGAGAGAGATATTTTTCCCCTGTACAAATCTTTAGTAAGATCTCATCTGGAATATGCAGTTCAGTTTTGGGCATCAGTTCACAAACAGGATATTCGGGAACTGGAGAAAGTGCAGAGAAGAGCAACCAAACTGATAAGGGCATGGAGGAGCTCAGGCTATGAGGGAAGTTCGGGCATGGAGGAGCTCAGCTATGAGGGAAGATTAGAGGAACTGAATGTGTTCTCTCTTGAGAAGAGGAGATTAAGGGGGATATGATCAACATGTATAAATACATAAATGTCCATATAGTGAACCTAATTTTGCATTATTCACCTTAAGATCATCACAGAGGACAAGGGGTCACTCTTTACATCAGCAGGAAAAGAGATTTACTCTACAAATACAGAAAGGCTTCTTCACAGTAAGAGCTGTGAAATTGTGGAACAGACTGACTGATTGCCTGTTGGGGGATCAGGAAGGCACCCCCCCTCCCCGCTGGAGTAAATTGGGTCATGTTTCATTGTATTTTTTTTCCCTTCCTCTGTATCAACTCTGTTTATAAGAGTGTTTATGGAGGTTTTCTATGTGTGTGTGTGTGCTTTTTTGTTTTGTTTGAACTGGATGTCTTTTTCCAACCTGATTAACTATATATCAAACGAAGGACCTAGTAATATAATACCTAAGAATGCAGGGTGACTCTGCAGGTACTAGATAAAAATTGTGCCAGTGTCCCCAACAATATAGTAGTGGATATATAGAATCTAGGGATGGGACTTTGAAGGCACAACAATATCAAACTACAAAAAGATAAGTTGGTTTAGGGGTTTTTCATTTATACAGTATAAAAAGACAATGGACAAACATAAATGTTTAAAAACACATCAGACTAGGCATGAGACCTAATATTGGTATACCGTGTGGAACCTATCCTGCAAGCTTGTATAGTAATGAAAAGATTGTAAGTACATAAACAAATCACTTGGTCAAGGTAGAGGAGAGATACTTCCCCAAGTGTTACACAATAAGTAGTCAAAAAGCTAACACAAGCAAAATACTGCAGGTTTGGTGATCCACGGTGAATAATCTCTGGTTGCTCTACATGTTTTGCGTTTCGCAGAACGCTTCCTCAGGAGCTAGAGATTCATTTGGTAATGGTAAGACCAGGAACTGTCAATGATAATAAGATGCCTATGATCGCGATTCGATCAGAAGTCACTATTGTCTAGAGTATAATGAAGACAGCAGCCGGCCATATACTGGGGTCTCTCAAATGAAAAGTGGCATCAGGTATCCATAGGTGAAAGAGTAAAGGCTTTGTAGTAATAATACCTCGGGTCTTTGAGAGGAACCACGTAGATGCGCCGTCCGGTCAGTACAGCACCGGTCCTGTACTGACCGGACGGCGCATCTACGTGGTTCCTCTCAAAGACCCGAGGTATTATTACTACAAAGCCTTTACTCTTTCACCTATGGATACCTGATGCCACTTTTCATTTGAGAGACCCCAGTATATGGCCGGCTGCTGTCTTCATTATACTCTAGACAATAGTGACTTCTGATCGAATCGCGATCATAGGCATCTTATTATCATTGACAGTTCCTGGTCTTACCATTTCCAAATGAATCTCTAGCTCCTGAGGAAGCGTTCTGCGAAACGCGAAACATGTAGAGCAACCAGAGATTATTCACCGTGGATCACCAAACCTGCAGTATTTTGCTTGTGTTAGCTTTTTGACTACTTATTGTGTAACACTTGGGGAAGTATCTCTCCTCTACCTTGACCAAGTGATTTGTTTATGTACTTACAATCTTTTCATTACTATACAAGCTTGCAGGATAGGTTCCACACGGTATACCAATATTAGGTCTCATGCCTAGTCTGATGTGTTTTTAAACATTTATGTTTGTCCATTGTCTTTTTATACTGTATAAATAAAAAACCCCTAAACCAACTTATCTTTTTGTAGTTTGATATTGTTGTGCCTTCAAAGTCCCATCCCTAGATTCTATATATCCACTGATTAACTATATCACTAAATGCGGCTTGCGGTTAGCCCCATTTAAACATGTTTACAAATATTTACCCATGTTTACCCACATTTAGGCACATTTTGGTGTTTTTTTCTGCCAAAAAAATCCACTCTTGAATGCACAAAAGATGTTTTTATTCTGCCTGTAAATGCCCATGCTTCTAAACTCCTATAAATTTGTGTCACATAAGCTAACATGGAGTGTTTAGAGGCAAAAAAAGAAAACTTCAAATGCCTGTAAAACTGGCCCTTTTATAAGCTCAATTGTGAATTATACTGAAGCAGTACATTGATTAGCTCATCTCTCTGTCACTTTGCTTACATCTCCTATCAGCATGCTGTTTGCACTGCAATACACCTAACTGTTTTGTTGTTCCTTCTACCTCCCCTTCTGTTAGCTCTATTGTACACTCGATTGCAAGAGGCTGTTACCAATTCAAATTAAGATACTTATACTACTCGTATAAAAAAATACATTTAAAGATTAATTACAGAGTTGCATTAATGTGTAATCTTTATATCTGTCTTCAGTTTAGTAATAAGCGAACTATAAATTTAGCTTAGCAAGCTGAAACCACTTATGGAATGACTGATGGATATACATTTATAATAAAGAGGACTGCTACAAAACCATTCTTTCTTATTCAGACATGTTTTTGCTTGTGAGCTGTAAAACCCATAGTAAACAGAGAAAACAGACCGCTTACCTGGCATTGATCCTGATGAGATCTTTTAGCATAATTTGTACAGAGAATTAAACTCGGGCAAAAAAATATGGGATTTGCCATTAAATTTACAGGCTTTTTTTATCTCTGTGAGTCTAATTATGTGTGCAGAAGGCTAATTGATAATGGCAGCGTCTTTATTGCTCATAGCTATCTTTTATTCAAAAAGAATGCTTCACTTTGTAATAATTAAGTTTTAGAGTCCTACCTGTACGGAGTCTTTTGTTGAACATCTTATAGCTTTACCAATTCAAATCCTGAGAGCAATTAGAAGCAGTGAATGTATTGTTCGCTTAAATTACATACATATTGTCCTATTGCATTTTAACCTGTCATTGTAACAGCTGGGGAAAGTACGGCTCTTAATATTTCAATATTGATGGGCCTTGGGTCCTTCTGTCTCTGTTGCCATGTTAACATAACAGTAATTGCTAATTCTTGCAAAACATTTAAGTTGGAAAGGTGCAGCCTGTAATGTTCTGTTCAGGTACATTTTTATCACTTGGCTGTAGACAAATGATCCTTTGCACAGCCATTAACAGAGCTGTACAAAGAGAAAATTGCAGAACATAAAGTCATCCTCTGTTGATTATTGAACTGACCAACAATTAGTCAAATACACCCAGGAGTTTAATAGGGATATTCAGAACACTGTTTATATAACTAAACTGGCAAACGGTATAATAAAATGTAGCGAAGCTTATGCATATGTTCCAGGTTTTGAATGCTAAAGTGAAAAATGTTAAGTGACATGCCATGCAAAATATAAAAAACTCACGCTTTAGTACAACTATGTATGCTTGCACAAATATGTTTAATGTATTTTGAAATGCTGCTTGTAGCTTAAACCATTCATTACATTATTCCAATAACATCAAGCTGTATTGCATCACTGAAGGATGTCATCCTCAAATGTTTAGGTGCCAGGGGGCTGGAGGGGAATGAGTTTAGGAAGGGAGAGCAAAGGAAGGCCCTCAGCTGCATTGTACTCCTTTAGCCATCAATTGTCTACACTAGCTTTTCTCAACTTTTTTACCCCCAAGGAAACTTTGAGTTAATTCTTAGGAACCCCTACTGAAACCAAATCACGGGGGGTCAGTGGGAAAAATGCACATTACATTGCTGGTCAGTGGGAAGAATGTCCCTTACAGTGGTGATCAGAATGCCATGCATTATACAACTCTCTTGTACAATTTTCCTTTAGATTTATCAAAACAATATATGAGGCCAAATCTAAACACTTTCAATTTGTATAAGGTAAATCTTAAAAAAATTAAATAAGACAATTTTAAAATGTATGGCCAGCTTTAGGGCTTGTTTACAAAGGGAGTAGGGGGCAGTAAAATATGTGGTTGATTCGTGGTGAAACCACTCCTCAGCCACACTCCCTTAAGTTGCAATGACTGGACAGGGTTTTACAAACGCTGTGGCTGTGGGCAGGACAATAATTATACCCCTTGTCGTGTTTGGTAGTGAATGGGGCTGTGCCACAACCACTATGCAACTGTGTGGTGTTGTGGGTCCCTCAGGATGAAAATAGTCTGTGAGAAGATGACATACTGCCTCCCAACTGCCTGTAAACTACCTTCTGAAAATCCACTGCAGATCACTTTTCAGAGGGGTGGTATTGGTTGCTACAAATGTCAACAAGCCCTTAGGCAGGTCATACACGGTGCAAATTTCTTTCCTGCAACCACAGTTTGCTGCCTGTGTTGACAAGGGAACAAGTAATTGTCTTCTCCCGATGGGGGGCGGTGACAGGGGCTGGCGGGGAAGCCAGTGATTATCGCTAGCGGTTACTATAATCACAAGAGAATTTGGCAGGCTGGTTGTACCCAAGTTGATTAATCTTTTTGGTACATCAAGCCTGCCCATTAACGCTTTGAATCTGTCGGTTCCTGCTGAACCAGTCAAGATTCGAACCATGTATGGCCGGCCTTACAGACAGCTAAGCAGATTATTGGTGTCATACTGCTGGGTCCTTCAAGTTGCTTTGACCCCAGAACTATTCAGGCACCATCAGATCAGAGGCCAATCAGGCAAAGCTCAAGAAACTCTTAGCAACCTCTGGAAAGTTCCATGGAATCCTGGTTGAGAGTATTAATACAATCCCCTAATTAGCCAAACAGCTTTACAAAATGTTTATTTGCAGTTAAAATTAATTATAGATATGGTAATGAATGCAATAAAATCATAAAACATTATTGAAATAAACATGATTAAATGCTTTGGACGTTACGTGTACTGATCTTTGATAAGAATATATAATTGGGTTGTAAATGATTATTTGTGCAATTAACATACTTTATGTTATTCAGCTGTAAAAGCTTTTTTTGTATAAGACATCTAAAAAGCCTAAGACTGCTGGAAACTCGTAGCTCAAGTGACGCTCTATAGTATTTCATTCACTCCTCTATGGCTGCTACGCTAAAGAATATTTAGGGGAGTCAAGGGAAGGGCAGAGTAGCTGGGCCACACCACAGACAGTAATGATTCACTCCCACAACAGAAGAGGGCTTTGTCATAGAAGGAGGGAAGGGGCTGTGCTTGGGAATTGACTCTTCCTGAAAAAGCATGTTGCAAGTAAAAAATAAATAATTTACTGTGGGTTTCTTTAAATTTTTTAAGTAGGTGACAAGGTCTGTTAACCGCTTCAGCCCCGGAAGATTTTACCCCCTTCCTGACCAGAGCACTTTTGGCGATTCAGCACTGCATCGCTTTAACTGACAATTGCACGGTCATGCGATGTTGTACCCAAACAAAATTGACGTCCTTTTTTTCCCACAAATAGGGCTTTCTTTTGGTGGTATTTGATCATCTCTGCAGTTTTATTTTTTGCTCTATAAACAAAAAAAGAGCGACAATTTTGAAGAAAAAAACACAATATTTTGTACTTTTTGCTATAATAAATATCCCCATTTTTTTCAAAAAAGCTAATTTTTTCTCAGTTTAGGCCGAAATGTATTCTTCTACATTTTTTGGTGAAAAAAAATCGCAATACACGTATACTGATTGGTTTGTGCAAAAGTTATAGCGTCTACAAAATAGGGGATTTTTTTTTTTTACTAGTAATGGCGGCGATCTGTGATTTTTAGCATGAATGCGACATTATGGCAGACACATCAGACAATTTTGACACATCTTTGGGACCATTGGCATTAATACAGCAATCAGTACTATAAAAATGCATTGATTACTGTAAAAATGTCACTGGCAATGAAGGGGTTAACATTAGGGGGCGATCAAGGGGTTAATTGTGTTCCCTAATGTGTGTTCTAACTTAAGGCGGGAGGGGACTGACTAGGGGAGATGACAGATCGCTGTTCATACTCTGTATTGAACAGACGATCTGTCATTTCTCCCCTCAGAGAACCAGGATCTCTGTGTTTACACACAGAGATCCCGGCTCTCGCCGTGTTACGAGTGATCGCGGGAGCCCGGCGGTCTCGATCGGCACTTGCATCAGCTCCGGGGGCGAGCAGCAGTGCACGCTCCCCACCTTAGGAACTGACGTAACATAACGATGATTCGTCTGCCTGTGCCATCCTGCCGCAGTACAACTGCGGCGACTGGTCGGCAAGCGGTTAAAGTAAATCTAAACCCTAACTGAAAGACAATTAGTACTAAAGCACTGTGCATCATGTACAATTGCCATTGTTTTTCTAACCTGAGATTTTATCTGCATCGGATCAATATGCAGTATACAATTACTGTGAATGTAATATTGCAAAGGTTTTGGATTTCATCTAGGTGTTGCTATTCTAGTCCAAGCCACACAGGTTTGACTGCATTCTTAAAATCTCTATTCAATTCAGGCCCAACTTTTTGTAATGCAGAAGTGGTAATCCCAACACGCAACCACTGTAGATGTCTTCCTGTGTTTCACACTCAGAAAGCTTAATGTATTGTCATGTCCCTCACAGCTACCTATCAGGTGTAGGCATTAACTGGCTTCCTGTCAAGCTCACTTATAAGTGTATAAGTGGTCAGTGAATATAGCTGGCAAGTGTACCTTCATCTATGGCAACCTTTGTTTCCATAGGACAAGCAGGCCTACCAGCACTTGATTGCCCCCAGAACTTAATAAACAATACTATATTTTGTAGCCAAGCTACACAAGAGGCAGAGCAAGAAACAAGGGGGTACCTATAATACTGCAGGAGTTACAGGTGACTGCTATAGATGAAGAGGACTGGGTGCCTAAAGGTGCATATTCCATGGAAATGTTGCAGTTCAAGGTGGAACAGAGGACTGGGCCAGTGGTATAATGGCTGACAACAGGGTGACCAAGCTTGTATGGCATAGTCTGTATAATGTGCACAGAGGTAGGTGCAGGTGGCAGGTGAATGGGGTCAGTAATCCAGCAACAGGTCTGTCTAGGCTGCAGACAAAGATGTGATCAGTAACCAGGCAAGGACCATTCTAGGTGACCAGGATTCAGTGTGCAACAGTAGCAGCTAGTGGGGCACAAAAAAATCTATGACAGGCACCAGGTGCAGGCTAGTGGTGTTTAACTCAGACACCATTTGAGAGGGGACTAACTGGAGGCAAGGAAGGGGGAACAAACTGTGGTCACATTGCCGGAGAAACCATAAACCCCAGCCAATTGAGGCAGGAAGGAAGGTGCATCAGAGAAGCGGGAAGCATAGATGGAA
This sequence comes from Lithobates clamitans, assembly GCA_037952925.1. Classification (NCBI taxonomy): domain Eukaryota; kingdom Metazoa; phylum Chordata; class Amphibia; order Anura; family Ranidae; genus Lithobates; species Lithobates clamitans. The sequence continues at coordinate 8,174,390 of JBBGZY010000821.1, read as the reverse complement.
TACCAAGCAGTAAAGTTGTGAGGACCAGCAGGGGCACACCAGAAAGCATGATGAGCAGTGGCAAAAAAAACTGGACTACATGCATAGGTGACAGGGTGATTCCTTACATTTACATGCCAGATTTGTAATTCAATGCAGCCAGTCATGTTATCCTAGCAATCCTGTCAGATACTGCAACAAGGGCCATGACTTTGCTGCGGACTATGATACTGTTAAGCTCTAGGACATACCTTTGTCTATTTCTAAGCATTAAAAAAATAGAGGGACACTGATGAGGTCATACCACTGCTGATCCTTCTGATGTACAAAACAGTAGCCTGATTTACATTACAGAGCTGACTTTTCTTCTCCTAGACTGTGGCTGGATTATAGGAGGCTGATAGCAAGAGAGATTCAGGCACCTGCTACTAGCTACCTATGTGGAAATCTACCTTTAATTCTTATCTAGTGAATGCATATATGGATTATGTGGTGTTTATTATATCTGCCTGGATTTCAGCTTTAGGTCTGGAATGAAGCCCTTAATTTTGGATCAACGAAACAGCACAGATATACATTTTCAGAGGGCTTTAATTCTAGAGTTCTTATAGAAATGCATGCTACTTTGTTCTGGTTATGCGTTTGAAAGCAGAATTTGGATGTGATGTTCTGTACAGAATATGTACAAACCTTTAAGAGAATATTGAAATATTTATCAAAGGGAATGCTTTCAACTCTTCCTCTTCCTATACCTTGATTTGTCCTGATGCTGTAACCTAGTGATGCAATAATATTTTAATTTCCTTTTCTTACACGGGAATGTTTATATTTTAATTCGAATGTGTCATTTAAAATTCAACGCTATGCAAAGTATTTGCTCTGTGCCACCTTTAATAACTGCACAATAATGTACTAATATGTTGTCTTTGCTGAATATTTTAAATAAATAATCCTTTGATCTGCCTTACCAACATAAGGTTCAGTTTCAGAATATGTACTGAGACCTGAACTTGGCATGGCTTGTGCAATCCTTGTAAAAGCTGAGGTGACAGCTGGGAAACTGGACAATATGCCAGATTCCTCCGTTTGACTTGTTTTCAAATATTTATCCAGAGTTAATAAAATGCCACTTACATGGGTATATTTCCAAGAAAACAGTGCATTGGGGAGGATTATCAGAGGGACTTGCAAATCCATAAACACAAGGAGTATTTGTTGATATAAAGGAAATAGACTACATCAAGCAGTGACCTTGGCTGAAGGATTTGGTGATTACAAAGTTGATAGGAAGACGCCTACGCATTTGAGCTCTTACAAAGGCATATGTTTTCACCTAAACTAGCATCTGATATTTTCAGTAGTGAAACACCAAGAGCACAAAATGTATTAACTAGGCTACAGCACTTTACCATGGTGTCTTAAATAGATATAACACTATTAAGTAAGAAATATGTTGGGGATGCCTAGTCAGATGAGGTCCTTGATATTATTTTTTCTTTGGAAAGAATAAAAAAAAATTGCTGAAGGGGCTTAAAGAAGACCTATGCTTAGAGAATCATGGAGGCTGAATCTGGTGACCTTTGGTTTGAAATGCAGATTACCAAGTTGTCATCCTTGTTCAGTGGCTTCAAGCCAAACTAAAAAAATATTTTTTAATTCACTCTGAAATTGCAAGTTACGAATTGTTCATGCTTGCATACCTACAAATCTATGTTACCTTATGCATTGTTTATATTTCATGTTATCTAGATGCCATCTTTCCTTGTCTGTTCATCAGCTTTAGCAGTGAAAAAGTGCCACCATCTGAGGGAAGGGATGTAATTACTCCTTACAAGATGTTCTTTGTTGAAACTTTTTTTGTATTCATACTAGTAACTGGGAATGAAATAAGGTAGTTTCATTCATCTACCCCCTTACCTCTCCCACACCTCACTTTCCAACACTCCCACCCTCTTCCCCTGCACTCCTTTTCATTTTTTCTTTCTTCTTCTTCACCCCGTACTCTTTCCCCACCCCTTTTTCTTTTTTTCTTCTTCTTTCCCTATTTGGTCCCTCTTTTATCCTACTTTTGTATCTTTTCTTTCTCTCTGCTTCAACATTCTTACCTCTACCTTCATTTTTAGAGAAAAATTACTACATTTCACACACTAGGGAACATTTAGCCCTATTCAGAGGGAGTCACTGAAGGAAGTCCAACTTACACACAACACACACTCATCTGATCCCTCCATCTATTAAGGATCAATGTGAAAATAGCAGGCTTTCCCTTAATACCAATTTTTAGGCAAGAGTAACATTATTAAGAAAGGGATGTGTGCCAATTCCACTCCTTTAAGAACAAAGCTCACCATATGCAGTTGCGGTTCACTCTCGTGTGTGGCAAATATCACCTTATTAGATGTTACTGAAGAGCCCCTTATACACGCCAATCTCCATTCAGATTAATAAAGACATTCTCCACATGTGGGGATAAAAAAAAAAATTGAGACAGAGCCTCCAATAGCATAAAAACACCTTAAGGTAATCGGTTTATTAACAGTAATGCACTTACATCATAAAACATTCAAAATCGCCTTGTTAAAATTCAAGGAAGCTAGGAGGAGATCGCAAAACTGAGTCACCTGACATGTTTGGAATTTTAACAAGGCGATTTTGAATCTTTTATGATGTAAGTTACTTTACTTTTAATAAACCAATTACCTTAACGTGTTTTTACACTGTTGGAGGCTCTGTCTTAATTTCTGTCCCCACATGTGGAGAGTGTCTTTATTAATCTGGATGGAGATTGGCGTGTATAAGTGGCTCTTCAATAAAAAATAATAAGGCAATATTTGCCAGACATAAGAGTGAATGACAACAGCCTCTGGTGAGTTTTATTCTTAAGGGAGTGGAATTGCCATACATCAACGAGATTTTGTTTCACTATCTATCACTTTAAAGGGGTTGTAAAGGTAAAAATTTTTTCACCTTAATGCATTCTATGCATTAAGGTGAAAAAACTTTTGACAGTACCGCCGCCCCCAGGCCCCCCGTTTTACTTACCTGACGCCTCGAATCTTCGCTGCTCGTCCTCGTCATCTTCATTGCAGCTCAGCCTGGTCGCTGATTGGCTGCAGTGGATGGATTGAAAGCAGCGCAGCCATTGGCTCGCGCTGCTGTCAATCACATCCGATGACACGGCGCGCCGGGGGGGCGGGGCCGAGTGATACAGCGAGCGGCTATAGCCGCCGGCTGTATCACAGGAGCGCGCCCGCAAGCACTCACCACCGTGCGAGGGAGCTCGCATTAAGGTGGTAAATGCTTGCAGGGAGGAGCTGAAACAGCCGCCGAGGGACCCCAGAAGACCAGGTTCGGGGCCACTCTGTGCAGAACGAGCTGCACAGTGAAGGTAAGTATGACATGTTTGTTATTTAAAAAAAAATAAATAAATAACTTTACAACCCCTTTAAGTTGGACTGTATTACTATATTGATTTGCATATGATGGAGCATATTTATATATTTTGGATATGCCATATGGACAATTTTCATTATGTATGGGTGTTTTATGTTGATCATTTCACAATGCTAATATTTAGGAGATTTGTAGATTAATTTAGTGCACTACTGTGGAATTATTTGTCTCTTTTTTACATTGACATTTGTTTCACCTCATTTGCATGTTTATTGAATTTTAAGTAGCAGCACAAACAGGTGTTTTTGATTAGCGCAGTGTACATACATATATTATTAAGAAAGCACTCTCACACTTCAGATGGAGGTTGTTCTATGAGTAACTAAAACCCTGGAATGCCAGCTTATCTTCTTCCACTCAGTCTTCACTCTCTCCTGCTCTTTTATCAGCCTTTTTTATGTATTATAAATGCAGCTATCAATAAATAAAGGAGAACACAAAAAATTACTGGAAGGGATCACATGGTTATGTTCAGTTCAAATGCAAATATGTAAATATAAGAGCATAATGACATACTAAGAGGAAACTCAGTAGAGACATGACCGCTGCGCTGTTCAGCAAGCAGAGCTAAAGCCAAGAGGTCATAGAGGATCCCAGTGTGGCTGCACAGCAACTTGGAGGCCTCCTAGAATAGCAATAGGATTTTTCAAAGAGATTTTAATATTCCTACTGATAGTGCCAGCTTTCTTTCCATCTAGAAGGCATCCAGGGTCAGCATCTTCTTCCTGGACTAAATGCTCATTCAGGGATGATAAAGTCATGTAAATCCTGGTTTCTACATGACACCCTTTGACTGTGTGCAGACAGACTGGATCATGGAAATCAGTTCCCTTGCTGCAGCCTTTCAGTCTGTTACTTGTCAGAAAGTTACTGCCTTAGGCACCTTTCACACGGACGGCTATTCTGCTGCAGTTAAAAGTATGTTTTTTTTTCTGTGAAATTAAAGACACCAGGCACTGCGATCAGCTGCATTTGTACAGTGCATCTAGCTGTGGTTGCGTTTAGCTGCAGCTTTCCATTTCCATAGCAACCCGACAGGGTACCGACTCATATTGAATGGGAATCCGACTTGGATCCCCGCCAATACCAGGCACTGTGTTTGGTATGAATCTTGAGGGGGAACTCCACGCCAAATTTTAAATAAAAAAACGGCATGGGTTCCCCTCCAAGAGAAGAGAAGAGGGAAGAAGACGTCTCAAAAGACCGGGCTCCTCCACTAGCAAAAGAGCGGCAAAAGAGCAGAAGATAGCAGAGGAACCAGGCAGAAGGAAGAAGGCACCAGAGAATAACCAGAGAGCGTGGAGACAACACCGGAGAGAGGGAGAAGAGGTCTGAGAGGCCCCCGAAGTCGGCAGAAGACCCCAGAAGTAGGAAGAAGACCCTAGAAGTCTGAAAAAGACCCCCGGAGCTGCCTAATAAATTACTTTTAAAACCTGTGTAGTGTGTTTTTTTTATTGACACTTTTTTCCTCAGGTGAATGGGTAGGAGTACCATGTACCCCATACTCATTCACATAGGGTGGGGGGCCGGGATCTGGGGGCGTCCTTGTTAAAAGGGGCTCCCTGATTCCGATAAGCCCCCCGCCCGCAGACCCCGAAGCCAACAACCAGGGTTGTCGGGAAGAGGCCCTTGTCCTCATCAACATGGGGACAAGGTGCTTTGGGGTGGGGGGCCTGGTACGGTTCAGGAGGGGGGGCGCTCGCTCATCCCCACCCCCTTTCCTGACCGACCGGGCTATGTGCTCGGATAAGGGTCTGGTATGGATTTGGGGGGACCCCCACGCCGTTTTTTCGGCGTAGGGGGTGCCCCTTGGAATCCATACCAGACTGAAGGGCCTGGTATGCTCTTGGAGGGGAACCCATGCCGGTTTTTTATTTAAAATTTGGCATGGAGTTCCCCCTCAAGATTCATACCAAACAGTGCCTGGTGTTAGCGGGGATCCAAGTCGGATCCCCGTGCTTGTCGCTCATTGGGAAAGGGAAAAACAATTTTCCTTTCCCGATGAGCGATCCAGCTCGGCGCTGCTAAGTGCAGCTGACACAGTGCACTGTTATTACCTGCGGTTATGTGCGTATAGCTGCACTAAATCGCTCCTGGACGCAGTCAATGCTATTATTTCTATCTGCACAAAACTGCAGGTAATCAAAACACAGCTAAACGCAGTGTGTGAATGGGGCCATAGGAAAGCATTGTGCGCGTTTAGCTGTGGTAAAAAAACACAGCTAAAAGCACAGTTCTATCCGTCCGTGTGAAAGAGGCCTTACAGCATTTCCAGTAATGATCACTCGAAGAAGGGACACTGAGAAAATGCTTCCTGCAGTCTGCAGCAGACTGATTACATCCAAATTCCAGCATCTATCTTCTACCTAGACAATGAAAGACTTAGGTACACTTGACAGGTCATAGTAGTGTAAGCTTAGTTGTTTATGTCAGCATCGTCCACATATTTGATGGCATCCTATATGGTGCTTCATAATGTGTGTTAAAACTTTGATATGTTTTACCTATAAACTGGTTATATGAGGATGGGACACTCATGAAGCTGAAAAATGCATCCCCTGAAGCACAGATTTAATTTTGTGACATTGTAAATATATTTTTATGTATTCACTCCTGGCTAGCTCTGATAGTGGTTAAAACACTTTTTTTCTTTAGATGGTAGAAAGACAGAAGTGTTACTTGTCACGTTTCAGTCTAGATGCAGATAATGGGTAGATTCTACTGCCACGTGCTGTAATTACATTCACTTTGCTGCAAAGACTAGTGAGTCAATGTTTACAATTCCTGGCTGTTGTGGCTGCCTCACCATCATAGAATTCCTGCAAAAGTGAATTGGCCCTACTTATGCATCTTTTTACTGTCTTTTGTAGCTTTCATCAGTGCTGGAGCTGGTGACAGTTAAATGCCTGCTCGCTGTATGCTTTCTGCAATTTCTAGATTTAGTGTGTGGGTGATAAACACAAACCTTTTTAACTGTTACTAGTATGCTAAAAAAAAAAATAAGCGGTCCATATACAACTATTAAAATTGGAGTTGTGTTGTGCTTTTGGTGACAATAGGTTTGTAAGGGTTTCTCTACCCTGGTGGCAGACAGGCCAGTTTTTGGGGCATTTTTCTGCTCTTAAATTGCCCAAAAACTGCTTAAATACTACTGCAACAATCCAATTGATCGGCACAGAACTCACAGAAGCAGCAGCATTGTGACATGTTAAAAAAAATGCAAAGTGTGGTGTTTAAGAGAGGAAATATGCACCAACTATCCAACCCAAGGGTGGTCACACATGTTCAAAAAAGGGGCACAAATGCCTATAAAAATTAGGCACATTTTCAAATTGTTTGTGATTTGAGATTAAGCTTGCCCAAGCTTTGTGTATCATAAATAATATATTTTTTTTGTAATAAAAATTATTTGTACCATTTTTTTGCATCTTAGTGTTGCAGATCCCTTGCAGACTCATTGCAGCCATGCAAGCCTATCTACTCTTTACCAGCAATGGCTATATGGCATTTCCCAGGGTGGACTGCCTGATGGTGACAACAATGAGGCAATCTCTTATAATTTGTGCAAAAGTGGTCATGTAAAATCTCCAATAAATAAAGTCTCTTATGTGACGGTTGGACAAGCAGGAAAACAAACAATGAGACAAATAAGGAACAGAGCATGCACAGTTGCACCAGATTGTGTGTTCTCCAGTTTTAATAAAACCCCCCTAATGTGTCGCAATGACACTGCATCTCTTTAATGAAAACTGCAGATTTAAAAATATAAAAAAATATACGGTATTTTAAGATGTCAAAGCTTCTTTGAAGATTCTGTAAGTGAATTGATATATATAATTTAAGTTGTGCAAGAAATAAATGGAAATGTTGCTTCTTTCCTGTCATGGTTATCCACCTTAGGGTTTAGGTAGTTGGCAGACTACTTTTCAGATTTAGATATAAGTCTTCCAAAGATATTTGGTCAGAAGATAAAATTGTGAACTTGAGGAATAAGGCCTTTTAACACACTGATGTGATGAGGCAATAAATGTTGCGGTCCAATATTCTTATGATTGGTTTTTGGTTAATGATGGCCTTGCAGGCTGCACCATTCACTGATTTTGGGATTGCAATTATCTTTCTCTGAAAAATGCCTCTTCTAGACCACTTCTCCATTCCCTTGCTTAGGCACTGAATCTCTTGAGAATGAGTGCTAATAGCTAAACGTGAGTGTGGTAGTACATTTGTACAAAATTAAAGCAGCATTTTTTAAATCACTTTATGCCTCAGCGAATTTGCTGGTTTCTTGTCCATTAACAAGTTTCATATTGGTATGGTCCATTATGGGGCTGAACCAAAACACTTTAAAGTGAAACCAAGCAAAATCCCAAAACACATTCCCAAAGGTAGCAGCAATGTAAATTGTTGTACTTAATTTTTTTTTTTTTAGTGGAATCGTTATGCCTACCTTACTGTTACCACCGAGCCCTAGGACCTGAAAATACTGACTTCCAGTTAGGTGACATCATGATATCAATTGTCATGTCTCACTTGTGGTCTGCTAGGGACTATGGTACACACCTCTTCAGTGATGTAATAGACATCACTGAATAAACATACTGAATGTGCACTTTGCCTGTACCCACCCTAAACCAAGTAATGATGATTCTTAAATCTAAAGTTGTTATGACAGGAACATATCTGGCCTCAGAAATTTGGTGCTGTGCAAATCTTCCTCCATTCTAACTAGCTAAAAAAGGCAAGATAATCCATATTTCATGCAGAAATAGGGATTTTCTTTTTTGTCTATATGTCTGCTTGAACATTTGTCCCAAAATACCACAACCCACATCAGCCCAGTGAATACCTGTTCTTCTTTCTATTAAAGTGTTGTTTAGTTAGAATTACTACCATTGGGCAGCAGTGTATGTGTTGGTATTTTATTGTTCTTAGATTATCTGAATTGTTGGAAGCTTTTGAAAATGAGTTCACAATTTCCTAAATCAGACAAGCTCTGCAATTGCATATTTTCTGTAGGGTTGAGAAAATAATGTTTCCAGCTCAAACAAAGGGATTATCATGTATTGACAAAGTGGAGGTTTAATTAACAATGACAGATAAGATTCCTTGCTTTCAGAAACAGTTTGTAAAAAGCAACCTGATAAATGACATTTTTGGCAGCCTGAATATTAGCTTATGAATTTAAATGTAGGGTGTGCTAAAATATATCCATCATGATGTAGAAATTACTCATAATTCAAACATATCACAATAAGTGCATTATGTGATTCATAAAATAAGGCCAACCACCACAATTTCTTGACACGATTAACTTTCCAAATTTAGAATTGTCTCATCTTGTCCTTTGTATATTAGAACTTTGCACACAGTTTTATACATATGCCAGACTGGTAAAAGTGTTTTGCAGGAAAAAAAAAAACTACCCTTAGTTCTCTATAGATTAGATTAGAGGTTAAATGTCAGGATAATCCCATTTATCAGCCGCTGCATAGTGAAGGCAAGGAACCTTATTGATTATACAGAGATTCATGATACCCAAGAGAAGCATATGTGTATTGCCAAACATATATTACAGATATAGCCTAGATTATTATACAGAATACCATGAAAGATTGCACTACGTTTGGCACGTGGCAATTTGCTCTACCCCGAGAAATCCATTAATTTTACTATAGAAACAAGGTGTAGAGACTTTTTGCTGTTGATAAAAAAGGCAATAGAACAATATGCATTCCTTTTTTAATTTTCAGAAAGAGTAAGTAAAGCTTAGAACCGCTGTCATGTTTTTATTATGACACCAGACAAGAGATGACAGATAATCTCCTACCAAACACCAAAAAAAGCCTAAGGTTTTACCTTTTCATGCTCTATAGAAAAAAAAAAGTTTTGGCTAAAGGTGGGCTTAAAGAAAATAATGCACTAAGGGGCATATTTATAAAGTATTGAATGTAAATTTCAAACATTCCCTGGTAGTGTATCAATCCCTGTCATTTAAAACACATTCACCATGAAGATTCACCTGTAGTGAATGTTTGGTGAATGTTAGATTACCTGCTTAATAAATATGCCTCAACTACAACTACACCAGTCCTGATATTACTAGGAGAAATGAGGAAATTAAATCCATTAACAAACTCATGACTTTTGAGTTTTTTGGACAGTGTATATCCTCTGATCTACACTAGGGATGGTCCCGATTGTCGAGTCGAATATACTTTCCACTGTATTATATATATATACTACACTGACTGCACTATATACTCTCCACTGTATTATATATACTACACTGACTGCATTATATACTGTGAAGGATATTATATATACTACACTGACTGCACTATATACTATAAACTGTATAATATATACTACACTGACTGCACTATATTCTCTGAACTGTATTATATATACTACACTGACTGCACTATATACTCTGCACTATATATATATATATATATATATATATATATATATATATATATATATATAATATATATATATATATATATATATATTGTGCAGTCAGTGTAGTATATATAATACAGTGGAGAGTATATAGCGCAGTCAGTGTAGTAATTATAATACAGTGCAAAGTATATAGTGCCATCATTGTAGTAAATATAATACATTGCAGAGTATATAGTGCAGTCAGTGTAGTATATATAATACAATGGAGAACATATGGTGCAGTCAGAGTAGTATATATAATACAGTGCAGAGTATATAGTGCAGTTCAGAGTATATAATACAGTGTATTAAAGTGGTTAAAGGGAACTCTATGACAGAATTAAGAAAAAAAATGGCATGGGGTCCCCCCAAAATCTATACCAGGCCCTTTGGGTCTGGCATAGATTTTAAGAGACAAGGACAAGGACCTCTTCCCAACAACCCTGGCCGATGGTTGTCAGGGTCTTGTGGGCGGGGGGCTTATCAAAATCTGGACGCCCCCTTTAACAAATCCCACCCCCATTTGGGAATGGGTATCGGGTACATTGTACCTCTACCCATTCACCAAAAATGTGTCAAAAAGTAAAAACCACAAGAGACAGTTTTTTACAATACCTTTATTAAAAAAGAAAAAGGTGTCCCGCGATATGCATCCATCTTCAATCACGCTGCCCGACAGACTCGAAAAATAGAAAAAAATAAAAAAGCTCCACCTCCATTGGAGGCCTCCTGGCGACTGCTGTCTCTTCGCTTTGACAGCTGTTAGGCAAAAGTGGGGCCACCCAGTGACATAACCGAGTGACCCCCTTCCGATGTCATGTGATGTCAGAGGGGGCAGGTCATCCAGGTAAATCAGTGGGTGACATAACCGAGTGGCCCCCTTCCGATGTCATGTGATGTCAGAGGGGGCAGGTCATCCAGTTAAATCAGTGGGTGGCCCCAGCCTTGCCTATATAAGAGCTGTCAAAGCCAAGAGACAGCAGCTGGTGGAAGTCCTCCCATGGAGGCCGATCTTTTTAATTTTTTTCTATTTTTTGGGTCCATCTGCCGGCATGATTGACCGTGGATTTACATTGCGGGACACTTTTTTCTTTTTAATATAAGATTTGTCAAAAACTGTCTCTTGTGCTTTTTACCTTTTGACACTTTTTTGGTAAATGGGTAGGGGTACGATGTACCCAATACCCATTCACATAGGGGTGGTGGGATCTGGGGGGCTTCCAGATTTCAATAAGCCCCCTGACCCTGACAACCACTGGCCAGAGTTCTCGGTAAGAGGCCCCATGTCCCCATCAACATGGGGCCATGATGCTTTTGGTGGGGGGGCAGCACTCACCCCCCTATGTTGAGGGCATGTGGCCTGGTATGGTTCGGGAAAGGTGGGGGGACGCTCGCTTGTCCCCCCCTATCCTGGCCTGCAAGGCTGCATGCTCGGATAAGGGTCTGGTATGGATTTTGGCGTGGATTTCCTCTTAAAATTTCCTCTTAAAATCCATACCAGACCCGAAGGGCCTGGTATGGACTGGGGGGGACCCTATGCCGTTTTTTTTTTTCATCTATATTAACGGGAGACAGAAATGCATTACAGCCGCAAGCAAGTTTAAATTACATTTTTCCTTTTGAAATGTAATTTTTGCTAGACATCGCACAGATGCACCACTTTACAGGTAGGCTTAAACAGCGGCAAAGTGCCTCTAAAACGAGTGGCAAAGCGCTGCTAAAACGAGCGGTGCTTTACCGTGAACGCAGCCACGACCCTGTGTGAAAGGGGTCTAAAGGACTACTCTTGTATGTAAATCATCTATAACATATCCAGGGATGCCTAAACTTTCATATTTTATTCATGTGATTAAAGGGAATGTGCAGTGGTTTGCTGCATAATTTTTAATTTTTTTTAATTTTTTAATTTTTTATTTTTTTTTCTTATAATGATGGTTAAACAAATACAAATTTTGGAAATATTTGTTGTCAGGTAAAAATTAAATACATAGAGCATATAAATACTTTATAGCCTTCTTTTAAAGCCATCATGTGGCACTTGAAGTTTCTTTTTTTCCAGACTCTATAGTAAGGTCAACAGGGATTAGCTCAGGGATATGCAATTAGCAGACCTCCATATGCTGCAGAACTACAAGTCCCATGAGGCATAGCAAGACTCTGACAGCCACAAGCATGACACCCAGAAGCAGAGGCATGATGGGACATGTAGTTTTGCAACAACTGGAGGTCCACTAATTGCATATCCCTGGATTAGCTGGATAGTATTGTAGGGATTAATTGTGGAAGAAATTAGGTTCCTCCCCGTTTTTCCTTTAAAATACTAAATAAAGACAGAGAGAGCTTGACCATATGCAGTGTGTCATGACAAAGCTCATATGTGAGTGAAATGCATAGATGTGATGCAGTGGCCCAACTGTGCCCCCTTGTGCATGATATTACTGTTTAACCGCTTGCCGACTGCCGCATGTACATATACATCGACACAATGGCACGGACAGGCAAATGGGTGTACAGGTACGTCCCTTTAAATTTGCCACAGTGTCATCGCATGCACACACGCGCACCGCAAGCTCCGTGAGTGTGATCGCGGGTCCCGCAGACTCGATGTCCGCGGGGATACCCGCAATCGTCTTATGGAGAGGAAGAATAGGGAAATGCTGATGTAAACAAGCATTTCCCCATTCTGCCTAGTGACACTGATGCTGATCACAGCTCCCTGTAATCGGGAATGGTGATCAGTGTCATGTCGAACATAGCCCCCCCCCCACAGTTAGAATCACTCCCTAGGACACATTTAACCCCTACAGCGCCACATAGTGGTTAACTCTGCCAGTCACATTTACACAGTAATCAATGCATTTTTAATCGCACTGATCACTGTATAAATGTGAATGGTCCCAAAATAGCGCCAAAAGTGTCCAATATGTCCGCCATAATGTCACAGTCACAATAAAAATCACTGATCACCGCCATTACTAGTAAAAAAAAAAGCTAATAAAAATGCCCTATCCCCTATTTTGTAGACGCTATAACTTTTGCGCAAACCAATCAATAAACGCTTATTGCGATTTTATTATAGCAAAAAAGTAAAAAATAATGTGTTTTTTTCAAAATTGTCGCTATTTTTTTGTTTATAGCGAAAAAATAAAAAATGCAGAGGTGATCAAATACCACCAAAAGAAAGCTATTTGTGGGGAAAAAAGGATGTCAATTTTGTTTGGGAGCCATGTCGCACGACCACTCAATTGTCAGTTAAAGCGACGCAGTGCCCAATCACAAAAAGTGCTCTGGTCTTTGGCCAGACAAATGGTCCGGGGCTTAAGTGGTTAATAGACAAGCATAGTCTCTGTTGGATTTAGTAAGCAAAAGCTAGTTGTCAGTTAGTTTTGAGGGACCACATAAGCGATGCATAAGGCAATAACTAAATATGCTTACTATGGCCAAACATTCATTGCATCTGTAAGTCATATAGGTGGCTGTTACTTGGGCTGAAGCATTAGGTGTATAGATTTCAAAGAAGACTTTGAGTGTAAGAGAGTAATGCACATGCACTATGTCTGATGCTTTGCTGAACTTTGGTGCATTATTGTGATTGTGATTTGGTTGCATTAATGAACACATGTACAAGCCCACAGAGGTGAATGAAGAGAGGTGGAAAGCATGTAGGGTCGGTTTAAAGTAACTCCCTATAAAATAAGGACTAGGGATGGGCCTAACACCCCCGTTCAGTCCGCACCAGAACATACTGAACAGGCAAAAAATTTGGCAGAACACACAAACACCGTTAAAGTCTATGGGACACGAACATGAATAATCAAAAGTGCTCATTTTAAAGGCTTATATGCAAGTTATTGTCATAAAAAGTATTTGGGGATCTGGGTCCTGCCCCAGGGGACATGCATCAATGCAAAAAAAAGTTTTAAAATGGCCGTTTTTTGGGGAGCAGTGATTTTAATAATGCTTAATGTGAAACAATAAAAGTGTAATATTCCTTTAAATTTCGTACCTGGGGGTGTCTATAGTATGCCTGTAAAGTGGCACATTTTTCCTGTGTTTAGAACAGTTCCTGCACAAAGTACTTGCGGCTATAATGAATTGTTGGTCCCAGCAATACAGATAAAAGTCATTGAAAAAATGGCATGGGATTCCTCCAGTCCATTACCAGGCCCTTGGGGTCTGGTATGAATATTAAGGGGAACCCCGAACCAAAATTAAAGAAAAAAAATTGCGTGCGGGTCCTCTCAAATTCCATACCAGGCCCTTCAGGTCTGGTAAGGATATTAAGGGGAACCCCGTGTGAAATTCTTTTTAAAAAATGGCGTGGGGATCCCCCTCAAAATCAAGGTTTGGTATGGATTTTAAGGGGAACCCCGTGCCAAAATTAAAAAAAAATGGCATGGGGGTCCCCCTAAAAATCCATACCAGACCCTTACCTGAGCATACAACCTGGCAGGCCTCAGGAAAAGAGGGGGGGACAAGAGAGCGCCCCCCCTCCTGAACCGTACCAGGCCACATGCCCTCAACATGAGGAGGGTGCTTTGGGGTAGCCCCCAAAGCACCTTGTCCCCATGTTGATGGGGCAAGGGACTCATCCCCACAACCCTTGCCCTGTGGTTGTGGGTGTCTGTGGGTGGGGGGCTTATCAGACTCTGGAAGCCCCTTTTAACAAGGGGACCCCAGATCACGGCCTCTCCCCTTGTGTGAAATGGTAACGGCCTACCACTTCACAAAAAAGTGTCAAAATGGTACAAAAGACAAGACACACTTTGGGACATGTCCTTTATTAAAAAATAAAAAAATAAAAATGTCCCGTGAACTCCATTTATCTGCTCTCGCTCCACCGATGGACTGAAAAAGAAAAAAAAAGCCGCGACGACCCGCCTCCATGGGAGGCACCCGCCGTATGACACGTCTTGGCTTTGACACGTCTTATATAACTGAGAGCGGGGCCACACAGTGACGTTCCCGGGTGACCCCGCCCCCCTCTGACACTTGGGGACTTCCCCTTGGCTTTCCCGGGACATCAGAGTGGCCCCGCTCCTTCTGACTCCCCGGGAAAAGTCACGGGGAAGTCCCTGTGTGTCAGGGGGGCCGGGTCACCAAGGAACATCACTGTGTGGCCCCCCTCAGTTGTAAAAGAACTATCACCTGTGAGGACGTGTCATACGGCGGGTGTCTCCCATGAAGGCGGGTCGGTCGCTTTGTTTTATTTTTTTAATAAAGGACTTGTCCCAAGTTATATCTTGTTTTTTGTACCATTTTGACACTTTTTTTGTGAAATGGTAGCAGGGTACATTTGTACCCCATTACCATTTCACATGGGGGGAGGCTGGGATCTGGGGGTCCCCTTTTAAAGGGGGCTTCCAGATTCCGATAAGCCCCCTGCCCACTGGCCCCCACAACCACCGGGCAAGGGTTGTGGGGATGAGGCCTTTGTCCCCATCAACATGGTCCCCATCATCCTCCCCTCTTTTCCTGCAGCCTGCCAGGTTGCATGCTCGGATAAGGGTCTGGTATGAATTTTTGGAGGGACCACTACGCCATTTTATTTATAATTTTGGCGTGGGGTTGCCCTTAAAATCCATACCAGACCTACAAGGCCTGGTATGGAATTTGAGGGGACCCCCACACATTTTTTTTTTAATTTGGTGCGGGGTTCCCCTTAATATCCATACCAGACCTGAAGGGCTTGGTATGGAATTTTAGGGGACCCCCAATGCCATTTTTTTAATTACTTTTATATGTATTCCTGGGACCGACAATTCATTATAGCCGCGAGTACTTTTAAATGACTTTTTTTCCTTTAGAAATGTCATTTTGTGCAGGGACTGTTCGAAGCATGGGAAAAATGCACCACTTTACAGGCATACTATAGACACTCCTCAGGTACAAAATTTAAAGGAATATTTCACTTTTATTGTTTCACTTTAAGCATTATTAAAATCACTGCACCCGAAAAAACGGCCGTTTTTTAAAACTTTTTTTTGCATTGATAAATTTCTCCTGGGGCAGGACCCAGGTCCGCAAACACTTTTTATGACAATAACTTGTATATAAGCCTTTAAAATGAACACTTTTTATTTTTCATGGTAATGTCCCATAGACTTTAACGGTGTTCCGGCGGTTTTCCAATTCGCCCCGAACACCGCATATTGTTCAGTGTTCTGCAGAGCACCCGAACAACCAAGGTTCAGCCCGAACTTATGCTCGGGCCGAACCGTTCACCCATCCCTAATAAGGACAGCCCAGGCTGGATGCATGGTGCTTGTATTCATAAAATGATAAAAGTCTATATTGCTCTAAAGCTTTAATAGTAGAAGGCTTGTTATTTGAGGGCATGAATACAATTTCCCATTCTGATGTTATTTATTGGCTGATATTCAAGACTGAGCGGAAATGGCCTTATCTAATCTAAAAGGTTGATAAGAACACCTGTATACACAGGTGATTATGTCATCTAGTGCAGTGTTTCTTAACCTTTTTCC
The DNA here is from genome assembly GCA_037952925.1 of Lithobates clamitans. Taxonomy (NCBI): domain Eukaryota; kingdom Metazoa; phylum Chordata; class Amphibia; order Anura; family Ranidae; genus Lithobates; species Lithobates clamitans. Next base: position 8,158,029 of record JBBGZY010000821.1, on the reverse strand, counting down.
AGTCAAGGTATCCTTTAAAATGATGTTTGATTAGAGGCACCCCATTCTAAAATGTAACAAACAAAACTATTCATTTTACTTTTTGCAGCTGCATCCACACACATAATAAACTCAACATCAGGGGTGATTTATTCTTATAAAGGAGATATGCAATACTTTTGCACACTACTAGTGACTAGTATCCACCATTTCTTCCCCCTAATTTTCTCTCCCTCATGCAGCTAACGAGACCCCAGTGCTGACAGAGAGGGATGGGGGGTGGGTCAAAAAAGGATGCTGTGCATGTGCCCGACTTTCTCCTTATCAACCAATGACATCAGCAGGTGTTAGGATGCTGGTTGCTGGCCTGCACAGTGCCAAAGGTTGTAATATTGAACTTTAAAAATATGTGGCTTTGTGTAACAAAAAAGCAAGCTTGATCCACCTGCTGCTACAATGATTGGGCAACTTGGGGCAATTTTTAGGCATTTTTCCAAGGCCTCCCTAAAAGCCACGTAGATGAAAAAGGATGATCTAGTGTAAGTGTGTGATGTGAGTGGGTCTGGATCAGCTGTATTTTTAAAGACAGATCTGGTGGTTTTTACGATGAGGGTTTTGTTATGGGCTTTGGTGGGATTTTTTATGTGGATCCTTTATATACAAAGAAATGGTAAATAAACAAGTTTGTGGAGTGCAGTATAGCCTCCCTATCTGATACATAATAGAGTTTTGAATATTCTTTTTTTTATAAACAGTTTATTACATTTTTAAATCAGTACATAATAAAAAAAATTCCATGTACACTATACAGTTATGGGAGTAGGTAATAACAGAAAAGTAAACCATGGCTAAACATGAAACAAATCCTTCAATGAGATGAGGGTGCCTAAATTTAGACACCTTGGGGGGAGGTGGTTTACAGCCAAAAAAGAAGAGTTTTGGATATTCTTGTCCTTGCAAAGCAAACTTAGGTTGTTGGAGTAACATGTTACCATGCATGTAATACTTTATCTTAATGTGTATAACGTCATTCGTAAAACTATTAAGTGGCTTGATGTTTTCATCAAGATTACAATGCATAGCCCACTAGAGAGCTAATTAATCTTCCTTATGCTGTAGCCTTCACAATGTGCATATATTTACAAAAGTAGCAAAGCCCACTTGTCCACTCGCTTGGGCAGCTTAGAGAGCCTGACTTCATGAAGCAGAACAACCACTGACAGCTTTTCTTCCTAATAGATTCTTCAAGATCTCTGCCCTTCATTGCACCAAACTGTCATAAACGTTTTCCACTGAGGAAATTAAATAAACATTATGCATTTATCAAAAACATACAGAAACTGAAGTGGATGAAGAATTTGAAAAGCTTTCTGGTGCAGTGAAAAAAAATCCTTCCTGTAGAATGAAAAAAAGTTTATGCATGAGTTTTAGCAATAATTCTCTTTTTCATTCCAAAAGAATGGCTGTTGGTGTCATGTTTTTTTTTTTTATTATTAGATTGGGATTTTGTGCTTTGTGATTTAAAGGGAATGTGATAAAATACTTTGCAATATAATGTCAATCTATTCTATTCATCAGATCAGGGGTGTGTTTAATGATACTTAAGTAGATTTTCCTATTAAGGCACTTGAGTAGATGTTTCTATATAGTATTGTAGACCATATATAGGATATAGGATACACAAAAGTGTATCACAGTATCTCACAAAAGTGAGTACACCCCTCACAATTATTGTAAATATTTTATTATATCTTTTCATGTGACAACAATGAAGAAATGATACTTTGCTACAATGTAAAGTAGTGAGTGCACAGCTTGTATAACAGTGTAAATTGGCTGTCCCCTCAAAATAACTCAACACACAGCCATTAATGTCTAAACCACTGGCAACAAAGTGAGTACACCCCTAAGTGAAAATGTCCAAATTGGACCCAAAGTGTCAATATTTTGTGTGGCCACTATTATTGTCCGTGTGTCTGCATGTTTGGTTGGCTCCCTGCTGATGCAGTGCTTCTACTCTTGCCTAGAGCTCCCCATTTGGCGCACTGGGGCTGACACCGCTGCTCTCTGTGGCGATGTCGGCAAGCTTTCTGATCCAGCGTCACAGGATTCTCCTGGTTGCCATGGGACCACCGTGCGTCGATGGCCAGGTGACACATCACGAGACAATGTCACATGACCAGGCTGTCTGAGCTTCCGGGTGATGTAATCTTCCTGTGGCTCTCCATTCATCGGAGATCAGCTGTGGCTTGCTACGCGGTGCCGCGTGGTGCACCATCAGTTCAGGGGGCCTCCACGAGCAACGGGAGACATTTTGTCTCAAGCAAAACGACAATATAGCACACCCTTTGGTAACTAGGGAACAGATTTAAACCGCCCTTTATAGCTCACTAACACGCCACACATGGGAGAGTTGAGTCGCACACTGCACTGCTGCATTACAAGGTACTATTTGGATTGTTTGCTTTTTGACAATTCCTATCCAATAGCTTTTCAATTATGGGGTTTTATCCCCATTAATCTTATATTATCTTTACTATCTCCACTACAGATGTTGTAGACCTCTACAGTCCAATATAATATATCAATACCTGGATTGGCACATCACTTACAATCAATGCTCCACCTTTTCTCCTCCCTCTAGCCCTGGTGCTTTTTGTATTTAGCAAATATACCGACAACTCAAACTGACATTTTAACCTGGCTATATCAATGCATTACATTACTTCTACTGCAACTCTATGCACTATATGTGATTAAGGTATGTCTAGGAGTGCATTAATTCCTGATCTACTGATCAGGGTTTTTCTACTCACTGTACGTGAACTGCCACACATCTGCTTTAATCATTAATCATACACTTGTATTGATATTGTTTTCTGGAGCTATTGAGACTCATTGGTCACTCTTTGCCCTGGTGCCTTTTGGGGTCCTTTGGTTTGAGACTGGAGCCCCATTTGGTGGCACTCCTTTTCCTTGATTGCTGGCACACTTACAAGCAGCTTTCTTCTCTGCTCTTGAGCCATGATTTCTACTTGTTGAATCATCAGCACATAGGGTCAATATGTCCACTCATAGGTACATGATTTCTGTATAATGACTATTTGAACACTGTTTATGTATGTATTTGTATATTTTTTAATTATAGAAAAAACCTTGGAAAATTTTGGAACTGCATAACCTATTGGCCCTGATAAAGACCTTCATTACATTTATAAAGATATCTCAACGGATCCGCGCTTATAGACTGACTTACACCTGCAGCCCCCCTAGGTAGGAAGGGGACACCTATGTGATCCCCCAAGAATACAGATCAAACTATAGGGAGTGGCGCTGTGTTAGGAGTATGACTAAAAATTAGCAAGAAGTTCAAGTGTACAAATAAAAATAAAAATTTTTTTTGGTGTGATCCAAAAATTACTTACAGGAAAAAGTGTCCTTATGTTGGTGAAAACACCTTAACAAGTGAAAAATACTACTATATGTGCAAAAAAAATCGCAAATATTAAGCAACACCACTAAATAACATAAATACATCTTCACATGAATAAATATAAAGTGATAAAGTGCCAAAAGCAGTGGTTGTCCACCAATAATGTGTAAATGTGCAATAATTATACTATTTACACATTATTAGTGGACAACCACTGCTTTTGGCACTTTATCACTTTATATTTATTCATGTGAAGATGTATTTATGTTATTTAGTGGTGTTGCTTAATATTTGCAATTTTTTTGCACATATAGTAGTATTTTTCACTTGTTAAGGTGTTTTCACCAACATAAGGACACTTTTTCCTGTAAGTAATTTTTGGATCACACCAAAAAAATGTTTTATTTTTATTTTTACACTTGAACTTCTTGCTAATTTTTAGTCATACTCCTAACACAGCGCCACTCCCTATACTTTGATCTATATTACATTTATGTTGAAACGCATTGGAATTTCTTCTGTCCTGTCACCAATGGACAGTTGATCATTAGGTTATCCATTGGTTTGGTCGAATGCTGCTATTCAAGCGATGTGTTTGTTTTTATTTATCCAACCTTTATCTGTTGTTATATGAATAAACTTTGTACTTTTATCATTTATAACTCACTGTTTCTGGTCTGTTAAAATCCCACTTTTTGAGGAATCCTTTTTGTTCATTGTATATACTAGGGATGTGGGCAAGAAACAGTATATACAGTTAGCTGGCAATATTTTTTCTTACCATTATTTTCCAGCACTGCCTTAACCCTCCTGGGCATTGAGTTCACCAGAGCTTCACAGGTTGCCACTGGAGTCCTCTCCCACTCCTCTATGATGACATTATGGAGCTGGTGGAGGTTAGAGACCTTGCGCTCCTCCACCCTCCATTTGAGGATGCCCCACAGATGCTCAATAGGGTTTAGGTCTGGAGACATGCTTGGCCAGTCCATCACCTTTACCCTCAGCTTCTTTAGAAAGGCAGTGGTCGTCTTAGAGGTGTGTTTGGGGTCGTTATCATGTTGGAATACTGCCCTGTGGCCCAGTCTCCAAAGGAAGGAGATCATGCTCTGCTTCAGTATGTCACAGTACATGTTGGCATTCATGGTTCCCTCAATGAACTGTAGCTCCCCAGGGCCTGCAGCACTCATGCAGCCCCAGACCATGACACTCCCACCATCATGTTTGACTGTAGGCAAGACGCACATGCCTTTGTAATCCTCACCTGTTTGCCGCCACACATGCTTGACACCATCTGAACCAAATAAGTTTATCTTGGTCTCATCAGACCACAGGACATGGTTCTGGTAATCCATGTCCTTAGTCTGCTTGTCTTCAGCAAACTATTTGCGGGCGTTCTTGTGCATCATCTTTAGAAGAGGCTTCCTTCTGGGTTGACAGCCATGCAGATCAATTTGATGCAGTGTGCGGCATATGATCTGAGAACTGACAGGCTGACCCCCCACCCCTTTAACCTCTGCAGCAATGCTAGCAGCATTCATACGTCTATTTCGCAAAGACAGCCTCTGGGATATGACGTTGAGCACATGCATTCAACTTCTTTGGTCGACCATGGTAAGGCGTGTTCTGAGTGGAACCTGTCCTATTAAACCGCTGTATGGTCTTGGCCACCGTGCTGCAGCTCAGTTTCAGGATCTTGGCCATCTTCCTATAGCCTAGGCCATCTTTATGTAGAGCAACAATTCTTTTTTTCAGATCCTCAGAGAGTTCTTTGCCATGAGGTGCCATTTTGAATTTCAAGTGACCAGTATGAGAGAGTGAGAGAAAAACACAAAATTTAACACACCTGCTCCCCTTTCACACCTGAAACCTTGTAACACTAACGAGTCACATGACACCGGGGAGGGAAAATGGCTAATTGGGCTCAATTTGGACATCTTTACTTAGGGGTGTACTCACTATTGTTGCCAGAGGTTTAGATATTTCTTAGCTGTGTTGAGTTATTTTGAGGGGACAGCAAATTTACACTGTTTTACAAGCTGTACACTCACTACTTTACATTGTAACAAAGTGTCATTTCTTCAGTGTTGTCACATGAAAAGATATAAAATATTTACAAAAATGTGAGGGATGTACTCACTTTTGTGAGATACTGTGTGTGTGTGTGTGTGTGTGTGTGTGTGTATATATATATATATATATATATATATATATATATATATATATATATATAGGGATCTAAGTGCAAAGGGTACCCCTTGCCTGCTCATAGTGAACTGTTAACAAACAAATGACCACCCACACATTAGACATTCTGTACCATTTTATCATGTGGAGGTAAAATGAGTAATCTGCCCTCAATCTTTAGAAGTGGTTGGGCCCAGTTCTAATCGTATTTGCTAAAGAACATTATTCCCCAAGGCTGTAAAATTTATCTGGAAAGTGAGGGTTGTTGACTGAGGGTCAGTTTACCCTACAACACACGTGTTCCCATGTGGCACATTTTTGACAGTCCATTTACTTCAGTGGGCTGCCAAAAACGCAGAAACATGCAAAAAGTACAGACACAACTTTTAAAAATTTCACCGCACTAAACCACATGGTACTGCGGTACCATGTGTTTTGGTGGCCACAAACACACAAGCTTTCTAGGTGCTTTTTGGGTACCATTAACAGTAAATGGCACCTGTGCATATCTATCAAAGGCAGCCCATTCCCAGTGTCATAGTGTAGCGCCCACCTGTTTAGGTGAGTGCTATAATAGAAAGTTAGGAGTAAAAAACTGCGGTGTATACTGGTGGGTTTGATTGGCACGTGAGTTTTATTAGAGTAGCTTGGACAGTTTCCTCTCTTTTCTAGGGTTTGGCCTGGAAGATAATAGGAATATAAGTTTAGAGTGACAGGCAGATCGGGAAGACCCCTCTGGACCAATCATTAATTTGTTTGGGCGGAGGCGGGACTTCTATTTAAGACTTGGTCACATGTTCCTGGGAGAGTTCTGTCTTTTTTGGAAGATGTAGGATCCAGGAGGATTCGCGTGGGTGCTCTCCCCTTTGGGGGGGAGGGACATGCTTTCTGGGCTATTATGCTCATGGGAGTTGGAGAGATCCAGATGGAGGATGCATATACCGGTACGGCTTTAGTGCTTTTCCCCTGTGGAGGAGAGGGAAAGCAAGATATGCAGATGAAAGAGAGACTGCAGGAAATCCTTCTAAAGGTTGCCATTACTGACACACCAGGACTGGGAGAGGATCTTCTGTGTGCTGCATGGATGATCACTCTGCAACACATGTGAGTGTAACCCAGGGGAATAGTTCTTCTGAGGGACTTTGTAGGGATTAGTGTGCGGGTTCAGGAGAACAAAGCTGGGCCTTAGAGTACTAATACCCTGGAGGAATCAGTAAGTCATCTTCTGAACGTTATTCAGAGTATCGTTCATGGAGTTAAAATCAGAAGGACTGTACAGTCAGGAAGTGGTGGCTAACAGGAGGAAGGAAAGATGCACTATCTTATGGGAATTCATGCAAGATGGAAGTTTACTAATAGGGGCTTCTTATAATCTGGATTCAATGTTGTATATCTTCATCACTTTAAACACTGGAAGTTATTCAGAGTGACTTTCCAGTGCAGTGCAGCATTTCACATGGAAACCGCAATAAAGATGTACATAGTTTAACCGTTCAATGACTGTCTGTGTGTCATACCTGGTTGGGAAAAATGGGTAATGGAAAGCGCTTTAAGCTAGACCAAACTTTTAGATACTCCTACGGGAGTAGGGCGCTTCAATAGTTAACACAAAATGTGCATTTCCTACACCACAATGCATTTGAACGGGTCCTAAGGGCAAACAGTGAAATTAGGTGGTACCCATTTATATTTTTGACTATTCCAATTCATTAGACTGGAAAGTACACATAGGGGTAGTGCAATAGTCTGCATTCTGTATTGTAGAGATATCCAGGTGGAACTCTCAGTGTGTTTGAATGATTTTCCAGAGAAACCTATTATTTATGTTATTATGGATTCTGATTTTTGGTGTAGAGTTATCACTGAACATCAGGCCTCTTGACTCCTGATATGTGTCAGGTATATGGGAATCTGCTGACCTGCTTTGAGGTGTGTTTCAGTCACAATTCAGATACAGGTATAGAAGGCCCATTGGCAAAAGCCCTAACAAGGCCTAGTCACAATCTAATTCCTACTATAATACAAACCAGTTTTCCTGGTGTGCCAAGGGTGGATCATTTTGAAGTGTTTAGGGAAGCCATGCTGCTGATCAAAATCTAACTACAAATACTGCAGCTGCTGACTTTTAATATATGGACACTTACCTGTCCAGGTTGCCCGCAATGTCGGCACCCCAGACAATCTTCAGATTGGCTGTCGGGTGCAGCCACCATCATTCCTGGTAAGAGAACCCTGCAGTGAAGCCTTTCGGCTGCGCAGCTGGTTCCCTACTGCACATGCACAAAGCACACTGTGCTTTCTAATAGGCCTGGCGGTGGAGGAAGGAGGAGGGGGGCTAAACTTCCAAGAGATGGCGCCATGGCGTCATCTCCGGAACTGGGGAACGGTACCTGTCAAAAACAAGTACCCGTCCCCCCCCCCCCCTAAAAGGTGCCAAATGTGGCACGGGGGGGGGAGACGGATAAGTGGAAGTTCCACTTTTGAGTGGAACTCCACTTTAAGTAGTTTGTTTGGGCTAAGAAAACAATTGCTGTATACACTGTAAGCATTAGCTACATACAGTATACAGTGCTGTGTTCCAGCAACAGCACGGATATTTCTCATCTACTCTCGGAACAAAATCAAGCCAGACTGAGTGCTGCTCAACTGTTTGCAGGAAATCTTGTGTTTTATGTATACAAGGCTTCCATTGAGTGAGATGGAGAGGCAGGTGGATGACATCATGAGCTCCACCTTAGCCAATCAACGGAAGCCTTGTATTCATTAATAAAATACAAGGCTTCCTGTAAAGCCTCATTCACAATACTATACACGCTCGTGTATGGCCGTGTTTACCCACATGAAAATGCACAGGTATTCCATGCATCCCCATGCAAGCAGTCCCATTGATGTCTATCGGAACACTGCAGCTGCAGGGATACAGCTGCTGTGTCCCGATATGAAATCTATCTGGGTGCAAGTGGCTGCAGGTCCCGACAGTATGAGTTCAGGGACTTGCAGCCACATACACCCGCACCTACACATATATAATATTGAGACACAGCAGCAGTGTCCATACAGCTGCTTTGTCCCAAAAGTCATCAATGGGACTGTCTGCATAGGTGCTCTGTGCATCCCTTTACAGGTAAATAAGGCTCTACACAGCCGTACGGTAATGTATGCTGCATGGGTGTGAGGCCTAAATGGCTGAGCAGCACTCAGCCCTACTCAGTTTTGTTTTCTGGCAGCAGACAGTAAGTGCCCATACCACTGCCAGAACATAATGTTGTATATATGTACCTAATGCATACAGTTTATACAGCACTGTTTGTACACAGCGGCCACATCTACCACACCCAAACAAACAAACTAACCAATTGTCCCTTGGATCCTGTTCCCTCAAAACTACTACGGTCACCCTCTTCTTCTATCCTATGCTCCCTCACCCACATCTTCAATCTCTCCCTTTCTAGTGGCATTTTCCCCTCCCCTCTAAAACATGCACAGATCACTCCCATTCTTAAAAAGCCCTCACTGGACCCCACCGACCTGAACAACTTAAGACCCATCTCATTACTCCCATTCACCTCTAAACTTCTAGAACGCTTAGTCTACAACCGTCTTAGCTCCTACCTCAATGAAAATAACCTTCTTGACCCCTTACAGTCTGGCTTTCGCTCGCAGCACTCCACGGAAACTACCTTACTAAAACTCACTAACGATTTAATAACTGCTAAAACCAACAGCCAGTACTCCATACTCCTACTACTTGACCTCTCTGCGGCCTTTGATACTGTTGACCACCCACTCCTTCTCAATAAACTACATTCCCTTGGCCTCCGAGATTCTGCTCTATCCTGGTTCTCTGGCTATTTATCACAGCGCTCCTTCAGTGTCACCTACAACTCTGTCTCCTCCTCTCCATTGCCCCTTTCTGTGGGGGTCCCCCAAGGCTCGGTTCTTGGACCCCTTCTCTTCTCTATCTACACCTCCTCCCTTGGTCACTTAATAACTGCCCACGGCTTCCAATACCACTTATACGCTGATGACACCCAAATCTATCTGTCTACTCCTCACCTCACTCCTTCAGTCTCCTCTCGCATTACTAACTTACTAACTGACATATCAGCATGGATGTCGCACCACTTCCTTAAACTAAATCTCTCTAAAACTGAGCTATTAATATTCCCCCCTGCCCGTGCCCCTCTCCATGACTTTTCCATCAAAATCAACAATGCAACTATCAGTCCCTCCCCTCACGCCAGGGTACTAGGTGTAATCCTAGACTCTGACTTGTCATTTCAGCCTCAAATCCAATCGCTGTCAAAAGTTTGTAGAATTCACCTCCGTAACATCTCTAAAATTCGCCCTTTTTTAACAAATGAAACCACCAAGCTCCTCATTCACTCCCTTGTTATCTCTCGCCTTGACTATTGCAACTCCCTTCTCATTGGCCTACCGCTCCATAGGTTATCCCCTCTTCAGTCTATCATGAATGCTGCTGCCAGACTTATCCACCTTACCAACCGCTCAGTGTCTGCCAACCCTCTACTTCAATCCCTACACTGGCTCCCAATCACCCAGCGAATTAAATTCAAAATTCTAACAACAACATACAAAGCCATTCACAACTCTGCCCCGAGCTACATCACTAATCTTGTCTCCAAATATCACCCAAATCGACCTCTCCGCTCTTCTCAAGACCTCCTGCTTTCAAGCTCTCTCATCTCCTCCTCCCATGCTCGTCTCCAGGATTTCTCCAGAGCCTCTCCCATCCTCTGGAACTCGCTACCTCCATCTATCCGGCTATCCCCTACTCTTGCTACCTTCAGGCAATCCCTGAAAACTCATCTCTTCAGGAAAGCCTATCACATCTGCAACTAATCTCCTACCACTTCCACCAGCTCATTCCCCACAGTTACAACCTTTTGTACCACCTGCCCCACCCTATTAGATTGTAAGCTCTTCTGAGCAGGGCCCTCTTAAACCTATTGTATTGTATTGTATTATAACTGTATTGTCTCCCTTTTATATTGTAAAGCGCTGCGTAAACTGTTGGCGCTATATAAATCCTGAATAATAATAATAATAATAATAATAATAATAAACTTTTGAAAGCCAGAGTAAACAAGGAGTCAGGGCTTTTATTAAAATTAGGTTTATTTTGAATTACAACAAATTAGAAGGTATAATTATCCAGCAGATCTCTTGATAAATCAGAAGAAATGTATGGCTATCTGATACTTGAGAATTAAAGTGATATTAAAGTCTTGTCTTTTTCTTGTTTAATAATAACAAACATGATGTCATACTTACCTGCTCTATGCAGTTGGATTGAAGTGCTTGCTACTGTTTGGGAGTGGCACTGCTTGGAGAAATTGTCCATGTACAGCATGTCCACAGGGAGTGATCTGATGTTAAATGACCATCCTTTATTCACATGGCTCATTATTGTTTCATCAGCATTTTTCACAATTTCTGAAAAATGCGCATTGTTCCCCATTAATATATCTTAGACAATATTATTAGCTCACAAATCTTTATAACATTTCTTAAAAATGTATCATATCCCGCTGCAAAGTGCATTCAAGTTTTGTTACCACATACTTTATCCACTAGCATATGCGCTTAATTTTATGGGTTTCTTGTGACTTATAATTCAATCTCCTTCTCTTGGACTGTAAGGGCTTGGGAAGAAGTTCCTCACAGCTATTGTTTAGCCATAACTTGTGTTTATGTGTTGGTATTTTATATGCTGCTGTGGATGATAATGATCTATAAAAATGTACAGAAATGCTAGCAACAGAACTCAAGGCCAGATTTCAATTATCTGCTCCCCTAGCTCTCTTTTAATGTGCAGCTCCTGTGACCGCCGATCTTTGAGGCTGCTCAGTTATGTTTCCCTTATATGAAAACAGTCAGTACAATCTGCATATAATAATAAGAATATGGTTATAACTCATTACTTACAGTATCTGCAGACTGTGTCGATCTCTGCAAGGGCCTACAGAACTAAAACTTATTCAAGCTTATTATTAATATTAATATTATATTCATTATTCTCATACATATTATTTGGGTTTACCTTGTACTGTATTTTTTTAATAAAAGTATGGGTTTAGAGAATTTAAACAAGCTCTATAATGATCGTAAAATGTATTTAAACCCTACCAATGGACTTTTGATCCTTCCAGAAATCCAGTGGTGTCCTGTGTTCAGTGTACTTTGCAGTGTTATCTCAAACAATGTTACCGCAAAGTATGTTAGGACTACAGAATGGCATGTTAGGTGAATGAGGAGAGGGGCAGGTGTTCTGTAGTCCTAACACATACTGTATCCTGTCCAAAGTTGACAACACTGCTTCTTAATAGATGCAGTAAGGTGAGGGAGAGATGTCACTCTAGGACAGGAAGTGTGCTAGTGGCAGGATAAAGGGAGAAATCCTGAAGGGTAAAGGGTCATCATTGTAGCCATGCAACTTGTATTTTTGGATTTAAGTTGGTATTATTTAAAAATTGTAAGTTTTTTTTTTTTTTCCCTGAGGAACAGGGCATGAGGAAGCCTCCTCATGTCATAAAAGAAATTAAATATTTTGTTAGTCTTAAGCCCCGTACACACGATCGGACTTTCCAACAACAAAACAGTGGAATTTTTTCCGAAGGGTGTTGGCTCAAACTTGTCTTGCATACACACGGTCACACAAATGTTGGCCAACAATTATGAATGTAGTGATGTAGTAAGAGGTTTTTTAACTCTTTAGCGCCCCCCCTTTGGGCTCCTTCTGCTAATTTCATGTTAGTAGAAATTTGGTGAGCGTTGATTCGCACTTTTCTTTTCACGTTTTTCATTTAGCGCTTTTCAGTTTGTTTCTGAACAGCCGTTCGTCAACCAGACATGTTGCGGAATCGGAGGAGATAACGTATTATTTATTATTGGCCTTGGATTTATTGCTTTGACATTATTTTTTTGGTTGCATAATAATGATTTGATTTGGTATATTTTATATATTTTTGGATGCATAGAATGCACTTTTTGGTTAAGTTCTATTGGCAGATAGCATGTCTATTCTGCTTTTTTTTTTAATGCACAATAAAAAAATTGTGGAGAATAATAAAATAAATGACAGTTTGGGAGTAGGCAGTTACATTTAAAAAATAATGCAATGTAAAATTGACAAGGGACACCAACATAGTTGTATCTTTGATCTTAAAAACTACGGGATAATTTCCGCCAACAGCCTGCCATCCAACCTTTCCCATTGGAAAATCCGATCGTGTGTACGGGGCTTTATTCTGTAATCCATAATCAAATTTAAAAGAAAGAAATGCTTGAAATATATCACTCTGTGTAATGAATCTATATAATATATGAGATGCACCTGTATATATATATATATATATATATATATATATATATATATATATATATATACAGTATATCTATCTATATACAGTATCTCACTAAAGTGAGTACACCCCTCACATTTTTGTAAATATTTTATTATATCTTTTCATGTGACAACACTGAAGAAATGACACTTTGCTACAATATAAAGTAGTGAGTGTACAGCTTGTATAACAGTGTGAATTTGCTGTCCCCTCAAAATATCTCAACACACAGCCATTAATGTCTAAACTGCTGGCAACAAAAGTGAGTACACCCCTAAGTGAAAATGTCCAAATTGGGCCCAATTAGCCATTTTCCCTCCCCGGTGTCATCTGACCAGGGCCAGTCTAGGGTTAAAAACCAGCCCTGGAAAAAAAATCATACCAGCCCCTTAGCATTATTATACCTGCCCAACATCATTATGTCATTTTCGTGTTCATAAAAGGAAAAGCCATGCATTTTAAAGCACATTTGAAGAGTATATTATATATAGATAAGACAGATATGAAAGCACATAGGGCTTTATATATAAGAGCAAATTCCAGTTAAAAGTGGTAAAAGTGTAGCAATCATCAAGGGGGACCCCAGGGGCTCTGTGAATGTGAGGGGGGTGTGCTCTCACATTCACAGAGTCCACAGAAAGAATACACTAGGGTAAGGGGTGACTGATTTAAGGGGGAAACCTTTATATCAGTGCCCCCTTACATTATTGTATTCACTCCCCCCTTACATCAATGACCCCCCTCAGACTGGCTTGGTCACACTGATGCTGACTTCCTCTCAGGTGCAAGAGATCAATGCATCAATGCAGCATCATCAGTGCCCATCAAATGCAGCCTCACCAGTGCCCATCAAATGCAGCCTCACCAGCGCCCATCAAATGTAGCCTACCAGTGCCCATCAGATGCAACCTACCAGTGCCCACCAAATGCAGCTTATCAGTGCCCATCAAATGCAGCTTATCAGTGCCCATCAAATACAGCTTATCAGTGCCCGACAAATGCAGCCTTATCGGTTCCCACTAAATGCAGCCCACCAGTGCAATTCCCACCAAATGCAGCCCATCTGTGCAGTGCCCACCAAATGCAGCCCACCTGTACAGTGCCCAACAGTGCAATGCCATCAAATGCAGCCCACCAGTACAATGCCCACCAAATGCAGCCCACTTGTGCAGTGCCCACCAAATGCAGCCCATCAGTGCAATGCCCACCAAATGCAGCCCGCCAGTGCAATGCCCACTGAATGCAGCCCACCTGTGCAGTGCCCACCAAATGCAGCCCACCAGTGCAATTCCCACCAAATGCAGCCCACCAGTGAAATACCCACCAAATGCAGCCTACCAGTGCAATGCCCACCAAATGCAGCCCACCCGTGCAGAGCCCACCAAATGCAGCCCACCAGTACAATGCCCACCAAATGCAGCCCACTTGTGCAGTGCCCACCAAATGCAGCCCATCAGTGCAGTGCCCACCAGATGCAGCCCACCAGATGCACCCCACCAGATGCAGCCCACCAAATGCAGCCCACCAGATGCAGCCCACCAAATGCAACCCACCAGATGCAGAACACCTAATGCAGCCCACCAGATGCAGAACACCAAATATAGAACACCAGATGCAGAACACCAAATACAGCCCACCCAATGCAGCTTACCAGATGAAGCCCTCCAGATGAAGCCCATCTGTGCAGTACCAACCAAATGCTGCCTATCATTGCAGTGCCCACCAGTACCTGGATCACGATCTCCTGTGTCATGAACCTTGGATTTAAACAGCCCACCCGGGAAAATGTAAGAAAGTCCTGCCTCCCATGTCACACTGATTCAATGCCCCATTGGAACACCAAATGCAGCCCATCAGATGCAGCCCACCAAATGCAGCCCACCTGTACAGTGCTCAACAAATGCAGCCCACCTGTGCAGTCACCTGTACAGTGCCCAACAAATGCAGCCCACCAAATGCAGCCCACCAAATTCAGCCCACCAAATGCAGCCCACCAGATGCAGAACACCAAATGCAGTCCACCTGTGCAGTGCCCACCAAATGAAGCCCACCTGTGCTGTGCCCACCAAATGCAGCCCACCAATGAAGCCCACCAGATGCAGCCCACCAGATGCAGACCACCAAATGCAGCCCACCAAATGCAGCCCACCAGATGCAGAACACCAAATGCAGCCCACCAAATGCAGCCACCCAGATGTAGAACACCAAATACAGCCCACCAGATGCAGCCCACCTGTGCAGTACCCACCAAATGCTGCCTATCAATGCAGTGCCCATCAGTACCTGAATCACGATCTCCTGTGTCATGAACCTTGGATTTAAACTGCCCACCAGGGAAAAGGTAAGAAAGTCCTGCCTCCCGTGTCACACTTATTCAAGGCCCCATTGGAACACCAAATGCAGCCCATCAAATGCAGCCCACCAAATGCAGTCCACCAGTGCAATTCCCACCAAATGCAGCCCACCTGTACAGTGCTCAACAAATGCAGCCCACCTGTGCAGTCACCTGTACAGTGCCCAACAAATGCAGCCCACCAAATGCAGCCCACCAGATGCAGCCCACCAAATGCAGCCCACCAAATGCAGCCCACCAGATGCAGACCACCAAATGCAGCCCACCAAATGCAGCCCACCAGATGCAGAACACCAAATGCAGCCCACCAAATGCAGCCACCCAGATGCAGAACACCAAATGCAGCCCACCAGATGCAGCCCACCTGTGCAGTACCCACCAACTGCTGCCTATCAATGCAGTGCCCACCAGTACCTGAATCACGATCTCCTGTGTCATAGAGCTTGGATTTAAACTGCCCACCAGGGCGGCTCTTTAAGAAAGTCCCACCTCCCGTGACACACATCACACTGATTCAATGCCCCATTGGAACACCAAAGGCAGCCCACCGAATGCAGTACACCAAATGAAGCACACCAGATGCGGCCCACCAAATGCAGTCCACCAGATGCAGCTCACCAGATGCAGCCCACCTGATACAGAACACCAAATGCAGTCCACCAGATGCAGCCAACCAGATACAGAACACCAAATGCAGCCCACCAGATGCAGAACACCAAATGCAGCCCACCAGATGCAACCCACCAAATGTAGCCCAACAGATGCAGCCCACCAAATGCAGCCCACCAGATACAGAACACCAAATGCAGCCCACCAGCTGCAGAACACCAAATGCAGAACACCAAATGCATCCCACCAGATGCAGCCCATCTGTGCAGTACCAACCAAACACTGCCTATCAATGCAGTGCCTACCAGTACCTGGATCACGATCTCCTGTGTCATGGAGCTTGGATTTAAATTGCCCGCCCGGGCAGCCGCAGTAAGAAAGTCCCGCCTCCTGTGACACACGTCACACTGATTCAATGCCCCATTGGATCAGTGTTCTGTCAATCACAGAGGCCAGTGTAGGAGGCGGGGGTTTCTTACAGCGCCGCCGAATAGCTCAGACAGACCCCCAGCTCCATGACAAAGCGGGAGATCGCCGCTGTGTATGTATGCCACATACGAGGTGGAGGGAGGGAAGGACAGCACGAAAGCTTCGGCATGCAGTGCAGCCACGCAGGATCGGCCCTGCCTGAGCCACAGCTCAAAGCGGCCCCAGGGCAGGCAGCAATTTCCCGGTAGGCCAGTCCGGCCCTGCATGTGACTCATTAGTGTTGTAAGGTCTCAAGTGTGAATGGGGAGCAGGTGTGTTAAAGTTGGTGTTATCACTCTCACTTTCTCATACTGGTCACTGGAAGTTCAACATGGCATCTCATGGTTAAGAACTCTCTGAGGATCTGAAAAAAAAAGAATTGTTGCTCTACATAAAGATGGTCTAGGCTGTAAGAAGATTGCCAAGACCCTGAAAACTGAGCTGCAGCACAGTGGCCAAGACCATACAGCTGTTTAACAGGACAGGTTTCACTCAAAAAAGGCCTTGCCATGGTCGACCAAAGAAGTTGAGTGCACATGTTTAGTGTCACATCCAGATATTGTCTTTGGGAAATAGACGTATGAGTTCTGCCAGCATCGCTGCAGAGGTTGAAGGGGTGGAGGGTCAGCCTGTCAGTTCTCAGACTATACGCCACACACTGCATCAAATTGGTCTGCATGGCTGTCGTCCCAGAAGCCTCTTCTAAAGATGATGCACAGGAAAGCCCGCAAGCAGTTTGCTGAAGACAAGCAGACTAAGGACATGGATTACTGGAACCATGTCCTGTTGTCTGATGAGATCAAGATAAATTTATTTGGCTCAGATGGTGTCAATCGTGTGTGGCGGCAACCAGGTGAGGAGTACAAAGACAAGTGCGTCTTGCCTACAATCAAGCATGGTGGTGGGAGTGTGATGGTCTGGGGCTGCATGAGTGCTGCCAGCACTGGGGAGCTACAGTTCATTGAGAGAACCATGAATGCCAACATGTACCGTGACACATTGATGCAGAGCATGATCCCCTCCCTTCGGAGACTGAGCCGAAGGGCAGTATTCCAACATGATAATGACCCCAAAAACACCTCCAAGATGACCTGAACCCTATTAAGCATCTGTGGGTCATCCTCAAATGGAAAGTGGAGGAGCGCAAGGTCTCTAACATCCACCAGCTCCGTGATGTCATCATGGAGGAGTGGCATAGGACTCCAGTGGCAACCTGTGAAGCTCTGGTGAACTCCATGCCCAATAGGGTTAAGGCAGTGCTGGAAAATAAAGGTGGCCACACAAAATATTGATACTTTGGGCCCAATTTGGACATTTTCACTTAGGGGTGTACTCACTTTTGTTGCCAGAGATTTAGACATTAATGGCTGTGTGTTGGGTTATTTTGAGGGGACAGCAAATTTACACTGTTATACAAGCTGTACACTCACTACTTTACATTGTAGCAAAGTGTAATTTCTTCAGTGTTGTCATTTGAAAAGATAGAATAAAATATTTACAAAAATGTGAGGGGTGTACTCACTTCTGTCAGATACTGTATATATCTGTAAAAATAAATATATCAATAGTTCCACATGATGTGACTCAAGCATCCATTGCAATGAATTGAAATGAGTGGGTCATTTTGGGGTTGATTAAAAAGCAAAAACAAGGACTTAATTTGGCGTAATTGTTTGTTACTGCACTCAGAGATTTTCCAAATAGGGCATCTTTTTCCTCAATCCTATCAATAAATGTGTTCTAATAAAAGGTAGACTGCCAACCATTTTGGGCTAGATTCATTAAAACTTAAAGCAATATTAAATGCATTTTTTTTAAAACAAACATGTTATACTTACCTTTGTGCAGCAGTTTTGCACAGAGCAATCCCCATCCTCCTCTTCTCCGGTCCCCCGCCACCGCTCCTGGCCCCTCCCTCCTGCCGAGTGCCCCCAGAGCAAGCAGCTGGCAATGGGGCATCCAGGCAGTCCATTCACACAGAGCAGCGGCTTGGCCCTTCCCCTGTCTCTCCTCATTGACTCACTGACTGTGATTGACAGCAGCAAGAGCCAATGAGGAGGGAGAGCTGAGGCCCTTAGCTGGAAGAAGATTGGGCTCAGGTAAGTATTGGGGGGGCGGTGAGCTGCTGCACACAGAAGGTTTTTTTACCTTACCTTCATGCTTAGAATGCATGAAGGTAAAAAACCCTGAGCCTTTAGAACCACTTTAAGAAAAGAGAAATATAGATAATACGTTTTTGCCAATAGTAACCTGTCAGGTTTCAACAAATTTAACAAGAATTAAGAAAGGTCAAAAACATTTTCACTCCCATTTTCTTTTCCCTGGTTTCATTGTCTCAGTCCCATTATTTAAGAGCATATTGCATTGTTGTTTTTAGAACAGAAAGTATTTCTTGCTTAGATTCCAGAAACCACATCTTGTACATTACTTGAGCTATTAAATGCTTATATAAATAGTGTAGAACCTCAATTTGAATGGGAAATTTCCCACAGGTGCAAGGTGGAAGACTTCCAGAAACAAATTTGAACGTAAATCACAATGTTTTTCCTGCAGATAATTCCTGTTTGCTGTGCTGTTGTAGAAGCTGTATAGTACAAAAAAAAAAAAATTACATTATTTTTAAAATGCCCGGCTCAGCACAATTTCCAACCAACTGGTCCATTGGTGTTTCGATATTATTCATTATACATAAGATGCATTTAGATTGCTTTGCTTTCCTTTCATCAGAAATTCCTTAAGACAGCATAATTTCAAAATAGATGTTTCTGTATTTTTATACTTTGTGCATACTAGCTGGTGGAAGTGGAAGCAATCAAAACATTCTATTTAACTACAAAGGTATTTCTCTTTCTTCACTTCAGTATTTTGCATTTGGCACACTCAATTTTGCACCATAACAGGACATGGAACATGGGGAAATGAGGAAACTCAAGCTGGCTTTTGAAGATTAATCTGTTTGCCTGAAATGCAATAAGGATGCACTTTTAAAGGACTTTCAGGCAGTTTTAAGATTTATTATCCCATAGGTCTGGCTAAACTGGACAGAAAGTGTGCTGCTGCTGTATAAAGGATTTGATCTGAGCAGGGGCTGGGATGGCCACCATTCTAATTAAAGAAGAAAACTAAACACAGGAAGGAAGTAAATGTCATGTACAGAGGAGCAATAGCACACAGACTGCTTTCTGCCTGCCTCCGTAATATATAGGAAGAGATATTAATTTACTTAAAGGGTAATGGAGTCATGGGATGGCCTGACAGCGATTTATGACAGAGGATAATAAATGAAAGATTATTAATGGACAACAACTCTGTATGAAAAAACCTGCTTAACCCTTTCAATAGAAAAGATGATGGTAGCTTTGTCAGCTGCCCAGAACAAGTGCATTCTAAGCACACACTGTACATAAAACTGGCCATTTTTTGATATAATAGCATTCTATATTTTACTGAAGGAACATGATTCATCATGGATACTTTAAAAGTAATGAGTGTCCTCTTGTTAAATATTTTAGCACTAAATGTGACAAGCAAAATGTCTCTTTAAACTGCTTGTAAGCAAAGTATGTCTGACATTTTGCCTCTTAAAGCTGAACTCCAGACACATTTAAAATACAGCTGGTTTAAATATATTAAATCTATCTTTATATTAGCTTCAGGTAACCCTGGACAGCCATAAGCATATTTTTCTTTCTTCCATTTTCTTTTTATAAACCAGTCCCATTCTGCTTGTAAGAAAATAAAGTTCAGTTAGAATGTGCTTCCAAATTGCAGAAGCATAGCCTGAAAAAAATACATTTAGTATGAGGAACATTTATGCAGTATAATTTCATTTTTGTTAGGTTGCAATAAATCTTCAGTTACAAAGCGCCTTGAGTGAATTCTGTTCATTAGTAGAACTTGATGGGATGTTGGTAGAGGTACTCATTTCATAGCTGTGTGCAGACACATAAAACGTATGCTATAGTATAAAACACCCTAAAAAAAAATAAAATTTCTTTTTTCTTAACCTTCTGTTTGTGGTCGTACTAAAATCAGCAGTTACAGTTTTATAATGCACAGTGTTTTTGTAATATCTTAAAAGAAGCAGAAAGATAATGAAAGTACTCAATGAGCACAGCCTTTTCTTCCCAGTTTGGTGGACATGCTTAGCCAATATATAGGGGAAATGCGTGATTTTGTTGTATATTATGCCTATTTGTCCCTGCACTTTGCAGCACTTTACAGGCTATGTAGGCATTGCATTAGCTCTTGCTTTAAAACTGAAGCCCAGGAATTCAGCCATTTTCTAAAATGTTCTTTATTACTAGGGGCCATGTCCAGCGAGATGCATGCCATCTCATGGACTTTTCTCTTTAATTTACAGTTTACGAGGAACATAACTATTGCTTTACTTTCTGTGCTCCAATGCTAGAACTGAATGACATTTCGATTAATATAGCACTGTGTATCATAACCAATTTCCATTTGTGTGTAATAAAATCATCTTTGCAGCCACTGTTGCATGCAGTTCGGAGATTGTTGCATGGAATTTATCATAGCAGGATTCCTGGTAGTGACAACAGTTGACTATGCTTTTTAGTGTGTATTGAAAAAGCCACTTGTAGTCTCCATTGGAAGCCCACTTAACAGGATGACAATACAGGAAGTAATTGGGAGACAGGAACAGGGAATGCTGTCACCCTTTACCAGGAAGTGTTCAAGCAAGGACCTTCATGGCAGGATCACCAGGTTATTTTAATGAAATCCAAAGATTTTATTGATTGAGTTTACATCCATTTTGGAGCATCTCAGAGTTACTTGTCTCTACTGCAGTCACACACTCACCATGGGAATAGTTTATATGGGGAAGTAAAGTAACCCAGTTAAAGTGGTTGTATACCTATTTTTAAAACTTTTATCTACAGGTAAGCCTATAATAAGGCTTACCTGTAGGTAAAAAAAATATCTCCTAAACCTGTACGGTGTAGGAGATATTCCCCTCGCAATGAGCCACTGACTGCAGCGGCGCATGCGCACGGGGAATTCTCAGCTGAAAGCCCGGCAAACTCCGGACCTTGCCGGAAAGAAGTCCTCCATGCGCATGCGCAGGAGTGACGACATCGTGGCTCCGGCCACTCACAGCGCCGGAGCCGCGATACCCGGAAGACACGCCGAGGGAAAATATCAGCTCCCTTGGCGTGGACCGGGTGAGATGCCGTCGCCTTGTTCTAAGGTAAGTATCTCATAATGAGCTAGTATGCGGTGCATACTAGCTCATTATGCCTTTTCCCTTACAGGTGTAGGGAAAGAAAAAAAAATTCAGTGGCTTTATTACCGCTTTAATGTTGCTGAAAATACTGTTTGTTATGAAAAATAACAATTGCTAATGCTTAGTGATCCTAATGTCTCTAAATACTATGTAGATAATGTCTGCCAGGGAAGTTGAAACAATCATTTTATCACTGCAAGGGCAAACTGTTAAAAGAGACGTATGAGGATAAAAAAAAAAACTATTTATACTCACATAAGTAGATCCAGCATTGGACCAATGCTGCATCTGTCCCCCACCACCTTTAGGACTGAGAACTGAACAATCAAAAACCGCAGATCACCCAGTTCTCAGGTTTCAGTGAGCATAGAGCCAGTGACTATCAGTCACCGGCTCTCTGCTCTTCCCTGCCAGCGCTCACTGGAGTGCTGGCTGTGCAGGGGGTGGGAGCGGCTGGCTCAGACTTTCAGCGGTTTGTTGAGAGGCTGAGCCAGATGCTGGTCCAGGCACCTGGGTGGATCTCGACATTAAAGTCCGAATTGACCCAGAGCCTGGAGCGGCTGAGTGACGTCAGCTGACAGCGGACTTTAGCTGAACATGGATCACATGAGTGCAAAATGAAGTGCACTCCTGTGACGCACAGAAGTAGGGCCAAAAGAGCTTTGGCCCTACTTTTCCTTTAACTATTATGTCTTCAAAAATGTGTCGATGCAGGGTAAAGCAAGAGGTTGGCTTAAGGTCCATTCACACCAGATTGTGGTGTGGGAAACCCACATCGTATTCAGAATAAACTGCACTTGCGATCTGCACTGAGTGTCAATGCAGTGCTAACACCCCAAACGCAGGTCTCAAACGCAGTGCATTTTTTAAAGTAGTGCATGCACCTTAGTGCCAAAATGAGTGAACTCTCATGCACTTGCATGGAAGTTTCATCATTTCAGCCCTGCCAATCACGGTTTCAAAACATGAAAGAAGACTGCATGAAGATGTTGGCACCAACAAGGGAGGTGAGTTTATTTGTGCTTCAACTGCCACTCTTTGCAATAGTACTGCTTATCTTTCTTTCTCTCTGCCTGCCTGCAGAAAAGAGAGCCTTGTGTGTGTTGTAAGTTGGAAATTGGAAATTACATAAGGCTGAGGACCCTCTCTTTGGACTCGCACAATAATGCTAGTTGCCTGAGCAGCCAGCCACTAAACATCAGCACTATCATGTAGCAGGAGTCACATGCCCTCCAAACCCAGGAATACTGAGCATTCTTTTCGTCCCTGGTGGCTGAACAGAACAGTGGGAGAGTAAAGTGTAGGCTAGTATGTGCAGCTGGACATACATCTATCCTGACAAAAAAAATGCTTTTCTAGGCCCTGCAGAAGCCTCTACCTTAACATGAGAAGATTGCTGCTTAGAAACTTATAGAGAATGTTCTAAAATACATGGGCTAGCACAAAGGGATATTAGTAATAAAGAGACATAGAACATCAGATCATTTTCACAAATAATTATTTATTTTGGCAATTTAAACAATGGCCACGGTGTTATCCAAGGGGTAACCTGATAATAACTTAAATTTAAATGAAATATGAAGTCATCCTGGCTAAAATACATTAATCAAAATTACACGGTGTTCATCCAGACAGCAATGGATGACAACTCCCCCACTGAACAACACCATGACTTCTTAGAAATAGGAAGGGTGGGTGGAAGTCGCGGTCCGGTCCAAATGGTCAGTGAGTAATGGCTCTCAGCTCCCTTTTATCTGTTCCCTCTGCATGGGCTTTACACCTGCCAATTGTGTCCAATCCACTGCTTGCTACCACCAACCAACCCCATGGCTGTTGCTACCCAGGGATACCTCAGCTGCAACCAATGTCAACCTGTAAATAAAGAACAGGTAGAAGAGATCTGCAGACCCCTTTGAGCTATCCCATGAGGGCCCAGCATATTGCTATGACCTTTCATGGGTTAGCACAAAGGGATATTAGTAATAAAGAGACATAGAACATCAGATAGTTTTCACAAATGATTATTTATTTTGGCAATTTAAACAATGGCCATGGTGTTATCCAAGGGGTAACCTGATAATAACTTAAATTTAAATGAAATATAAAGCCATCCTGGCTAAAATACATTAATCAAAATTACACGGTGTCCATCCAGACAATGCTGGATGAGTACTCCCCACCGGCTGAAGCCAGAAGAGAAGCTACTGGCTGAGGCCCCCCCAACACCGTGGCTGCTTCTATCAAAATTTGCAGGCCCATATTAAATATGTCCAGGCCAATTGCAGATAAGTGCACCAAATCATTGCAAAATAAACCAGGAACAAAACCTTCCAAATTCAGCGTGGCAAAATGATACTTCACCAGACGAAAGTAGAAAGTTACGAATGGTCCTATTGAGACCTCTCCTAATCCTATCCACATAGAATAAGCTACCAGAGGGAGACCAGATAGGCCTAGAAATCATCTCAGAGAATGCCAATATGGCAGCTGGAAACATAAGCCTAATAGAATAAAGGTCTCTTTTCATTTCACAGAGTAGCTCCCAAGTCTTGACCTTCCCTAGATCATTTGCCCCGGCATGGATGACCAAAGCTTGAGGAGATGGCCAGAAGCTAGACAAGTGAATCAAGTAGTCTATCAGGTTCTGCCACCTTAAACCCCTAATACCCGACCAAAAAACTGAAAATTCATTAGCGTTCAGACCTAGATTGGAGGAGTAGGTCCTATTTCTGGCATGTTTTGCATCCCAGAAAACATAGGAATGTCCTACTATCCAGATATTGGATTTAGGAGAATCTGAAAAATAAAATTACAACGTTAGTAGATCAGGGGGGGGCATCTATTTTGTACCTATCACTGCCCCAATGGCCTACCTTTTTCAAAACATGTGCAGAGAAACCTAGTGCATCAGCTGTAGTAGATAAATAAAATGAGATGAAAAGCTAAATGAATGAGATGAAAAGCAAAAACTCGAAAGATTCAGGCGTTTCAAACAGGAAGCTAAGACAGCTGAGAACTGGTACCTAGTTAAGGAAGACAGGTCCTGGTGAATAAAGAAGAAATCATTAGAAGTAGGTCTAACTAAAAGATACCTGGCGACATGTGAGACCGGGCCTATTACGGGATTAGTGGATTAGTGGACCCAATGGCCTTTACCTACAGGCAAGGTTTTTGACCTGCAAAGGAAAGGGTTCAGAAACCCCTTACCTAAAGGAACATGAGAAAAAAAGAAGATTAGAGCTAGACCATTTATTTACGGCTGTAAATTTCCCAATCCTCAGGGCTCCACAAAAGGCAGTTGAAAAGGCAGCTTTGAAAAGGAAGAGCTCGAACTCCGATAAACAAACAGCCTCTAATACCGCAAGCAGGTCTACCAACAAGGTAACTGAAATGGGGCGTCTAGTATCACAAGTAGGTCTGGACCTTTGAAGACCCTTGAGTACTCGACAGACCTGAAAGAAAGAAGTTACTGCTGGCAAACTTGCACATTTTAGAAAAAATGACACACCTGCTACTATCTTGCTAACCGAAGCAGGATTGAGTTTTGACTGAATTAACTTAGATACAAATGCCAGAGAGACATAAGCGGTCACATATAGGGCATCCAAGCTCAAATCATGACAAAATGAACACCATCTGGACGAGAAAAGATGATAGTCTAGCCAAGTCTTCCTTGATATAGAGTTTGTGAGTTTAGAAAGTATCAGCTCCAAATTAAGCGCCAGAGAAAATCTGGGCAAGGGGTGCTACACTGATCCGCCAATGGAGCCAAGTCCCGAAACTTCTCGAACAGCAAATGAGATAAAGCATTATTATTATTAATATTATGTATCCTGGCTATGTGTGTTGCTTTCAACCAAATATTAAAACACATGCAATGCAATACTAGAAAATGCAGCAGTTTAATAACTGGCTCAGATTTCAAGGATAATGTATTAATAGCAAAGAAAACATAGTTGTTATCTGTGTACACCAAAACTCTACAGTTCATGAAGACATCCTTCCAAACAACTATGGAAACTATTACTGGGAATAATTCCAGAAGGACAAGATTCTGCAGAATGTCCTGCTGCAACCAATCTGAGTGCCACTCAGCAGAGCACCAGTGGCCGTCCACAAAGGCTCCAAAGCCCGAGGAGCCAGCAGCATCTGTGAAGAAATTCAACTGATAGTTATTAATGAATTCTTGTTGCCATATGGTTGAACCATTAAAATTACATAAAAAGGCATCACAAACTTTCAGGTCTTCCTTAATGCTCTTGTAGATACAAACGTGAGAATATAGACTCTTAAGACCCCTGCTTGCCAAAGCAAACCTCCGGGAAAATACCTTAGCCATCAGAATGACCCTGGCTGCGAAAGCAAATAGACCCAATAGAGATTGGGCTTCCTTCAGTAACACCTGGGGCTTTGACATCAGAAATTGCATCATTAAGTGAAGAGTCCGTCGGATAGGAAAGATGATGTATCAATCAAAAACTGCCTCGCTCTTTCTTAGGAATGATACCCAACGGAGAGATCCTAAAATATGGAAATGGAGAACGAGAAAAGGGGCCAGCTATCCTACCTTCAATAATTTATTTGGATTTTTTCTTAAACCACGGCCCAATGTATATAAGCAGATTTTACATTTCTGACCATGCTACAGCCTATCTCATTGAAAGATGGAACCAAAAACCCATCTCTCAAACCATTAATTAGCAGAACTGCCATCCTGAGATCGGGATAGCGATCTAAGCAGGGAATCATTCTTGTTAGGCTCACCGGAGTCAAGGCTTTTCCCACTAGCATCCCTGGGAAGTGATGGAAAAGAGGTTGCTGCAGATCTACGAAAGCACCTGCTGGCAGAATGGTTCCCGTTACAGCATGATCACTCGTGCCTATACCTACAATTAGAGAGAAACTTCCATTGCCCTTCATTGAAGGCAAAACAAAATCCTTTGCGAAATGAAGTTTGCAGATTAGACGCTACCCATGAGATTTAACCATAAGTCTATGTCCTTAGACAACCAATGCAAAGAGGGGTGAACTGCCAATTTCTGCCAAAAATTCTTGTCATAAGTGTACTAGGCAGTACCACCGAAATGACAAAAGGCTTCAGCAATTATGTCTAAATGCTGTGATAAACCAAAGCATTTTTCAGGAAAGTGTTCTCCCATGACAGCATAAATGCAAAAAGCCTGTAACCAGTCCTGGAAAGTTTTGGGAATGGCTCTCCCTTGCCTGCTTGTCAGATTTAGACAGAAATTCCTTCGGAGAAGGTAATAATGACAATATGTCGATGAATTTGCCCCTCCAAATTTTTTCTTTGACCGTTTTAGCTAAGTGAAAGCCCAAAGGCGATATTTCGCATGGCCTCTTTAAAAGAGGATTCCCCAATCATAGCAGCAGAGGGCCTCAAAGGCAAGGAGGGGATACCTGACATTGGAAGGTTAAGGGGTACACTAGAGCGGAGTAAAACTTCTTTATCCACAATTTCTTCCTTCATAGTAGACCTTGCCACATAGCACTGATATCTGCCATATAATCAGCAGAATTAAAATTTCCTTTTGCACCATGAGAATGTGCCCCTGTAACATCAGTGTCACTATTAGCAATGCTCAATGCACCACTCATTAATACTAGCACCAATTGACTGTGCCCCTTTAAACTGCTGTAATACATTAGACAAAAATGTAACCAACATTGATAATTCAGAAACATTAGTAGCAAAACAGGTTTTACCACCAGGATTAGAAGCTGAATGCCCACCGCTGGCAGCCACAGGGGCAAGCGGAGTAGTGCTGCTCTGCCTCATCCAAGGTGCACTCTGTTATCCGGAACTGCCAGCTCCTTCCCCGTCTCTCGGAGAAGCATTTGTCTTTTGCCGTTTCTTCTTCCTACTCGGCTGTTGGCGCGTCCCGCTCCTGGCCGTGGCTGTCTCCTCTTCTGCATTAGGGGGTGTGATGGCCGCCCCCAAAATGCGGAGCTGAGCCGTGCCCCTCCTCCAGACAATGTAGCATCCACTCTTCACCCCCTTCACCTTTGGCTTTCTCTAGTAGGCGGCATAGGAGGTTTTCCTGTCTTCCTGGAGAACGGCGCTTCATCCTGCAGGGCACTGTAGTCGTGGTTCAGTCCAAATAGTCAGTGAGTAACGGTCCTCAGCTCCCTTTTATCTGTTCCCTCCACGCAGGCTTTACACCCGCCAATTATGTCCAATCCACTGCTTACTAACGCTGACCAATCCCATGGCTGTTGCTGCCCAGGGATACCTCTGCTGCAACCAGTGGCAACCTGTACATAAAGTACAGGGAGAGAAGATCTGCAGACCCCTTTGAGCTATCCCAAGAGGGCCCAGCATATTGCTATGACCTTTCACGAGTACAGACAACAGCTGCAACAGAACATAGAGAGGGAAGAACTTGGCCTGGGATTTTCTAAATAAACATGTTGAGACATGTTGGTAACCATTATTTTTTCTAGGGTTCATTCTTCAGCAATGGCACAAAATATTTATAAATGTTAGGATTTAGAGAATTTTTTCTAAACCGTTGCACAAATGAAAAAAATATGTGTTTATTTGAGAATTGCATTGTAGAAAATGTATGCCAATGTGGCTTGATGACTTTTGCATACACAAGCTTTTTTTTTACCTTTGACATTAAGGCCTGGAGCCAAAATCTGACATAGTATGCCAGAGTAATAAACCCACAGACTGACAGTATATGTGTTCTGAGAAAGATGCCAGATGAAGGAGGAGCAGAGGTAGCATAAATGAAGTCGCTGCACACTTTCCAACATTTCAAATGGTCTTAGTGGGACAATAAAGATTAATGTAAACAGCTGATCTTGTTCTGGTATTCTAACTCTGCACATATAGACCTGGCACAAACCCTGAGGTAAATTAACTTTAACATCACTGCTCTGTAAAGCACAAACAACATTTCAGTTTGCAAAAGGAATCTCAAATAATAGTGTGTCTTTAAGAACTGTTGCAGTGGCAGGTTGTTTATTTTACTTTCTTCCAATCACTTACATATAAAAAGCTCCTTAGGAAAACATAGGAGTCATTTGTTCAGGTAAATCTGTCTTTTACCACTTAACTGCCATGAGACCAGTGTCAGGGCTGTCCTTTTGTCCTTCTTTCTCTACAGTGCTTATCTAGCACCTTCTAAAAGTTAGTCAATTACTTAAAGAAGAACTCTGGGATTTTTTTTTTTATTTGGCCATGCAGTGGGGCTATGCCTGAACTGCATGGGTTAACTGCTCGTTTTTGTCTAGGGGATTGCGAAGCGGAGATATCCTTACCTTATCTGATCCTCTGAGCGCAAGACCTTTCCCCGCCGCTCCTGTCCATCCACATGTTAGCGGTCTTGTGATTGGACTGTTCCTGATGTAATCACACCCATAGCCCAGCTTTGAAAATGAGGGTGGCAGGAACAGTCCACCACTGGACATGGGGGGTTTTCTGGAGGATCGAAGGACCAAGTAAGTACAGCTTTTCCTTGTGCCCCTAGACAAAATAAGCAGTTAACCCATGCAGTGTGGGCAGAGCCCCACTGCATGGGAGAATAAAAAATGTTCATAGAGTTATGCTTTAAATAATATCATTAAATCAGAAGAACCTTGTAAAAATGATGTCTATAAATAAATAAGTGGCAAGTCAAATCTTTGCTTTCTTAAAGAAGTATAACTAAAGCTATACTTCTTCTGTAGGTCACAGGAATGCAGTTAGTTCTGCACTCCTGTGATCCTTTTCAGTCGACAGTGTGCTAAAGTCCGCTTTCAGCTGATGTCACTTCAGAAAAGATCCCTACCATATGGTCGGGATCCATCCAGAACCCTGGATTGGCACCAGACTCAGCCTTTCAGTGACCTACCGAGAGCCTGAGCCAGCCCCTCCTGCCCCCTCTACAGCCCAGCACTCCAGTGAGCACTGGGGGGGGGGGTGCAGAGCACAAGATTGAAGCTGCATCCACCTAGGTGAGTATAAATGTTTTTTTTTATAAAGTCCCCACTTCTCTTTTAAAGAGCTACAGGCACCCCTGGTAGCTGCCTCATCTGGGTTTGTTGGATGCTTGGTTCCCCACAGGGTGCTGTGGTTCCTTCTGTCAGCTGCTACTGTGTCCTTTTATACAGGTTCACTGTAAAGGGAAAGTTCACTGTTATATTACAAAATCCACCCCTCCGGGAATTAAAGGATGAGGACCAGTGTTCACTTCTGAACCTTGGTAATGAATGGGTGCTTGTAGTGACTGTAGCACATGATGCCGTACAAATCACAATGAAATGATTAGATATCATCAGCACTCCGTTGCATATACATACTCTTTTATTAATGCAATGTCTCATCCCATGGGATATTCTTTACTGTTCCCACTGATGGGCGGGAACTGAGACGTATGGAGTTGCTAGGAAACAAAGATGCCTCTGCTATATTTATAATTTACGTCACCTCCAACTTCATCAAAATATTATATGGACCGGGTTGAGAGGTTCAGCTCTCTTGATGGACAAGGAAGCATGGATGGAGGGCCTATAAGGACATACTATGTTCATAAAATGTCAAGTCATAAAGGCCTATATGGGCTGCCGACAGATGGAGGGGTGCAGGGGTAAAGTGCTTGGGCCCCCTAGTATCAACCATTCTTGCAGGTCAAGCTTTTTGAAATTTCTTTTGTGGACGTTGTGGGGTGCAGGTGCATTTGTATTTTAAGGACCAAGCAGTTAAGCTATTTGCCAAAACCTTCAATGCCCAAACAAGCAGATTTATTATTTTTCAGTAAATGGTTACAAGAGGCTTGAAAATGATAACAGCAGCTGTCATGTCAAGGTCATAAACCACAGTCATTATCAGAAGTGTTCCATTTTTAGCAGTCTTCATGGATACTTATCTTATATCACTTATATTACTCATCATGAGAGCAAAACTCAAGCAGTGTGGCAGAAGCCTATGTCTCCAAACAGAAAAATGGATATTTATATTTTTCTAAGCACTTCAAGTTCGCATTATACATTTATTAAAAGTACACAGGTAACACACAGTGCTCTTAATATTGCATTTATAATCCAATTGTATTTATTGAATTTTGCAATGAAAAAAAGGACAAAACATACATGTTCAACAAAGAGCCAAACAGTTGGCTAACACAATAATGGGCACATCGTTCATAGATATGGAAATATAGCATACATAATTTGTAAATAGTGTTAGGCGACAAGTTCGGCCCGAATGCGCTGCACAGTGCATTCTGTGCCCCGATTGGGCAAAGGCTTGCCCAATCAGGGCACAGTAAAAGCTGGTTGTTAAGGAGTGGGGCCCTTGCCCACAGCACCTTGACCCCATGTTGATGGGGGCAATGGTCTTTTCCCCACAACCCTGAGCTGTGGTTGTGGGGGTCTGCGGGCGGGGGGCTTATCGGAATCCGGAAGCTCACTTTGACAAGAGGGCCCCCAGCCCACCCCCCCCAATGTGAATGCGTATGGGGTACATAGTACCCCTACCCATTCACCAAAAAAGTTTCAAAAAGTAATAAAAACACAGAGACAGTTTTTGACAATTCCTTTATTAAAAAATCTGTGTCCCCCAGTGTAGATCCATCGTCAATCACAATGCAGCCGGAATCAAAAACTAAAAAATGAATGGCTGGCTTTTCATTTTACAGTTTTTATATAGGTAAGGGCAGGGCCAACTGGTGACATCACCTGGTAACACCGCCCCTTGTGATATCATGGACCAGTGCATGCTGGGTCGGTGACTTCACAAGGCGGCGGTACCACCAGGTGACATTGCCAGGTGGCCCCAACCTTACCTATGAAAGAACTGTTAAATGACAAGGCAGCCATTAGGCAACTTGACTTCACAGTGGGCAGAGCATTTTTTTTCGGTTCGGTGGTGCGGTGGCGTAGTGATTGATGATGGATGTATATGGGGGGGCACAGGTTTTTTTTGTGTTTTCCCTACTTTTTGACACTTTTTTGGTGAATGGGTAGAGTAGACAGATTTTGATAAGCACCCCTGCCCCCAGACCCCCACAACCACAGCCCAGGGTTGTGGGGAAGAGCCCCTTGTCCCCATTATCATGGGGACAAGGTGCTTTGGGGTGGGGGGGCAGAGCTGAGATGGGATTAAACTGCAACGTCGGGTTGTCCTGAGTGTGTTGCAGAGACAAGAGATAAATGTTATTGTGCCAGAGAGGAGAAGGGGGCACGTTGAGGTCCTCTTTGAATGTCACTGAATTAGGGGAGTGGCCTGACCGTGTGATGGAATTAATTTCTACATGAGTAACTTGATGTAAAAGGGACAGATCTGCAAGGCACGTATCAATTCTGGAGTAGGATTTATGAACCACAGAAAAATAGGTGTAGTCTTTATCGTTATAAAGTAAACAGCGCCAAGCATCATAAAGTTCAGAGTCATGTACAAAGTATGGAAGAGGGCTTCTTACTCTGGGAATAGTTGCAATAGTATCAATGGTCAGGCCCAGAATAGAATTGAAGTCCCCACATACAAGGAGGCATACTCTTAGAATACATGTAATCTTTTTAAAGAGGGTATGGAGACATTTCAGTTGGCCTACATTGGGGACATAAAGATTTTCTATAGTAAAAGTTGTGTTATTCAGATCACATGCCAATACCAGATTTCTGCTATGGGAATCAATAAGTATCATGCAGCGTAAAGGAAACTGAATGTTTGATGGCCACCATTACACCCTGTTTTTTCTTGGAAGCATTAGCCAGGTATACTGTTGTAAGGGTAGTCTTTGTTGGTACATTCAGGCGCTTTTGATCATGAAAATGGGTCTCCTGTATACAGAGAATGTCAGCGTTCAGGCATTTTCTTCTTCCCACATTATATGGATTGTTTAAGCCATGAACATTGAATAAGACTAACTTAAATACCATGGTGGTGGTTGGAAAGAGGGGGAGTAGCTTGGTATATAAAACAGAACAGCAGTCCTGTATAATGAGAATGCAGTGGAAATTATGCAGGCAAACCTTCTATAGGGCAACCAATGATCTAAAAAGCAGGATTGGTACTTTATGCTGGTGGAAACAGAAGATTATCTGCTGGTTAATCTTCATAATCAAAAGTGACGTTGTGGTTCACAAAAAAAAGAACAAGAGTTACAAATGAATAACAAGAACAGTGTATAAAAAGGTTGTGAGCTAGCTCACTGGACAGCATAAGCTGCACACAACTGTTGGCGGTTCTCCATCTCCGGAGAGCGAACCTCATAAAATGGCTAATAAAATGAATAGAGGATATCAACTTAGCAGATACAACTGAGTATTCCAACATAAGCATCATCCCACTGTTGTTTCCCAGCCTGAGAATAGGCGGCCACTTGGAGATTTCGCCTTCTGAAAGCCCTCAGATGGTGTCAAAGGACTCAATTTCCTGGCCAGGCAGAGTCCATCCTCCACTGTAGTTATGGTGTGGATAGTATTATCTTTACTGATAATTAACTTTGCAGGGTATCTCCACTGATACATGATCTGATAGTTACAAAGAGGTTTTGTTATAGATACAAGCTGTTTGTGGGCTTAGATAGTGTATTGAGACAAATCAGTGAAAAGAGTAATGCCAGAGTAAGGTTCAGGCAAAGGGGACATGCATCTAGCGAACTGCATAAGCTCCTCTTTCACATGGAAAAAGTGTATTTTCACAATGACATACCTTGGGACTGTCTCTGAAGGTGAGTTGGTCGGGGGGAGTCTGTGGAAACAATCTACCACTAATTCACTGCAATCATATTTTGCACATAGTTGTGAAGATCAGCAGGAGGGACATATTCCACTACTCCTATAAACTTTATGTTGTTCCTGTGGGACCTGTCCTCCAGGTCAACTAATTTGGCTTTGAGCAGCCTCATTTCCTCTTCACATTTATTGTGAGCATATGCCAGTTTATTATGAGTTGCAGCAAAGTCTCCCATTTTAAATCCCATATGGTACACCCTGTCACCAATTCAGCTACTTCATCTTTAACTTGAGAAACATGTCCCTGTGTAATGTGCCCCGTAGGGACACCAACATTTCTTTTAATGTGGTGTCCATAATGGGCTTCCCATTTGTAGGAAAATCCTCTATTCTCTCCACCAGTTCTCTATTGTCCTCTAAGAGTCACAGTCCTCATCCACATGTTCATACGTGCCACATTGTGAGGCTGAGTACTTCAGTTTGGCGTTCAGTGGGCTTGTGCAAGGTGTAATGTGTACTGATGTGTGGCCATTATTATTACTATTAGCAGCCTTGGTCTTTCCTCTTGAGTGCCAATCTCTGGGCAAGTCGCTGGGTACAGATGCAGGAGAGCCACTGGCTCTGGCACCATCTTGGCAGGGAGAAGCGCCAGCTGAAAGGAAAAAGTCGGTAAGCTTCCTCAGCCCTTCCATCCAGCATTTTTCTCTTCCTCATGGGTATTCAGTAATGCAGGGCAACGATCTGCCAAGACCCCAGGCTATATAAGCTGCTCTCTGCTGCTTTAGAGCTGTCGTTAGGAGAAGGCACCTCTGGTGTTCTCTCAAGCTGTGGCTATCTTCTTGGCTGAAGACTCCTCCCCTGAATATTGCATTTAGACTTGCATTCCATATTTATTTTATAGGGTCATATTTGGCTGACATAGATATGCTACTACCACAGAGAAACACATAGCAATTTTTACACTTTTTATCAGTCCAGGATTTTTGGAAAAGCCACATAAGTACTGCCAGGGTAGCAACATTTCTGAGGGAAAACAGGTTGCATTATTTTTTTTTTCAGGCATTATTTAATTTTATTTTTACCTGGTTACCCCAATAGTAATGTACTATCTGTCCCAGGGTGACTACACTCACCATAGAGTACTTAGGAAAGCGTTGTCACACTAGGGCAGAAAGTCAAATTACTGGGTCATGCAAGGGGTAATTGTTTTCCTTCACATTTCAGTTTGGATACACTGGGAGGCATAATGTATCTGTGACTACCACCATTATTAGCTAGGACACCCCTAGAAAGAAAATACTTCTAATTATTGTAATTCTTCTGCATGTATATGACCGCAATAGACATCAGTGCAGTATTCATAATATTACTTTTTTGTAGAAAGGTTTATATTTTGTTATTGATGCAAATAGAGCTTCACCAAGTTCTTTTTTAAGCTCAACACCATTGAGAAAGTCAGTGTTTCAGTGATTCTGGAAAAACGAATCAGCTAGATTAAAGCTTTAAGCAATGCCCTCCTTATGTAATATAGCTCAGGGTTATGGTGAGTCATAGATGATACTTTTATTACTCATGCCACCATTGTTCACTACATAATTTTCCCAAACGAAATATTTGTGATGTGCAAAAATCTACGACTGTAGCCCTAACTTCACCTTTTTACTTGTCAGCTTTTTATTTATCTAGAAAGTTAGCAAAAAGAAATGCTAACGGATATTAAGCTCAAAATAAAATTGTTTCTTCCTGCCCAGAATGGGGCTGAATGTTTTATTTAATAAGTACTTAGTGGTCTCAATATAGGGAGGCTTGTGGAAAATACTAATCAAAACGTGGAGAGACCTAATGTGGGGAAAAAGGAAAATAATTAAGTAAAATAATTAAGTAAAACAAACCTGTAAAAAAAGAACACTAATGAAAGCAGCAGATAACTGACATCTCAAAGCAATTCTGTTGCTAAAAAAAGCAAAAGAACAGTAAAAATGTTTAAACATTCCATGCCTATGAAAATGAGTTTCAACCAGGGGTAGAATCTTAGGTCCAGAAATGCCGAATGCCTGCATGCCCCAAATCATGTTGTGGTTTAATCTGCCAGCTGCTTACCACAAAAAGTCCCAGAGACCACAGTGCACAGTGGGGGCGCAGCCATACCCAGAAGGGTCCAAATACCAAAGATTCTGCCAGCAGGTGTATCAGCAAGAGTGATAATATTACTACTGTTTTTTTACAAACTGCTTTTTTAATAATCATTTTTTAAGCGAATTGCTTCAGGGTCTGTGTCAATGGGCTTTGGGTTTTGGCTACCATATGTCTCTGTCTTCTGGAAACACTCCCCATTTTGAAGAGCCTGTTCCTGAGAAGCAAACATCCCCAGCCACCTGCACAGCAACTACTGTCTGCACCCCCAGTCTCCTTTGGCTTGCCCCAAGCCAGAATGAAGAGGATGGAAGGAATGCTGTATTTCTTCCACCTTCCGAGTCACAGATGCTCACCTGTCAACCTCTACCATGCCCTATAAAACAGCCAAGACACTTGTGTTAGCATGGTACAGTGAAATGTATCATTTTTGAAGAGACTATATGTATGTGAGTGTATGTATATACTCTATTTGAGTGTGTATGTATGTATGTATGTATGTATGTTTAAATGTATGTAAATTTGTATGTATGTGTGTGAATGTATTTCTTAGGTGGCAACCTGGAAGTGCACTCCAAATACATGCCAAAATAGACTATTTTTTAGTGTTACTTACTCCTGACCCCTGCACACTGCAGTACTCGCTTCTGATCCCGTCACTCTATGTGTTATGTAATCCTGACCACTGCACTGTGTTTGACTTACTCCTGCCCTCACTGTTAACACAATTTGGCTGCACTCACAATTTACTATAGTGATCTACACATCCTGCATCAGTTTTCTACACATGGTGTCCAAGACATTTTGGAGGGAATTCATAAAGGGTATCGTAGACATCATATAAAATGCCTTCAGACCTCTGCACTGAAATTGTTGGGGTTTGCATCAGATTTATATATCTGTCAGAAACAGGCTGAAACCCTTTTTTCAGTGTGCTCCCTCCTTTGCTACTGCAGTTGCACACTGGATTTTTGTAACGGGGTGGGCAGAGCCTGATGTGGAACTGAGAGACTAATGCCCTATTAGGTCCACCTTGCCTGTGATTGACAGCACATAGAAGTGGGCTAATCCATAGCCACTATTCAGTCCAATATTGTCATATTTATCTACAACTAAGATGGTAACCTACAGGGCAGTACCTTTGCGAACCTGTTTAGCAATAGAAATATGGCAGAAAGTGTCATTTTTGTCAAAGTGCCCCTTTTTATTTCAGTTAACCTCCCTGGCGGTATGATTATTTCATATGTTTGATGCTGAAAGCGGTACCATTATTTTGCATGGAAATTTGGCGTTTTATATTGTAGGCCTGTAATTCTTAGGAATAACTCACTTAAATCTGTCCAAACAAGAGTCTAGTAGACATCCCGGATATGATAAAGTTTGAAACACAAAATCATAAATTATAATATAATAAATAACTATAAATAATTATACCAAATAATAATATAATAATAATAAAAATTATTTAATAATGTAATCAAATCAAAAACACTGAAATTTGCTCAGTTGCAGAATTTTCGCTGTCATTACTTTTCAGTGTTTGATGACGGATCTCCCCACAAATCACTATTCCTCAATTCTGCGAGTGATTCTAATTTATTATCGATGTTTACTAGCTGGTCTAAAACCCCTTTTGATGTAAAGGGACGGTTTTGGTTGCTATGGACAATCTCCACTTTCCAGGCAGAAAGAACAATATTTATAATATAAAACTGCATGCAGGGCACTGGAGAATCCACTAGGGACAAAAGGGAGGTGAAATAATTCCATACAGTAATGTAATCTGTAAGAATGGAGTGTGGGAATGGAGCCTGGATCCGTGATGAATTGAGTGGAGGACGAGCTGCTCACACTGCGGGGAGACATCGCAGGATCCAGGGGACAAGGTAAGTAAGCTCTTCCTGGATCCTGCGATGCGATCCTGAGTTTGGCTCAGGGTTACTGCCTTTGGTTCTGAAATACCACCCCGAGCCAGACTGGGGAATACCGCCAGGGAGGTTAAGGATCTTTTGCAGAGCCTGTGGTAATGGTTTCAATGTGCTCTGTGGAACCACAACAGTACTTGTTTCATGTATATGCAGCTCTGCACAGCGGTTTAGATGACTCTCTGTTTGTACTTTTATTCTGGGCCTGAATACCACCACACAAACTGAACAGAGCACTGCAAGTGTTATGTATCCACTTCAGCTCCGGAAGGTTTTACCCCATTGATGACCAGGCCATTTGTGCTATTCGGTACTGCACTACTTTAACTGTCAGTTGTGCAGCTATGCAATGCTGTACTTAAACTTAATTTATAGCATTTTTTTTACACACAAATAGAGCTATCCTTTGGTATTTTATCACCACTGGGTTTTTTATTTTTTATTATATAAACAAAAAAAGGCTGACAATATTTTTTTACTTTCTGCTATAAAACATATTCCATAAAAAAAATCAAATCTCTTAATACATTTTGGCCAAAATGTATTCTGCTAAATGTTTTTGGTAAAAAAAAATATCCCAATAAGGGTATATTGTTTGGTTTGCGTGAAAGCTGTAGCATCTACAAATGATGGCATATTTACTGGATTTGTAATTTATTTATACTAGTAATAGCGATGATAGCAGGATTGCAATAGTGGAGTGGGTAATCTGACACTGACAACTAACTAACTGCTTCTGACATCACCAGTGACATTAGTACAGTGACTGTGTCACTGTATTAATGACACTGGGCAGGAAGGGGTTAACATCTACTGCGATCAAAGGGATAAATGTGTGCATAACAAATGTTTATGTGTGTACTGTGTGCTGCTTTTACTGGGGATCTGGTTGTTTTCATTCCTTGCCTGTGTGCCCCTTCTGCTGTGATTTGTCACAGCAGAAGCTGATTAGTGGGTGCTGGCCAATGGATTTCTCCTGGCACCTGCTGATCGTCGAGGAGAAAGGCTGGAAGGAGCTCTCCCTATGTAAACAATAAGAAGTGTGCAAGCAATTAATTTGCCTCGAACACCAATGGGAGCGTGACAGTTATGCCGCGTACACACGAGCGGACTTTACGGCGGACTTTGCCCGGCGGACTTTTCTACGTACTTTCCGCCGGACTTTCTGAATGAACGGACTTGCCTACACACAATCCACCAAAGTCCGTCGAATTCGTACGTGATGACGTACGACCGGACTAAAACAAGGAAGTTCATAGCCAGTAGCCAATAGCTGCCCTAGCGTGGCTTTTTTGTCCGTCGAACTAGCATACAGACGGCGGACTTTTCGACCGGACTCGATTTCAACAGATAAATTTGAAACAAGTTTCAAATCTAAGTCCGTCCAACTTTTGAGAAAACAAAGTCCGCTGGAGCCCACACACATCGAATTGTCCGACGAAATCCAGTCCGCCGGGCAAAGTCCGCCGTAAAGTCCGCTCGTGTGTACGCGGCATAAGAATATATTTTAAAAGCCCCATAGCAACAAGCAGTTTTGAAATTGTTGCAATATAATTGGTACATGAGGTCACATGGTTACAACTGCCAGGGCACAAGCTAATAGTAGTCATTTAAATTTTAAATAATCTGCGCAACAGTTTCTCAGCAGGAGAAGAAGAAGCTTGGAGAGGAGACTTTCTGGCCACTTACTATGAAAACTTTACCGCGTCAGCTGCTTGAAAGGGCTGGATCAGCTGATGGGGATGAATGGATGCGTCGCTGCCTGGCTATGGATCCTTCACATACTGACATCCCACAGGCTTCATCATCGCTGGTTTCCTCAGCACTTACAGTGCCTTCTCTGTCAGCTACACATCTCCTCTGTGCCCCGAAGGATATCTCCAGCCCTGCTGTGTTATCTTCCTGTTGCGAGCTTCCTCCTGTGGCTCCGCCTGCTGCCTTCTCTGACGTCTTCCCTGTTCCTTCACTGAGCCAAGGGCAGGCTGGCAGATCTGATGTCGGTGCGGTCCTAGCTCCTGCTCCTTCTCACAGAAAGAAAAAGAGACCTCGTCGCTTTGACTCTCCATCACCTCCCAGGCAACATTCATCTATTAAGCGCTGTTCTCAGGCTGCCCAAAGGAAGAAAACATCATCTGTACTGCATAATAGTACTGTCTCCCCTCATTTGGAGACTTTTTCTTTAGATGAGTCTGTTCCTGCTTTACCTGATGTGTCATATAATACTGGGAAAAATGACACTGTCATTGATCATAGTGGTCATTCACTGACGCTTGCTACTAATTGTTCTGCTGATGTTGA
Organism: Lithobates clamitans; assembly: GCA_037952925.1. NCBI lineage: Eukaryota > Metazoa > Chordata > Amphibia > Anura > Ranidae > Lithobates > Lithobates clamitans. The sequence goes on along the minus strand of JBBGZY010000821.1, from coordinate 8,118,347 downwards.
TAATGTATCTATTGGTATTCCAGCTCCATCTACTGTACCTGCTGTAAATACGCTGCTGACTGCCTCCTCTAATAGGACAGGTGAGTGTGATGATATACAGCTACTTTTGCGATTAGCGCGTTCATTGTCTTCATTGCAAAATTCTGTCATTGCACCACCTACCCCTGTTCACACAGTTGATGCTAATGTTGCTGGTGTTTGGTTGGGTACTTCTACTGTTGACCAACCTGCAGTGTCTCAGGTATCTTCGAACCCGCATACTGTGCCAATAACTACTGCGATTTCTCTATCAGTCCCTGACAGTTGTTTTAAAGAGGCCCTGTCATGCGAACTTTCGCCTTTAGGTTTCCATTTGAGTATATCTGTTAAAGAAAGAATTTGGAAGGGAGAATATATCAATATTTTATCCCTTTTGCCTTCTTTTAAACATAATCGTATGGAAAAGTGAGATTTTGATAAGAATAACGATGACAAACGTAAAACAGTGCCTCGTAGCTTTAACAATTGGTTACAGGCATTTTGTATCTTTGTAAGTGTCATGGGAGAAAAACATCCTGAATGCTGTTGTGGATTGTTCCAGCATGTGGAAATTATTTTAGAGGCTTTTAAGAACTTTAATGGTCTTGCATGGTTCTTTTATGACGAATCGTTTCGTCAGAAACTTGCGGTTCACAAGACATTAAAATGGGGGGATGAAAGATGTGGGGCTGTGGCTGAATTTGCTACTCCCTCAAAAACAATTCACCAAACCTTCTGCTCCTCCTACTGGTTCATTTAGGCGTGGTGTTTGTTTTGGCTTCAATGAGGGTCAATGTAAATGGCCCAATTCCTGCAAATATAAGCACAAATGTGCTTATTGTGCTGGCAATCATGCAGCATTGCGTTGTTTTAAAAGGTTAATTTCTAACAATTCATCTCAGAATACTGATCTTTTTCGCAAAAACCAATAACGCCAGTGAACATAGCAAACATGTTACCGTAGCTACACATTTGGCCAAATCAACAGATGGCGGCCCTGTTGTTTAGCAGTTTTTCAGATGGTTTTCCTTTGCCATCTTTTTCGGGTTCGGGGTGTTTGCTTCATGATAATCTACCATCTGTTCGAAAGCATGCTGATATAGTAGCTGATAACATTTTGAAAGAGGTTCAGGATGGACGTGTAGCTGGCCCTTTTGCTTCTCCTCCTTTCTCCAATTTTAGGATTTCACCATTGGGCATTATACCTAAAAAGGATCATAATTCTTTCCGTCTCATCCACCATTTATCCTATCCAGATGGAATGTCGCTTAATGATAGCATAGATCATTCTCTCTGTACAGTATCTTGTGCATCTTTTGACAATGCTTTAGATAAGATCAGCAAAACTGGTAGGGGTGCGTTGTTATCGAAGGCGGATATAAAATCTGCATTCAGGCTACTGCCTATCCATCCCAAAGCTTTTAATTCTTTGGGTTTCTATTTCGATGGTGGATCTTATTATGACAAATGCCTTCCAATGGGTTGCTCACTTTCGTGTCACTATTTTGAGATGTTCTCAACTTTTTTGGAATGGGTGGTATCCTTTCAAACTGGGTCATCTAATTTGATTCACTATTTGGATGATTTTTTGTTTATGGGACCCCGGGATTCTTTGGACTGCTTCTACTTATTGGGAGAATTTCAAGTAGTGTGTAGGAATTTTGGCGTCCCTTTAGCTCCTGAAAAAACAATGTATCCAACTGCTTGCCTTGAATTTTTGGGCATATCTATAGATACCGTTGACATGGTATTTCGGTTGCCTGTAGTTAAAAAAATGTTGGATCTAGTTTCTTTTGTTCTTTCCAAACCAAAAGTTACCTTAAAAACCTTACAGTCGCTGTTGGGCTTGTTGGCTTTCGCCTCCAGAGTTATCCCTATGGGTAGGGTTTTCTCTAAGTGTTTGTATAGGTCTGTTTCGGGTGTTTCCTCTCCTTTTCATTTTATACATATTACTGCAGATTTGAAGGAAGATTTAATAATTTGGCAACAATTTTTATTAAATTTTAATGGTTGCACATTATGGCAAACACCTTTTTGCTCTACGTCTACTCTCGATTTGTGGACTGATGCTTCTGGGGCTAAAGGTTATGGCAAGGGCATTGGTCGGCTGATCGTTGGTCTCAATCTTGGCATGAAAAGCGTTTGACTAAAATTATTGTTCTTTTGGAACTATTTCCTATATTAGTTGCCCTGGAATTGTGGGGTGCTTATTTTAGAAATCGTAGGCTTAAATTCTTTTTATTTTATTTTATTAAGATAACAAATGAGTGGTTTATGCAATTAATTGCCTCTCATCCAAGTCTTTACCTGTTCTTACTATATTGAGGCAAATAGCATTGAAATGTTTACAATTGAATATTTGGCTAAAGGCTCAATTTGTTCCAGGAGTAGATAACGTTATTGCTGACCTATTGTCCCGTTTTCACTTTCGGCGATTTCGGCTTCTGGTTTCAGAAGCAGACGAAGAAGGTTGCTGGTGTCCGTCACATTTATGGAACCTGCTTTAACTGTTGTGGCTTTTTTTATTCAAAATTCCATTGCACCTTCCATGTGGGCAAGTTATCAAGACGCGTGGTTCTCTTGGTGCTCATATTTGAGCAATTTAGGTTATGGACCTTCTCACTTCTCTGAACCGCTTGTTCTGTCTTTTTTGGATTTTTTATTGGCACGTTGCTATTCGTATTCCCATGTAACAAAAATTTTGGCAGGCATTTCTTTTTTTCTTAAATTGAGGGGTTTTCATTCTTGTACAGAATTCTTTTCAGTGAGACAAGCACTGAAGGGATATCGTAAATGCACTATGGTTTCGGACTCAAGGTTGCCAATTACTGCAGACATTCTATTTCGCTTATGTGAGTCTACTAATTCTGTTTGCTTCTCTTCATATGAATCGCTACTGTTCAGAGTATCTTTTAGTCTCTGTTTTTTTGGTGCATTTCACATCCCTGAATTGCTTCCTCTTAAAAATGGAGATTCCTCCGTCATTTTATTTTCTGATTTGAAACTGAGTGGTGGCTTATTGCAGATTTTCTGAAAAAAGAGTAAAACTGACCAATAGGGTCGTGGGCGTTGGATTACACTTCAGCATCTTAGCAACTCTCCAATTTGTCCAGTTTGCTTAGTACACCAATTTTTGCGGTTTAGGCCGTCTAGTGAAAGCCACCTGTTGATTCATGCATCTGGCTTACCTCTCACCCGTTTTCAATTCCAAGCAGTACTGAAAAAATGCTTGCAATTTCTCAATTTACATCACTTACATATTACATCCCATTCATTCCGTATTGGGGCTGCTACAGAAGATTCTAATCTGGGTTTGTCTGAGAGTTGTATTGAAGGTATAGGGGGTTGAAAGTCTTCTTGTTATTATTAATATGTTAGACCTCTCTTTTGTTTTTAATTTACAGATTCACTAAGCCATGTTTGGATTGTAGGTCACTCATACATCCATTGGGCTCATCAATGTGCTTCTGAGAGAGTCTACGGTTCTAATTTGGGACTTCGGACTGATCAATTTAGACTTTGATGGTTTGGTAAAAGGGGTATGTCTTGGTTTGAATTGTGCAAAGCATTGTCATACTTGTACTTACACTGTCCTCCCCCTGGTATTCTCATTTTTCATTTATCCGGCAATGATATAGGTCACCGCAAAACGCTGGATATTATATATCAGATTAAATTTGACTTGTTCCATATTCATTCAATTTTGCCCAATACCATTCTAGTTTTTTTCTGAAAAAATTACTAGATTGCAGTGGTTGTTAGTTACTGAGTTTAAACAATTTGATAAAATCAGGAAACGTAGCATTTATCTTAATGTTCCCAGCCCCCCCCCCCTTTTTTTTTCTTTTCGGCATGGTGACTTATGGGGGCAAGCTCCACCCAATCAGATAAGGAGTCCTCGAGTTTCAATAGATTTTAGGTCAAGTAGACATTGTTTTTCTTTCTCCAGAGGCTCTTGAAGGCGCCAAACGTTGCTCAGATATAGGAGAGGTCAGCCTTTGGCCTCGACAGCCGTACATACTGTTTCAGGTTATATGTTACATACTATATGTTAACTATATGCTGACTTTTTACTTGTTAAGTTAATGTTTCTGGTTGATATGCTCAAATTGCAAAACTGTTATGGCTCCCCAAGGCCATTATCATACACTTCATACAAGGTTCCTTTCCCATGGTCCCCAGTTTGCGGAACCACCTGTGGGTTTTTCCGTTTGTACCTACGCTCCCACACAGCGGTTTCCATTGGATTCCCGCTGACTTACCAGCTTTCCCCTCTATAGGTGGAATAGCATATCTATTTCCACCTCTGGTAAATCACTAAATCCCGTATCTCCCATACCTTAACCCTTCTGCTTGTTGTCCCCTACCGTCCCTCCCTAGTCTTTCCTCCTCTCCCCCCTCCTTTTTTCTTTTTTCCTTCCCCCCCCCCCCCTTTTCTGTAGGGGGGTTTTTTGTGTAATTTCTTTTTTTTTTTTCTCTCTGTATCTTCCACTTTCCTGTGCCTCAACTGCTTGGTGTTTCCTCTCCGCGCTTACCCTTATTGTGGAAGAGGGCCCGCTCCCCCCTACTCTGGGTACTCCCCCACCCCCCCGGCTGACCGAGTTCCACCTACACTGATTTCCTGAGGGCTTACTATTAACTTGCTTTTCCTAATCACTTTTACGGAAAAGACCATGGCGCCCACTCCATCCCTAATGATGAAGTGTGTATCATTGAATGTTAAGGGCCTTAATCTCCCAGAAAAAAAGATCTCAGATTTTGAACCAAACACAAAGCGCAATTCATTTTCCTTCAAAAAACACATTTCCGCTCTGATGCGGTGCCTAAACTATCTAACCATATCTATCGAACAGCACTGCACTCCACCAACCCAGTAGCAAAAACAAAGGGGGTTTCGATCTTAATCTCCAGACATGCCAACTTCCACCAGACTGACTCACTTATCGACCCAGAAGGCAGGTACATTTTTATCAAAGGTACATATGCCTCGAAACCAATTACATTAGCTAACATCTACTGCCCCAATGAACATCATGTTTCCTTCTTCAGAAAAATTTGCGACCTACTTTCGACTTTTCAGTCAGGTTTGGTTCTGCTGGGAGGTGATTTTAACGCCCCGCTGAACCCTGTCCTGGACTCTTCGTTGGGAACCTCTACCCTACCATATCGAGCCCTTCGGCAAATCAAAATGCAACTCCAAAACCTCACACTCCATGACGCTTGGCGTACCATGTACCCTTCTGTGAGGGACTACACTTTTTACTCGGCGCCCCACAGCAAATATTCGAGAATCGATTATTTCTTTCTCTCTCAAAAGGACCTAGCCCTACTCCAACAAACAACCATAGAACCAATGTTCCTATCCGATCATCATCCTATCACACTCACACTTTCCTACCCTGAATCTAGCGCAAGAACCAAAACATGGAGACTGAACCCCTCTTTACTCAATGACCCAATGACGGTAGAACACTTGAAAACCTGTATAGACCTTTATTTCAAGGAAAACACTACCCCAGATGTCTCTACTGTTTCCCTCTGGGAAGCACATAAATGTGTATTACGTGGCGAGCTTATTACACTCGCAGGGAAAGCCAAACGGTTACACCAAGAAAACATACTTGGTGATCAAAAAGATCAAAAAGTTAGAAATGGCCCACAAACAGTCGCACGCTCAATCCACCTTACAAGAATTACTACATGCCCGATCACTTCTTTTGGAAGAATTAGGTAAACAAAATAGGAAACGCTACGTTCTTGGCCAAAGAGTTTTCTATGAGCATGGAAACAAATGCGGGCGTCTTTTGGCCCGCACGATTCAAGCCTCTAGAACCTCATCAACGGTTCATCATGTGCGAAATGCTCAGGGATTACTCTTACCCAGGAACGACGATATAGCGAAAGAATTTGAGAGTTTTTATGCCAGACTTTATAACTTACACCAGAATCACCCCGGAACACCCGCGTCAGCCGCACGAGTCGACCGCATTAGAGAGTTTCTCTCGCAACATTCTTCAAAACAAATATCCGCCCAACAAGCTCAGGACATGGAATTACCTCTTACGAAAGGGGAACTAGAGCTGGCAATTAAACAGATGAAAACTGGCAAGAGCCCAGGCCCAGACGGCTTCTCCCTCCAGTACTACAAGACATTCCTAGACTCCCTTGCCCCGAAACTTCTCTCCACCTTTAATGCTTTTTCAGACCCAGAGATAGTGCCAGAAGGAATGCTTATGGCTCACGTAGCGGTAATCCCTAAGGAAGGTAAGGATCCCACCCAAGTCTCAAACTACAGGCCCATATCGCTACTAAATGTAGATATCAAAATATACGCAAAAATCTTGGCCAACAGATTGCTCCCTTTGATTCCCGAACTCATTTCTCCAGATCAGGTAGGATTTGTCCCTGGAAGGGAAGCCAGGGACAACACTATCCGTACCCTGAATCTCCACCATTGCCTCAAATCCTCTAAGTCACAAGGGTTCTTCCTCTCCCTCGATGCCGAGAAGGCGTTTGACAGAGTGGCCTGGGATTATATGCGGGAGGTGCTGGTTGCTGTTGGCCTGGCGCCCCGCATGCTCTCACATGTACTAGCCCTGTATTCGAATCCTTCTGCCAAAGTAAAGGTTAATGGCCACCTGTCAAACGCTTTCCCCATCAGCAATGGGACACGCCAGGGTTGCCAATTATCCCCCCTAATTTATATTTTGAAGCTGGAGCCCCTCCTCAATAAAATAAGATCCAACCCTGACATTGGAGGTCTGACTGTCGGTAGAAGGGAATTTAAGGCCGCAGCCTTCGCAGACGACATTCTTCTGTCCCTGAGCTCGCCCCGCATCTCACTACCCAACTTACTAAAAGATCTTGAGTTTTTTGGCACTTTATCAAATCTCAAGATCAATCACTCAAAATCTAATGCTTTGAATGTGACTCTTCCCGCCCAGGAGGTAATCCACTGTCGAGATGCCTTTCCTTTTCAATGGGAAGAGGGGGCGATCACTTACTTGGGAATCAAAATTACCGCGCGGCTGTCAGACCTCTATATGTCTAATTTCCACATAGCCCTCAGCAAAATTCAAAATCATTTTAAGGAGTGGATGGGCTTGAACATCTCCTGGTTTGGCCGTTCGGCATTAATTAAAATGATCATTCTGCCAAGATTACTTTATCTTATGCAAACCATCCCTATCCACCTTCCCCCGGCCTTCTTTGCAGCTTATCGCAAAGCTTGTTCCACCTTTATATGGAAAAACTCTCCACCCCGCATAAAATATTCCCACCTAACGACGCAGAAAAAGAACGGGGGTATTGGCCTTCCAGACTTATATAGATATTACCTGGCGTGTCACCTCACTAGGATAGTAGACTGGAACATTCACAGTATCAAAAAGATCTGGGTAGTCCTGGAAAATTCACTGATACCAGGGCCTCTACACCTACTTCCCTGGCTGTCTTACAAACCCTGGTCACAGAAGATAATATCTCACCCCCTGATCTACCCCTCCCTGCTGGCCTTTAGAGGAGCAATGAAATTGGGGTTGGCTGCCTCGGTACCTGGTCCCCTAACTTCCTTGAGAGAAAATCCAGACTTTCCCCCAGGTGACTCCTGCTCCTATTTGATATGTGAATGGCCACATGATGACGTCTTAACTCTCCACTTTTTCTCAGAGGGATCCCCTCTCCCATATGAAAGACTAGTTAACATGTCCAAGATTGCTTCTTTTCCCTTTTGGTCGTATCGACAAATCCGCCACTTTCTCTCGTCCCAACCACACCAATCTTGTTGGACCAAACAACTCACTCCCTTTGAATCCCTTTGCTACTACAAAACACAACAAAGGCACTTAATCTCCTCAATATACACCCTCCTTTCATCTGCATTAACCTCTCACCCGGCATCTTCACAGCTGGCCTGGGACAAAGACTTTCAAACACCCCTCCCTACAGAAGGGTGGGACACTGTCTATCAATACGCACACAAATGCTCACTAAATGTTGCAGTCCAAGAAAATGGCTACAAAATTGCTATGAGGTGGTATAGGACCCCTTCCCGGCTTCACAAATTCTCCCCCTCTATCCCTAACACATGCTGGAGATGTGGCAAGCAGGAAGGGACGATGCTCCACATATGGTGGGACTGCGAACGCATTCAACCCTTCTGGAGGGAGGTCAGTGAAATCATTTCACACATCACTACAGATACCCTGGACTACACCCCCGCACAATTTCCTCTACATCACACCTCTTTACCCAAAAAAACATACTATAAGTCTCTGGCTATGCATTTGGTGAATGCCGCCAGATTATGTATCCCAGTGCATTGGCGTTCCACGCACACCCCGTCCATTGGAGAGTGGTACAGGAGAATTTCTAAAATAAAAGAGATGGAAGAATTGATTCATATTTCACAGGAAAGAACACATAAATTTTCTTTCACCTGGGCGTGCTGGAATCACTATGTGACTACTGAACGCTATCGCCAACATGTACTATAAAAAGTGATATGTGAACTTTAACCCTAACGGTGGACTCTCGTCGGTGGGGGGGGATGTGGGGGGAAGTGGGCCTTCCAGGGGGAGTGCTCTGGGGCGCCTTCTCAAACTCCTCCCTTCATTCTTGACCCCTTCTTCCTCATTATTTTATTTGTGTACTTGTTTGTTTTTCCTCTTCCCTTGTTGTCCCTCTCTCCCTTCCTGCCTTATTCTCCTGATCCTACCCCTTTTTGCCCTCCCCTCTCCTTCTTCCCCTATACCCCATTTTCTTTCTCCCCAACTTCGGCCTCCTACTTGGTAGCAGGTCTTCTTAACCGTGTCTTTACATAGTCCTACATAGATGCTTGCAAGGGTACTTCACTCAGAGAAATGAACTGGGGCCAACCGTATCACCTATCTCCTGGCCTGGGTTGGGCTTAACTGCTCAGGGGGAGAGGGGGGGGAGGGGAAATGTGAATAATGATCCTCCACCCCACAGCTATTATATTCTGCATATCTGGTTGTGTTACCAGTACTGTATTATCATAACCTATATTGGATGTACCCAGCATTTCTTAGGCTTCCATACCCTGCTTGTTAATTACATTTCTGTGTCATTTGATTTGAATTGTGAACTGTAACTTGCTTTTTTTAACACTAAATAAAATCTTTATGGATAAAAAAAAGAAAATCAGGAAACGTATCAACTGAGCGATTTCAAAGTTTATGCCTTCAATTAATGGCTTGTCTTTTCGCCATGTTGACCTAGAAGGGGGTTTGAGAGGTTTTTACAGAGAAGATAATGTGCATTTGTCTGCAATTGCACTGGATATTTTTAATTTACATTTGGAGTCTTGTATTGAATTGGCCGCGGTTCGGATGGGGTGCCAGGCTCATTTAGTTTGAGCCTGGCTTGTGGGACAGTTGTTTTTGGTTAAAATGGTTATAACTCGAGCTGTAATGGCTGAGTTATCATATATGGTTTTTAAGATGTGTATACATTATATAATAAATTTTGGTTTGGTGTGAAAATATTTGGTGAAAATGACATGAATGTAATGTATGTTATGATATTGGTTTAAAGATCAAATAATTTATTGCCAATAATAAAGGGCTGCGGCCAATTTCAATCCATTAAAAAGTATGTCTAGTGTTTTTCATAAGAATATTATTAAAGGGTATTATATGGTTTATTTAAATACTGTCTACGATCCCATACAGAGCTCCATCCTGACAGGGGGAAGTGATGGATTTTCTTTCCCTGTAAAGCAGGGAAAGAAAACCAATCACATCCCTATGTAAAAACACCACACATAGTACACACAAACACAAGTTATGTACACATTTAACCCTTTGATCGCCCTACATGTTTAACCCCTTTCCAGCCAGTGTCATTAGTACAGTGACAGTTTGTATTTTTAACATTGATCGCTGTATTAGTGTCACTGGTTTCCACAAAGTGTCAAAAGTGTCAGTGTCCGATTGTCTGCCGCGATATCGCAGTCCTGCTATACGTCACTGATCACCGCCATTACTAGTATAAAAAAATAATATAAATTTCAGTATATATCCCATAGTTTGTAGACACCTTTGTGCAAACTTTGTGCAAACTCAATTTACCAAAAATATCTAGCAGAATACTAAATTTATTTAATATTTATTTATTAAATATTAAACTAGATAAAAATTTATGAAGACATTTTATTTTTTAAATGTTTTTATGGGATATGTTTTATAGCAGAATGTAAGAAAAATATATTTTTTTTTTTAAATTGTCGTCTTTTTTTCTTTATAGTGCAAAAAAAAAAACCCAGTGGTGATCAAATACCACCATAGAAAGCTCTATTTGTTGGGGAAAAAAATGACATACATTTTATTTGGGTACAGTGTTGTCTGACTGCGTAATTGTCAGTTAAAGTAACACAGTGGTATATTGCAAAAAATGGTCTGGTCATGAAGGGGGGTAAATCTTCTGGAGAGCAAGTGGTTAAATTATGTTGCCCTAGGCAATAGTCTATGTGACCTTTCCACTATATGAGCTGTTCATGTTTATGCACATCTGTACAGCAAACCTTTCCTGAACAGAGACACGCCACTGCTACTTCTCCTTCTATAAATGCTAGTTTCCTAGCAAGTCGGAATGAGCTTGATGTTTGGGTCGATCATAAGTTTGACTCGAACATGGGGTGTTCACCCGTTCACTGAACAGCGAACATTATGGGGCATCTGCCACAAATTTGAGCGCTGCGGAACGCCCCATAATGCACTGCGAAATTGCAGTGCATTGCTGTATGATGATTGGCCAAAGCATGTACCTGACCTGCATGCTTTTGCCAATCACAGCACCCTCTACTAAGAGAGCCATAATTGGCCAAAGGGTGCCTTTGGCCAATCATGGCTCAGAGGGACTAAGTCCATGCCCTACACTATATAAGGCTGGTTACACGGCGGCCGTGGGTAGTGTTGTTGGTGTGAACAGAGAGATAGCTTGATTTCGATTAAGCAGGCAGGTTATTCAGTTAGTGGCAGTGTATTTGATATATATATATATATATATATATATATATATATATATATATATACAGTCAGTCTAAGTACACCCCTCACATTTTTGGAATATTTTATTATATCTTTTCATGTGACAACACTGAGGAAATTACACTTTGCTACAATGTAAAGTAGTGAGTGTACAGCTTGTATAACAGTGTAAACTTGCTGTCCCCTCAAAATATCTCTGCATTTAGCATAGACTATATATTCAGTATTTACTCTATATTTAGTGTAGGCAGTATATATATATATATATATATATATATATATATATATATATATATATATATATATATATACTCTGCATCCAGAGTAACCTACATCTACAGTGCATTCCGTGGTGTACTGTTTCTAATACACTCCAGGTGGTGTACACAGTACACAATACAGTGCAGCCATAGTACAGTTGCTAATACAGTGCAGGCAGTGTACACAGTATCTAATAAAGTGTGTACAGTTTCTACAGCACTTCTGGTGGTGTACACAGTACACAATACAGTGCAGCCGTAGTACAGTTGCTAATATAGTGCAGGAGGTGTACACAGTATCTAATACAGTGTGTACAGTTTCTACTACACTTCTGATGGTATACACAGTATCTGATACAGTGTAGTGTGGTGTTGCAAAACAAAATATACATCATGTCTGGAAGGCCACCAAGGAGAGGCAGACACATTTCTGCTGGTCATACAATGCCAGTGCTCGGCTGGCTGACATTCAAAGGGAATGCAACCTGCCCACCAACCGCCTCATTTATGACATGCCCACCAGGTGGAACTCAATGTTGGCAATGCTGCAGTGACTGCACACACAGCAGAGGGCCATCAGTGAGTATCTGTGCGAGTATGGCACCAGGACATACTCGGCATCAGGCTTCTTTTCACTATGCCAGTGGCTACTGATCAAGGATGCATGCACTGTCCTGTCACCATTTGAGGAGGCCACAAGGATGGTGAGCAGCGACAATGCATGCATCAGTGATACTGTCCCTCTAGTCTTCCTGTTGGAGCGCACGCTTCGTGAAATCATGGACAGGGCACTTGAGGCAAAACAGCGTGAGGAAAAGGAGGACTTCCTTACCTCGCAAAGCCCCCTTTATCCAGATAGCATTCCCGTGGGCCCGCCAAACACACAGGAAGGAAAGGAGGAGGAGGAGGAGGATTGTGTCAGCATGGATGTTGAGGATAACACTCAGCAGCAGTCTTCAAGGGATGGTTTTCAGTCCCCAGAAACCCAAGGAGTTGTACGTGGCTGGGAGGAGGTAATTATGGATCATGTGATCCTTAGTGACCCAGAAGACTCAGAATCTAATGTCTCTGTAAACTTACACTGCATGGCCTCCCTGATTCTGAAAAGTCTGCAAAAGGACCCTAGGATTCGTGGTATCAAGGAGAGGGATCATTACTGGCTGGCAACACTTCTTGATCCACATTACAAGAGTAAGGTTGCAGAACTCATCCTGCCTTCGCAGAGGTAGCAGAGGATGAAACATCTTCAGGAGGCCTTGAAGAAAGGTTTGTGCAACACATTTACAGTCCCTGGGAGGTTACAATTTCCTGGTGCTGGACAACGTGTTGCTGAGGCTTCGTTCAGTCAGAGGAAGAGCGGTGGAGAAGGTGGCCGGCTGACCGATGCCTTTAAAAAATTTTCAGTCCTCAGCGCCAAGGTCTGAAAGGTTCAAGCAACCATCGCCAGCATCTGCATTACATGGTGCAGGAATATCTAGGGGCAAGAGCAGACTTGGAGACCTGTCTAACAGAGCATCCACTGCGTTACTGGGTCTTAAAGATGGACCACTGGCCAGAACTTGCTCAATATTATTATTATTATTATTATTATTATTATTATATGAGATTTTTATAGAGCCAACAGTTTACGCAGCGCTTTACAATGTATAAGGGGGACAACAATATGCAATTGAGATACTGTCCTGTCCTGCATCCAATGTGCTTTCTGAACGCACAGGAGGGTTTATAATGGATCAAAGAGTGCACTTGTCCACAGACTCAGTTGATAGGCTCACATTCATAAAAATGAATCAGTCTTGGGCTATCAAGCACCTGATGCTGATGTAACTGATTGAATTTTCTATGGATGTGGGATCCCTTGAAGACTGCCTGTGCTGACTATCCTATTACTCCTCAATCTTGATGATGCTAGCTTCCAACAATATTTTTGGTTTAGGGCACCACCATTTTTTCTGCCCCTGTTTAACAGGGGCATGTAATTACAGTTTTTGATCTAATATTTCACAGCAAGGCCCGTTCCTGCGCCCAACAAGAGTATCTGTGAGGGGTTACAGTGTTGTGGCATCACCACCACCACCCAAGGTCCAATTTTTCTGCCCCTGTTTAACAGGGGCATGTAATTATAATTTTTGATCTAATATTTCACAGCAGGGCCCATTCCTGCGCCCAACAAGAGTATCTGTGAGGGGTTACAGTGTTGTGTCACCACCACCCAAGGCCCAAATTTTTCTGCCCCTGTATAACAGGGGCCTGTAATTACAGTTCTTGATGTAATATTTCACAGCAGAGCCCTTTCCTGCGCCCAACAAGAGTAATTGTGATGGCTATAGTGTTGTGGCACCACCACCAAAGGCCTGGTAATGGACTTGGGGGGGGGGACCCAATGCCGTTTTTTTCAATGATTTTCATCTATATTGGCAGGGACCTGACAATACATTACAGCCACGAGTAATTTTGAATGACATTTTTTCCTTTAGAAATGTCATTTTGCTGTTATATTGTTCTAAACACGGGAAAAATGCATTACTTTACAGGCATTCTAAGGACACTCCCTAGGCACGATATTTAATGGAATATTTCATTTTTATTATTTATTGTTTCACTTGAAGCATTATTAAAATCACTGCTCCTAAAAAACAGCTGTTTTTAAAACTTTTGCATTGATACATGTCCCATGGGGCAGGACCCGGGTCCCCAAACACTTTTTATGGCAATAACTTGCATATACGTCTTCAAAATTAGCACTTTGATTTTTCACGTTCGTGTCCCATAGACTTTAACGGTGTTCGCATGTTCGAACAAATTTTTTGCCTGTCCGCATGTTCTGCTGCGAATCGAAACGGGGGGTGTTCGGCTTATCCCTACTGGCGAGTATGTTTACCCTATTTTTTTTATTAGTAGGTGTCCTTTGCCTAGCATACACATTCAAATATGGGCATTTAATTGTACTCTGATTTTACAGATATGCATACAAATCATTGACTCAAACTTTACTGAATATAAAGTTGGTCAGTGTACTATATGTATATGGTTATTCCTGCGCTATCATGTGTGTTACAGCGGAGCTACTGGGAAAAGCTGCCTGCACCGAATAGGGTACAATCGGACCCTGCTAACAGCTGAATGTAATATTAGGGTGGTGCTGCGCTAATAATAGCATAAACAAAATTATATTGAGATAATAGTCCTAATCAACTGCAGTGCTAAATACACATACTTAGGTGTGGATAAACGTAAATAAAAAAGTTTTGAATAATATGTGACCAATCCTGCGTAAAAAACAAGCGCTAAATCAGAAAGTGCAAAGTGCAAACACAATATATATAATAACTTTCTGATTTAGCGCTTGTTTTTTACGCAGGATTGGTCACATATTGTTCAAAACTTTTTTATTTACTTTTATTTACACCTAAGTATATGTATTTAGCACTGCAGTTGATTAGGACTATTATCTCAATATAATTTTGTTTATGCTATGATTAGTGCAGCACCATCCTAATATTACATTGGTCAGTCTACTAGTAAGGCATCTAGCATGAGGATTGACAATAAAAGCTCCTATAAGTCCCTCAGGAAAGGTTTACTTTAAGGATGATGACCTCTGCATTACTTAAATTTGAACTCCAGCCTTACGTTTAATTTTGCATATCCCTTCCATTCTTTCAGGCATGGAGTCCCTTTATCACATGTGCGCATTATCTGAGGTAGTCTGCATTGAAATGATTGATGCCTGCCAATAAAGGCATTTTGATATATGCAGAACTCCTCCAAAGAGCCAGCTCACCGCTTTTATCAGGTCTGAGGGTTCTTGAGAGGGGTACTGAGGCAAACTGAAGTATTTAGAAAGCTATGTACAGCACCCTGACACGCCCCTCTCACCAGCCATGATCTGCCTGCATTGCATAGAGAAGCACATATACCCAATGATGACAATAGTGGGTCTAAACTAAGGTATATAATAAAAATAGGAAAGTGTTATTAAAACCACTTGACAGCCAGCAACATATCTGTACGTCGCTAGACTTCAAGTGGTTATACCGGGATGATGAACAGTCAGCTCTCTTGTAAAAGCAACACTAGCAGCTAACTAGCCACTGGCTTGCTTTTATAAGAAGCGGGAGTGGACGTCCCCCCTCCTGCCACCTTTCACAGCTTTACTGGGATCTCCCGTCCCACCAGGACCCCCCATAGACCAGCCGGTGCTTCCACCAGCTGATCAGAGAGCTGAACAAAGAGCGGAATGGCTTTGTCAGCTCACGGTTATAGTAACCTGGAAGCAAAGACCTGACATCCCATCTGCTTTGACTGGGTGTCAACGACACCATTTTCAAAATTCAAAAGCATTCAAACACACCAATCTTGGTGTGAATAAATGTTTTTAAGAACAGAGGAGGGATTTGGGGTCTTATAGACCCCAGATCTCTCCATAAGTAGTACCTGTCACATGCCCATTGCTGTCCCAAAGGATGTTTATATTCTTTATTAGAGCAATAAAAGTGATTAAAAAAAATAAAACAACAGTGTAAACATAAAAATTAATAAATCATGTTTATTTCATACCCGGCTAGCCGATGAGTGGTGGCAAAGTATAGGTTCTAGCATTTTCCCTCGCAGGGTTTTCTGAGTAGGATTGCTGTATGCTTTATAAGAACTTTTATGTTGAATTTATACTTTTTTTTATGGAAACCCCTTGTGATGAAAATGACTGGTGGTATAATATTTGGATCCTTTTTATACTTGTTCTTAATGTTCTGATATTTTCCACTTGTGTTGTGAACCCCATTCTTGATATCACTCTTTGCCTACAATTTGTGTCCTCTTTGGAAAAACTTTAAATAAATATATTGAAACATAAAAATAAATAAAAAAATGTAAAGTGCCCCCGTCCCCCTGTGCTGGCACTCAAAGGTAAACACATGCGTCGGTCCCACAGGCACGCAAACAGAGATTATCCCACACATGTGAGGCATCACCACAATCGTCAGATTTTGGGCAGTAATTCTAGCACTAGACCTCCTCTGTAAATCTAAAATGGTAACCTGTAAAGGCTTTTAAAGTGTTGCCTATGGATAACAAAATTTACATAGTTTGTTGCCATTTTAAAGCTTGACATGTTTGGTATCTATTTAGTAAGCGTAACATAATCTTTAATATGTATTGTGTTTTTTTTGCATCAAAATTCAAAAACTGCTGCGCAAATACCGCATGACATAAATAATTGCAAAACCCACCATTTTGTTCTCTAGAGCCTCTGCTTTAAAAATGTATAATGTTTGAGGATTCTATCTAATTGTCTAGAAATAAGTACAGATTTTTACAAGTACACAAAAGTGTCAGAAAAAAGGCTCAAGTGGTTAAAAAAAAATCATAATCATGTTGATGAGGGGGAAGGGATGAATCAGAGAAAGCAATATATAACCAAAATATAACCAGATTAAAAGAGAAGCTTGGGGTTCACAAGGGGGGCTGGGCACAACTGTCTTTTTTTGCACTGTCTTTGGCACTCCGCCACACACTGAGAGCCAGAGCCAGCTGTCAATAATGCAGCTGGTGGATCCTGACATTATAGTTGGGATCCTCTCAGAGACTGGAGCAGCTCTGTGATCTTTGAGACTGTTTTTTTTGTATTCATATTTGAATGTGTCGTATGTAGTACTTTAGCAATATATTTTATGAGCACCTAAGCACTTTATATGAGCACATGCATCTCTGTAAGCGCTTTACATATGTATACTTATAATTTGGGGTTTTAGCACTCCGTGGACAGCTGCTGCAGTTTCATTTTATCATTATTCTTTGTCACCTAGCGTGAGTATTTATGTGTCAGCTCTGTGATGTTGGCTAACGCCTGGCTTTAGTCCACTGTTGGCTAATTCTGGGCCATGGTAGTGCACTCCTTTGACCCAGAAGAGGAGTATGGCCAAAAAAGCTTTGGCCATACTTCTCTTTTAAAGTTTAGATTTAACATTTTTAGGCCTAAAGTTCTTTCAATAGAAACAGGTATTCTGTGCACAACAAAGATGGGCAAAACACTAACACTGGTTTGAGCCAAAAGCACACTGCATGAGAGTAGAATAAGGCACATTCTAATGGCCACGCGGCCAGATCTTCTGAGACTTTGAAATATCCTGCTCGCATTCTCTTGTACCTTCTTGGGTGCTTTATTTAGGTTTTTACCCTGTGCCTTAATTCCTTCCAATGTAACACTGTCTAACACGTTTCACCTCAGTCTCCAAACCAAACTAACAATTCTTATTTTCTGGTTACACACACTTTCTTAAGGAATTATTACTCTATATGTACAAACGTGAGATTCTTTCAAAAACACATAGGTGTTGATTTACTAAAACTGGAGAGTGCAAAATCTGGTGCAGCTCTGCATAGATATCAATCAGCTTCCCGTTTTTTTACAAAACTTAATTGAACAAGCTGAAGTTAGAAGTTGATTGGTTACCATGCACAGTTGCGCCAGATTTCGCATTCTCCAGTTTTAGTAATTCAACCTTATGCTGTTGATGGGATTTTAAGGCCAGGTTTGTTAAGCAATAATTTAGCACATACAATATTAATACACTTGAATCTTGAAGCAACTTGCTGATGAATATTCTTTTGAATTGACAGGCTACAGGTTTAAGATGCATACCCAACAATCCACAAATTAAAGACATTTACAAATGAATAGCATTGTGTTATAAGAATCAAAGAAAAACACTTTAATAATTGAGATAAAACAGGCTGCATGCTGATCTGTTCCAGCCATGTAGTCATCTGCCAAATTAAACCCTTTAAGCACACGGTTATACATTACCTCAATTCTATGAATCCTGTTGTGCTTATCTGATAGAAACAGTGCTATTCTGCAAGACTGCTGAGGTGTATTCAGAGGAGTCCACTATAAAATATCCCATAGATACTTTGATGGGTTTCTTCAATGTACAAGAAGCCATACTGCATCCATCCTACCCTCATCAAGATGGGAGTTCATAACTTTATAGGTAGATGAAAAGCAGCTTGTTTTTAAATGTACTTCTCCTTTATCAAACACAATGAGAAAAATCTTAGATCATTCCTAAAACTGGCAGGCTGTAATACTGTTCAAATGAAAGGGTAACGTCCTTAGGATATATTAATATAAAGAAAAAAAAAGATGTGATACATCTAATTGTAAATAAATTTTGTTAAAAAACGCCATGGCAACAGATGGGAATTCTGTAACTAAAATCTTGTTGCTTTATCAAGCACATAGAAAAAAGGCAACAAATGAAGGAACATATTCATTGAAAGGAATACCTCTAACCCTTCACAGCTGGTAATATCATACTGCCATCTTATTCAAAGTAAGTTCTAAACCTTAATGGGTTACTCCACTTTCATGGGGAAAAAAAGCAAATAAAAAATGAATATAGTATATACAGTTGCTACACTAGTAAAATTGTGATTGGATGTTATTAAAAATACCTTTCCTTTTCAATCAGTAGAGTTGTAATTTTCCATAAAACGCAATGCAGATTGTCAACGTGGAGGTGTTCTGTACATCGTGTGCAGAATGCCTCCAAAAATGTAATTTTCTGATGGTGTGATTGGCACTGATTTTCCCAGAAAATCTGATTTTAAGCATTATCTGCAACAAAAATGTAATTTTTGGTGAGATTGTCCCAAAAGGAAAACACCTCTAAAGGTGTACAGACTCTGCCACTTTCCTCATTAGCACCCTGCAAGTGCAGCAGCTGATTGATAATTAGAAAGTCACTCCCATTCACATTCACTTTGCACATGGATATAGACAAGCAAACAGCTATTTTTTCAGAATAACAAAATGTAAAAATCTACAACAAAGTATGTGAAAATCCTTACAATATACATAGATAACCCCATGGGAAACTTTTTTCTCAAGAAAAGTGGAGTTACTCTTCCACTGAATTATATTTAGTTTTCTAAAGCCCTGTGTATCATAACTAATTCCCATTATTTCATCCATTTCACCTTTTTTTAAACTTTTGTTGCACCTCAGTATTGCTGATTTTCTGAACCCATCTGGATGCATGGCATTTCTTAAGGTGGGATTCCTGATAGCGTAAACTGGTGTTTCTCAAGCTTTTTTCAGCCGAGGAACCCTTTAAAATTAAGCACAATCCTGGGGCACACCAGTTGGGGCTAATTTACATCGGAATTGCATGAAAAGTTCCTGTGTAGTGCGTTTGACAGCCCATTCATTACAATGGGCAGCAAAACGCACTGGACTGTGGGAAAAGTAGCACTTCCATTATTTTTAAAAACATGCTGCATCAAATCACATAGTACTGTGTTTGTGATCTGTGTTTGGGGTGCCATTAACAGTACATTGGCACCCGCATGGAGATTGCAAGATGGTCATGGTCACCTGTGCTGAATAAAACATGCATGGAATGCACCTTTCCTGCATCATGTTCTGGAGTGAACTGGCCCTCAAATATTTTAAAAAAATGTAAATGTTATTTACCATTAATGGGAGAGCTGAACCTGAGACTATGCACACAACATCTGTTGGCAGGAATGGATGAGAGACAGACATAGAGTTCCTGGTCTACAACCAACAATAACACCAGCATTAGTGCCTTTGGGCACAATAAAACCCCCCAGCATTGGTGCAATTGGACGCAGTAAGAACTCCCAGCATTGGTGTCAGTGGACGCAATATTAACCCCCAGCATTGGTTTGTGAATGCAATAATAACCCCTAACATCGTTATCAGTGGATGCAGTAATAAGTCCCAGTATTTATGCCAATAGACACAATAATTATTATTATTTCAGGTACTTATACAGTGCTGTCAATGTATGCAGTGCTTTACATATACATTGTAAATTCACATCAGTCCCTACCCTCAAGTGACTTCCAATCTAAGGTCCCTAACTCACATTCATACATACTAGAGTCAATTTAGACGGAAGCCAATTAACCTACCAGTATGTCTTTGGCGCGTGGGAGGAAACCGGAGGAAACCCACGCAGGCACAGGGAGAACATGCAAACTTCAGGAAGGTAGTGCCGTGGTTGGGATTTGAACCAGTGACCCTTTTTACTGCTAGGCAAAAGTGCTACCCACTACACCACTGTGCCGCCCTGCATAAATAAACCCCAAGCATTGGTGTTAGTGGACACATGAACAACCCCCAGCATTGGTATCAGTGGAGTGCGTGCAGCAATAACCACCAACATTGGTGTCAGTACTTTTAACTTCACTCATTCCACATTGGCAAGTGTCAGTAAAGTTTAACTCCCCCACCTCCCCTGCATTCTCAATCAGTGACTAGTGTTATTGTGATGGTAATCTCACCTGCTATTTTCACGCTCAAACACTGTACACTGTTGTCATGCACCACTGCTCCTCCTCTTCACATCTGCAGAACAAAGGGACCAGAACTTGGCGCATATCCTTGGTCCCTGCCAGCACGAAGTATTACATATCAGCATGTGTGGCTGGGAACCACACAGGCACAGATGGGTTTCCTTCAGCTGTCTGCCTTAGTTGGAGCACTTTTAAATGCTTTTGCTGTGGCACTCCAAGGACACCCTGCTGCACCCAGGGGTGCTGTGATTCCCCAGTTGAAAAAGGCTGGTGTAAACAGTGGCCCATGCCTGCAATATTTTGAAACAATAATTGTACTTTCTTTTGATAGCTCATGTCACATGGTTGACAACACAGGGGCACAAATAGTGGTAAACAGGGACAGAGCATTGTCACTGTATACCAAAATGTGCCTGACCAAGGACCTTCATAGCACGATCACCAGGTATTATTTTTTTTTAAATCTTTTTTGTTTTTTGTTTTTTAATTGAAAATTACTTTTGAAATTACATTAACACGTTAAAGCTCAAATGGGAAAGGGGTTCACATTTTAAAAAGATAAGAGGTGTTGTAGTAAACAGGGAGCTGGTACTGTAAACTGCTTGGAATACATTAGAAAACAGTGCACTCAGGTAGAATTTGTGGTGATACAAAAGAATAGAGAGATAATCTCTGAAGAGATTGAATAGAACAGCACTGCTTTTGCTGGTTTATTGTCTGTTTTTCTAATCAAGAGACTTTTGCTGCTGAATGATTAAACTAGGTAAAAATTGAGCCGAAAACTGAAATAATCACTGGTATGGGGATCAGACCTAATGTACTGTGTATGTCACACTTACATTTTGTCAAAGGATTACATTTGCCTTTCACAAAAATGTTCACGTACTTAGTGGATGCCTGAAAAAAACTCAGGCTTATTTCAGGGGTAAAAGTGGCCACATTTTAACCCTGTTAGAATTCATTAACATTTTTAAAACTGAAAAAAAGAACGCTTTGTGCAGCTTCCCGGACCCCATAATCCCCCCCCCCCCCCCCATAACAGCTGCCTTATATTAGCTGCCTTATATTACAAGGGACATGTATAATTTAAAAAAAAAAAACACTAAACAATTAAGCACAAATGAAATGAACTAAACTAGATGATTGTGCTAATTATTTACATTGAAATAGTAAAGAAAACATCATAGATATGCTTTTCTTGAAGAATTGCTCATGTACATCTGAACTACTACCAATAGCAAATACTAGGTGGCCAATATCAGATTTCACGTCAGAATCATGACGTCCTTCAGTTACTCCAGTCCACAGTTTGATCCCCCGGTTGGCTCAGGACCACAGCTAGCATCGAAAAGATGAAGCATTTGTCCTGAATTCTTTTGGAATACAATTCATTAAAAATCTAACAAGGAGAATTAGTGGGTGCACCATTCAATCAGCTAGCATCTCTCAAAAACATCATATCAATTTTGGGTTTACTGCTACTTTAGGATTGGGAAATATAAAAATAACAATGCAGCTGAAATGAACTAGATAAACCCACATGTAGTAGTAGCCTTAGTACTTTAGGAGTCTATATATGATAGCTCCAGAAGTTGCATGTCACCAGACCTACTGTATGTGTTAAAAAAAAAGTATTTTGTTTATCTCTTAAAAGTCTAGATGGGAGAAAAGACAATGGATAGTTTAATTCTAGCAACATTTCAAAATACTTTTTGAAAAATTGTCAAAACGGTGTAGTGATGCAGCTGAGTAATGTAAAAAAAAATAGGAAACCAAGCTATAAAAAAGTAGTCTGTCAATATCTTACATACCTGCTCATGGTATTACTTTGTATGGTGTCACCTGAAATCTACTTTTTATGTGTTCCTTGGATGTTATAATTTGTTTTAATACAAGCGGTTTAATTACCTGATATGTATCTGCCACTTGCAGTCTCTGTACAGCAGAGTTTAGTTTGGGGGGCACACAAGTTGACATAAATTTTACTGCAGTGCTCATGTGATAACAAGGAACATGCTGATGACAGAAAGAGAGTGAAAAAGAAATGAGCTAATCAGTCTGCTTCTTCTCTTTTCACTGTCCAGTCACAGGCTTGGGAAGGGAAAAGATACATAACTGTTATTGAACTGCAGCAGAGAAAAATCAGGTCTGCCAAGCATGGCTGTACTGTATGGCAAATCACTGTAAATCTCAGAATCAGATGGACACAAATACAAATCCTTTGGCATGTTAAACAGCTCCTTTATATGTATTTTTATCTTGTATTTAGTTGTTTGACTGGAGATAAGCCTTGACTCTGGATTACTTTGAGCGTCGTAACTGGTATTAAAAGTAAGCTTCTCTAAATATTTTAGGGTTACTGAAAGATACTGGCACATAGGAAAAATTTTTAAGCTTACTGTCAAAATGAAAAAGCTGTTGAACAAAAAAATGTGTTATGTTAAAATTGCATTATGCTATCTAAAAATGGTTTGCTGAAGCGGTCTGAGAAAACTTTTCCATGTGATTTAAACAATTTGTTTGATTGAAAACCTAATTCAATAACATTTTAAGTGCAGGGAAAAAACATATATATATAGAGTACCTCCTGTTGCAGTACATAGATATATGAACCAATTCTAGGCAGCCTCTGTTATTTAATAGCATTACCCTGTGTAAAGGTTATGGATGTGGTCAATCATTACTGCAGCAGTTCCCCTCCTGTTCTTTTTTCCAACTGAGTGACATTTTCCATCCTTTATGCATGGTTGTTATTACTGCGCATTATACATACACCGTGTCATAAGCATCAGGTAAGCATTTATTGTCCAGTGTTAAGGAGCTCTTTAGAACCACTTCTCTACTTATACAAGTCTATGGGAATGCAAGCCCTGCTTGAAAAAGATCAAATGCAGGTCAATAGTAGGTTAACTGCACATCATATGCACCTGTCAAGGGATTCTGAACTATCTCAGAAACATCTCAGACTAATGTCAAAACACTCTGGACACTGGCCCAAATAGTTGTTTAATTTGAAGATGTTTGACATTTTTCATTTGCTATACAAAGTGGCATTGTTCATATTTTGTTCCCCTTGTAGTTCATTGATTCTGTTGGAACAGTAAGGCTGCCTTCTTCATTAAATTTTTTTTGTTATACCTGGTCACAGAAAGCGTTACTATTTTTAGACAGAAATGGTTGGAGAACCAATGCACATGTAGTCATCAACAATAAATATTGTCAATATGCATTTATGGGGCTAAATATATATTTCAGCAGTCAGAGTGTTTTTGCGTATATAAAGAACGATTATTGTGAAAGCCCATTCCCAGCTTATTCAAACCCCCTATTTCCGGGTAAACCCAAGTCGACTTGATGACCCTTTAAAGTCTAGGTAGACCAACACAGGGCATTATTCAACACCTTTTGTGGATCAGTTTGTATTCCCAACCCACTGTAGGCTCTTTGCTGTCTCTCACACACAAACGATTAGATAGATCAAAATGTCAGTATTAAAAGAAACCTGCTACTAATCAGATACGAATTTGTCTTGGAAGTTTTAATGTTATTTATGATTCATGAAACAGAGAGAGTGGAAGTTACAGCTTAGTCTTTGGGAAGTAGAACTACCCAATTAGGAAGTGAGATGTTCCTATAAATCTGCAGTGTATTCCTATAAGTTTGAAGTTTACCTAAGCTCAAGAGCAAAAATGTAATATATTACAGCTTGCTAGTCCTTGGATGTGGTGGCTACAATGACTTTCTTTTTTAGGCTAAGCACATTTTCTGCAAGTACAGAAAAATACCATTTGATCTTGTTAAACTGAAATATCAAGCCGTTCCAGTCATCTTCAGTAAGCTATAGGATACCTCTATCCTATGTAATGGAGATAAGCAGAGGGGTGCATTTGTAGTCCAAATCAGAAGAGCTCCTAATGTAACAATGCTGCCCCTCCATCAATACGGTGCAGCAAGTGAGCATTGTCAACCTAGGGCAGGAAGTGTGTTACTGGCAAGATCATCAATAAAAGAAACAAGACTAAAAAAGGGAAACTATTGGGTCTGGTATGCTACAAGATATTGTTTTGTTTTTGGGTTTACATACTATTTAAAGTGGTACTTATAGCAAGAGAAAAAAAAATGATATAAGATGCAGTCTGTCACTATGATAGTCTTTGTTCCCCCTGCAACCTAGTTTTTTGTATGTTTTTTTTTTTTTACTGTTGATCCTGGTATTTTTAAAATTATTTTAACAGATCAAGCATTGGAGCAAAAGTGAGAGTTAAAGGGTAAACCATAAATTATTTAACACTGACGGGTTGCTTACAATGATCAGTTTTCATTAATTTAGGTAAAAACCTTTGCTCATAATGAAAAAAAAAACTGTTTCTGTAACTGTTTAAAAGTATTAGCTGGAGTTACGCTTACATTTAGATAGTCATCTACGTAAAGTCCATCTAAATCTTCTAGTTCATCTAACATTAATCTCTCCAGGTGCTTCTGTACAACTTTAACTCCAGTGCTCCTCCATAGAGGAGTCACTGTAAGGCTGGCCATACACTATACAATTTTCTTGTTCAACTTTCCTTTAGATTTACCCAAACCATATAATATGAGGTCAAACCTAAGCCCTTTCAATTTGTATGCAATCAGACAGGCCCTTGCACTACATAGTTGAAGGTAAATCTAAAGGAAATTGAATAAGAAAATTGTAGTGTTATTTTCACCTGGTGAAAATAATGGAAAAAAGCCAAATAAAAGGAAAAAAAATACAATTATCACATTTGTGGATTGAAACACGCCTGCAAAGTTTCCTGCAAAGTATATTAAGTTCACTAATCAATTCTGTTTGTTGCCTGTAATTATCTTTTTTTTAACCTACATAAAACAACCTAATCTAACCTCATACAATTTAATTGAAATCTATTTATTAATTTTTTTTTATATAGAAACAAATAGATGAAAACACAAAATATTTGTGCTTTCTTTCTTGGTGCAGTAGCATAATTTCTCTATATTTCAGCACTTTGGGGGTGTTTGGTACAGCACATAGATGTTTGTTTTATTAAGTGCTACAAAAACAAACAATAATCGTATCCACATTTTGACATTGTGGATTGCAAATGCTTTGAGGGATAACTCAAAATATTTGTTTGCCAAATTAGTTTGCATTTCAAAACAGTTTTGTATTACCAGTGCTTTATAATGCAATTCAAGGGCCTTGCATCAATATCACTCGATGCATTCCAAACAAGGAAACATAAAAAACGTATGTAATTGGTAGGCTTTGGATGGATACATAAATATTGGTAATAGGGGAAGCATTTGTTACACTACTGTCTGCATTCCACATTCTCTTGTTTTGTTATGTGTAAAACAGTTTCTAATACACTTAGACACATTCAAATTTCCATAGAGTTCTAGCATCTCTCATTTCCTTTCACATCACGTTTAAAACAAACAGTGTGCTGCTTTAACTATTGCTTAGTTGCCTAGGATACATAGTCATTGCAGGCCTAAGATTCTAGCACTAGCTACACAGTATAGTACCTTCAAGATTAAGACTGATCTCAGTTATTTACCCAATAACCTTATACATTCATGATTTACATGTATACAATTTCTCATGTTCTGCATTTTTTCATGTTTTTTTTAACCTAAAATGAAAAGAATACTGAGTTTCTCTTTTTTTGTAGAGATTTAACAATTCTATTTTAATATAGCTTGTGATGAAAGAAAAAAGAGTAACTTATTCCAGCCCTTGAATTAGTACAGTTGTGTAGTTTTTAATGTGTTTAGGTAATTGTGCAGAAAATTATTGATTACCATCCTGTTTAATTTTTATAAATGTCCTAATGGTATGCATTGATGGGAATCCAAACTATTGGAAAGGTTTAACAGTCTCAGAGCCTCATGAGCTAAATGTGGTGGGTAAATTACCTGCAAGCCTCTTATGATATGATAAATACCATGCAATTATATGACTGCTCCAAGTATGATTGTGTCATCTAGTAATGACACAAAAAAGTAATTGCTGTAACACACCCCCACACCTGGGGCTGTACTACACTAATTGCATTTGTTACTGTATGACTTCACTGATTTTCTAAAGGAGATGATCATTTTCCCTAAATTAAAGGAGTTTTAAAGGCAGAAGATATTTTATCTTAATCCATTCTAAGATAAAAAAAAAAAAATGTTTGTGTGCAGCAGCACCCCTTAATTACTTACCGGAGCCCCTTCTCTCTCCAGTGATGTCCACGAATGTCTAATCCATCAGGGACACTCCTCCTGATTGGCTGAAACACAGCAGCAGCGCCATTGGCTCCCACGGCTGTCAAGCAAAGTCAGTCAGCCAATCAGAGGAGAGAAGGGGTGGGGCTGGGTCGGGGCTCAGTGTCTGAATGGACACACAGAGCAGTGACACAGCTCCAGTGCCCCATATGAAGCTGCTGACTGTGGGGACACTTGATAGGAGGGAGGGGCCAGGAGCAACAAAAAGGGACCCAAGAAGAGGAGGATCGGGGCTGCTCTGTGCTAAACCAACTGCGCAAAGGAGGTAAGTATAACACGTTTGTTATTTTATAAAAAACAAGACTTTACAATCACTTTAAAGTTGATCTTCACTTTTGTAAAAAAAAAAAAAAAACAGTTCTGGGTAATCATTGTCCTGCCTTTTTTCTGCTCTGAATAAATAGCTTTAGTTTATTTTACTATTTTTAGTCCTTTCCAGACTTATTCCTAAAAGAGAGATTCTGTGTTTAATATGATGACCTGGTGCCCTTTCAGTGTTTTAAAGCTACAGTATCTGCTTCCATTTGGAAGTATTAATACTTTAGGGAGTATGTTAGAAAAAATGAAATTTGTATTCCACAGGATGCCTGAAATTTTACGTGTATCTCAGTGCAGACATCTGAAAAAAAACATGAGACAATCTCACCAACAGAAAATTACATTTCTGACTAGTTTTCCTTACACTAGTGGCATACAGAATGCCTCCAGATTGCCATATTCCATTGAATATTGTGAATATATTTTACAAAACTACAGCAACTTTGAGTAAAATGCTTATATGCTGTTTTATTTTTTGATGAAAACAATTTTAAAGTGTTACTAAACCTACTAAACAGTAAAATCAGTGTGTATATGCAGTAAAACATGCTTGTTATACTCACTGTGAAACCTAAGGTGTTAATCCTCTGCATTGTGTAAAAAGGCTGTTTGATCCGGTCTTCTCAGATTCTCCTCTTCTTCCAGAGTCCCTAAACCATCTCCAGATAGTAGAGAGGCTAGGGGACACGCTGCATATGCTTAGTTTGGTGTGTATTGCTAGAGAGTTTTTTTTTTCTTGGGAGAGTTTATGTGATCAGCACAGGGCCAATCAGCACTGTCCCTATCAGGGGCCCTGCATCCTCATAGGGCAATCATGGGAGAATGAAAACTCCTACAAGCTTTAACCAGACACTGATAGAAGTCACAAGACTGCTATATACTGCTGATGAGAAACGGTATTTAGCAGTTTTTATTTACTAAAACTATTGCATGTCCATGTTCTGTGTACTGTGGGAGACCCAAATATCATGAATGCAGGGTCCTGGGTTTAGTAACACTCTAACTAAAAATTAATTTGAATTCTGCAATCATGTGAAAGTCAAAATGTTTATTTCATCTGCACATGATTCCAAGTTTACACAGCTACAATGTAGTCCAAAGTATCCACTGAGTTTCTCCCTTTTCATTTTCTAATTTACAGTGAAGCTATGAAGAATAGAAGCTAATTGGTTGTGATTGGCATCCTTATAAATTCTGATTTTGCACATTTGATCACAGATCTATGCATGTGATGTGGCTTTCCAGTTGAATTGCCAGTTTATTTAGTGTTATTCAAAATAGGGCAACATAACTGTCACTGAACTGCCTGACAATATTTTTAGTAGCCTAATTTTGACTCAGTGTATCCCTCTCAACCTCACTCTTAGAACATTTTTATGTCACATGAATTAAGTGTCAGAGCCCATAATTTGCAACGCCATGGGGATTAAGTAAATAAGCCACTTTTGTAAATGTGTATTTAATTATACCCAATTTTACAGCATCATCCTAAATTGCAGTTTGATTCCCATGATACTTTGAACCCATAAAACAGCATACGATCTTGATGTATAATTAGACTTCTCAGCACTTCATTCTACAAAAATAGTTTTTTTTGTTTCATTTTGGCAGACATCATCAATGTGCATGACCTTGTACTAATATCCAAGCTAAGTAGTTGTACTTACAGGCTCAAGAAAGGTACTTCTCTAGATTAGCTGGCAAAAGGTTGCCCTAACATCATGAATGCTTGATCAATCAGATTGATTACATTTTGTGATGATGCTTAAATATCTTCCCAGTGAAGGCTTGCAAATGTATGGAGAAAGTAGAGATTATTTCTTTGCAGTATATTTACTTTGCTTCCTTTCATGAATGGTGTTGTGTTTCCTGTAGGATCCTATGCCAGCTTTTGATTAATAGGGCATGCTGGGACATACAGTTCCACAACAGGTGAAAACTAGACATGAGTCTCTGACTTTACACCCACACCTTGTTAAAGCAGAGTTCCAACGACATATAGCTATTTTTAAAAAATCCATCTATTATCATCATAGTATTATAATGTGGCATTAATTAGTCTGATCAATTGCACCGCTATAGTTAATATTGTATCTAAAAATGAACCTTATATTTATCCTTGATGTGCATTCCCATCTTGCTTCTGGGTAGGCAAAGCCCACAAGGATAAACTTCTGGGATACGGTGCTGCTGAATAACCTGCATGCACTGCCCGTACTTGCGCATGCGCAGTATGCACAACTCACAGCGCAGGAAACTTCTCAGGAAACTTCTAAATAACGAGATGCTAGCCCTCGGCGCTGCCCACTGACTTCTGGGAAAGGATGACACACATCTCCCAGGAGCACTAGCGAGCACTGGCGCAGAGGGAAAGGATGCCAGTCGCCACGGAGAGGAAGTGGCAGACTCCAAGTGTCCTCATAGCAACAGTGCAGAAGGAGTGAGTAAAAAAAAAAAATCCCAAATGTTGTTGCTGAAGGAGATTACAGTTGAATTATGTAAAGTACATTTTATGGGTGGAACTCCACTTTAACTGTATTGAAATGCTTGAAATTAAAGGTAGGGACTCATTTCAGCTATTATTAGAGATATGCATTTTCCTGCTAATATATATCCAAACATGACAAATACAATATCTCTAATCCTGGGTCACATATTTCAGAATAGTGAAGCAATTTTTTTGTTTTTTTTGTTTTAACTGAGATAATACTTGTCGAGAGAGAGAGAGAAAGGATCACCTTTTAGTACAGTTATGCAGATTATGAAGAATTACATGCAAAAAATGTTGGTTAGATCAACAACTGCCTTTTTTGATCACTACTTTCCTTTAATGCCAGGTTTCAAAATAGAAAATTAAATAATTTTGAGATTGGATGAAAGGTTTAGTGCAGTATAACATTTTGGTAATTCAATTGAGCATTTTATAGGGTGGATTTATTAAGGGAGTATAGACTGTTTACAATGATCAGCTTTTATTTATTTATGTAAAACCTTTATCCCGAATGCAACAAAACTGCTGTAACTGATTACAAAATATTAGCTGGAATTCGGCTTCAATTTGTTGGTGTATCTAAATCTGTTGGTCCATCTAACACTCCACTAGATTAAAAATACTGTTGTCTAAAGGTAACCCCTGTGCTCCTTCATCCAGAGTGGAGACATGCTAATACAGGAGGTGTGTTAAAACTAATGCAGCCACCACATTTAAAGATTGGTAAGCTGCAATATATTGCATTTTGGTTTTGGGTTTATTTCCGCTTTAACCACTTGCTGACTGGTTCATAGTAAAAATACATTATTAACTTGATGTTTATTACCTGTGTAATGGCAGCAGCTAGCTGCTATAATCCCAGTATCATTTTTTACTTTGGGCAATTCTGCGTCGGATAAAAGTGGTCCCGCAGGCGCATTCGCCGCGGGGGCACTTTCAGAGGCGGTGGGAGAGGTGCCCCCGGCCGCTTCATGGTCATTTCTGGGCTTACTGGAGTCATTGGTAATACCCAAAAGCAATCCAATGTGACCGTTTGCTGGGCAGGAAGTCGAGGGAGGGCAAGATGGCCCCCACTCATCTCAATGCCCTTGGAGAACCAGAGCAACCTCTGATGTCACTACCGGTTCTCGGGCATAAACAAATGTTTTATTTTCTTTTGCTTTTAAAGGTAAATGAGAGATCTTTTTGACCCCAGATCTCTCAATAAAGAGGACCTGTCATGCTTATTTCTATTACAAGGGATCTTTACATTCCTTGTAATAGGAATAAAAGGGATTAAAAAAATAAATAAAGGGACAGTGTAATAACAAAAAGTAAAACAAATAAGATAAAAAAAAGTTAACGCACCCCATTCCTCTGTGCTCGCTCACAGAAGCGAATGCATGCGTAAGTCGAGCCCGCATTTGTAAACGGTGTTCAAACCACACATGTGAGGTATCACCTTGATCGTTAGAGCAAGACCAATAATTCTAGTGCAGGACCTCCTCTGTAACTCTAAACAGGTAACCTGTAAACCTTTTCAAAGTGTTGCCTTTGGAGCTGTGCCTGCACTGCATGAGGTAACTGCTCATTTTCTCTAGGGTTGAAAACAGCGCCTAAACTAACCCGATTCTTTGATCCTCTAGAAAATGGTCAAGTGGTGGACTATTCCTGACATCTTCACATCCAGAGCCAGTCTGTGGCTCACCCGAGCCATTCCTTCCCTTGGTCTGTCTCTTCCTGGCATCTCAACTGTGGGCACCCGGCTGTGACAGCTTCACAGGCAGAATCCCACTGCACATGTATGAGTTTTGTTGTGCATTGTGAATGGTACCACAGTCTTCTGGGACCTGTGACGTGTCCCAGTTGACTGTGGGGAGGGAGAGGAGAACTTCCACTCAGATCATCTAGGTGATCTGAGTGGAAGTGGGAGCAACTACCTGTCAAAACCAGGTACCCCCCCCCCCCAAAAAAAAGTGCCATTTGAAAGGGGGGGGCCTTAAAGCGGAGCTTCTTTGGGTGGAGCTCTGCTTCACAGAAGCTTTTTTACCGTTTGTTATAGATATGTAAATCATTTCAAGCTCAACTCTGGGCATTTTTTTCCCCCATGCAGTGGGGCTGTACCCGCACTGCATGAAGTAACTGCTTATTTTGGCTAGGGGTGAAAAAAGCGCCTACATTAACCCAATCCTTTGATCCTCTATAAAACGGTCCAGTGGTGGACTGTTCCTGAAATTTTCACATCCAGAGCTAGACTGTGGCTCACCCGAGCTGTCCCTTCACTTGGTCTTCTCCCCCTGGCATATCAACTGTGGGCACCTGGCTGTGACAGCTTGCTGCTTCACAGACAGAATCCCACTGCACTTTAAGCGGGACCACAGCCTTTAACCACAGAACTGCCCCCTTCACATATCACCCTCACACAGTGTTTCCCGCTTCACATATCACCCCCACACAGTATTGCCCTCTTTACATGACCCCCCCACACAGCACTGCCCCCTACCCCCGCTCCCCATCCTCACAGTTCCATATATTTTCCTCCCTTCACTCTCCTACCTTTCACAGAGCGGAGAGCAGGAGGCAGGACAATCCTAAACTGAAGGCACAGCAGCACTGGGTGTGGCGCAGGTGCTGCTGGGTTAACTTTTCATATTAGTAAACTGGTGATTGGCTGCTAGGACCGCCTCCTAGCAGCTAATCACCTCCCAATTAATATGACAGGCAGCTACCTCTCTCCATGCAGTGCTGATCCCGCCCCCAGTTCAGAATTGTCCCACCTCCCGCTGTTCACTCCTCTCTACTCTGCTAATGACAGCAGAGGTTGGGGACAAAAGCAGCGACTAAATGGCATGATCGGGGTGGTCCGAAAAGAGCAACAGCTCAGGCCTGACGTGGACCGCAGGCCGCCATTTCGTGATGCCCACCCTAGACCAAAACCAACAGTTAAACCATGCAGTGTGAGAACAGCCCCACTAAATGGTAAAAAAAAAAAAAAAAGCCTGGAGTTCTGCTTTAGCCACTTCAGCTCCTGAAGGTTTACCCCCCTTCATGCCCAAACCATTTTTTGTGATACGGCACTGTGTTACTTATGAAAATTGCGTGTTCATGCAACGCTGTACCCATATCAAATTTTGGCCTTTTTTCTCAACAAATAGAGCTCTCTTTTGGTGGTATTTGATCACCTCTGCAGTTTTTATTTTTTGCGCTATAAACAAAAAAAGGCAGACAATTTTGAATTGGCTCCCGCTGTATCCGATCACAGCGGTAGCGGGTTGCCGGGGGCACATGCATGTGCCCCAGACCCAAAAGTGTCAGATCACATACCAGGTACGGGATCTGGCACAGAACGTGGCCACCTTGCTGCAGTTTATGTGCGTGGGACGATCCACAAGTGGTTAATGTTTATAGCCTGGGCACAGGTGTACTTTTGTTTTTCATACTCAATTTGCTACATGAACAGTCTCTACTACTTTTGTAACATCTGCCAGAAATTCACCACTTTCAATTTTTGAAACTTAACTGAATTTCATTTATGCAGAAATAATTTAAATCTGTGTCCACTTTTATTGTTGACTGAAAGTACTAAAGTCTTGTGTAATAAACACAATCTCATTTAGAATCATATAATCAATTCTGTAATAGTATTATCATTAATCTTTTATCATTTTTGCAGCACAGTTTCCATTGCTAAAATATTGGTTTTAAGATCAATCATGTTGATTAAACCATATATGAAGAATTTGGTTCAGAGTTGAAACTCTTTCTCTTGCGAAAATCTAAGTCTTTGGTTTTTTCTGTATGAATGCATATTTAGATTTTTTAACTGTTCCGCCTAAAGCTAAATTATTTTTCTGTGCGGCAATGTGCTTGCTGAGATAATAGTGTTGTGGGCAAGAAATCAAATGCATGAATACTTTGTGACACTAACACTACTCTAGGTACAATGTATTTTCATTAGCTGAAGCTTTTATTGGAGAATCACATAAATAAAGTGTGGGGAGTCTTCATCCTGAAATGATCAGGTCAAGTGGGTAGTTCTTGATAAAATATTACTGTATTTACAGGCTTTCCACTCTGTTTGTTTTGTTTTCCCGTAATTTTTTCTTTATTTCTGTGTTCTGTAGATCTTTACCAAAATAGCATTTTATTATTGTTATATAAGATTTATATAGCACAGACAGTTTACGCAGTGCTTTACAACAAAGGGGCAGACAGTACAATTACAATAAAATTTAATACAGTAGGAATCAGAGAGCCCTGCTCATTAGAGCTTACAATCTTATGAAGAAAAAACATGTTAAAACCAATAAAAGTGAAAAACAGTGCAAACAAATAAAATCTAGTTTAAACCATTTTTAATTGGAATAAAGTAACAAAGTTATATAGGTATTGACCAGGGAAAACAAAAGTATTGTGTTGCATAGTATTTCCTGCCTATATGGTAGTCCTTATAACCCCAAAGTATTAGTATTTTTTTAGTTATTAGAACTGAAAGCCATGTGTATAAGCAGCACTATATTAGGCTCTTAATTTGCAAAAGGTCGGGTTAATCTATAGCAGTATATAACATCAAAGAACAGCCCACAAATAATCTTAGCAGATCTACTCCTTCTGGTAAATGACAGAGTTGACAGATATACAGTATCGACAGATTGGTAGTCCAAGCCTGCTGTACTCATTTTAGTAATTCAGCAGAAGTTCAGTTTGGTGGGTGCATAAAAAGTTCTCTTTGGACAATTTCTCTCCATGAGTTTTCTTTTAAAAAAGAAATCATAGGACTATTTTCAATGTCTGTGCTAAATTTTAACTCAAAATATTTTATTGTTTACCATATCATTGTTTTTTGTCCAAATATTTAATCAAGTGTGAATAAAGTATTTGGTTAAATGTACCTGACTCTAAGGTTCTATTTACTTGCGAGACCTAAACTTAAAGCAGAGTTCCACACAAAAGTGGAGCTTCCCTTTTAAGGACTCCTTAGCCCCTTACATGCCACATTTGGCAAGCCATTTTTTTTGGGGGGGAGTGAGTACCTAGTTTTGACAGGTATCCAGCTCCCACTTAATTACATAGGAAACCATGTTAAATGGACAGTAGTGTGTTTCTGCAAAACTGAAAACGCTAAAAAATGCATAGGTGTGAACCAGGCCTGAAAGCTCCCATTCGCTGTGCTTTCGCGAACTTTCCGATCATGTTACCACAAGCCCTGCCTCTTGGCATTCTAAACCCCTTAAAGGGCTGGCACGTACCTAAGGGGTTAAAAAAATGTTTTCCTAAATGGATAAATTATTAACTCCCAACCCATGCCCCCCTGGCCCTAAACTTAAAAAAAAAACCTCTTAACTCTTATCTTATCTAATCCCAGCACTACATTAACCCCATAAACTACAATATACATCCCATCAGGCATTGGGATCAGGAATTATCAGGACCAAAAGCTACCTCTCTTGTGATAAGATACACTGCCAGTGAAATAATGACTGTGTCGATAAACACTGATTTGAGAAAAAAATGTGAAGAAAAATATGTTATGCAACTATCACAGTTAAATATATTGAAATGGCTCTCCTTTCATATTTTCTACACTTTGCACAGTGGTAGCACATAATTGCCAGTTGAACACAAATTACGCTTTACATGAAATATGAACTGAATTTTTTTTTTTTTTTTAGACAATAAATTATGCTTTTTTAAGGCTTAGATTGGTGTGAATTAATAATATTTTATATGTGATGTGGGACTATTTTATAATACACAAAAAATATTATCCTTCTTTTGTTTTGAATCCATTTTGGGATGATTAGCCCAAAGCTCCAGGCAAGCATCTAAATATGCAGATCAAATATGTGATTATTATTATTAATATTATTATTCAGGATTTATGTAGCACTGGCAGTTTGTGCAGCTTTTTTACAACATGAGTGCAGACAGTGCAGTTACAATACAATTACATAAAGGAGGAATCAGAGGGAACTGCTCATTGGAGCTTACAAACTGAAAACACATTTTGGAGCTTCTTTAGCTGCCAAAATGTTTGTATTTATGGCCATCCAGTTCTGAGATTTACGCAGCCCTGCCAAGTGAAAGGCAACTCTTGTTTGCAGGTACAGACTATAGAAAGAACACAGTGGGTTCCTCTCTCAAATCTCAGCCTGTTGGTTAAATAGTGAGGGAGATGCAGTAAACTGATGAGGTCATCTGTCTACTTAGTCTGCTCTCTAATATCAGCATGTGGCTTTTCAGCACATTGGATTGGTTTATATGTGCCTACCAAGCATCTGGTATAATTCCATGTGCGTTTAAAATGTTAACAGTAGCTTAAACTTAATATGATACTGTGTACATGTTCTTTATAATCTCATCTCCATATCATGTTTCTTTTTTACACAAGAGCTATCTGCTTTTTTTTTAATCAGTCTATGTATGTACATTTATGAGGGTCATCTAAACCTTTTCTTTCCTGCAGAAGATTGAAATCTGCACTAATTGACATACTATGCTCAACTTTAAGTGTATCTTTTTGGATAAAGCAGAGAAACAAGAATCTTTAAGTTGTCTATGTCCATGCTGAGGCAAATCCCCTTTTCTATTAGTTCTGTTGACTCTCCATAACAGGGTTGAAAGTGTGAGAAAATCCAAAATTTTGAGTTTTTCACAGTGCAGCGATAGACAGAAAATCCTTCAATAGGGACATTTATTCTAGCAACAAGGGTCATTCTAGATCCTGTCACTTGTGAGAACTCATTTTGGAAGACTCAGCGGGAAGTGAAAACACTCACTTACTTGCATTTATCACTTCCTTGCTGGCTGGAGGAGAAAGGCAATGGTTTTGCTGCACATTCAGCAGCCAGAGAGTGACAGAGCAGATATACTGTATATCCTCCCTGCATTTTCTAGTAATCTGCCACTGGCAAATTCTTACTTTTGACAGGATCACAAATGTTACTTGGGTTTTAGGGGGAATTCCCTCACTTTGAAAACATGTGCTCTCTTTTTATGTTGTGTTTACAGGAGGGTATTTTTCTGTTATGTTTACAGAAGGGTATTCTCACCAATGGGACCGAGATAGCAAACATTTTTTTGCAGGTAAAAGAATGTGCATTTATATATTTATTTTTGGAGCCTGTAAAACATTGCACCAGCAATCAGCAGATCACTGATGCCATGCAGGTCTCTTTCAGATCTGCCAGTGTATTTGTGTGCCCGTACATTCTGTATGTGCAAGCAGATACAATCTGCACACAACGTAAGGTAGTTCATTGAGAACTACAAGCCGACAGCCGCAAAGGATATGGGGGCTTGTAGTTTATTCACACGCAGAGCTGTGTGAATGAAGGACGTGGCTGTGTGGGCGGAGCCCCGCACAGCCACACTGTTTTCAAAAAATGACAGCTAGTACAGGTAACTTCTCCCCATACTGCTGTCATAGGGAGGGGGGGATGGGGAAGTGGCTGCAACATTGAGAACATGTTTCATGTTCCACCCTAAAAACGGGTGGAACATGCAACATGTTCCCAAAGGTGAACTTATCCTTTAATTAAATGTAGCCCATGAAGAAATGTTTTAAGACATCTTCGAAAGGTTTCCTTTCAATGTCCTTGGACTGCACTGAAAACATTGGTATGTTTTTCTATTTTGTTGTGACACCTTCACTCTAATATAAACACAGAAAAAATTGTGCGCTTAGTGCCAAAGGAGGTAATGCAGCAACACATACAAAAATATGTATGTGAAAAAATAAGGTTAAACCATAATAAGCAATGTGCATCAAATACATGGTAAAATAGCAGTCCCATAACATATACTTCACTTATGCATAGCAAATAAGTAAAGTTCAAAGAGAAATATATAAAGGTCTAAATGTGAACTCTTGAAAATGATTTCCACGTGTAAGAAAGTCCACAGGTAAGAATCCCAAACCACCTCACAGACAACTGTGCCAGTTCCCCTACCAAACAGTAATCATCTCCAAATGATGAGAGATCAACAGCGCAGAAATCATTCAGTTGGTTGAACTTTTTGGACTCTTTTTTCACCCATACTAAATATGTAACTATATAATTGGGGGCCAGCACTCAGGATACCACTGACTCCACCGCCTCCACAGTCCTTCACTGGTTATCCAAAGTCAACAAATAAACCACCTGAAACCAAATATTTCTATTTGGAGTTTTATTTATTTAGTACCAAATCTGCTGATATCCATCTAAAATGCAACTAAAAAATTCCAACAATCCTAAAAGCTGGGGGAGATTAGAAATGACTGTGTGAAAAATATTCAGTAACAAAAATGTGCTATCAATCTTTGACTGTCTATGCCAGCATTAGTCGACTATAGTTTATCATTTTGGATATGTTATTTGCTAAGTGAGGAAAATTACACCCTGTACGGACATAATCTTAATGGATTTTAATTCTGCTAGGATGCTTTTAGAACAAAAGACCATAAAGAACAAAGTAAAGAAAACGACTGTGCTGTGTAAACCATGCATTAACCAATAACATGTTTTACATACCATCTATGCTATGCAGGAACACAAGTTCATTTGCAATGAACTTTGTTAAACAATACCACCTCAGAATTATATCTTTCAATTTGTTGCAGCCCTACATGTATTGTAAAATGGTATAACATAGATTATTTCAAGAATATAAACCACTATGTTCTGAAATTAAGGCTGCCATATCACGTTGTAGTAGAAATTGAGCTGCAAAGCTGAAGGGCAGGCAGCATGCATGCTTTATCCATGAATGTTTTAGTGTTTGCTTCCATTTTGAAGTTTAAAGCCATTATCAGCCTCGTATAAGGCCAGCATCAAATAATTTGAAATTAACCTATGTTTTGACCATGTACAGGCAAGCTACCGGTTCATTTTAATAGTGGTCCCACCAGCTGCTCATATTTACCATTAACCAAGAATCATTGTTGTCACGTGAAGAGAACGATAGTGAGTCACATGCTCCCCATACTAAAAGTTCTGCATATTTTTCTTTGCAACTGACACATGGAAAGTAAGCAGCAGAAAACCTGTTACTTTGTTCTTCATGAGTTAAGAACAGGTTCACGTCCTTTTTTCCCCACAAATAGAGCTTTCTTTTGGTGGTATTTGATCACCTCTGCGGTTTTTATTTTTTGCGCTATAAACAAAAGAATAGCGACAATTTTGAAAAAAACACAATATTTTATACTTTTTGCTATAATAAATATCCCATTTAAAAAAAAAACAAAACACATTTTTTCCTCAGTTTAGGCCGATAGGTATTCTTCTACATATGTTTGGTAAAAAAAAATTGCAATAAGCGTATATTGATTGGTTTGCGCAAAAGTTATAGCATCTACAAAATACGGGATAGATTTATGGCATTTTTAAAAAAATGTTTTTTTTTTTACTAGTAATGGTGGTGATCTGAGATTTTTTTCATGACTGCGACATGGCGGACACATCGGACACTTTTGACACATTTTTGGGACCATTCACATTTATACAGCGATCAACGCTATAAAATTGCATTGATTACTGTATAAATGTGACAGGCAGGGAAGGGGTTAACCACTAGATGGACAAGAGGGGTTAAATGTGTTTCCTAGGGGAGTGATTCCAACTGTAGGGGGTGGGGACTCACAAGGGTAGGAGACCGATCGGTGTTCCTCTGTATTGGCAACACAGATTGGTCTCCTCTCACCTGAGAGGACGTGGATCTGTGTGTTTACACACACAGATCTATGGTCCTGCTTGGTTAACGGGCAATCGCAGGTGCCCGGCGGACACCGCGGCCGCCGTGCACAATCACCGGGTCCCAAGTAACGCGGCGGGCGCGCGCCCCCTAGATGGCCGGGAAGCCCAGGACGTCATATGACAGCCACCCAGGATGGGAGATCCCATCTGCAGGCCATCATTTGACTATACGCGGGTATTGAAGTGGTTAAATGAGGGACAGGCTGTCCTGAAGAATGCAAACTTGTGCCTTATCTTACAAGCCATGTAAATGCCTTTTTTTTTAGATTAAATATACTGTATATCAGTATTTTAATTCTATATTCCGATCTGATAATTGCATCAATCACTCATACTGACTGGTACTGACTGGTAAGGAGACAAAATTCATAGCATTTATTAGGCATCATGTTTTTTAGTCATTAAAAGCAGAAAACAGATTTCAAATGAAATTGGCTTATTTCCAGTTCCTGTTACATGTTAATTAACATTTTGACTAATGTACGTACTCTGGAAGCAGTAAGCTTCTTGATTATATAACATATCATTCATTGTAAAATTTGGGATGAGAGTTTATTCTTTGAAAATGAAGACTTGTTTTACAGAAAAAAAAACTCTCCAAAAATTGATTTGTAGCACCACTAAAACATGTGATAATAAGAGGTATTTATTATCCCCTTTGCTGTAATTAATTAAGATAACATTTATAGAATCTAGCTGCATTTGAAATTGTCTTTTCTTAGGAACAAGCATCTATTTTTTTTACAAAACTTAAAGGTTTCTGTTACTTTCACTCTCTTTTTTTAATGGAATTCATTTTATTTAATTAAATACTGAATTATATGTTTTTAATGTAATAGGTGGCTTTTTAGTTTAGCTCTACCGTGTGTACAGTACCTTTGTTAAATAGAATTTTCTTGACTTTATACCTATATACGAGAAATCAGACCAAAGGTATGAAAGTAACAACCTAAATCTTAGCCTAGTCTTATGCTAACGATCATGCTTGATATGTGTAATGGGTGGAAAGACAAAGTCAGAATCTTTAGGAAATATACTGAGGTATATCTTCAAGCTTGCATACTGTTAAGCACAGGCTTAATGAATCAACTTTTGAGGGAAATCAGCATAAGTTTCTTGGGAATTTCTGATGGAAATTCTATCTCAGACCCAAAATGTGCTTAGGAAAATATTCAACCTAAATGGAAAGGGAGTTTAAAAAGGTTGGATTAACCTGTTAACTTCACAATCCAATTCAGGCAATACAGTTAAATAAATAATGCTGAAGAGATCTCGGTGCTGCAGTCACACCATTGTAGTTGTTACACAATAACTTCACAATGCTTGTCCCAAATATGTGGCCATCTATGAGTACAAAGACTCTTGTGTTTTGGTGTAATGGTCCTCTTTTCCAGGACAGATGCATCCACATTTTCTGCACCCACATGCCTTCATACCTCC
Organism: Lithobates clamitans; assembly: GCA_037952925.1. NCBI lineage: Eukaryota > Metazoa > Chordata > Amphibia > Anura > Ranidae > Lithobates > Lithobates clamitans. The sequence continues at coordinate 8,077,495 of JBBGZY010000821.1, read as the reverse complement.
CTCAGTGGCAGGCAGTAGGCTTGAATTTTGACTTGGCTTCAGTTGCATCTCCTGGGTATATAATCAGTATTGTGACATACATTTGCTTATGACTGGCTATACATACACATTATTATAGTTTGACATGATCCTAGAGATGTCAGTGGTATTTCTCACTATGGGAAGACAATCAAACCATAAAGAAATTAGTAATTCTGTTTAAAATCTTATGTTCAAGGTTTTTTAGGTTGCAGCACCCTTAGTTACTTTAAAATAATTTTTGGCACGTCACCTATTAAGAGGGGTTAGCGCGGATTGTGGTGTTTGTGGGTAGCACTTTCGCCCAGCAGTAAGAAGGGTCGCTGGTTCGAATTCCAACCACGACAATACCTGCCTGGAGTTTGCATGTTCTCCCTGTGCCTGCGTGGGTTTCCTCCGGGTACTCCAGTTTCCTCCCACACTCCAAAGACATGCTGGTAGGTTAATTGGATCCCGTCTAAATTGTCCCTAGTATGTATGAATGTGAGTTTAGGGACCTTAGATTGTAAGCTCCTTGAGGGTAGGGACTGATGTGAATGTACAATGTATATGTAAAGCGCTGCGTAAATTGATGGCGCTATATAAGTACCTGAAAAAAATAAATAAAATAAATTCCTGGAAGTATGGAAAGTGCTCATTGTCAGACGTTGTGGTTATCCGACATGTTGGGGAATTTCCTTTTGACTACGTGCCAACTGTTCCATTTTCTACCTATGGGGAATGAGAAAATGGAGTAAAGCCTTTATTTCATGTGCATAGAATCCATACTGCAAGGCACAGAGTATAACCTGCCCTGTACGGATGGGAGCAAACAGAGACATATGTCTAACTGTCCATTGCTGTTAATAAGGCATCTGCCTGGCCATGGCCAGTCTGAATTTTACTAAAGAAAGGGGGGCTCATTTTTTAACCAGTGTGTTGAAGCTATTTTTGTACAATAAAATTATTTCCTTTTTTATATATTGGCCTCCTACCCTCCTCTTTGCTGCCTAAAAACCCCACTTGGGGAATTCTCTCTTTTGTCTGAATTTTACTGAAATGATGACTGGATTATCTGTAGTTTCATTAACAAGGCATTTTTGGTTATGCCATGTTTATACAAAATCACTGGTTAAATGCAATATGTTATATTGCTTTTGGCACAGTAGAGGTGAAAGCATGTCCTTGTGTCCCCCATGACTAAGTCCCGGTGGGCGGGGCAAAATGCATCAGGGTGTGTGGTTTGGTGGAGACAAGTAGGCCGAAGATGCTCCTTATTGTTTTTTCACCTGGGCTGGTCAGCAGTAGCAGCGATCCTTTCCTCTTTATAGTTAAATGCAAGGAAATATATATACTATCATTCAAACTTCTGGGTCATCTTACCACACTTAGCCTTCCCAGTGGTTACTTTTATTGCTGGAGAAACTAACTTTACCTTGCTGTGATTTCATGTAATAGCTAAACACAGAACAGATGCTAAATTGGCTAAGTCTTTTTTGAATGACAAAACATAATTGTATTACAGCTTGCAGATTTAAAACACTATCAACTAGGCTGCTAACATGTGCTTTTCTAGTACAGAAACATTTATCAGCACACAGTATATTTCTTGCTAACCAGCATATTAACCTTTATTGTAAAATTAAACAAAATTTTTTGATTATTAGAGTGTTGACAGAAAAAAAAAGAGAAATATTATACAGCTGAAAAGCAGGAAGAAAATATTTAGGTTACTAAGGTAAATCATACATTTATAATCATTGAAATAATAATAATAATAATTTGTATATGTATTATTACTATTAATATTAATTCATACTGTATAATTATAGAATGGTACCATAGTATGTAGAGCTTGCCAAAAATGAAACCTAATGGTGTGGAAAAAACCAAAAAAACACCCAAACAAACACTTTAGATCCTGAGCCTAATTTACTTTGGAGGGTGATAAAAGCACTGTAATGCCCTCGGATTTTCCGACAGAAAATGTGTGATAGGACCTTGTTGTAGAAAATTCCAACCGTGTGTAGGCTCCATCACACATTTTCCATCGGAATTTCCAACACACAAAGTTTGAGAGCTTGCTATAAAATTTTCCTACAACAAAATCCAATGTCGGAAATTCCGATCGTGTGTACACAAATCCGACGCACAAAGTGCCACGCATGCTCAGAATAAATTAAGAGAGCAAAGCTATTGGCTACTGCCCCGCTTATAGTCCCGACGTACGTGTTTTACGTCACCGTGTTTAGAACGATCGGATTTTCCGACAACTTTGTGTGACCGTTTGTATGCAAGATAAGTTTGAGCCAACATCCGTCGGAAAAAATCCATGGATTTTGTTGTCGGAATGTCCGATCATTGTCCGACCGTGTGTACAGGGCATTAGAATGACAAAATGCACTGTTATGATGTATGAGTTTATTGCTCTGCAACAATCTGCCTGATAATCAGAGTGTGCCTTCATGATTTTTACCACACCCAACCCCCTTAGCTGCAGAGGCAGCAGCCAGAGTTGTAAACATGCTGTGGCAGCAAATGGAATATAACCCCAGATGAATGAGGCTGCCCTGCAACTGCTTTGCAACTGCATGCATTGCATGCAATTGTGGTGTGGTGATGCTGCATTTAGGGGACTCAAACAGGCATTGAGGAGGCGACATATTGCCTCTTAACTGACTATCAAATGCCTCTGAAAAGAGATCTGAGCACGGAGTGACAGTCCGTGCTGCTGATACAAACAAGCCCTAAAAAAAGCAGTTCTGATCGTACAGGATTAGGTGAAAAGATTAAAAGTAATGTACATACATACATAAACATGCATATAAACCCACACATACACACACGTACATACATACATAATACACATTATTACATATAAACACACACACAGCCTTTGTAAAAATTGCAGTACTCTACCTGCACTCTTCTGGAAGACGCACGATAGGGGGGGCAGAGTTCACAGCACGTACTTGGCAAGACACCACCCTTTGCTTTTACTTTCCTAAGTGCATTCGCTCTGACCAAGCTCCCGGGGTGCCAATGCACAGTTCAGATAAGGAGCAGGAGCACAGTCTCATCTGAATGCCTTTCTACCAGGATGATGTGACACCCGTGATGACCTGAGGCGGCACCCCGGTTGAGAAAGGCTGGCTTAGAATGAATTTATCTAGGGTTATCTTATTTTTTTTTATTTTTATTGTGGTGTACTGCAGCATGTCTTTGTTGCTGAACTTTGCACTGTGCAAGGTGCTGTGCAATATCATGCATTGCAGTTAACACTTGTTTTTTTATAAACAGATGTGAAGTCATTTTACGGCTTCATGCACACTGGAGCTTGGGCTATGCAAAGTAAAATTACATTGAAACATATTTCCCCACCCAGGAACCACATGTGTTGTGTACAGCTGCCCATAGAAAAATATAAAAGGCTATAGCAGTGCTTGAATAAATACATGCATGCATATGGCTGTACGTCTCTAGACGCAGACAATCCTAGCTAGGGATCCAGAATATTTTTATGGAATTTTCAAAGTGCAAGGTTTGCAGGATATTACACTAGGACATTTTAAGGTGTGCATCTTGTTTTACATGCAATAGAGTTATCCCATGTCCACTGTACATGTAGGTACACATGGATAAGCATGGATACAACCTTGGTTGTAGTTTTATTTTTTCTAAAAAATGCCTAAAATTTCCTTTGCTTTACTTTGTAGTTTATATACATTGGAATCATTGCTAATATGTATTTAAACTAAAAAACAAAAAAAGAAATGGGAAGAAGCTGAGTACACATTTTACAATTTTCTTTTAACATTTTTCCTTTAGTTTTACCAAAACCATATAATATGATGTCAAACTTAAACACTTTTAAATTGTATACTATCAGGCAGGCCCTTGCACTATAGTAGAAGGTAAATCTAAAGGAAATTTAACAAGAAAATTGTTAATTGTTAAATTAGAAAATATAATGTGCAGCCATCTTAACCACTTTAGCCCCGGAAGGTTCACCCCCTTCCTGACCAGGACATTTTTTGCAATACGGCACTGTGTTACTTAAACTGACAATTGCACGGTAGTGCGACGCTGAGCCCAAATAAAATTGATGTCCTTTTTTCCCACAAATAGAGCTTTCTTTTGGTGGTATTTGATCACCTCTGCGGTTTTTATTTGTTTGCGCTATAAACAAAAAAAGGCCGACAATTTTGAAAAAAACCCAATATTTTTACTTAAAGGGTAACTCCACTTTCGTGGGAAAAAATAGCAAATAAAGAAAAAAATAATATAGTGCATATAATTGCAACACTAATCATTTTGTAATTGAATGTTATTAAAAATTACCTTTCATTTTCAATCTGCAACGAATGTAATTTTCTGAGAATACATTGCAGTGTGGCTACTTAGATTTTTCTGTATACAGAGTATGTACTGACCACTCCCCAGAAACATAATTTTCTGCTTGTGTGATTGGCTCACCAATTTTCTCAGGCGTCTCCCTAAGATACAAGTCAGATTTCAGGCATCCCTTGCAACAAAAATGTCATTTTTTGAGAGATACTTTCAATAGGAACACGTCTAAAGGGATTCAGGCCAAGCAGATTTCCTCATTAGAGCCCTGCAGCTCCACACCTGACAGTTAATTATGAAACCACTCCCATTAGACCCACCTAGAACAGAGGCACAGAGAAACACACAGGGATTTCTTCAGAATAACAAAAGGTAGCAATCTGCAACAAAGTTTGTTATAATCCTTGCAGTGTACATAAATCACCCAGAGGGGAATGTTTTTTTTTAAACAAAATGGAGTTAAGCTTTAATGCTATAAAACATACCCAATAAAAAAAAAAAATCTAATTTATTCATCAATTTAGGCCTATATGTATTCTGCTACATGTTTTTGCTAAAAAAAATCCCAATAAGCGTAAGTTAGAGCAAACTGAGATATATTTATGGAATTTAATTTTTTTATTGTTTTTACTAGTAATGGCGGTGATCAGTGATTTTTAGCAGGACTGTGACATTGTAGCAGACAAATCTGACACTAAGTGACACTTTTTGGGGACCATTGACACCAATACAATGATCAATGCTAAAAAAATGAAATGCACTGTCACTGTAGTAATGGCACTTGCAGGGAAGAGGTTAACATCAGGGGCGATCAAAGGTTAAATGTGCTTCTAGGGAGTGCTTTCTAACAGTGTGTGGGATGCTTTGACTGGGGAATACAGAGATCTGTGTTCTTGCTTAGCAGGAACACAAGATCTCCATATTCCCCTTTCACAGAATGGTGGTCTGTCTTGTTTACAATAGTCAAACCGCCGTTCTGCCTCTCCCCAGAATTATCGTGAGGTGCCGACAAACATCAGCCCACTGAACACGCTGATTAGCTCCCGCTGTGTCTAATCAAAACTATCCTATGTAATCTTGTGGTGTTATTGCGTTCAGTATGGAGCATCAAGAAGTGATGCAAAGAGTCTAATCTGCAAAATAAAACTAAAACTAGGTGTAATTGACCTGTTATTTAAAGTAACACTAAAGTCTCTAAAGTTTTTTTTTCTTTAAAAATAACAAATGTTATACTTTCCTGCTCTGTGTGATGGCCTTGCACAGAGCAGTCCAGATCCTCCTCTTCTCGCGTCCCTCGATGGCGCTCCTGGCCGCTCCCTCCTGCTGAGGGCCCCCACAGCTAGCAGCTTGCTATGGAGACACTCAAGCCACTGCTCTGTGTGCTCATTCAGATACGGAGCTGTGGTTTAGTCCCACCTTCTCTCTCCTCATTGGCTCACTGACTTTGATTGACAGCAGTGGGAGCCAATGGCACCAGACTGCCATCTCAGCCAATGAGGAAGGAGAGGCTTCCGAGACTGTCCTGCAACATCACTGAATCGAGATGGGCTGAGGTAGCTATTGGGGGGGCTGAGGGGGGCTGCTGCACACTGAAGGTTTTTTATCTTTATGCATAAAATGCAATAAGATAAAAATCCTTCACACTTTACAACCACTTTAAGCAATCCTCTATGATGTTTTTAATGTGAATGTAATGCATCTTATTTACCCTTCCTGTGTCAAAATGTCAATTGTCTCTTTTTTAGTGCCAAAATGTCAATTAAGTTCATCTACAGTGCCAAGACATTTACATTAGATTGCAAGCTCTAATGAGCAGGGCCCTCTGATTCCTCTTGAACCAAATTGTATTGTAACTGTAATGTCTAATTTAATTTTGTAAAGTGCTGATTTCCTATATTGCTTGCTATTCAGTAATTCTACTGTGTTCCTATTGACAAATTATTACCCTTAACCCTTAGTAAGCCTGAAATAATTTTTTGACTTTCAAGAAATAGTAATAGTAAATGGAGAGGAACTTCCCTTAAGCACAAGTGTGTCAATCAAACTGGCAATGCACTTATTGAAACAGAAGTGCTTACGCATAGGTTTGTGTTAAATCTTGTCAGTTACAAGCCCTTGAGCATTATAGAGGTACAGCTGGGCCCTAAGCAATAAAGGTCAGTTGTATCATCTTGATAGTAGATCACAATTTTGTTTATGAAATTTTATTGTACAACATTATACTGGTGTGTCAGAGGGCCTGCTTCAAATGTTTTTCTGAACATCAAGACATAGTAATCCTTTATCAAAGCGTGCTTTTTATGTTTCTGGATTGTCTTTTCAGTGCAGCAATATCTAGCTAGATTTTTATCGGGTCTTTTACACTTTCTTCACTTGACTTGACAATTATACCTTTTCTGTGTGATCCAGAAATATCTATAAGATTTCTATTTACCGGACCAATTTTTATGCTTTCTTTTGATAAAAGCTGTCACCTGCAACCAGTTACTGCATCCCTTCACTGATAGTCACTTTGTATAAATCAGCATCTGTTAGTAGCATGGTATATACCGCAAAATCTTTGATAAACAAAACCTGTTTGAATTGGCCTTACTTTCATTAAACCATGGGATGTAACAGAATAATAAGGTTTACTAAACAGTCACTCTGTTTACTAGAAAATGTACCTTTTTATGTTGCATTGTAGCAGAAACTGTGTGCTATAAACAAAAAAAGACTGACAATTTTGAAAAAAAAAGCAATATTTTTTTACTTTTTGCTATAATAAATATCTCCAAAAAATATATAAAAAAAACAAGAGAAAATTGGAGAGAGCACACCACTCTCTCATAAGGTGGTGGGATTTTTAAGGATGTGTTTAAAACTCACTGGGGTAAGCACAACACAAAAAAGTGTTCATAAAATGATTCAATTTATTACAAAGGATAACAAGTTAAAAGGTTACAATAATGACATTTGGTCACAGATTCCATATGACACCTGATGCCTGAGACTATCGGGCATCTAGGGGGGTTAGCAAGGCTTTTGTGGACCTTTGGGAGGGCATAGAAAGTGGGTATGATTGGCCATTTAACTTCCAGGTACTCCTAAAGGTCCTTATCGATAGGGGCCTGTTGGTATGCCTGGGCAAGGATCATTTTATACTGGGACCTAGATTCAATTAATTAGTCCCCAGATACTAACAGATACCATTTATTACTGTTCAGAATTTTCTCACACATCTGTACATATTGATTCCTATCCATCACAACCACATTCCACCTTTGTCAGCCGGTTTCACAACAATCTGGTCATTCTGGATTATATTAGTAAGGGCCATTTGTTGTGCTTGAGTAAGACTTGGGAATAAAAAGTTTTCAGTTTGTTTCAACGTTTGTTTTAGAAACGCCCATACAGCTGGGCAAGTCTGCAGTTGGGCAAATTTTTGAGATTTTGCTTTCAGTTTTATTGGTTCGGGTTCTTCCTCTGTTTTAACATCATCCTCATCCAAACTGGAGGGTGGAGTTGACACAGCTGAGTAACTGGATAAGGGTTTTGAGCGTATGAAAGTCCTGAACCTGAAAGCCTTTGTACATATCATCTTCCCTTGTTCCTGTTTCTCCCTGATCTTTGTCAAAGATATATTTATATGTTAGATTTCTTGCAAAACTTGCAAGTCTTTGGTTAATACAAATTTGTCAATCTTTTGAAGGGGGCAGAAACTAAGGCCCAATTTAAGTACCTCAGTCTCTATTGGGGACAAGGGATAGGAGGATAAGTTTACTATATCTAATTCTGATTGCTCTGGATCTGTTTGACCACAAACAGGTCTATCTTGCCCATGCGTGTGTGTGCTATTGGTGTATGAGGGGTATGGATTGATCCTAAAGGGGCTGAACCTGGGTTAACAGTGGGTTTAGTTTGACAAATTTTGGGGGTAGCTCCAAGTTCTTTTTGTACATTTGTATCACTCTGTTCCTCACCAAACATTGATATCTGGGCAGTGCCCGTCACCAAATCACCATGGGTGTCTACTGGTGCTCTCGTCTTTTCTCCCTGTCGGGGTCCTGGGTGAGGTGCCTGAGATTAAATGCCAGTTGGATGTCTCATATCCATGCCTTTTACCTGAACTCGCCTTACTATTTGCCACATATGATATATATACATATACTGCTATGGTCATGGGTATATAAAGGATTCTATTCTTTGAACAAATTTGTTTGGTATTCCAAGACGATCATTGGCCTCTTTATATCAAGCTTTCTATACGGTCCAACGTCTATCAGACCAGGCTGATGAATCTGGCTTCACCACCCTATCATTGTAGGGTGTGTCATCTCCGCTCCCTCTTGGTGTTGCGGTCGCTGAAGTATCAATACCATAAGTTTGGTGAGCACTCATACCCACTGTATAATCTCCTATAAATGTGAATAACATAATTGTTATTGGTATTAATGGTATCTTTTTATAATCTACATAATGTTATAGATGCATGCCAAGCTTCCTTGAAGAAGCAGATAAGAAGTATGCGTAACGCGTCGGCTTTCCGCATATACAAGCATCTGCCTTTATCCTCTGTATTGAGTATCAATTATGGTCAAATAGTTTTGACCAAATGCTATTATTGTATTGCTCATTGGTCTACTTTCGGTGACCAAATGTTATTATTGTAACCTTTTAACTTGTTAACTTTTGTAATAAATGTAATAATTTTTGAACATTTTTTTGTGGTTGTGTTTACCCCAGTGACAGTTTTAAACACATCCTTAAAAATTCCACCACCTCATGAGGTAGTGGTGTGCTCTCTCCAATTTTCTCTATATTCACCAGGGATGTGGATGTGTTAATAAACTGTCTCTAGAAACGGTCCAACATACTGTGTATATGTATATATATATATATATATGTGTGTGTATATAATTTCTTCTCAAGTTTAGGCCGACATGTATTCTTCTACATATTTTTGTTAAAAAAATTGCAATAAGTGTATATTGATTGGTTTGCACAGAACTTATAGCTTCTACAAAATAGGGGATAGATTTATGGCATTTTTAATTTTTTTTTATTTTATTAGTAATGGCGGTGATCTGTGATTTTTATCAGGACTGCAACATTGTGGCGAACAGATTGGACACTTTTGACACTATTTTGGGACCATTGACTTTTATACAGGGATCAGAGCTAAAAATAGCCACTGAATACTGTGTAAATGTCACTGGTAGGGAAGGGGCTAAACACTAGGGGGCGATCAAGGGATTAAATGTGTTCCCTCAGCGTGTTCTAACTGTAGGGGGGATGGTCTGCCTAGGACATGACAGAGATCACTGCTCCCGATGACAGGGAGCAGTAGATCCCTGTCATGTCATTAGGCAGAACAGGGAAATTGATAGCGAGCCACCGGTGGACATTTAACCCCTTCCTCAGCCGCTAGCTGGGTTGTAAGTGCAGCCGAATAGCGCCGCTAAAATGACGGTAAAGCGCCGCTAAAACTAACAGCATTTTACCGTCAACGTCAACATATCGGCCAGCCGATATATCGGTCGACCTCTAGTTAGGAGCCAGTTTTTTTTTTAAATACCATCCTGCGGGTAGAACATGTAACATGTTCTCGAAGGTAAACTTATCCTTTAACCCTTTCACAGGCAGAGCAGTTTGGTTCTAGAATTATTACTCTCATTCCGTATGTAACATATGTACCACAATCAATGTTTTCAGACGTAGGCACCCCGCCGCGTGAGTTTATGTGCATATATGTAGGGGTGGGGGGGGCTCAATTTTTTGGGGGGTATTTTAATGTGCTTGGCTGTAACTTTACATTTTTACAATTAAAAAATATATATTTTTTTTACTGAGTTTTTTTTTATCACAAAATGTCCCCGTTGTGTTTTTTTTTTACTTTTTGCTATAATAAATATCCCCAAAATTATATAAAAAAAAATGTTTTCTCAGTTTAGGCCGATATGTATTCTTCTACATATTTCTGGTAAAAAAAAGCATATATTGATTGGTTTGCGCGACTGCGACATTATGGCGACATTATGGCGGACACATCGGACACTTTTGACACTATTTTGGGACCATTGTCATTTATACAGCGATCAGTGCTATAAAAATGCACTGATTACTGTGTAAATGACACTGGCAGGGAAGAGGTTAAACACTAGGTGGCGATCAAGGGGTTAAGTGTGTCCTAGGGAGTGATTCTATCTGTGGGGGGATGGGCTACCACTGACATGACAGCGATCACTGCTCTTGATGACAGGGAGCAGTAGATCTCTGTCAGGTCACTAGGCAGAACTGGGAAATGCCTTGTTTGCATAGGCATCTCCCTGTTCTGCCGCTCCGTGACACGATCACTGGAGCATGCGCGCCCACTAGCCCCACAAATTAAAGGGAATGTACAGGTATGCCCATTTGCCCACCGCTGCCATTGTGCTGATGTATATCAGTGTGCGGCGGTCGGCAAGTGGTTAATGAGACATGCAGGGTCTAAAAGACTCTGCATGTCTCCCCTGTGCTCCACTGAATGTATTGCAATGCACATTGCACTGCATTACATCCTTTCCTGGCCTTGATGGCCAGGGAAACTGTCAACGGTGGCCTGGAAGTGAAGTGTGACGTCAACAGCATCCCTTCTACCTGGCAGCACCAGCTATGCTGGTCCAGGGCCTGCAGATGGACAAGCAGAGCCCGAGATACATAGCTGGGTTGACGCGTGAGGTGTGTGCAGCATTTCTTTAAAGAAAAAAAGTCTCACAACAGGGATTTGAAACAAAATTAGCGCTTTTGATTTCTCCCATAGACAATTCATTATAGCCGCAAGTAGTTTTAAATGACTTTTTTTCCTTTAGAAATGTCATTTTGTGCAGGGACTGTTCTAAACACTGGAAAAAGGCACCACTTTACAGGCATACTATAGACACCCCCCAGGTATGAAATTTAAAGGAATATTTCACTTTTATTGTTTCACTTTAAGCATTATTAAAATCACTGCGAAAAAAACGTCCGTTTTTAAAATTTTTTTGCATTGATACATGTCCCCTGGGGCAGGACCCAGGTCCCCAAACACTTTTTATGAAAATTACTTGCACATTAACCCTTAAAATTACCACTTTTGATTTTTCACATTCGTGTCCCATAGACTTTAACGGTGTTCAAACAAATTTTTTGCCTGTTCGCATGTTCTGCTGCGAACCGAACCGGGGGGGTGTTCGGCTCATCCCTAGTATTGGTATACATGCATTATAATGTCAGTGTCTAATTAAACTGGATATCCCTTCTTTATAATTATCTTGCCTGCTTGACATATTCTTATGCTGCCTATAGGTTTCTTTTTTTTTTTTACAGGCTCTAAAAGCTTAAGGCTCCATGACATACTAGCCTTTTTTTAAGCCCCTAGAAGTTGTTATTAGCATTGTTTTTCTGCTCCTAGAAGCTAAAGAGTGTTATCCTATGTGTCTATGCACACTACTTTAGGCTCTTAGTGTTTTTTGGGCTTCAGCGTCCAGGAGAAAAAAAAACCTGGCGTTTTTTTAAGCGTTTTTCCACCAGAAACGCTTCTAAACACTACTAAAACAGCTTTTTTCGAGCAATTATTTTTTTCTTTTTCTTCATGTACTGTAAAAATGCTAATAAAATATTAATGCTCCTAAACACTCCTAAAAGCTACTAAAAGCCAGCACAAAAGCGTGATTATTAGCATTTTTCATCCAGCATTTTTTTCTAGCATTTTTTGAGGGTATAAAAAATGATAGTATGCATGGAGCTGCAATACTTGTTGTTACCTTACAATTAGAATGCTAGGACAGTGTAGACAGTATAATTTAGCATTTTTAGGGAACACCAAAACACGTGACATATGGGTTGGTTTACTAAAACTGGAGGTTGGTTTACTAAAACTGGAGAGTGCAAAATCTGATGCAGCTGCGCATGATAGCCAATCAGCTTCTAACTTCAGCATGTTCAATTAAGCTTTGACAGAAAAAAACCTGAAAGCTGATTGGTTTCTATGCAGAACTGCATCGGATTTTGCACTCTCCAGTTTTAGTAAACCTACCCCATACAGTTATCATAATAACATATGTGTATTGCTCTACATACAGCAATACTAGACCATTATTGTGCAGTTCTTTCTTCTCATATAGATATAGTATTAATGATCCTGAATTTCATAATAAAGTAGAAAATAGAACATATTGTGGTTTCCTGGGATCTAAGTAAAACACTAATTTCTTTTGTATGTGTTTGTACTTTTTATACTAAGTGCTCTGTGAGCCACCAAAGTTGTTGTAATAATCGTTTACTCTTAACTCGGAATTTCTCCATGAACACTCACATGTTCAACATTTATGAGAGGGGATTAAAGCTAACAAGCCTTAAATGTTATCTGATATTTTATTATTTTCCATGTACATTGAAATGCCATTTCAAACTAATAAAGCGATATGCAAATTTTAATGTTGAGGGTAAAGTTTAATTAACTGCTAAATCTCAGAGGAAACTCCTTATTTACTTGTGCTAGCACATGTTGTACAGATCATAGATTAGTTTGCAATTTAAATACACATACATTGTTCCTTGTACGCTCTTTATTCTTTTTCTACTCTGCACAGAAAACACTGGGTAAAATACAGTTGATTGTGCTTCTGTGATCCCATTATTTATGCAAATTACTATGAAACTTAAAAAAATGCAAAACTAAATTAAAAAGATATGCAGAATGATTAAAAGGCAGACAATACCTCCTACACCACAATACAATCGCTAAGAAATGTTACCCTAAAACCTTCTCTATGTTTATGATGAATGCTGTAAGACATTGTATACCCTACTACTGGCGTTCAAACAATACTCCCTCCAATCACATTGATAAAATAGAACTGATTAGCATATCACAAGAAAATATCTCAAAATTCACATCAACCTGGTACAACTGGATACAATTCAAATCTTAAAAGATACACTTAAAAATGTACCTGTTCCACCTTACATACAAATTCAACTTAAGAACAAACCTACAGAACCTATCGTGTTTGTAACCTACGTTGTTTGAGGACTGCTTATATTATAAAATAGGCTCCCCTAACATTAAAATTGAATGTTGTGTCCACAGTTATACAAAATCATGTGTAAACTAAAACTTGGAGAAAATTAAGTCATTAAAACCCAGCAATATGTATTCAGGTCATGGAAAAAAAAACAGTAGTATTGAAAAGAACCCAAAGGAATCATGGGAGAACTCAAACTGAATGTAGTGCTGAAAAGTATGAGTGCTAACTGCTCCTTTGTTGTGGCAAAAAAATATTTGTATATGACACTAGCATTGTAGTAGTGGATTATATATTGTCTTTCATTGGTGTGCTTCCTTAAAACAGATAAAACTCAATTGAATGCTAATTTACAATACATGTTTCTATGTACACTGGTAATAAAAAGCCCTGTATTCTGTACAGAGAGATAAACTAAGGGCAGAGTCATTGCTCATGACTCTAAAATTAAGAAATCATTACAGGGGCAACTGCAAGAAAGTATGTTTTTTTTTTTAATTTTACATTTTTTGAAATGTCCTTGGGGGACTATCTTGATGCAATCTTTGTACTTGAGTCTGCATATTCAAGTATTCAAGTATTCAGACTCAAACATATTCAGACTCAAGTTGAGTCTGTTATTCGAATTTTTTATTCTCACTGTTGGATTTTCCTTTTTTCTGTACTAAGAGAAATACAATAGGAGGAGCTGAAACACAGCTAGGTGGGAAGAAACATGTAAAACTCTCAGGTGTACAGGGACAGAATTGGAAATTGTAGCAGAAAGATCTCACTGTTGGAATATCAAAAACATAAGATGCCAGCTTTACCTATACCTCAATTATCAGTTTTGGGCTTACCCTCTAAGCAGAGTTTTCAGTGCCAGAGTAAGTAAAATATGGCATTATACAGTTTGTTGTATTAAATGCATAGTAGAACAGATGGTGTATTTAAAAATAAATATAATTAATCTAGTGTTATAGCTCTGGCCCTGGTAAGTGCAGGTTTATTAGATGTAATTTAGGCTGCTTTCATACTGCTTTGTTTCAAAAATGCAGTCAAAATGCATATGCATTTTGACTGCATTTTTGTTGCGTTTCCAGGACATGTGACTTCAAAACTGCACCAAAAATGTTTTTGATGCATTTTTCATTCATTTCAATGGGTAGGTGCATTTTTGGTGCATTTTTTTTTAACCAAATCCAACATGCACCAACAATGCAGCATTCTGGACTTTTAAAAATGCAACTGACCCGCAACTGACCAGTGTGAAGAGCTCCATAGGATTTAATGGTCATGCATTTTTCTTCCACTTTTCTTAATGCAAAAATTGAACAAAAACTTCAGTTGTTCACAGTGTGAAAGCAGCCTAAGACTTAAAGCTGATTTGTCTGTTATTAGCATAGATAAATAGGATATTGTAAACAATGTACCAGTTCCATAACTGCTCAACCTATATATCTCCCTATTTGTATGTGCTTAATTGTGGGTGTTTAATTTATTGTGGCAGTTTATTAATATTAAAGCCATAAAAAGTATTTTTTGTTGTTGTCTGTAGATGTCAAAGGTGTTCATTCCAAACAAGGAAATAATTAAAAGTAAACATAGGAACCAATAGGTTCCAAACCCACGCAAGTCAATGATCAAAAAACAAATAAACTACAATAAAGAGCTGCGTGTTGTAAAGTGTAAAAAACACCTATAACGGGAAAAGAAACAAAGGGACTGCACTCTGTTATCATAAATTACATATCATAAATCACCATAGTGAGTAAACAAATAAATCTTCATTTGAATTACAAAAAGTACATAAAAATTGTGAAGTCCTTGTATGGATCCCGCACGTAAATAACGTCCTTAGTAAGTATAGGAAATGTTCCTCTACACCCGCATGTAGAAACACAAAGCACTCACCAGACCAAGGAAATAATTTACATAATAAATGACTTAATCATTGAGCTACATTATCACAGTCAGAAGTGTTAAACTTTTAATATGGCCTTTTGTAAAATACAGTAGCTACTTCCTGTAATAGGCATTAATAGTCATCTGTGTTAATCAAAGTCAAATATTTGTGAAGACAAAAGTTAGTTTGCATTAAATAGCTGTCACAAATGTATATCTAGGATCATTCCTTTTGCACTTGTGAAATGGCAGTGATTGGGCTGATTGTGTTTCTATGGCATGCATATGCATGATAAAGGATTCACAAATCTAAATGATAAAAACAATTAAATACCAGTAGTAATAAAAAAACTGCCTGTGATGCACAGTTATAATCCAATGAATTAAGAGTCCATTGAAAGGTGCAATAGTTATTAATAGCAGCCACTGGGGAATATATAAAGTTACACCAAAGAAAACAAAGTAGCAAAAGAGATACAGTATCTCACAAAAGTGAGTACACCCCTCACATTTTTTTGTAAATATTTTATTATATCTTTCATGTGACAACACTGAAGAAATGACACTTTGCTACAATGTAAATTAGTGAGTGTACAGCTTGTATAACAGTGTAAATGTGCTGTCCCCTCAAAATAACTCAACACACAGCTATTAATGTTCAAACCGCTGGCAACAAAAGTGAGTACACCCCTAAGTGAAAATGACCAAATTGGATCCAAAGTGTCAATATTTTTTGTGGCCACCATTATTTTCCAGCACTGCCTTAACCCTCTTGGGCATGGAGTTCACCAGACCCTCAAAGGTTGCCACTGGAGTCCTGTTCCACTTCTCCATGATGACATCACGGAGCTGGTGGATGTTAGAGAGCTTGCGCTCCTCCACCTTCCGTTTGAGGATGCCCCACAGATTCTCAATAGGGTTTGGGCCTGGAGACATGCTTGGCCAGTCCATCACCTTTACCCTCAGCTTCTCTAGCAAGGCAGTGGTCATCTGGAGGTGTGTTTGGGGTCATTATCATGTTGAAATACTGCTCTGCGTCCCAGTCTCCGAAGGGAGGGGATCATGCTCTGCTTCAGTATGTCACAGTACATGTTGGCATTCATGGTTCCCTCAATGAATTGTAGCTCCCCAGTTTTAGCAGCACTCATGCAGCCCCAGACCATGACACTCCCACCACCATTCTTGACTGTAGGCAAGACACACTTGTCTTTGTACACCTCACCTGGTTGCCGCCAAACACGCTTGACACAATCTGAACCAAATAAGTTTATCTTGGTCTCATCAGACCACAGGACATGGTTCCAGTAATCCATGTCTTTAGTCTGCTTGTCTTCAGCAAACTTTTTGTGGCCTTTCTTGTGTATCATCTTTAGAAGAGGCTTCCTTCTGGGACTACAGTCATGCAGACAGATTTGAAGCAGTGTGATGCAGTCTGACCTCCCACCCTTTCAACCTCTGCAGCAATGCTGGCAGCACTCATATGTCTATTTCCCAAAGACAACCTCTGGATATGGCGCTGAGCATGTGCACTCAACTTCTTTGGTTGACCATGGCGAGGCTGGTTCTGCGTGGAACCTGTCCTGTTAAACTGCTGTATGGTCTTCGCCACCGTGCTGCAGCTCAGTTTCAAGGTCTTGGCAATCTTCTTATAGCCTAGGCCATCTTTAGAGCATCAAGCAACATCTTTTTTTCAAATCCTCAGAGAGTTCTTTGCCATGAAGTGCCATGTTGAACTTCCAGTGACCACTATGTGAGAGTGAGAGCGATATCACCAAATTTAACACATGGGCTCCCCATTCACACCTGAGACCTTGGAACACTAATGAGTCACATGACACCAGGAGGGAAAATGGCTAATTGGGCCCAGTTTGGACATTTTCACTTAGGGGTGTAATCACTTTTGTTGCCAGCGGTTCAGACATTAATGGCTGTGTGTTGAGTTATTTGAATCTCGGCCGGCTTGAACACTTTGGGGGCAGCCTAAGCTGTAAACCTGTAAACATGACCAGACCATTTTCTGCTATTCAGCACTGTGGTACTTTAACTGGCAATTGTTCAGCCATACAACCCTGTACCCAAATGAAATTGATAGTTTTTTTTTCACACAAAAAGAGCTTTCTTTTGGTAGTATTGGATCACCACTGTTTTTTATTATTATATAAAAGAAAGGAGATCAATAATTAAAAAAAAAAACAATATGCTCTTCTTTCTGTTATAAAACTGATCTAATAAAATCAAATTTCATCATAAATTTAGGCTAAAATATATCCTGCTACATGTCTTTGGTAAAAAATAAAAATAAAATCACAAACATTTTTGTTGACCCTATAGTATTGGAAACATTAGTATATTTCTGACTGTGACCAGGATACTGATTGAGACAGACACTATATTAGTAATGGCGGTGATCAGCAACTTAACTTATAGTGTAATGCCCCGTACACACGGTTGGATTTTCCAACGGAAAATGTGTGATGGGACCTTGTTGTCGGAAATTCCGACCGTGTGTAGGCTCCATCACACATTTTCCATCGGATTTTCTGACACACAAAGTTTGAGAGCAGGATATAAAATTTTCCGACAACAAAATCCGTTGTCGGAAATTCCGATCGTGTGTACATAAATCCGACGGACAAAGTGCCACGCATGCTCAGAACAAATAAAGAGATGAAAGCTATTGGCCACTGCCCCGTTTATAGTCCCGACGTACGTGTTTTACATCACCGCGTTTAGAACGATCGGATTTTCCGTCAACTTTGTGTGACCGTGTGTATGCAAGACAAGTTTGAGCCAACATTCGTCGGAAAAAAATCCTAGGATTTTGTTGTCGGAATGTCCGAACAAAGTCCAAACGTGTGTACGGGGCATAACTGTGATAGCGTAGCATGCAATCAGGGAGAGGTACTAACTGACACTGGCTCATAGGGACACTAACTGACTTTAACCGACACTATCTGACATCACTAGTGAGACTAATTCAGTGATCAGTGATAATACTGTACACTGTGACTGTACTAACGACACTGGCTGGGTGATAGGGGTGATCAGAAGGGCAATCAAGGGGTCAACGGTGTGCTTTACCAGTGTATGTGTAGTAATTTTACTCACAGACTGGCTGGATTTTCTTCCTGATTTCAGCTCTGAATAGTGAGGGAAATCAGGGAGAAGAACCAGCCAGATCTGTGCTGTGTGTTTACTAATACACACAGATCTCTGCTCTGTGGTTGGTCACAGCCATCAGCAGGATCACAGCCAAAATAATTAGCTGCAAGTTTTCTGACAAACTCATGCTGTGTCCAACCAGGTATGTTCCTCTTGATGTACAGGTATGTCACAGGGAAGAACAAAGCTTCCGGCCAGCAGTATAAGTTAAACTGCTGGTGGTAACTAGTTAAAGATCATAACCATTTACAGTAAGGAGTAAATGACATTAGATCAAATTTGCTCAGACCCTGGAGGTGTAGCAGATACCAGATACTAGGCACTGAACACTACTGCTGACTCCACACATTTGGTTTGGGGAACCGAAATCTACAAAAAACAAAGAGATGAGCCTCAAGAAGCCTTGTGGTATAGTGTGCCTTTATTCAGTGTATTAGTTAAAAACAAAAGTGGATGCACTCACAAGTCTCGGAGAGAGGTATGTATATCACTGTGAAGGAGAAATTCCCTGCAGTGGATAGACAATCAAGACCAGCTCAGCTGCTGTTGAATAATAAGCATATATTTTTTTTTCATATATCGTATTTATACATTTTGCACATACCTGGGTAAGAGTGGCACAGACATATTCATATGGGCATGGAATTGTGCGCCTGGAGCTTATGCCTGTGAGATCTGTTGCCCAGGTATATATAGTTTTATTTTTCTAGTATTTCTATGTACAATTCAATGAAATTGCACAAAGCTTCCCTGAACCTCCTCTTCTTGGGTCCCCCACCAGCGCTTCTGTCTCCAGTCCAGTGAGTGCCTCAATAGGAAGCTGCTCGTGAGGGCTCGCTCTTGAGCCTAGCTGTCTGCATCTGTAGACTGCCACCCACTCCCTCATCACTGGCTTTGATTGAGGCTTTGCCTCAACAGGCTTTGTTGAGGCTTCGCCTCAACACAGCCTGTGAAACCGAGAAGTGAGGGGAGAGAGTCACTGAAAGCAGGCACAGTGCTGGATCAAATAGGTAAATATGGGGGGGTGACAAGGGATACTACTACCAAAAAATTGTAGTGAACCTTTTAAGGTTAGATCTCCTTACTTCTTCCCCCTGTGTTTCTTAATGTGAGATATCTGCTCTGAAATTCCCAGTTCCAACCAGCTGTTAAGACCTCTGTAGGATGATCTGTTTTCCCATTTGCATTATGAACTTTGTTTTTATTATGGAAAACGCAGAAAAGGAGCAGAAACACTTTAGGGTGGGCAGCACAAAATGTCAATCCACTAAGCAAAGTGGGAGCAAATATTCTTATTAGGCTGTTTTCACACATGCTGCGTCCAGAATCTGAACCAAAGATGCACAGGACCCTTTCCAAATGCGGACCGCGGCCGCCCTGGAGCTGTGTGAACCCGCTCTATTGAGAGCCAGGTGCATTCTCCTGTCATGCGAATTGCGAAATCCAATTTGCATATGTGTGAACTTAGCCTAAAAGAAGTATATATTTTGGATGGACTGTACATCTAACAGGAAACTGTTCATTTAAAACTTTTGAATCGCAGCACAGATACTCCTTGTTTAATGACTTACCTGTTTAACGACCACTCGGGCTTACGGGCAGCTCTCCCCACTTAAACGACAGGCTATACATCATTGTATTGTACAGTACAGTACAGAATTTCTATTTGTGTTCTGTACTTATGCAAATTAAAACAGCGTTATTTAGCTTTTTTGTGTTTAGAATTTTTTTTCACAATACAGTACAGTACAGTAGTTAAGAATGCTTAAAATATTGATTACTTGTGGCTCCTCATTTACCAACCAACTTGTTTAACGATCTAGTTGTTGGAACAGAACCTGGTCGTTAAGTGAGAAGTACCTGTAATACCTTTGTTGATGGCAATAATATCCCTAAGTAAATGGATCAGGAAGTGCTTAAATTCTTTTATTGGTTAAATTGTGTTACCTTTGCTAGTACAGAAAACTTTGATTTTAAACAATTTCCAACAAGCTAAATAATGCATGATTATTGTCACAGCTAGGACAGCAGAAATATATTTGAAAATGCCAGTAGGGATATGTTTCCAAATTCTTACTTTTGGTGTATGCACTGTACAAGGGTTTGTTTGTGATATATTTATAGCAGGAAGTAGCCTTTGGTGCTTTTTTATATTATGGTGGTCTAATCATATTTCTCTCTATTTCTTTTTCAGTGACATACAGTGAAAAAAAGATTTAATGTCAAAACACTTGCAATACCTATACAATTTTCTATAAATAATTAAACTCTCAATTTTTAGAACAAACATTTCAAACTTCTCTGCTACAATGTAGCCTGTGATGTTAACCTTGTGGTTGGACAGAATATTAATATTTACACATTGTTTGATTTAACAGAAAAAAAAATAACTTCTCTTAGATAGCGTTTATTTGCTCTAGGCAAAACCCCAAGCCTAGTCCTCAGTTCTAGTCTAAGATGGAGTCTTTCAGAGACATACTTTGAAAGAGCTCAGTGATATATTACACTTCTATTGTCCCTAGTAATTTTAACATTTTTAAAAAATATATATATCATCTTGACAGAAAGTATATTTACAGAGTGTTGCCAGTGTTTCCTTGTGGACTATGTTCTGACGCAATGCATGCATCTTGATAAAAAGCTGTTGACATCCACCTTTGTATTTCCCACTTGCTTTGCAATGCTATTTTTTAATGCATGGTTTTGTTTTATTTACTCTTGCAGCTTGCAGCTACTGAGCATATGTGTTGTTAATATTCTGTGCATGCCAAATGTTTCACACATCTTCATCATTGTTTTGTTTCATCACCTGTGGACCTTAAATTTCTATGTGTTCGGCTGTTCAGTAAATGTTCATGTCACTAATACAGTTTGTGTTTTACTGAATAAGTATAACAGACACTAATATGCTTCCCACCAAATAGTTTTGAGTTTTTATACTTTAGAATATTATTTTAAACAACATATTTGTATGTTGTTCACCTATTTTGGTAATTGCACTGATTCTGCTAATTCTAAAACAGTTTTTGCTTTTCTGAATAAGTGGATTTTTTTATCAAACCTATCTGTGTAGCAGTACTGAGTCGCCCATGCTCTCTGCCTCACCCTTTTTTTGCTATTGGCCTGGATCAGTGATGGTCATATTTTACCTAAAATAGCACAGGAGGCATATTCTGATATTGCGGTACACCCAAGTTATGAGCACCAGTAAGGGTACACTGAGTCTGCAGCGCTAGTGTGATAAGCGTTGGTTATTCTCCTTTGTTGCTCAATGGCTTGGTCTGAATCTGAGGTCTTTCTCATTTCTCAAGTGAAATGCCCGTTATTTACTTTGTTGTAAAATAATTGTTTATGTTTTACTACTTTGAGTTTTTATACGAGTTACTGCTACACTCTCTAAAAAAATATATATATATATTTTGACAACCCCCCCCCCCATATATGGATGAATAGACAGATAGATACTGTTAAGAGACCAAGATTTATCTGTAAGCAAAATATTTTATTTGAGACATGTGTTCTTTCATATGCACTAGGGCACTTATAAAATCAAAAGTCTGAAAAGATATATAACATATGTAATATTTTAGCGTTTGACAGTTTTAAAAGCATACTGTATATGCTTTTTTTTTTCTTTTTTTTCTTTTTTTTTGCAATATATTGGGGATGTCTAATATTTTGCTGTTCTTCTTTTTTTTTTTTTTTTTAGTATGCAATATTCTTGAACTGTTTTGCTCCATGTTTCCATTCTCAATCCTAGGTCCCCTTACAAAGAAACAGACAGATGATTTAGGTGATAATGAAGGTGCTGAAGATGAAGGTATTTTTTTGCCACCAAACCAATTTGCATGACAAGGAACCCCTGAAAACATATCTCCTTTACTTTTTCTTGACTTCTTGTATCTATTTTGAAGACTTTTTCTTTTTATCCCATTTTTGATTGATGTGTTTTGTCTTCTTGCTTGTTTTATATTTTTTTCTACATTTTTTTCTTGATTTGAATGTTGTTGCGTTTTCATTTTTATGCAAACAGTAAGTGTGTACACCAAAGCTCTTCTTGTTTTCTTGACAAGAATTTTTGATAACTTACATCCCACTTCTTGAATATATTTTGTGAAATCTTTCAACTAACACTGTTTTAAGTCTCCCAACATACCCTTTTTTGCATGTTTTCTAACATCCCCTGAATATTAAATCTCGCTAATGACAATATACAGTGGTGTATATTATTTTCAAACAGCTGGCAATTACTTTTATGATATTTAATTATCCAAAGGTTTGATGTTTCTTAAGATTTAGACTATTGTTTTATCTTTTAAAAATTAATTTATCAAAACATTAGATCAAGAAGCATCATATGCATATGTATCCCATTTAAAAGTGAGTGCATATATGTATTTTAGGTTGAATATATTTTATTAATAATTTTTCAAGTAAAAAAAAATTAAAACAAGTGCGGGTAAAAAAAAAAAAAAAATAGGGGAGGAAAAACGTGGGTAACAGTCATCAGTAGCATACATATACATGCAGGAGAGCCCTTCAGGGGCTGCATTTATGTATTTTAAACCTAAATCTAGCAACATGGTTCACTAAAATACTTAAATATATTAAAGGTTTTAACCAAACTGCCTTGACATTGAACCTAATGTTAAGTCTTAATGTAATAAATGTGTTAAGAGACTTTTCCTAAACTCAACAGCATAGTTGCAGAACTTTGAAAATGTGTTTTCAAGCTTTACTACTTAGTGGCTGTTGGGTGTGTTTAATATGGTCTCAAGCAAAAAAGACAATACAATGTTCACATTCATCTAAAAATGGTCAGGACAGTAATAGTTTTTTTTTTTGCTACGTTTTACACATTTACCCTAATTAATCAATATTTGCAGCAATCCAGCATGAAACAACTCCTACACTTTAAATATATTGACAAAGGACACCCGCACCTCGGTGAACAATGACTTTTAGTGAATGCAGCTGTTGTCTGTTATTCCCAACCAGAAATTCAGCCAATGAAATACTATCCCTAGACAGCACTTGCAATGACGTGCACAAACCTATTTGAAATATACCACCATGAATGGTCACAACAAACAAACTGTTATGGTATAAATATAGTGATTGCAAAAATAAATGAACAAAAAATTGGTATAAAATATGCAAATAATACAAATATTAAAATAGTCCCTAAAGTGAACAAGTGCAAATGTCCCTATAACTGTGAATGCTTGAGTGCTTGGACACCGATTCACAGAACACCCTTTATAATGAATAATCCACCTCATGTTTTATAATACACATTGCACTCACCAGATGTCAGTGAGGCCCTTACTATACAGCAAGGGAAGTCATCATCGCTTTTAGGTCTTTGGGGGTTCTATCCAGATCTTCCTGGTGGCTCCTGGTACAGATCCTTTATTATCCTCCTGGAGTTTCTCCCAAAAAAATAATAGGCAAGGAGTATGGTGAAAATAAAAATAAAAGCGGAGAGGAAGCCTCTCAAAGTGTAAAACCTCCTGGTATGTTTATTACAAATAGTTAAAAAAGTGCTACTAATTCCATAAAGCATCAAACTAATCAGCCCACTAATACTTCCAATAAGATGGATGCCGCCCGTGACCAGGCATGCATTCCACTATGGACCATAAGTGACGCAGAGGAACATCCGCTTAACACGTTTCGTCATCAAACTGCAACATCTTCAGAAGCAGGATGTTACCTTTCATGCCATCCAATAAATATACTGGGTTACACAGATAACCCCTCCCCATCCAATCCTTATAACTGTAACAAAATTAGAAGTAGCTATCAGGAAGTGTTACTTAGGACTATGATCCTATGCTTCCATTAGACCCATGAAAACTGTTTAAAGTAGCTATATAGAATCACGGGGGCTGCTTAGCTCAATGAGGACACCTTGTGGACATATAGTAAAAATAGTACCCCTGCACCATTCTTCAATGATTGTGTGCATCATAGAAATAAAAAAAAATGATTATTGTTATATATAAAAGACTGCGGAATTGTGAAAAAAATGACTAGAAAAACATTTACTAAACGGCAAAAAAATGTTCTAGTTGTTTTTCACAAATCCACAGTCTTTTATATAGAACAATAATAATGTTTTATTTCTATGATGCACACAATCATTGAAGAATGGTGCGGGGGTACTTCCATGTTATTGGAAGTAATAAACCAATTTGTTTGATGCTTTATGGATTTTGTAGCGCTTTTAACTATTTTTATTAAACATACCAAGAGGTTTTACACTATGAGAGGCTTCCTCTCTGTTTTTATTTTTATTTTCACAATACTCATTGCCTATTGATTTAATTGGAGAAACACCGGGATCACACTGAGGAGGATAAAGGATCCATGCAAGGAGCCACCAGGAAGATTGGAATAGGTCCCCCAAAGACCTCAAAGTAATAATGACTTCCCTTGCTGTATGGTAAGGGGGTCACTGACATCTATTGAGTGCGATGTGTATTATCAAGCACAGGGTGGATTATTCACTATACAGGGTGTTCTGGGAATCGGTGTCCAAGCACTCAAGCTTTCACAGTTACAAGGGCATTTGCACTTGTTCACTTTAAGGACTATTTTAATATATTTATTATTTCCTTTTTTTACCAATTTTATTTTCACTTATTTTTTAAATCACCATTTTTATACCATAACAGTTTGTTTATTGTGACAATTAATGGTGGTATATTTCAACTTGGACACTTTGCCTGGAGTTTCTGGTAATAAAGACTGGCAGCTGCTACTGTCTTTCCTTGTGCAGGGTGATTGGTCTTGTATCTGTCCTATCCTGTAGTTTTCTAAAGGCATTTTGTAGTAGGTGGTGTAGTGAGTGGACCTGTTTGGTCCTTCTCATAGCTGTGTCATCCAGGGCACCCTCAGGATTATGTCCAAGAAGAAGCCACAGCCCAAGGATCCCCGCAGACTCCTAGACTTCTACATGTGGCCCGCACAGCTAGGGACACAACATGGCGGTGGCCAGGAAAGTTGAGACCCAGATCGACTGCTTTACCAGCCAGCTGCAGCAGAGGATTCCTCCGTTGAAATGGAGGACCCAGCAGTCCCTCTGCAAGACCAGATGCCTTCCTCGGGGGACAGAGGTAGGCACCTGGCTGACTCTCCAGCATTCTTACCTGATAAGCAGCCTTCTGTGAAAAAGCATATCCTGTGAAAAAACCTCCTGTATAGTCCCACAACAGACTTCCCATCCACTCAGCCCCTGTCTGACTATCCCACCACTGACAACCCAGCTTCTGAACACTCCCTCAAGGCCATGCTGCTCTCTTTGCAGGCGGATCTCCACTGTGAACTGAAAGTGTCCATTAACCACTTACAGGACAAAGTCACCTGCTTAGAAGAGCTCACCACTCATGTTGAACAACAACATCTGACGCCACTAGAACTCATAACACTATAGTTGACATACAAGATGACCAAGCCACAGCTATTCAGATGTTCCTCTTAGACGTCACAGATCTTGAGGATAGGTCACGGTGCAACAATATTAAAAATAGAGGGGTCTCTGAGTCCCTCGCCCCACCTGAAATAGTGCCATACCTACACCAGCTCTTTCGCAAACTCATACCGTCACTGACAACAAATGAACTGTTGATCCACCATGCACACAGAATTCACAAGCTTCCGCATCTACCAGCATTTGTTCCCAGAGATATATTAGCACGGGTACATTTTTTTCACGTTAAAGAAAATATAATGCAAGCAGTGAGATCTCTGCGATCCTTATCGGAACCCTTTACTATAATATAGCTCTACAATGACATATAGCTCTATAATGACATTTAAGCAGATATCTACCAGGCGCGTAAATCTTTTTGCTTCAGTGCTTCAGTGCTGAATGAGCACAAAATAACATATAATAGAGTTATCCTATCAAGCTATTGGTTACATACCGCAACAAGCAAGCCTCCATACTTACCCCCAAAGATGGGGTTAAACAGCTGAATAACTAGGGCATTATCTCCCGTGCGTCCCCAGCCTTCCTCCAGAATCTCTAGCCCCTGGGACTCACAAGCTCTACCATAACAACAGCATGTCCTACCACGCCTTGCCCTCCACTTTGGAGGTACATTCCTCAGGCTGGATTTTATGTTGCTCAGCAATTTAATGCATCAGTGGAGGAGTAGACGCTCGTTTGGAACTTCCTCCATGCTCCACTGTTTTAGTGTGCTAAGCACACTTCTCTGTTCCACACATTTAACCTCAAGCCCTTCATATTCAAGGTTATACTTAATCTATTTGTTTGTAACTGCATTTATCTTCTATTGTTATTCAATTGCCAGGGCAAGCCCTGTGCATTTCACAGACACTCGACCAGACTATACCAGTCAGTGTAACCATCTGTATTCTAACAGTATTTTTTTTTGTTCCCTCCTTCATCCTTTTCCCACCCCCATTTCAGGTTGAGACCACCTATATCAGTGCCAGAATGAAACTATCACAGTCCCCCACTGTATTTGTGCCATGTCACTGACAATTGTCTCCTCAAATGCTAAGGGCCTCAATAGCCCCTTTAAGCGCTCATTAATATGGCGGGAGGCTATATCACAAAGAGCAGATATACTCTGCATACAAGAGACACACTTTTCAGAACATAAATCTCCCCAGAGCTCTCACAAATTGTTCCCCCAGTGTTTCCACGCACGTGCTGACAGATAAACAAGTGGGGTCATGATAGCAGTTCCGTCCGCAATGTCCTCAATGTCCTCAATATCTTTCACTCTCACTCATCTCATCTCCAACAAAACCCCTCAGGCAAATACCTAATTATATCTGCCTCCTTCAACAATCAACCCCACATTATTGTAAATATTTACGCCCCAATGTCCACCAGAAATTGTTCTATGAGTCTATATTACAAAAAA
Source organism: Lithobates clamitans (assembly GCA_037952925.1). Lineage (NCBI taxonomy): Eukaryota > Metazoa > Chordata > Amphibia > Anura > Ranidae > Lithobates > Lithobates clamitans. The sequence goes on along the minus strand of JBBGZY010000821.1, from coordinate 8,050,176 downwards.
ATCCATCACTGCCCCAGAGACCAAATTATAATACGTGGCGACTTCAACAAAGTCATAGACCCCCAGATGTATTCCTCCAATACCAAACGTAGAAAATCCACAACTTTATCTTCTCCGATCTCCCTCAAGGACCTTTATGATCCTTGGAGGTGTCACTACAGTACTGAAAGGTTTCAGCCCATTTTATTCTAAGCTATACAACCTATCCCATTCCTCCTCTGAGTCCAACCCTACCTGCCAACAAATTCAAGACTTCCTAACACCTCTCCAGCTCCCAGCCATCACTCAGGCACAGCTTGAATCCCTCTCCCAATCATTCTCCCCTCAAGAGGTCCTTAAAGCTATCAGAAATCTTCCCCTTGACAAAGCTACTACAAATCCTTCTCAGACCACATCATCCCCATCTATGTAACACCTTTAACAAATTTCTAACAACTGGAGAGATACCATTGGAATCCCTTGAAGCAGTGATAACTACCATACACAAACCAGTAAACCCTTCCAAGACCCTGCCAATTATTGCCCCATCTCTCTCCTAAATACCAATCTCAAAATATATACCAAATTAATAGCCTCCTGCCTTGCAAAATATATGCCTACTCTCATTCACCCTAATTAAGTAGGATTCATTCCCTGCTGACAAGCCATAGATGGCACACGTAGGTTCATTGACCTCATCCATTGGGCCGAGCTCCTCCAAACACCTTCTCTGTTGATCTCTTTAGATGCAGAGAAGACGTTTGATTGAGTCAACTGGTTATACCTGGATTTGGTCTTACAGAAATTCAGTGTATATGGCCCTATTCTCCAAGCTATCTTAGGCCTCTATTCCACCCCTAGTGTAAAAGTAGTGAATTCAGGGATGCTCTCCACCCCCTTCCCTATCACTAGCGGGACTCAGCAGGGGTGTCCCCTGTCACCCTTAATATTTGTGCTTGTCATTGAACCCCTAGCACAAGCCATACGGTCGCATCCTGACATCTCTGGATTATCAGTAGAACAAGTCTTACATAAGATCGGCCTCTATACGGATGGCATAATCATCTGGCTCACGGATCCACTGAAATCTATACCCCCACTCCGTGACCTCCTGCAGCAGTTCAACCAGCTTTCCATGTATAAACTGAACCACTCTAAATCAGCCATGCTTGGTATTTCCCTATCATCTCACCTTAAGACGGCTATTACCACAATTTCCCATTCTTCATGGGCCCCCAAATCGTTTATGATTTATCTGAGCATTCATTTACCTTCCCCTTCAGCTATGCTTCTATGCACTAATCTCACCCTATTAGATCAGAAACTTCAGAATATATCCAAAACACTCCTCAAGATTTGTGCCCCTTGGGCAGGACATATAGCCCGGTCCAAGATCTTTCTAATGCAACATATCTTGTATTTTATCAAGACTCACCAATTACCAATACTACAGTTGGATATAGCCAAACTGCAAAAGATCCTTAATCAATTCATCTGGGTGGCACATAAACCCTAAATCAAATCCTCCCTGCTCAATATCCCTAAAGCTTACGTTGGACCCGGAGTACCAGACATCAGATCCTACTACAAGGCAACAGCCCTGGACTAAACTAAAAAAACTCTGGGACCCTTCCTCTTCACAACTGTGGACTCAAAATTAATCTTCATCTCTTGCCTAAAGTCCTTCATTAATCCTAGCAGCCATGTGGCTAGGATATCATTCCTCACTGCCAACAGTTAATTCAACAGTATCCACATGGAAGGCAATACATCAAGCTTCTTTAGGGCTGCACATTCAGGCATTTCATCAATTCCCATTATCAGCCTTATAACTCTTCTCGCCGGACATACCAGTACTGAACTGGGCCTCACTAGGCCTTCAAAAAATAGGTTACCTATTCCATCAACACCACATTATAGCCTTTCAACAACTTAAGGATTGTTTTGCCATCCCCAATAAGGATTTTTATGTTTACATAAGAGTCCAAAAATATCCTCACATCTATTTCAACCCTGCTTAACACCCAAACCATGGATATCATATCTTTTTTCAACTCAACCAACAACAAAGTACACAGTATTTCCCACCTCTACAGCTTAATGATAAGATCTATACAGGGGGAGAAGTCTCTAGCTATATCTCACTGGTAATCCACTCTGCAAATTCAGATCTCTCCCTCCCTTTGGTACCGAGAAATTTGCACCCCCACCATGTACTCCAGAAACATCTCTCAATGGGAGTCTTTACTGATAAGTCTCTACTGTTGGTACTATACCCCTGTAAAATTAGCTTTAATATTTAAATCCCTGTCTAGGAAGTGCTGGAGGAACCGTGATAAGGACAGACATATCTTTCAAATCTGGTGGGAATGCCGTCCATTGTCCCATTTTGGATGTGCATTTCCAACCTCATTCAGGACGTTACTAAAGTGCTCCTCATGTTAACCCCATTCCTCCTTCGAGTCCAATCCTACCTGCCAACAAATTCAAGACTTCCCAACACCTCTCCAGCTCCCAGCCATCACTCAGGCACAGCTTGAATCCCTCTCCCAATCATTCTCCCCTTAAGAGGTCCTTAAAGCTATCAGAAATCTTCCCCTTCACAAAGCACCGGGACCAGATGGCTTTGTTAATGAATAATACAAATCCTTCTCAGACCACATCATACCCCATCTATGTAACACCTTTAACAGATTTATAACAACTGGAGAGATACCATTGGAATCCCTTGAAGCAGTGATAACTACCATACACAAACCAGTAAATCCTTCCAAGACCCTGCCAATTATTGCCCCATCTCTCTCCTAAATACCGATCTCAAAATATATACCAAATTATTAGCCTTCTGCCTTGCAAAATATATGCCTACTCTCATTCACCCTGATCAAGTAGGATTCATTCCCTGCCGACAAGCCATAGATGGCACACGTAGGTTCATTGACCTCATCCACTGGGCCGAGCACCTCCAAATGCCTTCTCTGTTGATCTCTTTAGATGCAAAGAAAATGTTTGATTGAGTCAACTGGTTATACCTGGATTTTGTCTTACAGAAATTCAGTGTATATGGCCCTATTCTCCAAGCTATCTTAGGCCTCTATTCCACCTCTAGTGTGAAAGTATTGACTTCAGGGATGCTATCCACCCCCTTCCCTATCACTAACGGTACTCAGCAGGGGTGTCCCCTTTCAACCTTAATATTTGTGCTTTTCATTGAACCCCTAGCACAAGCCATACGGTCGCATCCCGGCATCTCTGGATTATCAGTAGAACAAGTCTTACATAAGATCGGCCTCTACATGAATGGCATAATCATCTGGCTCACGGATCCACTGAAATCTATACCCCCACTCCGTGACCTCCTGCAGCAGTTCAACCAGCTTTCCATGTATAAACTGAACCACTCTAAGTCAGCCATGCTTGGTATTTCCCTATCATCTCACATCAAGACGGCTATTACCACAATTTCCCATTCTTCATAGGCCCCCAAATCGTTCATGATTTATCTGAGCATTCATTTACCTTCCCCTTCAGCTATGCTTCTATGCACTAATCTCACCCTATTAGATCAGAAACTTCAGAATATATCCAAAACACTCCTCAAGATTTGTGCCCCTTGGGCAGGACATATAGCCCTGTCCAAGATCTTTCTAATGCAACATATCTTGTATTTTATCAAGACTCACCAATTACCAATACTACAGTTGGATATAGCCAAACTGCAAAAGATCCTTAATCAATTCATCTGGGTGGCATATAAACCCTAAATCAAATCCTCCCTGCTCAATATCCCTAAAGCTTATGCTGGACCCGGAGTACCAGACATCAGATCCTACTACAAGGCAACAGCCCTGGACTAAACTAAAAAAACTCTGGGACCCTTCCTCTTCACAACTGTGGACTCAAAATTAATCTTCATCTCTTGCCTAAAGTCCTTCATTAATCCTAGCAGCCATGTGGCTAGGATATCATTCCTCACTGCCAACAGTTAATTCAACAGTATCCACATGGAAGGCAATACATCAAGCTTCTTCAGGGCTGCACATTCAGGCACTTCATCAATTCCCATTATCAGCCTTATAACTCCTCTCGCTGGACATACCAGTACTGAACTGGGCCTCACTAGGCCTTCAAAAAATAGGTTACCTATTCCAGAAACACCACATTATAGCCTTTCAACAACTTAAGGATTGTTTTGCCATCCCCAATAAGGATTTTTATGTTTACATAAGAGTCCAAAAATATCCTCACATCTATTTCAACCCTGCTTAACACCCAAACCATGGATATCATATCTTTTTTCAACTCAACCAACAACAAAGTACACAGTATTTCCCACCTCTACAGCTTAATGATAAGATCTATACAGGGGGAGAAGTCTCTAGCTATATCTCACTGGTAATCCACTCTGCAAATTCAGATCTCTCCCTCCCTCTGGTACCGAGAAATTTGCACCCCCACCATGTACTCCAGAAACATCTCTCAATGGGAGTCTTTACTGATAAGTCTCTACTGTTGGTACTATACCCCTGTAAAATTAGCTTTAATATTTAAATCCCTGTCTAGGAAGTGCTGGAGGAACCGTGATAAGGACAGACATATCTTTCAAATCTGGTGGGAATGCCGTCCATTGTCCCATTTTGGATGTGCATTTCCAACCTCATTCAGGATGTTACTAAAGTGCCCCTCATGTTAACCCCTCAGATGGCTCTCTTTGAGCTAGGACTTTCAAACTGGCGCCCAAAATTCCACCCTATTATTGCACAAATATACTAATTGCTTCTCGTCTCTCTATTGCCATACTCTGGAAACAGACTCGTGCGCCCACTCTGTATTGTACTATTGATATCATAAATGACCATTTATCTATGGAATTTCCATTTGCCAAGTTGCTGATGAAACTGGAGAAATTCTATGAACACGGGCTATCAGACCCTAGAGCTGCATCATGTTCATAATCCCCTTATTTGCTACTATCTTTAGTGAGAGAGCCCTCCTCATAGAGAGACATCTATACCCACAATCTCCCGGTCCGAGTGGTGACCACTGTTCACTGTAATGTATAAGATGATATTGCTAAAACACTTAAATGTTTTTCTAGTCCCTTTCCCTCCCTCCCTCTCGGTTCTATCCTTTCTCCTCACCTGTCTTTATTCCCTTTACATCCCTTTTTTAAGAAAGTAAAACTCTAAAACCCTTTCCATTTGGGTCAAACCTGATATTGTACAACCTTCTTGTAATGTTTTGCAACACATATGTTGTTATCCTTTCTCATATGTATAACAGTTGCTGTGCTGTAACTAGTTTTCTCAATAAAGAATAAAGTTTAAAAAAAAATAACTGGATAATACAGCTGGAAAATTTCATAGTACAGGGCCTGAACTTTGTCATCTGAATAAATAAATAATTTTCTAATCCAGCAGGAAAAATAGAATGTAACAAAACTAAAAACTTTAATTTCATTCTGGAAACGTTAGCCCAAATGTAGATGAACACCTTTGATGTAATGTTAATATAAATAAAAAATAGAAAGTCTGTCAAAGCTGAACATCAGCAATTTTGCAATTAAGTGGCATCTGCAATCAGTCTAACAGACTTGTCTAGTAGATCCAATTTGCATGAATAGAAAATTCCCCTTTGACATCTCCTTTTGCGTATGAAAAAAGACCTATATAATTTGGTGAAAGAATATTATTTAATCAGGGAATTAGAAGAACAAGGGTTAGGTAATTTGCTGTCTTTATTTTTCTTATCCCATGTTGGCCTTAAAAATGTAATTTCATAACGCCACATGTAAAATATTCCTAGATATGAGATGACTATTAAAAATCAATTTAATATTTTAAAAAAAGTAAGGGTAGCAAATACCAGCCTGTCAACCAATGACATTGTTTTTTACCCCCTGATCTTTAACTTTCCTATGAATTTCTTGGCAAAAAATAAATAACACACATATCCATATTTATTTAGTTGTTTTAGCATTCTGCTTGTATTTGTTACATTTCTTGCTTTACCAAAACAACATCTTTGAGGGATTTGCCTGTTTAAGTATAAAGTAATGAATACAAAACAATACAAAGATAACCCAGTGCATTATAGGCTTTCTGAATATTGATGCTAACCAGAGTGATTGATGTTACCATTGGTGATAAGCCTGCTTTTTGTTTGCACCACTTAATACTGCTGTGCTGAGCTGAGAAAAAGGCTCCTTTGAGAGTACAGAAATAGATTAGACCCCATATTACAAGTGGCCTTCATAAACTGGGGGATTTGTTAAACTGATAATTATCAGCAAACAATCAATTATATTGGATTTAATTGACACAGAAAAGAAAGCACAATGGTTTGATTGCTTGTCTTCAGTGACAGCTTAAAGAGTGTACCTATAAGAATCTAATTACATGGTCCTTTCCACTGATTTACACTTCATCAAGACAAAAGGGGAACATTTATTGGTAAAAGATCGCCAGAAATTACCCAAGATATGAAACAAACAACATTTTTGCAGGTACTCTAAAAATGTTAACTGGTTTAACTGGAGTGCTAACATTGCATTACTGTTCTCAGTGGGTACTCAGTAATTCTATGTAATTTTAATTAGGGACGAGTTCTGAAACAATCTCCCTCTGTGTTACCTCCAAGCATACAATTAGCAGTGTACAATTCTGCTGTGAACACGCAGCTAATGATTTCAGATTAATAATTTATCTCTCATTCCTAATCATATCAATGTCACTATCAGAAAGACCAAATTTCAACAGGTGAATCTTTGCAATGTCTAAGATTTAACTTTGCTGTCACTAAAAAAGCAGGTGAAGTAGCATTATTTGCACATGTGCGTCAGTTCATGATGGGTGTATCACAATAACATAAAATTCTGCAAATACATACTCAATTTTATAAGCTATAAAATGTACCATTTATTGTGCCTATTCATAACATCCACAAGAATTAAGTGAATAGCAGCTGCAGCATTGCCATCTGTGGGACAAAAAAATGGTCTGTGCCTTGTTAAAAAAAGTTGTAGCAAGTCAAATATACAATAATAACATAACTAAAAACACAAGTTTCAGATTTTAGAAATTATACATTTTTATATTACTAATTTCTGATGAGTTAATTTGTCAAATTATAGATTCTGGATTTGTAAAAAATCCTAGATTGTATTTGAACTAAAGGTAAGGATAATATCAATAAACATACATATTTACAGCATTGTGTTATTTAATGATTGTATTAACAAGAACATATTCTATTTCTATCAGTTGTTCAAAATCGATAGATAATATATCCTATGTAATGCATTATAATGCTTCTTGATCTATATGTCCATTTTCAGATACCTTCTCTGAAAAATACAAACACCTCAAAAGTAAAATAATATTAATTTGCATTTCTTTTTCATATTACCAATGCAAAGCAAAAACAAAGTTGAACATAATGAATTTGAATAAATATCAATGAAAGGAAAGTCCTATGGAGCACTACATGTATATTTTCTACATTTGAATATTCTAATAACATTAATTTAATCGTATTTTTAACTTAAGAAACATTGAAAATGGGGTGAACTAATGTTTCCTCTTTATCTGATGACATGCCAGAATTATATTCAAACATGTTTTTTTTTCCAGACATCAGAGATAGCGGAGGTCCCAAGCCTGTGATGGTGTATATTCATGGAGGATCCTATATGGAAGGAACTGGTAATTTATTTGATGGAAGTGTCCTAGCAAGTTATGGAAATGTTATAGTCATCACTGTCAACTATCGCCTTGGGGTACTTGGTAAGAAGGACATTTTTTTCTTTGACCTTTGATATGCAGGCCTTTTTGCTGTTAGACTGTTTCAGTGTATTTTATGAAAATATTGAAATCAAATTCTGAACAGTTGGATTTTCAAAGTCCACTATTTAGAGTCAATGTTAAAGCAACAATTAGATTTCTTATATTATATTTTTGTATCCTAAAATGCAAGCACATTTAATTATGTATAAAATACTTTTTATTATGTAAATTAGATTCACATATTTTACTTTTATACTGCATATGATGAAAATATTGTATGGATCAAAATTGTTGTTTAGAATTTCTCACCCCTCCCAGGAAATTGGCCTATGCTTGTCAGGGTTGTTTTTGCTTTCTTCTGGATGAATCACATAAAACTTACACACAAACACAGTCAACTCGGTGGGCCTGTGTCTGTTTTTTTTTAACCTTATCAACTTTGTAACTATGATATTACTGGGTTTGTGAGCAATTAAGATATAATTAGATGAGGCATGTGCTACTATATCTATATATCTTTATTTTTCCTTTCTTATTTTCTTGAAGAAAGTTTTGTTTTTTCCATTATATTTAAAAATTTACTATATGGAGATGTAATATCTTCTTATTTGTGGTCAGGTTTGCCAATGAAATTGTTGAAGGCATTTAGCATTTTGTGATGGTTTTGAATAAAATGTGGTACATGTGGAGATTTTTTTTTGTAAACTTTTGTATCTACAAAAATGCTTTTTTATGCTGTGATTCCTTGATGCTTCACTATATTTTCCTTTGTTGCATGAACTCTAATAAACAACAGAAAATGCACAGATTTTGGTTTACCAAGGTTAGATCCGTAAACATTGGTTTTGATGGACATTGCACTCTGCTGTTTGTGTTTTATATGAGAATGGTTGTTGGCATTTCAGCTTTAAACTAGTTTTTACCGGTCTACATTTCTGTGGAGTCTTATTGGCCTTTGTCTTTATCACGTGTAACCAGAAAATGTATTCTGGGAATATAATGATTGTCTTCAAACGTTGATGAGTATATTCTTTTTAGAAATCCAGATATTACTAGTTTTGCCTTTTCAATTATTATGGCATTTATCTCCTGGAAATGACAATTATTAATTCAAATATATTTTGTTTATCATTAGATATTTAGGTTCTGTACTAAATAACTGATTTCTTTGCTGTGTTACCTAGCAACCTTATAAAGAGTGTGATATTAGCTACCGTATAAATCAAGATATGGTAATTCCATATTTATTCTAGTTGAAAACATTCTCCAATTATTTAGATCCCATATTTATTTGGAACATCTGCTACAAAACTGTCATAGGCATATACGGTTGTTAAAGGCCATCTAAACCCCCAAATATTTTTGTTTGGTTTGGTTGCTGGCAATTTGATTACATTCTGGAATTTTGAATCTTTTATGGACCTATTTTACAGAATTTGCCAGCTCTGCTTAATTGCTGCAGATGCTAAATTGACACTCTTTCACTTTAATTTATGGATTTCTCTAACTGTAGGATAAACACATTACTGAGAAGTCTAGCTGTGAGTTAAGGACACCATCATTACGACCTGTGAAGGAGAGAAGAGACATAAACTGCCACAGGTGCATCTCACAACCAGGGTCAATCAGGCAGGCTTTAATCCATAAGTACCAATATAAAAAATCACTTTGAGGTAGAACTGATCTTTAAGAAAAATATTTTTTAGCACAGAATTGTATACATAAAAAAACTGTTTTTGAGTTGTTAGGCCCCCTTGGGTAAGATAAGTTTTCAGGTGGAAATACCTAGTTGCAGTTTATATTTTTTAGCAATACATATATTCAGAATACCACATTAGCAGACACAAGGTTGTTAAAAAGTAAACCTGTCGTGAAGGACATGCTTTTTTATCTGGTTGTTTGTGCTGCACCACTGTTTTCGATTCTAACAGGGTCAATGACCTGTAAAAAGTATGTACATCAGAGAAGTCTGTGTAAGAGACTGACGTCCTGCTCTTTATTCCTAATCCAGGTCAATGACTCAAGGTATTAAAGCAAGATGTTTACAGATAGCTAGGCAGATAGTATTTTAAAATGGAGATTAGAAAGATCAGACTCTATGATTTACCAAAAAACTGTTCACTTTGCTAGGGAATTTGTCCCAGAGCTTAGTGAATGTGGTAAAATTTCACTTGGCAAAAAATACCCAATAATGTGCAAGGACAAATAAAAAACTGAATTTTTGCTTGCACATTATTGGATGTCAGCAAAGCTTCACCTTATTCACTAAACCCTGTGGAAAATTTCCTTGTAAAGTGCAATTTTCCTGGCAACTTGAGTAGCCTATTTGCCTTTAGTAAATCAAACTGGTGTTTGCCTTATGACAGATGAGCATGCATTGATGTGCATGCACTACTGCTCCCATTTGTGTGTGTTGAGGTGTATTGCGTTGGGACAGCCCTCAAGGGCTCAAGACAGAAAAAACTGCACCTGCACTATTTTGACGACACAGTGCACCACAATGCAGTGACTATTCACAATGTACATTTTGCTGTTTAGTACAGGTCCTTTTTTTACTTTATATGTGGTTTGGGATATCCTTTAGAATGAGTCACAATGGACCACAATACACATGTACCTGCACATTGTAGTGCATTGCAATAGTGTTACTACAGCTTACATGTGCAAGTCCAGCTTTAAAGCAAATCTGCCTGAAAAAAAAAAAGAATCCTGCAAAAAAAAATAATTTATATTTACACATCCTTCTGCCCAAAGTCTGCTGTATTCATTCTTTTGAAGAGCAAAACTGCTAAAAAGGATTAGTTATATTTGATGCAGTTCTAGGTAAATCAGATGCCTCCACCCCCCACCCTTTGGTTCTATCTGCCATGTATCTTGTATCAATGTACTAGTGTATTGAACCACAGTGTGCAGTTGGGAATGCAGGCACTCAATACAAAAAGGAAACTCCTGCGCAGCTCACAGAGGTTTGCAACTAAAATAAACATAGGTGCCCTATGTCAGTATTAATACGTGCACTTTCCCATAAGCTACACTTATGACATAGCTCCCTTGATCTAAAGCAGGTATGCTCAACCTATGGCCCTCCAGCTGTTGCAGAACTACAAGTCCCATGAGGCATTGTAAGGCTGACAGTTACAAACATAACTCCCAAAAGCAGAGGCATGATGTGACTCACTAACTCAGATGCATACTTATCTGAATCTCATACTTTTTTGCCCCAGCTTTGACTGCATACATGCTTCCTATAGACTGCTATTGGCATATAAAAGGTAGTTTGTTGTACCAAAGTCTATGGAGATAGCTTGCATAGCAGTGGTGATTTTAACAGATCTGTGTAGAGGAAGGGTGTGTGTTATTTTGACAGGGTAGCTATAGAAAAAGGATAATCATACTGTGTTTAACCATTTAAAGTGTTACTAAACCCAGTAATATAAAAAAAGTTCATCTGCCCCCCCCCCCCCCCACACACACACACACACTTATAAATCTTCTTTTCACAATGAAATACTGCCACTATATACCTTTTTGGATGATCTGTATACCACAGTTACATGATAAACTGCACAGTTTCTCCAGTGCTGAGAGTTCAGGTAGGAGGCGATTTCCACTACAGCCTGTATACACACCCACATGTGTGATGTCAATATCATGTGACCTGGCTAGCTCTGAGAACAAGTAAATGTTCTCTCCAGCATAGAAGACACAACTGAGCATGTGCAGGTCGGTTACCCTGCCTGTGTTAGCTGGCCTTCCCCAGATAGACAGTGCAGGAGGGGGAGGATCTGTGCATACAGGATAAAACAACCTTTTTTTTACACAATACAGAGGATTAACCCCTTAAGTTCCACAGTGAGTATAATAAGCATGCTATGCTGCATATACAGACTGATTTTACTGTTGTGGGTTTAGTGGGTTTAGTAAAATTTTAAACCCCCTTCCTAACCAGGCCAATTTTCAGCTTTCAGTGCCCTCACATTTTGAATGACAATTACTCAGTCATGCAACACTGTACCCATATGAAATGTTTGTCCTTTTTCACACAAATAGAGGTTTCTTTTGGTGGTATTTAATCACCAGTGTTTTTTTTTTGCTCTATAAATGAAAAAAAGACTGAAAATTCTGTAAAAAAAATGCATTTCTCTTTGTCTGTTATAAAATTTTGCAAATTAGTAATTTTTCTTCATAAATTTTGGCTAAAATATATACTGCTAGTAAACGTTGGTATAAATAACCAAAATCATTGTATATTACTTGGTCTTTGTGAAAGTTATAGAGTCTACAAGCTATGGTGCCAATCACTGAAAATTGATCACACCTGATGCACTGAAGGTGTGTCTCATTTCTTGAGACACTGACACTGACAAGCCAGGACAGTACAAATACCCCCCAAATGACCCCTTTTTGGAAAATATTTAGTAAGAGGCATGGTGAGTTTTTTAAAGTTGTAATTTTTCCCCACAATTCTTTGCAAATTTTTTTTTTCTTTTTTTTCCTCACAAAATTGTCATATTACCAGGTTATTTCTCTCACATGGCATATGCATACTTGCAACTACACGCCAAAACACATTCTGCTACTCCTCCTGAGTAAGGGGATACCACATGTGTGAAACTTTGGCCACATGCAGATGGGGCATGGATGAGCCATGGATGAGCACTGATGTGGCACAGATGACGCATGGATAATCAGTGATGCGGCACGAATGAGCACTGATGTGGCATGGATTAGGCATGGATGAGCATTGATGTGGCATGGATGAGCACTGATGTGGAATGGATGTGGCACAGACGAGCACTGATGTAACATGGATAAGCACTGATGTGGCATGGATGTGGCATGGATGATCACTGATGTGGCATGGATGAGGCACAGATGAGTACTGATGTGGCATGGATGAGGCATGGATGAGACACAGATGAGCTCTGATGTGGCATGGATGTGGCACGCACGAGCACTGATGTGGCATGGATGTGGCACGGATGAGCACATTCAGCTGAAGCTGTCATTTGGCTATGGCCTGGTCGGCAGGTGGTTAAAGTACTCTTATCCTTTCAATAATCTAGTTATGTGCAAGGCATAATTCAGTTTTTTTCCCAGGAGTAGAAAATGTTTACTTTTTCTACTCTTTTTCTACACTTTTCTACTAAATGAATATTCAATTAGCCCAAACATGCAAGTACTGTATGTTTGGGCTAATTGAATATTCATTTGCAAAGTGAACATTTTCTACTCCTTTAGTACAGGTAATTAGTAATGAAGCTGTTCAGTTAGGATACCCAATTTCATACAGGTCACGCACTGGCACCAGCTGCTGTATGCTGCTAGATACACCTCAGCAAAGCTGATATCCAGACTTTATAGTGCAATGGTCATGTGATATGCAATGTCAGCAGTGCCCCTCCTTCTCAGCCAAACTGCAATGGCATTTGTGTAATTTTCATGAGATGTCTGAGTATATGAGAGAGAGGGAGGAATTAGGAACCAAACTATGTTTGTGCAGTCTGTGGCTACACATATATAAGGCTGTTGCAGAATGGTCTCTGACTCTAGAAAATTCAGGGAATATCTGAATCAGACACCAGAACTAGCAAATTTGACATGTATTAGAATGGTATCATTTTTTAAAATCCCTTTTAAGGCTCCATGCACACTGGGCTTAAAAAACGTCAGTTCCCTTGGCAGAAAAAAAACAATCATAAAGAGCATTTTTGTACAGAGTTTAGATGAGTTCAGGAGAGTTTAGCATTTTTTTCTGCCAGAAAGTGCCAATCAAAAATGCAAACCAGAAGGGTTTTTTTTCTGCCTCTAAACACTGAGCTCAAAATATGCATCTAACTGTTCTGATGTGTATAGACACATAGGATAACATAGAGTTGCATCTACAGGCAAAACTCAAAACTCCTGTAGAAGCAGCATTTTTTATGTCTGTGTGCATGGACCCTAAAAATGGTTATGTTTTAAGGACCACTTTCTTATCATTTAATGACCAATTTAAGGGCAAAAACATCATAATGCAGAGACCACTGACATGCTGTTATTTAATGTGCCATGTCTGTAGGTTTAAAATAAAATTGAGAAGTCACTGGGATTGATTTACTAATGGCAAATAGATTGTTTAATTTGCAAGGGAATTTGTCCCAGAGCTTGAATGTTCTAGAATGTGCTAGAATTTCACTTTACAAATAATATCCAATCAAATGCAAGAAAAAAACAGCATTTTTTCTTGCACATGATTGGATGATGAAAGTCAGCAGAACTTCATTTCATTTACTAAGATCTGGGGCAAATTCCCTTGAAAAGTGCAACTTACCCTGCAAAGTGAACAGTCTGCTTGCCTATAGTAAATTATGTCATAGTTTCTTTGCGGGACAGTTTTTTTTATAGTTTATCCTTAAAATGCCGTTCTACAACATACTGTACTTTATAGATTTAAATGATGATGTATTACTGTATACAGTACGACAATATTAGGATGAATAACAACAGTCAAACTGATTGACTAATTTATGTCACAATATAAGCCCCATATGTCTAGTTTTCTTTTACTGTATTCTCCAAGATACAATTTGTGAAAAAAAAAATACAAGAAGTTTTTTTTTTTTAATTTTATTGATTTTTTCATAAACAAAGTTGTGACTTTTGTATCTGTTTTTAAGTGCAAACATATTTTTCCTTTTCAAAGATTTTATTATTATTTACAGCATATTACCTCTTATCCATATTATAGCATTTAGCAAATTAAAATAAATATTTTCCTTGCTTATACTAACCAATGTAATACATTTGCTACATAGCATGCACCATAACGGTTTATGTATTTAACTGTTCTGTGCTCCCCTGCCTATCTGCCACTAGAACCCCCCTGAATTCTAGTGTAAGTTTTGGCTTTCTAAGGAGTAAAATGTAAACTGGGCCAAGTAAAACAGCCTGAACAGAGGGAGGGTGGTAGTAGGAGAATAACATGTTCCCCATACCCTTAAGCAATATTCACACTGGTGGTAGAGAGCATCTAGGGCCCATGCTTTTTGCTGGCTACCTTTGGCTCTTTTAGCACTTTCTTAGAATGTTGTTGCCAATGGAGACCATTAAACTGAAGTACAGAGGGTGTATTTACATAAAGAGGCATGTTTTTAATGCAGTAAATCTGAAATTTACCAAATATTCACTGCAAGTCAATCTTCCTGGTTCATGTGTTTTTAAAAAAAAGGGCAAGGTTTACCACCAGGTTAACCCTTGCTAGTAAAATCACCAGATAAAATTTAAAGCTGAACTCCAGGGAAAATTAAAGTTAAGAACCCCAAAACATTATATATTTTCCAAAAGCAACTGGTCACACAATAATAGCGCAATGGTTTATCAAACCTGTATTTCCAGGCAAACTAGACTGACGTTAATTTTAGCAAATACAAACAAAATATATTTCTCTATTTTTGGTAAAATTTTAAATAACTTAACCTCTTCAGATCTGGAAGGTTTACCCCCCATGATCAGGCCATTTATTGCAATACGGCACTGCGTTACTTTAACTGACAGTTGCATGGTCGTGCAGCACTATACCCAAAAAAAATTGATGTCTTTTTTTCCCACAAATATAGCTTTCTTTTGGTTGTATTTGATCACCTTTGCGGTTTTTATTTTTTGCGCTATAAACAAAAAAAGGCAGACAATTTTGAAAAAAAACAAAACAATATTTTTTACTTTCTGCTACAAAACACATCCAATAAAAAAATGTAAAAAAAATAATTTCTTCATAAATTTAGGCCAATATGTATTCTGCTACATATTTTTGGTAACAAAATCCCAGTAAACGTATATTAATTGGTTTGCGCAAAATTTATAGCTTCTACAAACTAAGGGATATACTTATGGAATTTTAGATTTTTTTACTAGTAATGGCGGTGATCAGCGATTTTTAGGTGGACAAATCTGCCACTAAGTGACACTTTTTGGGGTCCAGTGACACCAATACCGTGATCAGTGCTGGCAAAATGCACTTTCACTGTACTTATGACACTGGCAGGGAAGGGGTTAACATCAGGGGCGATCAAAGGGTTAAATGTGTTCCCTGGGAGTGCTTGCTAACTGTAGGGGGGTGCTTTGACTGGGGGAAGACAGAGATCCATGTTTCTGCTTAGCAGAAACACAAGATCTCCATCTTCCCCTCTAAAAGAATGGCAATCTGCCTTGTTTAAATAGGCAGACCGCCATTCTGCTTCTTTCGGTAACGATCGCTGGGTGCCCGGCAAGCATCGGGTCAGTCAGACCCGCTGATTGGCTCCTGCTGTGTCCAATCACAGAGGGAGTAGGCTGGCAGCGCACGCGCATGCCTTAGACTTGGCATTAGAGGTCACGTACAGGTACGTGATTTCACGCTAAAAGGCCGCCTTGTTGCAGTAAATGTATGTGGGGCGGTCCAGAAGCGGTTAAACAGATACTAAACATGTCAAGCCCTAAACTTGCATGTGGCTGCGAAGTCCACAGTAACCAAAATTGTCCACAAGCAATGCTTTAAAAGTCTTTACAGGTCAGCAGTTTAGAATTAAACATGAATGATAAGCCTAGAATTATTGCTCCCATGCCATTGTGCATTGCAATACCTAATATGTGTATTGTAGTCATCGTTTGCGTATGTAGGTGCATCACTAACACTAAAAGCTATAGCAGTTGCTGCTGACGTAGACCTTATTAAAGCAGGAAACTAAATGAATAAATCAACATGGATTTGGATACAATTTAATAATTATCACATAAAAGAAACTTGTATGGCCAACTGCCTTATTAAGTTTATAAATAAACATAAAATTATTTTCCTTACTTACCATTTGTACTGTGTGGATAAAAACAATTACATAAATTAACTGAATCATTGATTTTCTGTTTTTGTGTTTGGTAATATATCAGTATCTACAAATATTTGTCACATTTCTTTCTATTACCTAGCACACTGTTTTCTGCTTACAGCCTGAAGTTGAAACGTGAAATTAATTTTGTATACATTTCTAAATAGGCAGCATATTCCTCATGCATGTGTAAGAGTGTGGAAAATAGGAACTTGCTATGGAAATTTTTCAGTTGCGTATATATATTTTTCCATTCCTGTGTATGTCTCCATCTAAGCGTTGAGTCAAAGTAATTGTTTTATGTAAGGTTATTTTCAGAATTGAATAGAAAGTGTTATTAAGAGCAGCAGTGTAACACTATCAATGCTGTTCGATAGTTCCAAAGATAAAACATATAAAAAATAAAAATAAAACTACTAACATTAAATGACTTTTTCTTGTGCCTTCATTATATCTACTGTATGCTCAGGATGAAAATCACACAATGATTAGTAATAAAAAGGATTCTCCATCATTCAGCATAGACTATTCATAAGACCTCTTTCACACTGAGGCGTTTTTCAGGCACTACAGCGCTAAAAACAGCGCCTGTAAAGCACCTGAAAAAAGTCTCAGCTGCACTTTTACACTGGGGCGCTGTGCTGGCAGGGCGTCACAAAAAATCCTGCCAGCAGCTTCTTTGCAGCGGTGGAGGAGCTCCTCCAACGCTCCTCCCCATTGAAAACAATGGGGCAGCGCAGCTATACTGCTGGCAAAGCAGTACTGCAGCGGCGTTTTGCGGGCGGATTTGACCCCTTTATGGCCGCTAGTGGGGGGTTAAAACCACCCCGCTAGTGGCCAAATAGCGCCACTAAAACGCCGCTAGTGCCACTAAATAGCACCGCTTTATTGCTGATGCCCAGGGCGGTTCGGTGTGAAAGGGGTCTAAATAATAAGAAATGCATCAATGTATGTTAGTATTTTTTTATATTAGTAGCACATCAGCACTTTATATTGTTGCACCAATGTATGTTTTAGTATGTTAGGTGTGTATATAGAGAGTTAACATTAGTGCTGCACTCATTAGGAAAGTGTTTGTGTTAAGGACAGGATGAGAGGTTCAGAGCATCAACAGCTCCAAGATTCTATCATTACAAGGTACCTTTAACCCTTTCACGACTAAGCCTATTTTTGAAATTTGGTGTTTACAAGTTAAAATCCATATTTTTTGCTAGAGATTGTTGCAATATTTTATATCACACGGTATTTGTGCAGTGGTGTTTTAAACCCAACTTTTTGGGAAAAGGGACACTTTCATGAATTAAAAAAAAAACAGTAAAGTTACCCCAATTTTTTTGTATAATGTGAAAGATGATGTTACACCGAGTAAATAGATACCAAACATGTCACGCTTTATAATTGCACGCACTCGTGGAATGGCGACAAACTATGGTACCTAAAAATCTCCATAGACGACGCTTTAATTTTTTTTATGGTTACCAGGTTAGAATTACAGAGGAGGCCCAGTGCTAGAATTATTGCTCTCGCTCTGACGATCATGGCGATACCACACATGTGTGATTTGAACACCGTTTACATATGCGGGCGCAACTTCAGTATGCGTTTTCTTTGCTGCGCGAGCTAGCGGGGACAGGGGCGCTTTAAAAATGTTTTTCTTATTTATTTTATTTATTTTTATATTAATAAATTGTGTTTAAAAAAAAAAAAATTTGATCACTTTTATTGCTGTCACAAGGAATGTAAACATCCCTTGTGACAGTAATAGGTGGTGACAGGTACACTCTGTGGAGGGATCGGGGGTCTAAAAGACCCCCGATCCCTCCTTTGCACTTTAAAGTATTCAGATCACATTTTCCATGGTTCTGAATACTATATATTTTTTTAAACAGGCGTCATTGACAGCCGAGTAAACGGGAAGTGACGTCATGACGTCGCTTCCATGTTTACTATTAGGAGGCTGGAACAAAGCCGATCACGGCTTCGTTCCAGTCTGTCCCTAGCCGCCGGAGGCAGCGGATTGGTCATCGGGCCTCCCGATGGAACGGGAGGCCCGGTAAGAGTGGTGGGAGGCGGCAGGAGGGGGATTGTCCCCTCCCGCTCCTCCGGTATTACAGCCAAGCGGCTTTTAGCCGCATCGGTTGTTATACCAGGAAAGCCGATCGCCAGCTCTAAAAACAGTACCGGGATGATGCCTGCAGCTGTGGGCATCATCCCAGTATAACCCCCGAAAGCCGAGTATGCACATCTGCGTACGCTCTGCGGGAAGGGGTTTAAAACAAAGGCTGCTACTCATGATTCATGACCTTCTGGTAGAATAGTAAGATATGTGTCTGTTTGAAAAGAATTATGCATAGCATCACATTCAGTGTTGGCCTCTAACATTGAGACGTATTTTTGTATAGTACATTGTCCTTTGTCTGCAGCAAGAAATGAGAGATTTCAAGATAGAAATAGACTGTTTAACCATTTAGAGGTACAATACATGTGGCTGTAGTGAATGCTTCAAGGGTTAGTGTTCTAGACCTCCATTGAGAATTCTCACTTTAGTGTAGGTGTAGTAACTAACTCGATAGTAAAAATAGACATACAATTGCAAAACATACATAAGGCAGATCAACTGTAGTGAATATTTTGGAAGTATAAATGCCCATAGCTATTTACACAGTCATTCCTGGTCATATGCTGCCCAGATCAGCATTTTATTTTTTTGATAGGGGAAGGGGGTGAGTATGGTCAAATGTTTCCAATTAGCTGCAAACAGGAAGCCTGCATGACATGACCATGGCTGTCAATGGCTGTTCACATGTTATCGTTAAAGGACTGTTTACCTGCAGCTAGGGACAGATAAGTGACCTGTTACTCCATGGTTTGCATCCACGGCTGCTCATCATTACATAGTTAGTCAGGTTGAAAAAGGACACACGTCCATCTAGTTTAACCATTTAAAAAGGAAAAAAAAGGAAATTAACAGAATAAATAAATAGAAAACCTCCATATACAAAATCCTATACCCACAGTTTATCCAGAAGAAGGCAAAATATAAACACTTATAGTATATAAAGTGTCTGTCCCTTAACAGCAGGTATTCACTCCATGTGCAATTAAGGATAGCTGTGAAGCTTCTGAGCCTGTCATTGATTTGTACAGGCTGAGAGGAAACACCTAGCCATGCCCGCCACAGATACTGATCTGGGTGGCGTAAAGCCAGGAATGGCTGTGGGAATGAGTATGTAAAGTATCTAAAGCAATTTAGAGAGGGCTTAGAACCCCTGTTAGGATATTTTTCTTTCTGTAACCCTGTTAGTGAGTTTTACTCTTACAAATTCTTTATTATTATCACAGGAACTGAAAATGTACAATTTTTAGTGGTCACCAGGACAGGAATTAAGGGGAAATCATCTAATGGGGACTTTTGTTTAAGTGACAGTTGTCTATGATGGCATTTCCCTCACAAGTAAACACGTGAAAAGTTCTAATGGAAGGTTTCATATTTTGAGAGTTAGAAAGAAGATCATAAAGTATTTTGAAGTGTTAAATCATTTAGAGGTGCAATGCATGTAGCTTTAGTGACAGCGTCAAAGATTTGTGTTTTAGACTTCTGCTTAACAGCTTCCAGACCGCCCACCGCACATTTATTGCGGCAGGGTGGCCCGTCTGCACGAAACAACGTACCTGTACATTGTTCTTCCTTCTGGGTCTGGGGCGTGCTCATGCTCTGCCAGTCATTGACAGGAGAGGCAGACCAGTGTTCTGTCGGAAAGGAATATGGAGATCTTGTGTTTCTGCAAAGCAGGAACAGATCTCTCTCTTCCTCTAGTTAAGCCATCCCCACACAGTAAGAAAGCACTCCCTAGGAGCACACTTAACCCTTTGATCATCCCTGATGTTAACCCCTTCCCTGCCAGTGTCATCAGTACAGTGACAGTACATTTTTTAAGCACTGATCACTGTATTGGTGTCACTGGTCCCCAATACAGCGTCCAATTTGTCTGCCTCAATGTCACAGTCCCGCTAAAAATCGCTGATCTCCGCCCTTACTAGTAAAAAAAATGCCATAAAAATACCCCATAGTTTGTAGACGCGATAACTTTTGCACAAACCAATCAATATACGCTTATTTGGATTTTGTTTACCAAAAATATGTAGCAGAATACATATTGGCCTAAATTGATACAGACATTTGATATTTTACATTTTTATTGGATATGTTTTATAGCATGTTTTGTTTATAGCGCAAAAATTTTAATCCGCACAGGTGATCAAATACCACCAAAAGAAAGATCTATTTGTTTGGGTACAGTGTTGCATGAACGCGCAATTGCAGTTAAAGCAATGCAGTGCTGTATCGCAAAAAATGGCCTGGTCATGAAGAGGGTGAAACCTTCCGGGGCAGAAGTGGTTAAAATGCAATTCCCTACTCATTCTAAAATAAAAAAATGTTTATATATATGTATGTACCTATTCATTTAATAGGTAAAATTAAAGCACTCATTGAGACTTAATGCACTTTGAACATACTGTTTCATGACATACATTATTCATTTTCAGTCCAGGTTAAAAATGTAAAATGTATTTTATGAGTCACCTTTTTAATGGATTATAAACTTAACCAGTGGCAAAGCAGTCTGGCTGCTTACGGGGTGACTGTAAGTTTTTATTTGGTTAAATATCCAAACATTTTGCTCCTAAGCCAAATATCCAAATATTGGAGAAAACAAGAGAAACTGTTATATGGTGACACTAGGACATGCATTATGTCTTAATTTCAAATATTTTTTTTTTTTTTTACTTATAGAGTGGAGAATGAATCTTTTGTTATGCATTTTGTTACTGTATGTGACCTCTTTGGTGGGATTTCTCCTACTTCTCCTTGTGGTCAAAAGCAAACAATGGAGACCCTCTTCCCTTAAGGCTTGGTTCACACTAGTGTGGGCCTTGCAGCCCGCATTTGCTCGGACACGGCAGCCCATTCATTTGAATGGGCTGCTGTGCTGCATTAACTGCAGAAAAAAGGTGCATGAACCTTTTTTAAAAACATAACTGCAAGGAAACGGCATGGTCGTTTTGACCATGCCGTATCCTTGCAGTTCCCATCACCTGTGTTCATGCTGTGGGCTGTGATGAGTGGCAGAATGAATGGCAGCTCCAAGCCTCGCAAGAGCATCGTGATTCAGCTGCAGGTGGAGGCGGGTGTGGGAATTGATGTGAACGCACAGTGTGGGCTAGTGTGAACCTAGCCTAAAAGGAACGCCGACTTCAGTGCATTTTTATATGTTCTAAATCCTCCTCATGCTATTAAGAACCAGAAAAAAGCAGGAACAATGGGACCTGGAATACCTGGCTGTTGCCAGTTTGGTTTAAAGCTTCTGGCTATCTTCTTATATATGGGTAGATTTGGATAAAATAAGCAAAATCTTCTACTTATCAGAACTTAGACCTTGTAGTGAATTTTAGTATCTTTGAAATTCTGACTTATCATAGTTGTTAAGCCCAAGACAATGTTCAACATTAACAAATGCAAGGGGATTGTGTGAATTTGAGATTAAGAATTAAGGAAATCATTCTGTTTTCCACTAATGATAAATGCCATTCCTTATCCCATTTGCATTTATATCAGACAGAGGGTGTATAATAAAATAAGCAGTTTGTCATTAAAATAACATTGCTGGGGGAGAAAATGGGCTAGAGCATATTCAAAGAAACTTGTTGGATTTTTTTCATGATGCATCAAGCAGCTGCTCTTGGTGTTCCCAAAGTAATTTAAAAATTACCATCACGCATTGTTTATTCTCAAGGTTAATTTGTTATCTTGTCAAAATATTAAAAGTTACATTGGAGAAATTCTGCTTGCTATTAAAACTGACCCAGGAAAATTCAGCTTCCATCATTTTCACATACAAATAACTCACTTAACACGCACTAAAACATGAGCGCTGAGAAGGAAAATCAACATATACAGTATATAGCTAAAAGATTGAGAAATGCAAGGATAGGAGAACCTATAGTGGCATTCTTTGACCCTACATTTTGGGATGTATAACATGTGATAGAGGGCCAAGGTCACCTCTAATATTTGTTTTTCAGTTTTCAGTAGATGTCACACTTTAAAATATTACAAGAGCTGCTTATTTAAACTGCTGCTTTATACAGATTTTGAATTGTCCATAGCAACAAATCAAATCTTCACTTTAGTTTGATAACATGCCTTGGCATAATGATTCTGTATCAAATTAGTTTATTCAGGCAATACAAGTGCAGTTCTTTTGTTTTTTTATTTGTTTTTCTATGAACAGCTCCTGTGAAGTAATTACTATATATGTCTTTTTTTCTACCCTTCTGACTGTTTTTCAATCCCATCATACAAAATTTTTGAAATATTTGTTACCTTGTTTACCACATATACGGCTACATATTAGGATGCTAATATTCATAATAGTCCACTTGTTCAGTATCAACGTTTTTGCCCTTGCCAAACAAACAAAAATATAACACAGTAAGGTCCAATATCAATATGTTGGTTCATACATATAAGCACTTTTAAAAAACAAAAAAAGCAGCCTAACTAAATACATTTAACAAACAAATCGTGTTGAGCATTGTTCAGTTATCATTAACAATCTATAGGATTACTAATTTGGTAATCTGAATACATTGTAATTTAGTTACTTGCCATTTCTAGGCATATACTACTAGAGAAGAGAAGGTAAAGCATGTAATTCGGGCATCACTTGGAACAGTAGGTTTATCTAACAGTATGGTGCTGAGGGTGCTCATGATTGTTGGAAGCAACTGTATATGCAGAAACAGATTTTCTCACAAGCTGTAAAATCCCTTTGCAACCAATAGACATAAGGAAACAAAGCTCTCAGCATGCATATGCTCCATTATTAGGTGATTAAATCTCAAAGAGTATTGTAGCTACAGTGTGTAAGTTATTTGAGGATGGACAGATGTATGACTGCTCATTTTTTCTTGGTGAGACATCTGTCTGTGTATTAGCAGCCCAACGGGGCTTTATTTGAACTTTGCAACTTTAGGCACACCTGAACAAAGTGCATTTTTCCACATGCTCTGCCCCTTGTTGTATGTGATAATGTTATATATGTTTTTTAACTGTGAGAAATAAAAGCCTTCTGACTCGTATCGACATACCCTGCACCCTCTTCCCCTTTTTAATTCTCTTCCAGAGAAAGTTTCCTGAAGTGGCTAGGAGAGGAACATCTAATATGTAAAAGGTTTTTACAATTAGTATATTTTGAGGCTTGGTATTTCCCATTATAATTTCAACTGCTCTATGCACTTGCCAAAAATCTAACATTATGGTAAACTTAGCCCTGCAGTCACAATATACTGCACTCTGCAATCATTGCTGGTTTATGCGTTAACTACAGCTACAGTAACATTATCCTGCAAACTGCAATCTTGCCTAAATATTTTTCAGATCTGTGTTCCTCTGTGTGTTGGCACGCTTTGGTTTTCCTTCATACCTTTCCTTACTTAACTTACCCATTTCTTTCCATTTTCCATCATTCCAAACATATGCCATTTTCTAAGCTATCACAGAATACATTTTCAATCTCTTCAAATGCCTTTGTAGTTAAAAAATCAGCCTGGCAATTCTCAGGACTGTTTTCTTGTAATCCCATATATTTCATGAAACAAATATAATAGTTTTCACATAAGATGAAATGCATGGTTTAGGATTGATTTTCATATTTTTCAGATGCCCTAGAGTATAACTTACAGAATATATTCTAGTAATGCTAAGAGCGATCTTTATCTAGAATAATTATAGCTGTTAGAGATATGTAAACATGAAAACAGTATTTCACATACACTTAAGGTATTTCATAAATAGCATCTATATTTTATGAAGTATAAGACAGTTCAAATAGATTGCATAATGCCTAAATTCAAAGCAATGGCGCAAAATACATTTGAGAGTCAGAAAGGCAGTCTAAAATTTTATGCCAGCTTATTAAATATTAATTTGTACATCCTGGTAATAAACCTGTTTAAATAGGAGAATATATATATATATATATATATATATATATATATATATATATATATATGTATATATATATATATATATATATATATATATATATATATATATATATATATATATATATATATATATATATATATATATACACACTATATTATCAAAAGTATTGTGACACCTGCCTTCACACGCACATGAACTTCTTTAATGTCATTCCAGTCTTAGTCCCTAGGGTTCAATATTGAGTTGGCCCACCCTTGGCAGCTATAACAGCTTCAACTCTTCTGAGAAGGCTGTCCACAACATTTAGGAGTGTGTCTATGGGAATATTTGACCATTCTTCCAGAAGCACATTTATGAGGTTAGGCACTTATGTTGGGCGAGAAGGCCTGGCTCACAGTCTCCACTCTAATTCATCCCAAAGGTGTTCTATCAGGTTGAGGTCAGGACTCTGTGCAGGCCAGTAAAGTTCCTTCACCCCAAACTCGCTCATATATGTCTTTATGGACCTTGCTTTGTGTGCTTGTGCACAGTCGTGTTGGAACAGGAAGGGGCCATCCTCAAACTGTTCCCACAAAGTTGAGAGCAGGAATGGTCCAAAATGTCTTGGTATGCTGATGCCTCAAGAAATCCCTTCACAGGAACTAAGGGGCCGAACCCCTGAAAAACAACCCCACACCTTAACCCCCCTCCACCAAATGATTTGGACCAGTGCACAAAGCAAGGTCCATAAAGACGTGGATGAATGATTTTGGGGTGGAGGAACTTGACTGGCCTGCACAGAGTCCTGACCTCGACCCGATAGAATACCTTTAGGATGAATTAGAGCGGATATTGCGAGCCAGGCCTTCTCATCCAGCATCAGTGCCTGAACTCACAAATGTGCTACTGGAAGAATGGACAAACAAGCCCATAGTCACACTCCTAAACCTTGTGGACAGCCTTCCCAGAAAAGTTGAAGCTGTTATAGCTGCAAAGGGTGGGCCAACTCAATATTGAGCCCTACGGACTAAGATTGGGATGACATTAAAGTTCATGTGCATGTAAAGGCAGGTGTCCCAATACGCTTGACAATATAGTGTATATATTATACACATTAATTATATATATATATATACATATGTATGTGTATATATATATATATATATATATATATATATATATACACACACACAGTATATACCTTATCTCCCCACCTTACTACCACTTTGTTGTAAAAAAGAAAACAGTAGAGTGGTGGGCATCTAATTATACATTTTATTCTAGAAACAGCCCTAGTTATAATATAATATATATATATTTATTTATTTATATATAAAATGAGCTTTGAAGAAGTCGTTCTAGACGTAAAGTATAGAGCAGAGCTTTTCTAGACATCAGTCCAGAACAGAGTCTAAGTGTAAAATACTTGTGCGCTGCTATGGGCCTCAGAAAACAACCAAAACTAATAAGCACAAACTACAAATGTACAAGTAAAGTACAAACAGATGCAACCATTAGCTAGTGACCTAAACACTCCAAAACAATTAATAATAAGAAAAAATGGTGCGCTAGTTCAAAAAAAGAATCATATGCAGCAGAAGCAAAACAAATATAGATTAATAATTACCCTTCATTTCCAAATATTATAAACATATAAATACAATAAATATGTCTAATGTGATAAAGTGCTCTAATCAAAAACAAATATTCATAGGGTTGGACATGAAAATGAGTCCCAAGTAATAAGTGCATGTACATCAAAGGTGATGAGATTTGAAAATCAAGTGCTCAATAAACAATTCCTGAAAATTGTGATCACAATTGCTTCCACCTTCCAGACATCCACCAGGAGTGTGCCCCAGCAGCTTACCTTAAGAAAAGACAAGAGCGGGTCTAGCAGCGCTTTGGTATGAAGATCCTTTAAAGCAGATCATGTTCCACTCTCCTCTTCTCTTCTGCATCAAAAACCACAGCAGATCTGACAGGGATTTAACTGGTTCCCAACCGGCTCACGCAGATATAATGCGGCAGAATGGCTCTCCTGGGCGAAACCCCGTATGGGTACATCCTACCCTTTTTCGGCCACCAGAGGGCACACGCCCACTGCACGGCGGGGGATCCGATGCATATGGCCAGCTTTATGTCTGTAAACACACAAATCCATGTGCTGTCAGAGGAGAGGAGCCATATCGTTTATTCCTACTAAGTAGGAAAAACATTATGTCTCCTCTCCTAGTCACTGCCATCCCCACACAGTTAGAACACACTGAGGGAACACACAATTAACACCTTGATCACCCCCTAGTGTTAACCCCTTCCCTGCCAGTGACATTTACACAGTAATCAGTGCATTTTTATAGCACTGATCGCTGTTTAATTGTCAATGGTCCCAAAAAAAGTGTCAAAAGTGACGATCTCTCTGTTGCAATGTCACAATACCACTAAAAATCGCAGATCACCACCATTACTAGTGAAAAAAAATATATAAAAATGCCATAAAAATGACAGAAATCTTTCCCATAGTTTGAAGATGCTATAACTTTTGCGCAGACCAATCAATATATGCTTATTGCAATTTTTTTTACCAAAAACATGTAGAAGAATATATATTGGCCTTACCTGATAAATTTGTTTGTTTTTTTTAAATTGGGGATATTTATTATAGCAAAATGTAATTTTTTTTTCGAAATTGTCACTCTCTTTTTGTTTATGGCGCAAAAAATAAAAACCGCAGAAGTGATCAAATACCACCGAAAGAAAGCTCTATTTGTGGGGAAAAAAAGGACGCAAATTTTGTTTGGGTGCAGAGTCGCATGACCAGTCAGTTAAAGTGATGCAGTGCCAAATTGTAAAAAGTGCTCTGGTCAGGAAGGGGGTAAAATATGGATCCCTTATGGAAAATCACATTCCACTCTCCTCTCCTCTCTTTATAGCATAAACCCAGGGATATGGTATGTGGTAAGTTATTGAGGATAAACTTCCACTATGCTGTATTAATTCTCCTCCTCCTATCTACTCCACTCAAAGGCCATACAAAACAAATGAGATCTCCATAGTGCAATAATTTCATAAAAGCAGTAATTTTATTGTAACATAGTAACTTACATCTAGGATAAAAAGAAGCAACATCGATAAATTCAAAACTTCCGGTCGCGGCCGCGACCAGAAGTGACGTCACCAACTCCCCTCAGAGTGGAAGATTTAATGTGTAATAGCCACAGCTCAATCTGTCTATGAACCTGAGCTGTCAGTAGGATATCACAGAGTGCAGTGAGCCACGGGAATACTTCACTCTGAGTTTTGATGTTTTGTTTCAACTTTACCTTGATTTCTGAGTGCAGTTTTATTGTTTGAATAAGTTTGTTAAAATCCCTGCAATGTATATAGAATATCCAGAGGGAAATGTTTTTTTTTTTCAGCAAAAGTGGTTACTCTTGATGCATTCACATTGTTGTGATGTGGACTGACATGTGGATGAACTATTTATAAGTGGTCACTGTATTTATGCATACACACACCAGTTTTTCAGTTATTTGAGAATCCTTATATGTTATTACTATATAAGTATATATGATGTTTATTGTAATTTTCACTTTTTGATTCACATCTTGGAAGATTTGTTAGCACAGCACTTTAGGTATTGTAAGTTTATGAAAGTCGGTAGCTTTGCATCCTGCTTTCATTTTTATATCTACAAATAGATGGGTGCGAAGAGATTTGAATTTTTTGATTTTGAGTTTAGATGTATGGCTGTAGCTGGTAGGGGAGAGGTGACTATATGGTTGTGAGTGGAGGCAGGTTGAGTCGAACAAGGGATCTTACACTAAAGCAAATTATATTACAAAATGTGCAGTATACTGCTGTATGGGATTTTATAATACTAAATTCAGATCTATCATACCCCTCAAAGCATACAATGGGCAGTAGAGGGAAGAAAGAACAATTAAATAAATAGAACAGGGAAAAAAATGTTTGTATGCTTGGTGTGTTTTAGCATTTTCATAATGATGACCTGGTCCCATTGCTAAAAAGGAAAAGTAGAGAAGACCTTTTTTTTTTAAATCAGACACTAAAGATTTGTTTGTTGGAATCAATTCAAGAGAGAGAGTTTTTCTTTTAAAGAGATAATTCTCAATTTCCCCTCAGTCCCTCGTAGTCCACAATTTTATCTATATGTACTAAAGAATATAAAATGAAGAAGGTACAAATAAGGTGAGTGTTTACCATTTTAATCTTGATGTTATATGAATCATTAAACTAAACACCACCAAGAAGAGAAGAAGACTCATTATGCGAATCACTTGAAAAAATTACCAAAAAAAAAGGCTGCATGCAAGTAAATGCTCTCAATAGATAATGTCAATTTTAATTAAATATTAGGTAGACATTTCCATCTCTATTTCTTACCGGGGTGTAGATACTTTGTTCCTTTTAGTTCCTAGTTTTATGTAAATTGTCCATCAACCTGTTGCAAAAGCAACAGTTTCTCTTCTAAAATAATCATGTGCTATAAAGCTCAGTAAATCTATTTTAAGCATCCCTGTACAGAAAAATTATTTGAAAAATGGTTCTTTCATTCAATAGGTCTTGTTTCTGATAGGTAATTTTAGTTAAATATACCTTCTGGCAAAAGATTATACATGTGTGTTACTTTCCCGCACAAAACCCTGAGCCACAGTTTGTCAGCACTATTTCTAAAAATCAATTTCAGTTTACTTTAATGAGTATGGTATCTAGGAACCTCTGGTTAATGACTAGAAATATCCATCAGTGTCTTGGGTTATCCATCTGTTCTGCCACTGCACTTACCTTAATTAGTATGGCTTGAAATTCCTCTTGCTTTTTAAATAGATTAGCAAGAGTACAAGTCATCTGTGCATGACCCTAAGAAAAAGGGACACAATACAATATTCTTACATTTGTAATTCCTCTAATACCACAGGTCAGTTCATATGATTAACACAGGCTTTCTGGCTTGCTTAAAATCATGACATTTAGTTGGCTGTCTATGGATGTATCCGAAGGGAATCATATGGGTAATGATGCTGAAAGACAAGGAAAGATTGGGCATGTGTCATTAAAATGACAATATGGCCTTATACAAACATTTACTGGATGTATGGTCTTGTATGAAAGCATTTGTTTTAATAACTAATGTGTTGAGTTTAGCCAATGTGGTATTATGTTCATGAAAGGAATTCATTATTCCTTCACATGCTTACAGTTCTATGTTATTTCAATTTAGTGCAGACTGTGTGTAGAGACAATTTACAAAAAAACTAAAATGAACAAGTATCTACACCCAGATAAGAGATAGTAACTTTTTTTGTTTATATCATCTTATATTACCTTCTTAAAATCCAGCAAAATGTTTCCCAATTAAAATACCGAAGGCAATAGTAGATCAGCATTGGCCCAAGATGCAAGGTTCATTCAAGCCACTCAAAGGGACAATATTAACTGAAATCATATTGATCAGGATTCACTGGAGATCAGTGTTTATAAAGCCAAAAGGGGTGCAGGGGATTATGTGGCAGGGGAGGAGAGTTAGAAATTCAGTGTTGAGAATTTTCTTTCAAAATCTCCAAGAGATATTGTAAGCAGGTTGTTTTTTCTGGATGTCAACTGTATACAGTAGGCGAGAGGAAGAATGGCTTCTTGAGAACTTTCTCCATGGGAAAAATAAGATGATGCCCTTGCCTTAAAGTACAAGCCCTGTGCAGAGACAATGTGGATCTCTAGAATGGAGAGCAAGGTGGACAAGCATAAACCCTATAAGTTCCCCAAAACTGAATTTGTAGATTAAATTACCAACATAGGTAATCCTAAACAGCTGACTAGCCAATCTTTAAAAACTTCTTAGCATGAGCTTGCACAGAAGACAAAGGGCACACATTTTTTTTCTCTACTGTATATTGTCGATGTGGCCTATACCCTTTCACTTTTCTGTAAATTAACTTATTTTCAAGGATAAACCAAAGTGATCATGTAAACAATACCTTTTTTCCCTATGCAATATGTTCAGATGGATCATGTACTTATACAGTACACATTTATATGATTTATCATGCACTTACTAAAAGCTGGTAAAATATGAGAAAAACAAGTTCAGTTGCATGTTATGGGCAGTTATTTATAATGATGCCTTTTGTTTTACAAAAGCGTTTATTAAGGATTTTTGTTTTTTATACAGCATGTTAGAACAGTACAGAATATAAAAACTTAGTCAAAAAAGCTAAAAAAGAGTGGGCCAATAGGCCAAATGTTCACAAGGAGTAACCAAGACAGAGAGGTCTGTACTGTAGCAGCAACATATATTTGAATAGCAAGATTATATCCCTTCTCTATGGGTCTGCTCCTCATGTGTGACTACTATGACCACCAAAAAAGAGAGAGGATGAAATGAGAGGAAAAAGAAAAAAAGACCAGACTACCACTACACCTTTTTGAGCATTCTTTTATTTATGATGCAGAAGAAAGGGCAGTTATGAGACAATTGTAGAAAGGAGATGCCCACTATAGAGCTTACAAAAGAAATAAGCACAATATATACATATCATTCCCTTTTTTGTTTTTACTTGTTCAGTACAATAACTTAGATCATATACATCTGAATGTAAACTTACTAGTTTGCTAGTGATTTATATGGCTCCAAAATGTGTCACAACAAAGTAAAATCTGCTGGGACAATGAGACTTGAAAATAGGTCCTGATTCACCAAGTACACTTCCCCAAACATTTCTATATTCAAAATGTACAGTTATTCTTATTAATACAAGTTCTGCTTCCAAAGTGAAATGTGTGCTAAAGATGTGTTTTTGACCACATGATCTCGAATGGATATTAGAGATCATTACTGTACATTCAGTACAGTAATTGTGTTGAATTTGTGTATTGTGTTTGTGTAAGTTGTGTAATGTGTCAGTTGCTTTTAAAATATTATCAGGCTGCAGTGCAGGGTCAGTTTTGCTCACCCAACCAACTGTCCATTTTACTATCTAGTTGCAGAATAAACTAAATGTGAACATAAGGAAGATAAGGCAAGGAAGTCAGATTAAACACCACATCCCAATTTTAGTTCTAAAACATAGAGTAGGGGGGGTAACAAACCCCCGGACTTTATCGGTGTTATGAGTAGAGAAAGTATGAAAAGTTGAACAATCAATAAAATTAATTATTTTATTACAAAAGTAAAAAAACATGAGGAGATTAAACCATCCATATCACGAATTGTATGTTCCATTGAAAAGCACATATACAGACACTACCACTCAACATATTTTGCTTTCTGATGCTTCTTCAGGAGATTTAGGTGGCATGTATAATATGCTACGGATAACAAGAGAGACAGGAATGAGACCTCATGTTGGTTGTTTTGATCAAAAAAAGAAAAAAACAAATAAATCAAAACTATGAATATTGGCATAACAGAAGTATGCAGATAATCAAAAAGTACATTAATAGTCAAAATGAAGCAGTAATACCAAAAATATGTTAATGTAGGAAAAGATGAACCTTACCCAGACTGCACAAAGCTACATAAAAAACTTGATTTGAAATGGAAAATTTATATGTTTCATATAGATTCAGAGTACCCCACCTAGAGGTTTGTTTTCATGTGGTTGCAAAAGGAAATGCATTTTGACATACATATTACTGAGAAAGAAGAAGGTATATAGGAAAGGAATTGAGTATTGATTATTGATATTCAAAAGATTTTTAAAAAAACAGACACAGAAATGAAACTAAAAACAATAACGTATGAGTTACCTCAAATAGATATTGAAGGGATAGAATCAATATTAATGTCCTGCTGGTTAATAGTCAAATCCAGCATGAAAGATACATCTAGAGAATGTGCCAGCTGGAATATAGATGAAGCATATGCAGCTGGACCAACTTAGGCCTAGATAACACTTATTCAAATAATGCACGTAGCTGAGAGAATCTGAAAAGTCATAAAAACAGAGAAACTACACTGAGTATCAAGAAAAATTAATATCTTAATCTGATACTTAGAAAGCAAATGCCGAGCAGTGACTTACCTAAATTTGAAAACTCGAGTGTATATAGAGATGTGGGAGAGTTGTTAGCTCTCCCACTTGCAAGGCGCCTCTGACAGATCGTTGTGGTGGATAGCCGCATTCTTATAGTCCTCCTGTCGCGGCGGCGTCTGACATCACCGCCAGGACGTGGACGTGCAGTGAAGATGCCGATGCACATGCACCAGGTCTAAAAAAGGGCACGCTAAATGCGAAGCTGACACCGTAACATATAGAGACGAAGACGTCTATATGTGACAGTGTCGGCTTCGCATTTAAACTAAAAATAAAACTCCCTCCTCCTCTTTCTTAATTGTAAGAGGAAGGGGAGGGCTCACAGATGTAAACATTACACTGTTTACATCATACGATCGATGTGATAGCGAATCACTGCAATCACTTGATACACAGCTACTCGGACCAGCTCTGTACACAGTGTCTGTAAACAGAGTGGTCCAAAGATGGACATTAACTGGTACAGCTTGCCAGCAAGGGCTGTTTCCAGAATAAAATGTATAATTAGATGCCCACAACTCTACTGTTTTCTTTTTTACAACAAAGTGATAGTAAGGTGGGGAGATACGGTATATACTGTGTGTATATATATATATATATAAAAAAGTGAGTACACCCCTTACATTTTTGTAAATATTTTATTATATCCTTTCATGTGTCAACACTAAAGAAATGACACATTGCTACAATGTAAATTAGTGAGTGTACAGCTTGTATAATAATGTAAATTTGCTGTCCCCTCAAAATAACTCAACACACAGCCATTAATGTCTAAACCGCTGGCAACAAAAGTGAGTACAGCCCTAGGTAAAAATGTCCAAATTGGGCCCAATTAGCCATTTTCCCTCCCCGGTGCCATGTGACTCGTTAGTGTTACAAGGTCTCAGGTATGAATGGGGAGTAGGTGTGTTAAATTTGATGTTATCGTTCTTAGTCTCTCATACTGATCACTGGAAGTTCAACATGGCACCTCATGGCAAAGAACTATCTGCAGATATTAAAAAAAGAATTGTTGCTCTACATAAAGATGGCCTAGGCTATAAGAAGATTGCCAAGACCCTGAAACTGAGCTGCAGCATGGTGGCCATTTTCCTACACACAACTGCTGCTCACTGGATATCTTCTCTTTTTCAGACCATTCTCTGTAAACCCTAGAGATGGTTGTATGTGAAAATCCCAGAAGATCAGCAGTTTTTGAAATACTCAGACCAGCCCGTCTGGAACCAACAACCATGCCACGTTCAAAGTCACTTTAATCCCCTTGTTTCCCCAATTTGATGCTGATATGATGTTTGATCTTCAGCAAGTCGTCTTCACCACATCTAGATGCCTGAATGCATTTATTTGCTGCCACGTGATTAGCTGATTAACAATTTGTGTTACCAATTACTTGAACAGGTGTGTCTAATAAAGTGGCCGTTGAGTGTATATATACATATGACTTGGACTTTTTTGAGTTTCAATATATGAGTATTCTAATGATCCTGCAGGATGCAGCATTTGAATAAATACAAAACAACCAGCTATTCTTACAATATATTACATGGTGTTTTTATTTCCATAGGCAAGAATCCAGAGAGTTCATTGTTATAAATAACCTAGAATCTATAGCAGAAGAATCATTCAGTTCTGTTCCATAGACCATTAAATACTGGGCATGCTAAAGGATAGGAATTATGATGAATAAGATCTCTAGTTTGAGTGATTCACTTTGCATACAAACACCCACTGCTAAAAAAATCTGTTTTCTCTGCTGGAAATGTGAATTATACATACAATGATTCACGTCCTCAAACGTTTCCATATTCAATATGTATTGTTATTTCTATTTCTACCAGTTCTGCTGCCAAAGTGAAATCTGTGCTAAAGATGCATTCTTCCTACATGTGGATACACATACACATATAGTTAATGGATATTAGAGATCCTTACTGTACATTAAGTATAGTAATCACTTTTGTCGAATCTGTGTAATGTGTTAGAGAATCTGTTGCATCTGCTTTTAAAATATTAGTGGCCACACCTTTTTGCTTGCCCAACCAACTACCCTTTTTATTGCCTAGTTGCAGAACAAATCATATTCAAAAATAATTAATGGATTGCTGTAGTCAGGCAGCTTGATGTACAGTTGAAATACATACTGCATATGGGGTATATCTGTGAAAGGTTATATAATTCTGTGCAGTTTGTTTGCTCAGGCAGCACAACCTTGTCCATGACCACCATTGTAACCTAGTTTGATAAAGAACACACCCCAGTCTGATGCTCTTTCATACTATCAACAAATAGGAGAGAGCTGACTTTAGGTATGTCTAAAGTTTGATGATAAAGTTTGAAACACGAAAACATAAATTATAATATCACAAATAACTATAAATAATTATAAGAAATAATAATATAATAATAATAAAAATTATTCAATAATGTAATCAAATCAAAAACACTGAAATGTTCTCAGTTGCAGAATTGTCGCTGTCATTACTTTTAGTGTTTGATGATGAATTTCCCCATGAATCACTATCGCTCAATTCTGCAAGTGATTCTAATTTATTATCACTGTTTTCTAGCTGGTCTAAAACCATTTTTGTCATAATTGTATATTTTTTGGTTGCTATGGACAATTTCCAGTTTCCTGGCAGAAAGAATAGTATTTATAATATAAAACTGCCTGCAGGGCATTGGACAAACCACTAGGGACAAAGGGGATGTGTAATTATTTGATACAGCACTGTAATCTGTAAGATTACAGTGTACTGTATGTATACTGTGTTTTTTACATTTTGAATTTGGCGCAGTCGCAACGCTCGCAAGGAACAGAGCTTGGCACTGTGTATCGAGCAAGACACGGCAGCTCGCAGATCACAACGGGGAGACATCGCAGGATCCAGGGGACAAGGTAAGTAACCTCTACATGGATCCTGCGATGCGATCCCGAGTCTGGCTTGGGGTTACCGTTTTTGGTACTGAAATCTCACCCCGAGCCAGACCCGGGAATATCGCCAGGGAGGTCAAACTCTCTTCTGCGAAAAAATGTTGTTCCTTTTGTGGGGTCATCAGAATGGTATTTGTATATTGAAATCATATCCCCTCTCAAGCGTCTCTTCTCCAGAGAGAATAAGTTCAGTGCTCGCAACCTTTCCTCATAACTAATATCCTCCAGACCCTTTATTAGCTTTGTTTGCCTTCTTTGTACTCGCTCCATTTCCAATACATCCTTCCTGAGGACTGGTGCCCAGAACTGGACAGCATACTCTAGGTGCGGCCAGACCAGAGTCTTGTAGAGCGGGAGAATTATCGTTTTATCTCGGGAGTTGATCCCCTTTTTATTGCATGCCAAAAATTCTGTTCGCTTTGTTAGCAGCAGCTTGGCATTGCATGCCATTGCTGAGCCTATCATCTACTAGGACCCCCAGGTCCTTTTCCATTCTAGATTCCCCCAGAGGTTCTCCCCCCAGTGTATAGATTGCATACATATTTTTGCCCCCCAAATGCATTATTTTACATATTTCTACATTGAACCTCATTTGCCATGTAGTTGCCCACCCCATTAATTTGTTCAGATCTTTTTGCAAGGTTTTCACATCCTGCGGAGAAGTTATTGTCCTGCTTAGCTTAGTATCGTCTGCAAATACAGAGATTGAACTGTTTACCCCATCCTCCAGGTCGTTTCTGAACAAATTAAATAGGATTGGTCCCAGCACAGAACCCTGGGGGACCCCACTACCCACCCCTGACCATTCTGAGTACTCTCCATTTATCACTTACCCTATGGTCCATGCCAACGGACCTTATTTTGTACAGTAAACATTTATGGGAAACTGTGTCAAATGCTTTTGCAAAATCCAGATACACCATGTCTACGGGCCTTCCTTTATCTAGCTGGCAACTTACCTCCTCATAGAAGGTTAGTAGATTGGTTTGGCAAGAACAATTCATCATGAATCCATGTTGATTACTGCTAATGATACCGTTCTCATTACTAAAATCTTGTATATAGTCCCTTCCAAGAGATTACATACTATTGATGTTAGGCTAACTGGTCTGTAATTCCCATTGATGTATTTTGGGCCCTTTTTAAATATTGGTGCTACATTGGCTTTTCTCCAATCAGCTGGTACCATTCCAGTCAGTAGACTGTAAAAATTAGGAACAACTGTCTGGCAATCACTTGACTGAGTTGTCTAAGTACCCTCGGGTGCAAGTCATCTGGTCCCGGTGATTTATTAATGTTAAGTTTCTCAAGTCTAATTTTAATTCTGTCCTCTGTTAACCATGGAGGTGCTTCCTGTGATGTGTCCTGAGGATAAACACTGCAGTTTTGGTTACTGAAGCCCCCCGATTCCCTCGTAAAGACTGAGAAGAAGAATAAATTCAATACCTTCACCATCTCCCCATCCTTTGTAACCAGATGTCCTTCCTCATTCTTTATGGGGCCAATATGGTCTGTCCTCCCTTTTTTACTGTTTACATACTTAAAGAATTTCTTGGGATTTTTTTTGCTCTCCTCCGCTATGTGTTTTTCATGTTCTATATTAGCCGTCTTTATTTCACCCTTACATTTCTTGTTGCATTCTTTATAAAGTCTGAATGCTGATGATGATCCCTCAACCTTGTATTTTTTGATGGCCTTCTCCTTTGCTTTCATATGCATTTTTACATTGGAGTTAAGCCATCCAGGACTTTTGTTCGCTCTTTTAAATTTATTATCCATTGGGATGCATTGGCTAATGCCCTTATTTATTATGCTCTTAAAGCAAACCCATCTCTCCTCCGTGTTCTCTGTTCCTAAGATTTTATCCCAATTTATGCCTTCTAGCAAGGTTCATAGTTTAGGGAAGTTGGCTCTTTTGAAATTCAGTGCATTTGTATTCCCTTTATGTTTCCCTTTTTGTGTGATTTATACTGAAACTAATTGATCTGTGATCGCTGTTACCTAAATTGCCCCGTATTTCCACAATCGTGATCAGGTCTGTATTGATGGTAATCAGTATATCCAGTAATGCTTTATTTCTAGTTGGTGCGTCTACCATCTGACCCATAAAATTGTCCTGCAAGACATTAAGGAACTGGCATGCCTTAAAAGAATGCGCGGTTCCCTCCGCCCAGTCTATGTCTGGATAATTAAATTCCCCCATTATGATAACGCTTCCTATCCTTGCTGCTAATCCAAATTGTGATAGGAGATCTGTCTCGAAATCTCCCTCAGGTTAGGGGGGTATAGGTGGGTATATTTAGCCATTACCACTTTACCTTAATCATCAAGCTAAGCGAACATTCATTTTGCAATATGAGATTTCCCTACTGTTTTAGTAGAGGTTAGTATAGCTGTGTTCACTTTGAGTTCATCATCATGTGCAAGTGATATATAAATATAT
This sequence comes from Lithobates clamitans, assembly GCA_037952925.1. Lineage (NCBI taxonomy): Eukaryota > Metazoa > Chordata > Amphibia > Anura > Ranidae > Lithobates > Lithobates clamitans. Next base: position 8,012,148 of record JBBGZY010000821.1, on the reverse strand, counting down.
GGATTTCTTAGTGCATGTGACTAAATGATTGAAGTGAACCCAACTTCCCATTGTTTACAAAACTCAATGAACATTTGCTTTTCTGAAAGAAACAGTATTTAAATTTTAGTACATCAACAGAGGTTTGAAAATGGGCATAAACATCAATAATATGTTCTAATTGTAACATATTATTATCCATTATATTGCCTGACATAATTGTGTCAGGGATCAGCAGCAGAGATGGTTATACTTAGGAAACTGAGACCAGACTATATATAATATAAAGCAAGTTTATTTACAGTGAAACAAAAATTCATTCAAACACCAGCAAACAAAAAACACAGCAAACTTAAAATACAAGTGAAACACAACTCGAAGACTAAATACCTAACACGCTAACTATATTACATTATATACAAAATGAACAGAGATCACAGGGTAAAACTGGACATGCAAGGAAGGAGGGAACCAAGACTGGGATCAGGAACAAGGGGAGCAGGACATAGGTGAAAGGCAGTAGCAGACAGGAATGAAGCTCAGGATTTAACAGCAAGCATCCATCTGGCTGGCAGACAAAACACTGAAGTGAGAGGCAGTAGTAGAGGAGGAACTAGATACCCTTCCAGCAACCAGCACCAGGTGGGATCTGATTACTGAAATCTGCTGGCTGCTTCGAGTCACCCGGTGGTGGTCACTGGCAGTACAACCCTCCACCCAGGGAACCACAGTGCTGCCAGCAGGTGACCCAGGTCCTGACAAGTGGACAACATATCTACATAGGAGATATATTTTTATTGGTAGCTGTGATAACAAGGTTATGAGGGGTGGGATAGATGGGAGGGTTGGGATGGGGTGAATTGTTTGTAACTAAGTCTATAAAAGACTCATATACTGTATGACAGTCTCAACATCCAGTTACTATGTGATGCACAAGCCTCATGAAGTAAACATAAACATTTCCTTTAGCTACCCAGACTGAGTCGAAATCCCCCCAAAGGTAGGACTAGGAGTGGCCAATTCTGAGCTTTTATATCATCAGTAACACTGCTGATTGCAATACTGGCTGCAACATCTTCCATTTGCACTGTAGTGCAAGTAGGCACAGCCTGTATGAGAGTGGCAATACTGCTCCAAATTTAATTGCAGCATCATTGATACTTTATCATTGGAAGCTAAATATGCTGGATTTCACTGGAAAGTCAATAGTTTTTTTTAACCTTTATAAAAGGCCATATTTCTACTTTAGTGTTGCAACTCAGCAGCAGGCTAAAGGCATTTTGTACATTTAAGTACCTAGCATCAATGCTTGGATTATACCATGATGAGGTCTGAATGTAATGACCTTTAGAGCAGTGAAGTTCAGTCCTTTTCCTTTTGGTGTTTTAAGTTTGCCATTTTAATTTGACACCATGATACCATTCCAAAAGTTTTACATCCCTGCTTTAGAACAAAGTTGTTATTGCCTTGCTGCACAAGAGTCATACAGTCTAAATAACAGCTTAAAAACTATACTGATTCCTTCTATCACCAACTTCTATTTTAGCCTGTCAAGTTTTTAATCTCTAAAGACAATCCAACTACTCATTCCTAACTTTAATGCAACAAATTTAATTTCAAGCATTATGGAATGTATGTATCTTACACAATATTTAATAGCACTTCATATACAAAATATGCAATCTGTTATTATACAAAAAAGCAATATAAATGGACTTTATGTTCATTTTATCCTAATGGCCAGGTTGCTTGGAAACATTAGATGTTTTAAGTGCTTACAAGCACTTAGTTTTAAAATTGTTAGTCATATTGCCAAATGCACTAGCTCTTCAGTTTATGAGCTAAATAGGTGTTTATTTAAAAAAAAAAAAAAGCATAGGAATCTATGTAGCTAGAACATACAATCTATTAGCTGATGTTTGCATTATCATTTTGGTGCTATCATACCATGCAATGGTTTTTAAATGTGGAAAACGTTTTTTTTTCTAAACGCAAACTATAAATATTGTAGTGAATACTTTTTAATATTCTTTTTGTTTCATTTGGGTTGTTTTGCTTGTCAGCAATTAATTTACAGTGTTTAAAATCCTTTTCAACAATTTTAGATATTACATTTATGGAGAAAAAAAGTTCAAAACTCAGTTCATTAATACTTCAAGTTGTATTAATGGTGTTGCAATCAGTTCAAGATATTCCATTGAGAGTTATTTAGAACACATGATTTTTCCTTTTGAGGACATAGTTTAAAAAGATGTAGCATAAATGACATGTTGTATAAATTACCTATTCAGGTTTGTTGTGTAGTAAGGTTTCTATCAGTTAAATTTAACTGTTGTGTATGCTCATTTCAGTGACATTAAAAACTATTGTGAATGGAATTTGACAGTGCCAAGGGTACTCTGTGATCCATAATTGACATTATTCAGTTTGCGCTATTTTCTTTAATTAAATCAAATTAAGGACTGGATGTCCCTTATATTTTTTATATTGTTTTTTTTTAGCCTTTAGTAATCACAAAAGTGTCAGTGTGCATTGGCATTGAACTATGCACTCTTAGTGAGCTGCACTTTTCTGAATTATACACACTAGATGAAAGATATCAAAGCTTGAATTATTCAATTTAATTTTGCCTTGGAGTCCATGGCATCCACTCCGTGTTAATGGAATTAAAAGTTCATGCTTTTTTTATAGCTGGTTATCCTACAGTAAACATACAGTTTTAATTTAAAATGGTGTCTGGTAGTCCATTCCCTTGATAATCCCTTGCCCACACAATATTGGTTTTCATTTCATGCTGAATGTCAATTTTAAACCTTTAAGATCTGAGCTGATGTGATTTATTTCTTTCTTTCATATTAGTTGCTTGGTTCATCAGTAGTAATAAATTGTTTTGAATAGGTCAAAACTATTATCACTGCAGCCATATAAGTATACAGACCAGGCATTATGTCTTAAAAAACAGTACTGAAAAAAATATATAGTGAAAATCATGTAGCTAGCATGTGATGTGTAAAGAACAGTCTGGATTGCTATCGCTAAGCTCAGGAAGGTTTGTATAAAGTAACATCTGGTGAGGTAACCCAACTTTGAACCATCATTTAAAGATGATCAGCTATAGAAATCCTTTTATTTTTGCTGTTTTGAAATATGACAGCCATTAACTTAAATGTTTAGCATGAGGACTTGTCTTATGTAAAAAAGTGTACATTTGGTTTTATGGTCCAACCTACTGGAAAATATGGCCCACTGTTTTATAAAGTTAAGTCTTATGCCTTTAGTATTAGTATTGATATGTTTAATTATCCACATGTGAAAAAAGCTCTAGAAGTTTCAAGTTGCTAATGTTTAACATGTTCTACCAGTGTACAAGTTGAACTGTTAATGAAGAAAATAAGTGGAAAGAGGAATCTTGCTGAGAGTGTAATGATTTTTGCTTCTTGAATAAACAGGGTGCAGAATTTATAATGTGCATAAAGATAAAATGTATTTCGAATGAAAAAAAAAATCTACTTTAGAGTATGTTAAAAACAAATAAAATATATGTATGTTTAAAGCAGACCTATTACCTGTATATGACACATTAAAAGACCAGTAAACTCTTATGATAGATGTTAGGTTATAGTTTTATGGTTATTTTGCTTGCCCTTACTCCACTTTGGATTTAAAAGTATTGAGCTGGCCAAAGATGGGTCAAAATTTGTCTGGTTCAGTAGGGACTGGACACATTTTGATCCATATGTGAGCATCCTCGTTCAACAGACATCAATTGTTATATCTGTTAAATGCATTAACAATCATAGATAGTGTGGGGCTGATATGTCAGCTGAGGGGGTACTAAAATGATAGCCCAAACAACCTTATACCAGAAGGGCACCAAGCCAAAGGTTACAGCAAGAAGAAAAAGAAAAAGGGAGCAGAGGGTGTATTAGGGTGACCCATTGGTATACACTATATTACCAAAAGTATTGGGATGCCTGCCTTTACACACACATGAACTTTAATGTCAAAATCAAAGTCTTAGTCCGTAGTCCGTAGTTGGCCCGCGCTTTGCAGCTATAACAGCTTCACATCTTCTGGGAAGGCTGTCCACAAGGTTTAGGAGTGTGTCTATGGGAATGTTTGACCATTCTTCCAGAAGAGCATTTGTGAGGTCAGGCACTGATGTTGGGTGAGAAGGCCTGGCTCACAGTCTCCGCTCTACTTCATCCCAAAGGTGTTCTATTGGGTTGAGGTCAGGACTCTGTGCAGGCCAGTCGAGTTCCTTCACCCCAAACTTGCTCACCCATGTCTTTATGGACCTTGCTTTGTGCACTTGTGCGCAGTCATTGTTGGTACAGCAAGAGGCCATCCCCAAACTGTTCCCACAATTTTGGGAGCATGAAATTGTCCAAAATGTGTTGGTGTCTATGCTGACGCTTTAAGAGTTCCCTTCACTGGAACTAAGGGCCCAAGCCCAACCACTGAAAAACAACCCCACACCACACCATAATCCCCCCTCCACCAAATGATTTGGACCAGTGTACAAAGCAAGGACCATAAAGACATGAATGAGTGAGTTTGAGGTGGAGGGTTGGGGGAGAACCTCTCCCCATGACTGGCAACGTGTGTCAGGGCCAACTCTTCCTCCATAACGCAAACACATAAGTCCAAATAAAGTCGCTAAAACATTTCTCATTGTTTGGCAGAGCAGCTATCATTAGGATGAAGACCTTGCCCAGAATCCTGTATTTCTTCCAAGCCATACCGATTCTATTACCTACAAACTTCTTTCACTCCCAAAACGCTTTGCTCAGAAACTTCCTTTGGGCATCCAAGAAACTGTGCATAAGCTTACAATTACTTACCAGAGACAAAGAAAGTGGAGATATGGGATTTCCTAACTTTAAAAATTACTTCCTAGCTACACACCTCACCAGAATTATAGACTGGACATGCCATGTGGATAACAAAGGCTGGGTGACAGCATAGGCCCCGTACCCTGTCGCATTCACCGTGGATTCCATGGGATTTATGCCCTAAACAACTAAAACAACACAACCTTATAGGGGCGACACTTAACAATCTGCAAACAGTGGTAGAACAATCAGGCCTGACCACATCTCCTGGCCCACTAACACCATTGATTGCTTATCCAGATTTTCCACCAGGTATGTGCAGATTAGCTCAGCCATTTACCAACAGAAACTCTCCATTCTTAGCCACACACTGTCTTGAAGGCAACAAAGTTAAATCAATTTCAAGTTTACAAGCAGAACTGGGCTCGTCACCCTTAAACCATTGGGTGTATTGCCAAATACATGACTACATCCTGAGTCCCCAGAGACATAAACATTTTGTGAGACCTTTAACGACATTTAAGACTGTCTGTTTCTTGGCTAACACAACCACGAAAAACATATCCCTAACCTACACTTGGTTGCAAACCTCAAACCCACAGGAACCAAACAAACATAAAATGTTCTGGGGAAACAGCTTTAAACTTGTCCTTCACTAAGGACCAGTGGCTACAGGCATGTATATTTGCCCATAAGTGTGCGAGTAGCACACGATTGCAAGAAACTTCTTTCAAACTACTAACGAATTGGTATAACACACCAATTAACCACTTCCCGACCGCCGCACGACGATGTACGTCCTAAGTTTGGCGGCGGTATCCCCGTTTTCGTGCGGCGGCCGGCTTTCAGATAAAAGTGGTCCCTGCGGTGGATTCGCTGCGAGATTACTTTTATCGTGGCGGGAGAGGGGCCCCCCCCTCCCGCCGCGATCCGGTGCCCTCCGCCGCTTACCGGAGCCGTCGGTAGCGGCGGAGGCGATCGCGTCCACTCCCGTGGTGTGTCTGAAGACAAGTGAGCCCAAGATGGCGCTCACTCGTCTCCATGACACTGCTGGGCGGAAGCGACGTCAAAACGTCACTTCCGTCCACGCCTCTTAAAGGCATATTTTTTCAAATGTCATTTTTACAAATGACTTTTTTTTTTTTTTTATTTCATTTTAGTGTAAATATGAGATCTGAGGTCTTTTTGACCCCAGATCTCATATTTAAGAGGTCCTGCCATGCTTTTTTCTATTACAAGGGATGTTTACATTCCTTGTAATAGAAATAAAAGTGACACAATTTTTTTTTTTTTTTTTAAAGTGTAAAAGTAAATAAAATATTGTAAAATAAATAATAAAAAAAAAAAAAAAAAATTTAAAACCCCCCTGTCCCGACGAGCTCGCGCGCAGAAGCGAACGCATACGCAAGTAGCGCCCGCATATGAAAACGGTGGTCAAACCACACATGTGAGGTATCGCCGCGACCGGTAGAGCGAGAGCAATAATTCTAGCCCTAGACCTCCTCTGTAGCGCAAAATATGCAACCTGTAGAATTTTTTAAACGTCGCCTATGGAGATTTTTGAGGGTAAAAGTTTGACGCCATTCCACGAGCGGGCGCAATTTTCAAGCATGACATGTTGGGTATCAATTTACTCGGCGTAACATTATATTTCACAATATAAAAAAAAATTGGGATAACTTTACTGATGTTTTATTTTTTTATTCAAAAAAGTGAATTTTTTCCAAAAAAAGTGCGCTTATAAGACCGCTGCGCAAATACGGTGCAAAAAAAAGTATTGCAATGACCGCCATTGTATTCTCTTGGGTATTAGAAGAGAAACCATATATAATGTTTGGGGGTTCTAAGTAATTTTCTAGCAGAAAAACCTGTTTTAAACATGTAAACACCTAAAATCCAAAACGAGGCTGGTCTTAAAGTGGTTAAAATACATAAATGGTTCCCTACAGTTCCTGATCTCTGCTGGCATTGCAACCAAGAAAAAGGAACCTTACAACACATTGGGTGGGAATGTGACTTGATTCAACCCTTCTGGTATTGAGTAATTGAAATCACAAAACAAATCACTGACACAAAGATTCACTTAAATGCAACATGCTGCTTACTACATATCACTAATTGCTCAATGAGGAGATATAAAAAAATCACTGACAAGATTCCTACTCACAGCCGCGAAAGCGGTAATAGCCAGACACTGGAGAAATGCCAGTGCCCCCTCAACTAAAGAGTGGCTAGAAGAGGTACATCTTCTCTATAGAATGGAAGAGATTAGGGCAATAGCCCATGAAAAAATAGATAATTTTAATGTTACTTCCAACGGAAAATGTGTGATAGAACCATGTTGTCGGAAATTCCGACCGTGTGTGGGCTCCATCACACATTTTCCATCAGAATTTCCGACACACAAAGTTTGAGAGCTTGCTATAAAATTTTCCGACAACAAAATCCGTTGTCAGAAATTACAATCATGTGTACACAAATCCGACACACAAAGTGCCACGCATGCTCAGAATAAATTAAGAGACGAAAGCTATTGGCTTCTGCCCCGTTTATAGTCCCGACTTACGTGTTTTATGTCACCGTGTTAAGAACGGATTTTCCCACAAATTTGTGTGACCGTGTGTATGCAAGACAAGTTTGTGCCAACATCCGTCAGAAAAAATCCATGGATTTTGTTGTCGGAATGTCCGATCAATGTCCAACCGTGTGTACAGGGCATAAGGGTGCAATCTGTTATGTTTACAGCTGAATCTATTTTGCTCAAACACATGTACAAATGTTTTATTGATTGTACACTTGCTTTCCTTTTCAAATAAATTAAAACCTTTATTGAAAAAAAAGTCCAAATAAAGAAAACACAATGTTATACATTATGTCTAAGCACATGGATCCTTTCACAAAACAGACACAGAAAAAAAGGCCCAACATAATGGTCGCCACATCAGAAATTATGTCACAGCCAAGCCCAATACAAAGTATCCTTCACACAAAAAAAGCACAGAAAAAAAACACAAGCACAAAAAAGAACTCAAAACAAAACAGAACAAAGAATGAAAGCAAAGGAAAAGGAAACAAAAACAAGACAGGAAAAAAAAATCTCATATATCTCTTAAATGGGAACTTTTTTCAGCTGTAGCCACTGATCAGTATATTCGGAATATCACACTGGCTAAAAAAAAAAAAAGTCCTTCATCTATGACCAGCTTTAGATCCAGGAAAGCTATGGAGGTTGATTTACTAATAGAGAGTGTTTCCTTTGATCACTTAACCTAATAAATAATGTGAACCATAGATAAGATGAATAAATCTAAAATTTAGGAAAATATAAATTAGGTTTCTGTTTATGAAACCGAGATGAGCTGCTATCCTGGTGATCATTATCAGTTTATGAAACTGAGATGATCAGCAGAGATCATCTCAGCACACAGAGAAACTGTCTTTGACAGAAAAATCAGCAGCCTGTTTATGAAGGTGCGATCTCGGCACCTCACTGGTGATCTCTGTCAGAATTCTGTAAATACTGTATATATATATATATATATATATATATATATATATATATATATTGTGAGTTTACTCCACAACAGATATAGTTTTATAGTTTTCAAGGCTTTCCTGCCCACTTTTATTTGAAAGAAAGTAAAAATTCATGTAGGTATGTCTTCCCACACAGGGGGTACTCACCATCACTATGAATCAAACAAAACATTCAGCCTCCTGGCTCTCTTGTGGCAGCTTTATTGCTCTGGGTACCTCTTCATGATCCTCCTGACCATCAGTACCTTTTTGGTCTTCCTGACCATGAAACACCTCCAGGTGTTTATGCATCTTCCTTACAACTTCCTAGCTGCTCTGTCCCTCATGTACTCTCTCTACAGCATCCTAGCTGCTCTGTCCCACATGGACTCTCTCTCAGGCTAGGGCCTTGCTCTGTCCCGACCTGTACACCATGGTACATACCAGCACCTCTCATGGCTCCCTTCACAGACTAACCCCCTCGGGAGGGTAGGACTCTGAGCCCTATCTCTGGTTCTCATATGAAGCCAGCATACCTGTGCCATTAGTGTTCTTGCTTCTTAAAAAGCCTGGCATAAACCACCATTTTAAACAGTGGCATGGGCTCACCCTGCCACGATAGATGGATAGATAGAAAGATAGATAGATAGATAGATAGATAGATAGATAGATAGATAGATAGATAGATAGATAGATAGATAGATAGATAGATAGATAGATAGATAGAGTATATATCTATATATATAATTTGTGTATTGGGACATTAACTTTTTAATTAATAAATTATTTTATTTATATGAGGTATAGTGTGAGGTCCTGAGGAGAGCGGTCTCCACTGAGAATGCCCATGTACTCAGCAGTGGTAATTTACTGATGCTTAATTAATGGGCACCTCTGCATTTCACTGATTTTCTTGCTATGTCTTGCGAGATTACAGTAGCAGGAGGCATTCTCCACAGTTCAAAGTGTTTGTAGATCGCTTCACTCCTCAAAAGGAGAAGCGATCTACATCGTTTCATAAACAGGCACTCAGAGGAGAGCCATCTCTTCTGATAATTCCAGAGAACTCAGAAGTTATTTACCGCAGCTTGATAAATAGTCACCTTAGTTTCTTGCTGCAGCTGTGGCTTTTTTGTGAATAAGATAAAATGAAATTACTTTAAATATGCAAGAGAAAAAACAGGTTCTGTTTGTATATGATGGTATGATTAAAGTGAAAGCAGCTTCACGTCATTCACTAAGCTAAGTAAAGATTCACTTTGCAAAGTTAACACTTTCAATTCCATTAGCAATCTACCACCAAGGATTTTATTGACACAAAGACCTCTAGAACTTGCAGAGGAGACAGGGCGATTAAAATGGCAATAAATGCTGTAGCCTAATATTTAAGGAGTTATTGTAGTCCTTTCATCCATTTCTGTTTACAAATACATGAATTTGATATTACGTAGACAAATTTAAATAAATATAAATATAAATAAATATATAAATATTTATGGGTGCCAATACAATTTTGAGCAGAGTTATGGGACAGCAGGCAGGACCCTAAATAACAACTTACAATATAAATAAAGAAGAAAAAACGCAGACAAGTGTTGGATTTATAAAGGCCATGGCTGTTTATTATTTGTTTCAAAATATTTATTAATTCATCATATCAAGAACTTAAGCATATAAACTTTAAACAACCTAGCTGCTATGACTCAGGCTGCATATAATAAATTACTGACTTCATAACTTTCCACCAATATATAAATATATAGACATGAAAACTTTATTAACTCTAAAACACTAGTCCCCCTTTGCATTTATATACAAAAGTGACACCACCACATAATTACAGCCGCGACAAAGGGGGGGGGGACACCACAGCTCAGTCTTCTAAGGCTAATTGAGCCTGACTGGACAGAACCCCCTTCATATGGCCCTTATGGGGGCCAGATAAACCTAGTTTAAACCAGATTTTCCTGGGCTTACCCACAAGACTCAGGAGAGGTCACCTGTACCCATCTCCCAAGCCACGTGTGCACTATAAGTTCCCTCAGGGGACCCAAACTACCTGTCCATGCCACTCTCCTATGAGGAAAAGGGGAATTAAAACCGCTTCCCCTTTTCTTATCATGGGACAGCAGGCAGGACCCTAAATAACAAGTTACAATATAAATAAAGATAAAAAAACGCAGACAAGTGTTGAATTTATAAAGGCCACGGCTGTTTATTATTGGTTTCAAAATATTCATTAATTCATCATAACAAGAACTTATATATATAAACTTTAAACCACCTAGCCACTACGACTCAGGCTGCAAATAAAAAATTACTGACTTCATAACTTTCCAAAAGACAGGTGATTCTAAACCCACCTGTTCTCAAAACCCTGCACCGCGGCCATCTCAACACACAAATTTAGGTCTGCATTAAAAATGTCTAAGCCTATTTCATCCTGTCTGTATAAGCCTTGAACTCCACCCTCTAATTCCGAATGTCTAAAGGATAAAATGCCTAATGGTGTAAGTAATTTGGATACTGCTTTATTGATTCGCTTTCTAATCTTTTCCAAAGGGAGCATGGAAGGAAAAGAAAGCCAACAAAATCTTTGCACTACCTTGGAAAAAACAGTAACCATGTTAGGCAAAGATAATTGAATCCTATGTAAATCATCCCTAATAGATAATAGATATTGTTTACCAATATCATTCCCCCCAAGATGTATAATCAATACATCCGGTGGGGGGAATTTCTGCAAAAGTTTTCCTATTTCCCCATATAAATCAGACCATACCATACCCCTCTTTCCAGACCAAAAAACCTTAAATTGCTTTGAATCCAAACCTAAATTAACTGAATAAACTCCTTTCTTAGCTCTCAGATGTGCCCAAAAAACGTAGGAATGTCCAACAATCCAAATTACCCGGTATTTACCTGAAATAAATCAAAGAGAATGGTTAGGATGGATATATAATAAATAACTGTTAGACTTCCATGTACCTACTTTTTTGATTATGCTAGCATCTAAGCCTAATCTGGAAGCTTCAGTGGCCCCTCCAATTCTAAAGGAATGAGATGTGAGGTGAGAATTCTCCAACTTTAAAATGTTTAAGCATTTATTAAAAACGCTAATAAATTGATATCTAGTAAGAGGAGAGCCAGACTCGTGTAAGAAAAATCCTGGACCTCCCATTGGTCTAATACTAAAATAATTTTTTAATAAGCTTAATGGACAAAAGCGGAAGAGTTCTGGACAGCCGCACACCAGTAGTAGTTTCTTATGCCTTTATTTGTAAAACCAGGATCACAAAGTATACAAGACACCAAAGCAGAGTGGTACAGAACAACATCTGACGCGTTTCACACTTATACCAAGTGCTTACTCATAGCTAATCAAGCTATGAGTAATACCTGGCACAGAGCTAGCCACTTTGACTATTATGCAGCACTAAGACACTGCCTTGCAATTAGTAGCAACACACTCAGCCTGCCATGTTCACAGCTTCAGTTTTCCATTGGGCTGCTTATCAGGTCTATCAGATAGGCAGCCCTATGGCCCATTGGAAGAGCTTATACAGCAGACTGACAATGCTCCTGTAAAATGTAATGTTGTGGCACAGTGTTGTCAGCCTGCAATCAGAAGTGCTGTTACTTTTACTGGCAAGATCTCCATGTAAGAATCCTTGCAATTGATGCGAAATATGGTTTTGCTTAAGAAAGCTGTATATTGGCATGATGCCAAACAAAAAAAAGATTTTGAGTTTTTTTAGAACCATTGTAGTGAAAGTTTAGGTTGCAAAACCTGTAGGTGTACCAGAATCATTATTGTTTTAATAAAAATATACACACATAACATGTATAATAGTCTTATTAATATATATAGACATATTAGTTCAGCTCAGTACTTTTTGGGTGTTATGGAGTATATATCCTATTACATTTAAATACTGACAATTTCAAGGACTTTCAGTCACCTTTAAAAAACGTATTTCAATATTTGGGATGTACGCTGATTCATACCAGCACTTGCTTTTTTGATCTTCTACTTCTCATCTAAGCATGCAATTGAAAGTGCACTTAAGCCGTTCATTGAGCAATAGAATTAACTGCTTATGACATTAAGTGGTCAGTTTGCTACACATATGGACAGTTCCAAACCACCGCAAGTTTCCATGTAATTGGACAAAGGCTTAGATGTCTTTAAATGTCACTGCTTCAATTCACTATCAATGGCTCTCGGTAATCAATTTTCTTGGTTGGTCTAAACACTGACATTTATGGAAAATGACAATGGCAAACGTCTTGTGTAATAATTCTACAAATGATCAATCATCAAGAGAGCGCGTACCCAAAAGAACATAAGAGAGAGAGTAATGCACAGAATGTTAGTACTCCCAACAAAAGTTATGCCTTACTTGTATGAGCAAGATCCACTGAACTCTTTCAAATGCACATTTGCAGCTGTAAAATCAAACCCTGAGTGAATGAACACAAAGCATTCATTAGCACATTAACATGCATCAGTGCTTGGTTTTTAATTCAAAACCAAATTTACTTACTCCTGTATATTTATTACAAAATATAATCAACAAACTCTGCAGATTAAAATGATATCACATTAGTGCAACTTTCATGTAATGTTGCAGAATGGTAAAGCTCAAACTTAATGTTAGCATTCTACTTTAAAAGAGCTTTATTTCCCTTTCAGTACTACATTGTGACACATGTAAGGGGAAAAAAGTGCATAAACTGTTAGCATACCAATGTTTCAGTTTCTGGGCATAGGGCTAGATTCCAACTGTAACTGACAGCCAACAGTTTCAACACTAGTGTGGGGGCCTGCAGAAGCCACCGAGCCTGCCTGCCATTTTAAAAATGGAGCTGGGATGAATAGCTTTCTCTGTGCCATTTTACAAGGCTGCTGGGATTTAAGTGGTTAAAGCCTAATTTTTGTTTTTGTAACTTCCCAGTTGAGTGTTCCCTAATCCCAACTTTGTATTGTCATATGGTCCATGTCTTGCACTAAAGAGGAACAAACAGATTGAAATACTTGTGTGTGAGTTGGCATACAAAACTCTATAAATTTAGCCTACATTTCAATATAAATCAGCAATTCTTGATCTATATCCCAAAATAAAGGGATGGTTGTCATGCATGTCTACTGTCATAAAAATCAGGAAAAAACTCCTTGTTTTTGGATCATTGCTGAAAGTGATAACTTCCAAACAATTTAAATTTTAGGAAGATGTACTGTACTAGAAACCTTTAGGGAAAACAATCTCACTAGTTCTCTAATGTATGGACATATTATATGAGCATCTGAAAAGTAACCATTTATTTACAAAATGGAGCAGGGCTTGTTAATGTATAAAGGTCACAATGATGCATAGAGACATTTTTGGGAACAGTAAGTAAAGGTGAACTAACCCTTTAACCTGATTTGTTGTAAATGTTCAAAGCCACCCAGGCTATAGCTCCCTGAACACATAACAATGAGTGTACATGAAGAAAACCAATAATATGTCCCATAGCTGTCCCATGGTATGCTTCCAAAACAACAATATGTATATGTAGTAGCTGATCAACTTCTCAGTGGCTTGTAGTTAGCACTTCTGCCACTGGTCCATTGGTTTTAATCTCAGGTAAGGATGCTTGTTTAAGTTTCCCCCCACACTCAAAAAACATGCTGATAAGTTCATTGACTCCTGTTTGAAGTATCTTTGGTATGCATGTGAGATAGGGACCTTCTATTGTAAGCTCCTTGAGGACAGGGGTGATGTAAATGTGCAAAATGTAAAGACCTATGTCAATTATTGTTAGTGTATAAATACTTGTAAATAATAAATATTCTGAAGCTGCTGCCATTGCATGTATGAAATGCTAATCAAGTACATGTATGGGCTGTTTTTTGGGGTTTTTTTTGTGTCAAACTTATTTTTTTCAGCATGGAGAAATTTATTTTTGGGTGGAACTGCTCCATAAATAGCAATTTCATAGAACATGTGAAACCAATCTGTGAACTGCTATAGCCACCAAGGAAACACTGCAGAAGTATTAATGTCTGAAACTCGACACAATTTACCCTAATCTGACTTCTCTGTAATCCCTTGCATTTAGATTCCAGGCAGATCATTACATGTAGGACGATGGGCAGATTCAAATCAGATTGGTAGCTGTGAGTAACATATTTGAGCATTAACACTGTGGTTCATAATACCTTCTGTGAAAAAACACCACCAGTGCTGGCAAAAGTGCAAAGGTTATTAGGCCATGTTCCCTTATTTTCTGAAATCAGCTGCTTCCAGTTGACCAATCGTGTACAGTGCTTGGTCAGTTGTAGAATTGTTGTGTGTGGTCTTCAGTAGTGAGGGTGGAATTGTCAGCTGGGTTGAAGACATTTCAGGGACAAAGGGGGATGATGCAGGAACCTGGGATTTGAGGTAAAATCTGAGTTGATCCCATCTAAAAAAGGTCTTCCCAGATGGCTCACTTGCTGACAAAAGGTTGTGAAGTGAATTGATACATTGCAGCAATGGCTGTGTACTCTGTATGCATCTTGTTGCAAAGTTTTCTGAACTTTACTTTAACTTATTATTTATGAACTCTAATATCCTAGTTTCTGGGATTGCTGCATTATAACAGACACAATTCTGAAAATAAAGGTTTTTATTTTTTTAAGTTTAGTCAATTGTATTGTTGAAATATTATTTGGACACATTGTATAAATGAATTGGAATTTCAAATAGAAATCCCTGCATGTTGCCAAATGCAACAGGAGTGAGTGTAAATGTTCTAATGAAAATGTCATGTATATTATCTACACAAGCTGTTTATATTTCTCTGCAAGCAAATTTGTGGGGGGCTAGCGATCAGCATTGATTGCAAAATAATTGACTTCATTGTGGTCTCAGTCTAATTGCAATGTGTGTGTAATGAACAACAAAAGATACTCCCAGTGGTTTCTTTGTTAGCTTTATCCTGACAACAAATACATAGACCAATAATTGTTTTGTCTGGAAAACAGCTCTGTTATAGATTCAATTATAAGGTTATATCTATGGAAGGGGAATGTTGAGGTCCTCTCATTTGCTGCATGACAATGACCACAGTAAATAATAAAAGGTCAGTTTATCCATTGCAAGAGGAACAATAACTGAACGATGTGTGGTTATATAACACAACCTGTAAATACAGACTAGCGTCACAATTTAGAACACATGGTTGTTAGTTCCTACAGCAAGCCTTCACTAAATTTATATGTACAGCTTTATTAATGCCACCTAACTGTCAGTTTTTATTTTATTTTTTGACTTCTCAATTTTATAAACAGTTGTTACACTTTTTCAACATAGGTACAAAGAGGAAACAGGAAAATTTGAAAAGAGCTAAGAGCGCCACCTGATGGGTGGATAGAAGACTGCATAATATCTGTATTCATTATTTTATATTTATTTAAAAAATAAATATTTGCCAACATTATTTATTTCTGACCAAAATATATATACTTTTTACTTTTTAGGTCTGCTCATTGGATTACAGAAAGGCTGTGCTCCCAAGTAGAATGCAAAGAAGCAAACTGACCATGCTGGGATGGATGTCCTTTCTTGACTAGCATGGTCAGTTTGAAATAGGAAAGCAGGGGGATTGGCAGGATCACCAGACATTTCACACAAAGGAAGAAATGCAAAGAGGACAGGATAATTTTTAATACAAGTACATGATAACTCAGATCCATATCAGAAATATAAAATGTTGGGGTAACATGCACTTTAATTAAAATGTAAGATCCAGGCACAAAAACATATTGATTTTTCAGACATAATGATCATTTCTCCCAGCATAGACAAACCCTGATTACTGCCTAATAATTTATAGCAGTGTTCCAAAGTGTATGGAGTGCATCATAAGGGATCAGCATTGAAGGGGAAAATCAGAAATATTTGCTATGACAATGATAACAAAGTATAATTGGCTAGTAATATTTATAGGAAATAGTACTGTCGATTTTTAATCCAGGGAATATGTCATTGAGTTAGGGGATCAGGACAGAAGTTGGATCAAACTTTCAAATGAATGTTTGCCTTCCTCTGAATAAATTGGGGGTTTAGGATTTGGAGTGAATCAAAGAATTTCTTATCATTGCGCTAACATTTTCTGTGTCATGTGATAATGTCTTCATAGTTGTGGCTACCTGGGGTTTCCCACAATTTCTGTTTCAGGTTATAAAATATTCAAAGGTCCTTTTCATACCAGTTCATTAAAGTCTTCCTCTTGGTTCCTAATACGTGTGTAATCCAGCAATACTACACTGCAGGTTGCTTGAAATGCTTGCAAGTACAGTATATATGTTATTCTTTATTATTTTTGTATACTTTGAGAACCACTGGATCTCCGGTACATGCTGTTATCAGGGCCTCTACTGCATGCACCTTAAGCATTGGCCCTGTTCCCTTCTGGGAAGTAACCACAGACCCCACCAGTTAACAATCCAATGACATGGTTTCTACTGGCCACTAAGTTTCTAGTATTGGATTGTTAAGTGAGGGACAGGGCTTAGTTGTGATAGAGGTCAGCTCGATAAAACAGGGCAATTATTGGCGGACAAAATCTGAATTCTAAAATCAACCCATGCATGAGCATCTTAAAAAGAACCTGTCAAAATAGGAATATAGAAGCTGCCCATGCTGACGTGTTTGAAAGTACATTCTTCAGGGTTGTCATTCTTAGTGTTGCAGTAACAACAGCTGTCATATTCCTATCTGGTGGGTTCCTTTAAAGGTGTGTCTGAAGTCCACTTATTCATATTTTAATTTTCCCATTTCATTTTCATTTGCCTGACTACAATACCATTGATAAAGATTTATAACATACACAGTCAGGTCCATTAATATTGGGACATCAACACAATTCTAATCTTTTTGGCTCTATACACCACCACAATGGATTTGAAATGAAACAAACAATATGTGCTTTAACTCCAGACTTTCAGCTTTAATTCAAGGGTATTTACTTCCAAATCAGGTGAACATTGTAGTAATTACAACAGTTTGTATATGTGCCTCCCACTTTTTAAGGGACCAAAAGTAATGGGACAATTGGCTGCTCAGCTGTTCCATGGCCAGGTGTGTGTTATTCCCTCATTATCCCATTTACAAGGAGCAGATAAAAGGTCCAGAGTTCATTTCAAGTGTGCTATTTGCATTTGGAATCTGTTGCTGTCAACTCTCAATACGAGATCTAAAGAGCTGTCACTATCAGTGAAGCAAGTCTTCATTAGCCTGAAAAAACAAAACAAACCCATCAAAGAGATAGCAAAAACATTAGGTATGGCCAAATCAACTGTTTGGAACATCCTTAAAAAGAAAGAACACACAAGTGAGCTCAGCAACACCAAGACCACAGAAAACAACTGTGGTGGATGGCCAAAGAATTATTTCCCTGGTGAAGAAAACACCCTTCACAACAGTTGGCCAGATCAAGAACACTCTCCAGGAGGTAGGTGTATGTGTGTCAAAGTCAACAATCAAGAGAAGACTTTACCAGAGTGAATACAGATGGTTCACCACAAGATGTAAATCATTGGCGAGCCTCAAAAACAGGAAGGCCAGATTAAAGTTTGCCAAACAACATCTAAAAAAGCCTTCACAGTTCTGGAACAACATCCTATGGACAGATGAGACCAAGATCAACTTGTACCAGAGGGATGGGAAGAGAAGAGTATGGAGAAGGAAAGGAACTGCTCATGATCCAAAGCATACCACCTCATCAATGAAGCATGGTAGCTGTAATTGACTGCAAAGGATTTGCAACCCAGTATTAAAAAGTGAAAGTTTGATGGATGATTGTTAATCTGTCCCATTACTTTTGGTCCCTTAAAAAGTGGGAGGCACATATAAAAACTGTTGTAATTCCTACACCGTTCACCTGATTTGGATGTATATACCCTCAAATTAAAGCTGAAAGTCTGCAGTTAAAGCACATCTTGTTCGTTTCATTTCAATTCCATTGTGGTGGTGTTTAGAGCCAAAAACATTAGAATTGTGTCGATGTCCCAATATTTATGGACCTGACTGTACATAGGAACTTTAATATATCCTACAGAGAAACACTATTTTTTTTCTAAAAAAAAAAATAGCAGCTTAATATTTTAATTGCATTTACTTTGCACATGTTCTCATCTCATTTTGCTTCTGATTCTTCTAATTGACTTTTATTATTATGAAAGTCAGCTACCATTTCTCTATAATTTCCCATTTTATATAGTAAATTCTATTTTTCTGCCTCCTGCACCATTACTTTGTTATTAATTATTTCACCTCTCTGTATTCTGCTTCTAATTGATCTTTTATGTTTCCGATAATAAGCATTTACTTCTATAAAGAAACTGAAATATTTCCTACTTCTGAAAGGAATGTATTGACATGATTTTTTTTCCTGAAACTTCTGATAGCTAGAAAAAAGAGTGCAAGGAATGTGTTTCATTCTATTTTTTATTTATTTTTTTCACAATCAAAGTTTTATTGAATTTTAAATAAATTAGAAGGTAGCATAATATTATTCATTAGATCGTTCTAATATTAACAATGCTTATCTTCCAAGTGTCTTGATTTTCTCAATGATTGGTTCTAGCTCACATTGGTTTGACTTACCCCGAATTCAGATGTGGGTGGTAAATGAGAGAATAAGTGGTGTTTGGTGGAGAGAGTGGCATAATTGCATGGGATTATTTGGACAGCTAGGGTAACCCTAGCCTGGGGGGGCATAGTTTTCCACTGCATCTCCTCTCTTAAATGTAACATGGCCTTTGTTTATAAGGGGAAGCTGTAGCTTGGCTCCTATATGTCCATCAAAAGACTTGTGTGGATTTTGGCACAGAGGCTTAATTCTGTTCAGTAGAACTGTTGTGAATGCTATCTCCATGTTGGCTGGAGAGGAAACACCGCTATTTTTTTCAACCCAGCACTAAAAGAAATAACTGGTGTGCTGCCCAATGCCCTTTTAAGATTAGGTTGTCTTAGGTTGTCTTAGAAAACATAAAGACATGGGTAACAGTTGAGGATAGTGGAATTGGTTGACTGATAAAAAGTTATGGAGGGACTGTTCCACTTGTGATTAAAATGTTTACGAACCAAATAAATGATGATCACTCACGTGTACTTAATCATTTGGCTTACTTGGCTCTGTTGGACTGGGTGTTTTTAAGGTCCTTAACTGTGTTTAGAACTGTCTTCCAAGTGCTCCATTAAGCAAAAGAATGGCTAGCCATTATCCTCCACTAAGTGGAGATAAGCTTTGCCACCCAGGCTAATTCTGACACTTCTCTCCTACATGTAAAAATCGTGCTTGAAAATTACTCAGAACTCCCAAACATTATATATATATTTTTTTTAGCATAGACCCATGGGAATAAAATGGTGGTTGTTGCAACATTTTATCTTGCATGGTATTTGCACAGCAATTATTCAAACCCATACTTTTGGGAAAAAAAAACTTCCATGCATTAAAAAAAAAAAATTAAAACACCAAAGTTAGCCAAATTTTTTTGCATAATATGAAAGATGATGTTACGCCAATTAAACATTTCACACTTTAAAATTGTGCATACTCGTGGAATGGCGCCAAACTTTGGTACTTAAAAACTCCCATAGGTGACACTCTAAAAAGTCATCTATGGTTTGCAGAATACCTGTTTAGGCAACAGCAGTGTTTACAACTGCCGAGGCCTGGTGTGACATCATAACATCGTGCACGGCCTCTGAAGGTAATAGAGACCTTCTCCGGCTCAACGATCGCATGGGCGAGGCGGTAGAAGCAGTGGAGCTGCTATGATTGTTTTTACAGTGCAGGGAATCGGCTAGTGTAAAAAAAAATATCTGAATGATGTCTGTAACTGCAGATGCCATATAACAATGTTGAGCGGGAAGTGGTTAAGTCAAGTTTACAAATTAACCACTTCAGCTCCAGAAGGTTTTACCCCCTTCCTGACCAGGCCATTTTTTGAGACACTGTACCCAAATAAAATTGATGTCCTTTTTTTTCCCAAAAATAGAGCTTTCTTTTGTTGGTATTTGATCACCTGTGTGGTTTTTATTTTTTGCGCTATAAACAAAAAAAGCCGATAATTTTGAAAAAAAAACAATATTTTTTACTTTCTGCTATAAAATATTCACAATAAAAAATGTAAAAAAATTACATTTCTTTATCAATCTTGGCCAATATGTTTTCTGCTACATATTTTTGGTAAAAAAATCCCAATAAGCCTATATTGATTGGTTTGCACAAAAGTTATAGTGTCTACAAACTATGGGATAGATTTATGGACTTTTTTTTTTGTTTGTTTTTACTAGTAGTAAAATTTTTAGCAGGACCATTGCAGCGGACAAATCTGACACCAAGTAAAAAAATTCACTGACACTGTATAAATTACACTGGCAGGGAAGGGGTTAACAGCAGGGCGATCAAGGGGTTAAGTGTGTTCCATATGAGTGATTTCTAACTGTGTGGGGGAGGAATGCACTTGAGGAAAAGAGAGATCCGTGTTTCAGCTTAGCTGAAACACAAGATCTCCCTTTTACACTCTGACAGAACAGTGGTCTGCCTTGTTTACATCTTTCTACTGAACGATCGGCGGGTCCTGGCAGCCATCACATGTCTAATCACAGTGGGAGCGGTGCTTTGGCAGCGTGCACACGCCCCCTGAATCTTGTGCACAAAATCACATACCTATACAAGGTTTTGGGCAGCCGGGCCACCCTGACGCAGTATATATGCAGTGGGCAGTCTGGAACTGGTTAAGGGGTCTATGTATTAATGTTTTTGCCCAAGATTCACTCAACTTGCACCCAAGATTCGCCCATTTTTACTACCTGTTTTGACAATAAGTAGAAATATAGTTGTTACCATTTTCTGTTTTTAAATATCAAAGTCAAGGACAAATCTGTCACAATGGGTAGCAAAATAAATAAATAAAGCCACATTTAAGCTTTGAACACCTTCAATAAAGTTCTAGTTTGGAATGTTATTATATCCTAATGCTTTTTTTTTTCTTGCTAATACAAGTTACAGCTTTCGGTTATCATTACTATCAAATATCATATTCCTTTACATTTACTCTGTTCGTGTTCATTTTTATTGTCTTGCTTTTTTCCCTCTTTTGATTTGAGAACAAAACCGACTATCACTATGTCACAATCTGTCCTTGTGCAATTCTGTGTGCACATATTTCTTTTTTGTTCTTAAAATATCCACCTGCATTGGTTAGTTTGAATAATGTACCACAACACTCTGAATATATACGCTGGAGGTTTTGTCGTGTTCAGAAGAAATATAAATTGCTTTCAGAGTAGCAGTAATGATGCTTTTCAATAGATGTCTATGAGTCCCCTAGATGTATTGTTGGAGAATTCCATTTATTATCTGAAGTTATAATCGTTCAGTATAAGAACGTGTCTAGGCAAAAAAAGAATGTACTGTTTTTGTTTTTTTTTTGGGGGGGGCGTACATGAGGAGCAAAGAGCCACAACACTAACAGGAGGTTTTAGAAATAGTGCACAATAATAGTGCACAGGGGCATTTTAGAATATTGGGTTTTTCTGAATTCTATGTTTTTGGATGAACTGTATTAACCATTTGAGTCCACATGCCTTTTTCTCTCTAAATCACCTTGAGTCTCTAAACTTTTTTTTTCGGTTTCGCCTATGTCTCGATTTCAGCACATTATACCTTTTAACTTTATAGTCTAATCTAACGTACTATGAATAACTTTTTTTTTCTCCAATAGTTTTAATTTTTCATAAAGATATAGAAAACATTGGTACACTCTGTTGTACATTATAACAAATAACAGATATTGAAGGGTCAATTATGAGTACATTGGCAAAGCATGAGTCACAAGTCCCTAAACATTAGGGGGTTGTTTCATCCCCAGTGTTACTGCCTCGTTCTCGCCCTCTGCCAGCAGATACCCTATTTGGGAGCAAACTTTGTCATATGGCAGAGGGGTACACAGCCACCCTTTACTTTTAAAATGTTATGAAAGTTTGTCAAAAAGCTTTACAGTGTGATACATTGCATTAATAGTAAACATTAACCATAGTATGATAGGATTTGAGCTTTTAGGATATTCCTACCCGTATGGGTAATGACCTTCTATTATAATATCAACTGAAAGGCAAATTATAGATGGCCTTTTTAAAGGAACATAAATCACAAGATTATTTAGGTAATGGAGAATAACCCCCCGCTCCCGCAAGGAGGGGTGACCTATATCTTAACCATCCCTAACGGCAACAGAGTTCATGTGCTCATAACATTTGAAGAAGAAAAAGTACAGGAAAAGATGGGAAATAAAGGGAAGAAAGGAGAAGAAAAGAATCAGACTACCTAAAGATTGTGCAGGCACCTAGGGACTCCAGACATCATGTTCTATCAATGTGATTTAGAGGGGTTGATGAATATAGATACTCCAAGGTTCCCAAACCACTTTGTAGGATAAGAATGCCAACTGCCTTCTCCTGAACCATTAGTCAAGAAATCTTTTGTTTTGCTGCTGCATTGGACACTGTTGGCTGTTTTCAGGCATGGGCTATGGTGATTTTGGCACCCAACAGGATAAAGTGAGTGAGTTTCAGTAGATTTTTGGAACATCCGAGTGGCTTACTGTTCAGCAAGGCAATCTCAGGAGTTTTAATTATTACCATGGCGGTGATCTTGTGCATCAAACCAAAAATCCTATTCCAAAATTCCTGAATCTGGAGATGCTCCCACCAGGTATGAAAGGGGCAGCCAACATGGCCACACCCTCAGAAACAAAATGGGGATGTGCCCATCCCCATTTTGTTTCCGAGGGTGTGGCCATGTTGGCTCCCTCTTCCATACCTGGTGGGAACGTCTCCGGATTCAGGAATTTTGGAATAGGATTTTTGGTTTGCTGCACAAGGTCACAAGGGAAAAATCTTGGCCAGTTTGGAAGGTACCCGGTACCGCCTTGTAATTATTTTGACACTCGCTTCAATCATTGAAATATTTCTAACTCCCTTAAATGCTCTTTGGAATATTGTGTGCCAGGTGTGTACCTTCCAGCTGATCTCCATATCCCTCTCCCAGCTTAGTGCATATGGTGGTTTTCCCAAGCTCTCTACCAAAGCAGCATAAATCAGGGAGATGCCTCCCTTCTGGTCCATGATCTGTGAACACCACTGTTCGCATAACACCCTTATTTGTCCACCATTGTAAAGCACGGATATCCTGCCCAGGAGTAAATGAGGAATTATGAAATAGATGTGTTAGTGGCTGGAGTTCGGAAACCAGTGCAGGGGGTTTGTGTAAGAAGTCACAGAGAGCCATAGAGTAGGATAGTGTAGGGGCCATTATCAGGGGCCTATTTTTAGGAAGGGTCCAAACCAGGAAATTCATGGTGTGACTAGGAGTAGCCTGTCTCTCCATGTCCACCCAATCTGGTTTCTCCCCTCGTCGGTAGATTATAGAGAACTGTGCTAGTTGAATCACCTGATAATATTTCAGGAGATTAGGAACCCCCAAACCTCCCTGAGTTCTGCTTCAAAATAGTACACTTTTCGGGCATCTGCAGCCTTTAGAACCCCAGATAAATCGGACAATCTGAGATTGGAATTTTTGAAGTTGGCGTTTCTGAATTGGAACGGGGGGAGCAAAAAATGTACAATAACCTTGGAAGGAGGATCATCTTGACAGACTTGACCCTTCCCAACCAGGAGATGTCACCGCATGACCAGCTGGTCAAGTCTGCCCCTAGTTTTTTATATAGAAGAGGATAATTAGCTTTAAAGAGTTGATCCACATTAGCCACCAAGCGGTCAGATAAGGAATAGAGGTATTACTCCATGCAAACAAAAAGTGGCTTTAAGTCGTTCAACTAGGGAGGTAGGGACATTAATGTATAATGCTATAGATTTGGCCATATTGACATGCAGACCCGAGATCCTCCCAAACGCTTCTAGGCGATTGAAGACAATAGGGGTTGAAGTGAGAGGGGAGGTGAGAAAATGCAGTAAATTATCTGCGAAAAGAGCACATTTGTGGGATCGCTGACCACATTGTACTCAACGGATGTCTGGGTTAGTCCAGAGTTTCAATTGCCATGGCAAAAATTATGGGGGATAAGGGGCATCCTTGTCTTGTCCCTTTCCGGATTGGGAAGGGGTCTGAGTATTGGCCTTGTAATTTTACCTATGCACTAGTGTTTGAGTATAGAGCCTGTAAAAGCTGTATAAAATTTGGACCAAACCCCCATCTATCTAGAATTTAAAAAACATAAGCCCATTCTACTGTGTTGAAGGCTTTTTGTAGGTCAATTGAAAGTAAGAAGCTTTCCTGATGTTTACCCCATCCCAATTAGCCCGTAGGAGAGAGATGACATTCACCGTTCTTCCAGAGGTTTGGCAACAGAGAATCAAGCAGATACATATGAAATTGAGGTCAAGGCAAGCCGGGGTCAGGGTTGGAGAATATCAGGATGGTCAGGAAGCCGAGTCAGAATAAGATCAAGGATGGATACAGAAGCAGGATACAGGGGAAAGCTGCAGATCAGACCGCAAGACCCTAGTGCATCTGTTATACTTATATATGGCATATGGCGCCAATGCTAAGGTTGTCCCTGGAATTGTACCCACACATGCGCCCTGGACTCTGCCCATCTGCTGCACTATGGCCAGCATCTCCCTGACAATATCGCTACACTCTGGTTTTAAACAAAATGCAATACTGCTTCTATGGGATGGTTTGTAGAAGCATCAGAAGCCCAGGAACTTATAATTTCTGCTGTTTCAATGTTTTGTGCTGACAAGAATAAAAAGCATTTTAAGATGGCACTAGGACAAATAGCCACTGTCCCGACATAATTTTAACGCTTTTGCTGCCAGCAACATCAGGCATATGGCAGGATAGAACCATTTCCAGCTGGCTAGGTCAACGTGCTTTACATTACTTGCATTTCCCCTTCTGCTGCAACCTCATGGTCACTTCAGTGACCGACGAATACTGTACGTTATATTCACAAAACCTATCCTTTTGCTCAATTAACACAGTGAGTGATCAGCACTTTATCTGCATCCAGAGTCACACCCATGCGGCTGTCAGATTGGGCTCAGTGGCTGTGTCTGTGCAGCCACTGGGTCCCAATTTACATGAATGAAACTGCCAGCAGGGGGATGCATGGAACGTCTGTGCATCCCCATGTGGACAAACATGGCCCTTGCAGGGCATATTCCATAGTATGCTGATGTTAATGACCTTAGGGCTCATTCATATGGGTGCTCTGGCCCATATAGCGTAATGAGCGGTTTGCATGCAGGTAGCCTAAATTATTGTATGGGAATATAGTGACTGTACTAACAAAGCCACAGGTCCTAATTTGACAGGTGTGCCAGTACAGGTGAGTGACCCCAAATGTACGCTGACAGCGTTCGGGGCTATGCCCCCGCACCCACTCATCTGTTAAGTTAGGACCTGGAGATGTTTGTACAGCCACTGGGTCCTCATAGTAACATAGACTGTCTGCACACAGCTCCAAGCAGCTCTAGACACATAAACAAACCACTCATCTAGCTGTACAGGTCACAGTGACCATAAGAATGAGCTCAAAGACCTTATTCACACACAGAGCATATTTCTGCACCCAGGAGTCACAGGTGTTTATATACAACTATAGGCAGCAGTATGTATGAATCAATGAATGAACAAGCTGATAGACATCACATCCTGGATGAAAACTGAACTGCTCATCAATCCCATTATGCATGTAACCACTCGGATATTTGCTGACATGTGTACAGCCACAGGGTCTGTCAGCCTGTCATTGATTTTGTACAGGATGCTGCCTAAGGCTGTAAACCTTTGACTCCTGAGCACAGAAATATGCTTCCTTTGAGGTCCTTTTTTGCCATGTGAATGAGCCCTGAGACACAACACAAATGTGAATTGCTGTGCATTGTAACACAATGGGGGTTATTTACAAAAGGCAAATCCACTTTGCACTGCAAGTGCACTTGGAAGTGCAGTCGCTCTAAATCTAAGGGGTAGATCTGCTGATTTTATCATCCAATCATGTACATGCTAAAATGCTGTTTTTTTATTTTCCTTGCATGTCCCCCTCGGATCTACAGCGACTTTACTTCCAAGTGCACTTGCAGTGCAAAGTGGATTTGCCTTTAGTAAATAACCCCCAATGTATTACATTGAAACTTCTGCTTGCATCCTTGCATCATAATGTACACCAATGCAGTATACACATGACACTGCAATGCACAGGTGAAAGCCATTGTATAGACTGTTTTATAGTTTTATGTACCTTAAATTTTTACCATTTTGCAAATGGAACAATTTAAAATTCACAAATATTTGTTTTTAATTAACTCAATACAGTTTTATCTTTTAAATTTGGGGAATTTAGCATGAATGTTGTAAGTTTCGCTGTGTTTATGTCCGCTAATAATTGTGCTGTATTTTTAGCGGAAATACATTTTGATACACATTTAAACAGCTATTGTGGAACCTAAAAAATCTGTAGCACCTTCTTTCTATTCTACAGGTCCTATGCTTTCAGAAAATATATGATTTGGGGGGAAAGGGGGGGGTTTACAAATTTTTAGAGTAATTTACTTATTTACAATTTTGTGTACCTTTTGATTTTAACCGTTCCACAGAAAAGACTCAGCATAACATAGTTTTATCCTTTAGATTTGTTGAGAATTTAGCAGGAATTTTGTAAATTTTGCTGTGTTTGTGTTCGCTAATAATTATTTCAATTTATTTTTTAGCAAAAATACTATTTTAATAAGAATTTGCATGACTATCGTGGAAACTTAGTAGCATCTTGTCTTTATTCTACTAGTCCTTTGTTTTCAGAAAATGTATGTTGTGTGGGGAGGGAGAGCTCTTACACAAACTCTGAAAGCTGTAAGGAAAAAAAAATGGAAGACTTGCAAAAATGGTTTAGCCACCTAAAAGTAGTGTATAGGGCCTGGCAGTAAAAGAGTTAAAATAGTGCCCCGACTCAAGTGGTTAACAACCATTTTAAAAATTTCCTTATTTTGTTTTACATAACTGCAAGTCTTCAATCAACAGCTAAATGTGTTTATGCCTTTTGTGTGAGATTGTATGACAAATATGTGTTTCCCTTACAGTACAAGTTTTCAAATGGTAGGCCACCACAGACCGTTCTTTATTCAGTCCAGTGGTACTCAACTTACTTGATATAGTGGGCCTCAAGGGTAGCCACAACAAAGGACCACATGTAATGTTTAGTGCATACAATGCACACAAATAAAGTGGTCAGAGCCTGGCCTTGGTACAGTAAATGGTCAGAGACTACAGGCATGCTGGAGGAGAAGCAAAAGACTGCAGACATGTTACAAGCGTGTTTCGATACTGGTGATATGTTGCAGGACACTGTCAGAGACAAGTGACATAATACAGGAGTCTTTCAGAAGCTAGGGATATGCAACTGGAAACTCTCAAAGACCGGACACGCTGCATAAGACAGCTGAAGATCAGTGCCAACACAGTCCCTTTACAGCAGTTCTCTTAAAAAAAATTACTAGCACCACTTATGATATTCCTTTCAGCAGGGTCCATTATACAAAGAGAGATTAATAAATATGTAAAAGCATAACAAAGAATTGATAGATCAGAAAAAATAGGACTTGGGAAAAAATAACCAAAGTATACAATTATTAGAAACCAGATTAATAGATGTTATTCTTCACTGTCCCTGAATAAGCATATGGGTAAGAACAATGCTTGGTGCTAGGGTCCACGGGTCACACAGTACTTACCAAAGAGATACTTTTGGCCTTTGGAATGTAGGTTGGGCACCAAGGGTTTGGTAACTTGAAAAAGTTCTGTGCTTATCTGCACTCATTGCTTTGTGTTACTGCATCTGTGTAATAATAAAAGTAATGGTAGCTAAATGTGTGATCTCTATAAAATATCTATGTTCCTATTCTTAAAAGACTGTTATGCTCCCGTTGGGGTGATTACTTTTGGCACATCTATAAGGCTATTTTTACAGAAGTGTTTTCAACGATTTCACATTCAGATGACTATTATTTATTTTCCTAATGTTTTAAAAAGGTCTCCACATAAATAAGCAACAAGGTTTGCATCTTATTTCTGCATACAATGTTATACTTAAAACCATATTTTTTCGGTATTCAGTAGTGAATTTAAAAGTAAATGCACTTAAACCTCATACATTTTTTTTTCTCTTTTGTCTTGGTGTGAGTGGAAAATTGTTATAAATTTGGGCAGGTTTTCACTGCCAACTTGTCAAGCCACTTTTTAATGGAACATAATAGAAGTCTATGGGAAAGCACAGCTAACCGGTATGGAAATCGCAGGTACACTGCATTGCAGCCAAAGCACAGCAGATCAATTTATAGCCGTCCTAATAGCATTTTTACATTTTGTTATAAGTGAAAATACATGTAACAAATGTTAGATTTTATTAACCACTTGCCTACCGTGCCAATTCTGACGCTTCTCATATACTGTATATGTAAAATTCTGTCTTTTTTTGCTAGAAAATTACATCATATTTTTTGTAGCAAATAAAGAGTAGAGAATAAAATAGCAATTTTTGATGTCACACAGTTTTTGCACAGCAATTTTTAAATTTTTGGAAAAAATACACTTTGATGAGTAAAAAAAACAAAAAACAAAACACAATATATAACCACATTTTTAGGTAAAATATGAAATGTGATGTTACATTGAGTAAATAGATACTCAAGATGTCATGCTTTCAAATTGCGCGCGCTCGTGGAATGGTGCCACACTACGGACTTAAAAATCTACATAGGTGACACTTTAAAAATTTCTACCAGTTACCAGTTTAGAGTTACAGAGTCTAGTGCTAGAATTATTGCTCTCGCTCTCTGAAGTTCATGGTGATACTTCACATGTGTGGTTTGGACACTGTGTAACCGGTTCAATACAGGGCATTTTCACCACCTTCCTTCCCAGGCCAATTTTTAGTTTTCAGCGCTGTCGCACTTTAAACGACAATTGCGCGGTCGTGCAATGTTTTACCCAAAAAGATTGACATCCTTTTTTTTCCCCACAAATAGAACTTTCTTTTGGTGGTATTTGATCACCTTTGTGGTTTTTATTTTTTGCGCTATAAACAAAAGAAGAGCGACAATTTTGAAAAAAACACAATATTTTTTACTTTTTGCTATAATAAATATCCCAATTTTTTTTAAAAAAAACAAATTTTTTCCTCAGTTTCGGGCCGATACGTATTCTTCTACATATTTTTGGTAAAAAAAATCACAATAAGCGTATATTGATTGGTTTGCGCAAAAGTTATAGCGTCTACAAAATACGGGATAGATTTATGGCATTTAAAAAAAAAAAATTTTTTTCTTTTTTTTTACTAGTAATAGCGGCGATCGCGATTTTTTTTCGTGACTGTGACATTATGTCGGACACTTTTGACACATTTTTGGGACCATTCACATTTATACAGCGATCAATGCTATAAAATTGCATTGATTACTGTGTAAATGTGACAGGCAGTGAAGGGGTTAACCACTAGGGGGACACAAGGGGTTAAGTATGTTTCCTAGGGAATAATTCTAACTGTAGGGGGCGGGGACGTACAAGGGGAGGAGACCGGTCAGTGTTCCGCTGTACTGGGAACACAGATCGCTCTCCTCACAACTGACAGGATGTGGATCTGTGTGTTTACACACACAGACCCACGGTCCGGCCCGGTTAACGGGCAATCGCGGGTGCCCGGCGGACATTGCGTCCGCCTGGCACACGCACCGGGTCCTGAGCAATGCGGCGGGCGCGCGCGCCCCCTAGATGGCCGGGAATCCCAGGCCGTCATATGACGTCCACCCAGGATGGGAGATCCCATCTGTGGACGTCATATGTCTATGGCCCAGTGCTGAAGTGGTTAAATATGTGGGTGTGACGGTGGGTGTGACCTACGTATGTGATCACCACTGCACGGGGGATGGGGCGCTTTAATTTTTTTTTTATTATTATTTATTTTATTGTATTTTTTTTCACTGTCCCTATACTTTTTTTAAAAATACTTGTATTGCTATTGCAAGAAATGTAAACATCCCTTGCAATAGCAATACAGCATGACACTTCCTCTTTATGGAGAGATATGGGGTCTATAAAACAATATCGGGGTTATGGCATATTGCTGCAGCCATAACCCCATTATTCCACTTGCTGACCAGGACATCATCTATGGTCCGGTGGGCAAGGGGTTAAATCATTTCTCCACATGTCTGCAAATGTTTCCTATTTACCATTGTTAATTTAAAAAGTGTTACACTTTTGATGCTGTGGTTGCCTGTTCGCTGAGACAATCTATCACAAAAAAAATGGTTTGTCAACTGGACTATGAGCACTATGAAGGCGCAGCTAGCACCTAATGAAATAGCGGTAGAATAGAGGTAGTTGGTTGAAAAATCCTTTCAGAGGGAAATGTATAATGGTTTGGAGTCAATTTTGTTCATAAACTCTTTAAACAGCTGCCTTTTTACAAAAGAACTAAGGACCAAAACATGAAAAGAGTCCACCGCTCCACCTGCTGACTGGATATAAGAATACATACTATTAATATGTGATTGATGCAATCTGTCCTTTAGCCCAGGTTCACACTGACAGTGGGATTGAAATTGTCTAAGTTCAGCTGAACTCGCAAAATTTCATTCCTGCATGTCAGTCCAACTTCGGAGGCAATTTCAGAGACATCTGTGTGGGTTCCTGCACAGATTTCTATACAAATTGCACCCCAAAGTCACCAAAGGTAGTACATAAACTACTTTTGGGAATTGGTGAGGTGCTGCACTGATTCTGACTGTGCCATTGCTGGCAATGTGAACCTAGGCTTAAACCCTTACAGGTCATCAGTTTACAGTTATCCATTAATAAGACCCTAAAATTTTGCTCTAACTCTAGCATGCACAGTGATGTGTAACGTGTAGCCTGATCATCTTTTTGATCATATGTATGTATGAATATTTAGAGAGCTTTCTTTTTTTCCTATTTATTTGCACTTTAAAAGTACCCAGCAACAACCACCATGCCAAAATTTGATTTTCAGAAGTGACATGTTCTACTGAGAATTTGTTTTCAACCTTTACGGGTGATAAAGTAGACCATATACTGTACCACCGAAAAGGTATAGAAAATGTGTGGGTTTGGATTGATTAGATAAGGCAGTTGAGAAGAATGAAGTAGATCAGGTGAACACCACCTGATCTTCTGCCTGGAATTTACAGTATAATATCATAGACACGCTTTAGAAATCTACCTTGTGGTAATGTGACAAAGGGTGGAACTTGCGACAGATTCATGTACGTGTCAATAAGGTGTATGTGCATCTGTTGCAATTCAGATTTTTGCAAGTGTCTCTCCAAGTGGTTGAGTTTTACAGGTAGAGAGGTCTTTTTAGAAAATGGGGTAGTAATAAAAATATATCAAAAATCAATTTTAGAGGTATTTAACCACTTCAGCCCCGGTAGAATTTACCCCCTTCCTAACCATTTTTTGTGATACGGCACTGCGTCGCTTTAACTGACAATTACGCGGGCGTGCAACATTATACCCAAACAAAATTGACGTCCATTTTTTTCTCACAAATAGAGCTTTTTTTGGTGGTTTTGATCACCTCTGTGGTTTTTATTTTCTACGCTATAAACAAAAATTAGAAAAGAAGCAATATTTTATACTTTTTGCTAAAATAAATAGCCCCAAAAAATATATAAAAAAACAAATTTCTTCATCAGTTTTGGCCAATATGTATTCTTCTACATATTTTTGGTAAAAAAATTGCAATAAGCGTATATTGATTGGTTTGCGCAAAAGTTATAGCGTCTACAAAATAGGGGATAGATTTATGGCATTTTTATTATTATTTTTTTTTATTAATAATGGCGGAGATCTGAAATTTTTATCATGACTGCGACATTACGGCGGACAGATCGGGCACTTTTCACACTATTTTGGGATCATTGACATTTATACAGAGATCAGAGCTATAAATAGCCATTGATTACTGTATAAATGTCACTGGCAGGGAAGGGGTTAACACTAGGGGGTGATCAAGGGGTTAAATGTGTGTCCTAGGGAGTGATTCTAACTGTGGGGGGGGTGGGACTGCCTGGAGGAGGAGACCGATTGTTGTTCCTAAGCAGTAGGAACAGCAGATCTCTCTCCTCAACCCTGACAGAATGGAGATCTGTCTGTTTACATTGACAGATCTCCGTTCTCTCCTCAGGAGCAACCACAGGTAGCCACCGGCCATCACCACCGGCCATGCGCATGGGCTCCTACATCACGCGGCGGGTATGCGCGCCCTATACTCCTTAAAGGGCCCACCATACATCTACGGTGATTCACGGAGGAGTGCCATTCTACCGCCATCAACCGACGGCGGGCGGTTGGCAAGTGGTTAAAAACAAATCTGGCTGTAGAATTGTCTCAAAGATGAAACATGAAAGAGGTCTTATTTAACTCCACTTATCACTGATATGGTAGTATTTATTTTTGAACTTGTCTGAACAATAGTGCCATACAGTAAAATTGTAGCAAAGAAGAACTACTTGAATTTGTTACACACATTAGTACAAAAAATAAAAATGTTGCAGGTTTTTAGAAATTTGGAGCAAGGCATCCAACATCATACACACCACCAGAAATGTGGCACATTTCTGCATAGGAGTGTGGATCCTACCTGTCAGGTGCTGGCTGAGTCCAGTATAGGGGAGGGTGAAGATATAGAGGCGAAGGCAGCAGAGGTAGGTAGCAGGGTTACAGTTAGATGGTGAGGCAGAGGGAAGATTGTTACAGAGGCTAGCCCAGAGTTGTTAAATCCCAGTAAATTTTTTTAGGGTTGTGTGAAGTTGGGGATATATCAGTTCAGGAGCATTGCTGGAGCAGACTATCTCCCATAGCTGTCAAGGGAATTACTACTTCAATAAGCACGAGGGCAAGGTTACAGGCATAGATATATGGATACTCGTAGTAGGGGACTCAGTTATAAGAGGAACAGATAGGACAATCTGTCACAAAGACCATAAATGCAGAACAATATGCGGGGTACTCAGGTTTGACACATTGCGGACCAGATGGACATAATGTTGGGAGGGCTGGGGAGGACCCAGCTGTCATGGTGCATATTGGTACATGACAAAGTTAGAAGATTCAGCGTCCTTAAAAATTAATTCTATGTTAAAGAAAAGGAAGTATTCTTAGAATTATTACCTATATCTCGAGATACACCAGAGAGGTAGCAGGAGCTCAGAGAGCTAAACAATTTGCTGAGGAACTGGTGCAGAAAGAAGGAGGGTTTTAGCTTCATGGAGAACTGACTGTGGTAAATGCTGGCGCCACAGTAAAGACGGACTGCACTTAAATAGGGAGGGTGCAGCTCTGTTGGAAGAAACAATGGCTAGAGGTTGGTGGAACTTTTAAGGACCAAGCCTATTTTTTACACTTGGTGTTTACAAGTTAAAATCATTTTTTTGCTAGAAAATTACTTAGAACCCCAAACAATATATTTTTTTGTTTTCAGACATTCTAGAGAATAAAATTAGGGTAAATTGGGTATCTGGCACTCCAGGAGGCAATGTCCTTAGTTTGTAATAATGTATTGTTATTTCGCACCTTAAGATGCACCTAGGCTTTAGAGGAGGAAAACAAGAAAAAAAAATATTCTGAACCAAATGATGTACTAAAATATTTAATATTATACTACTACTATAAATGGGTGGTGGAGATACAGCAATACCACCCCCCTATCAAATCAGCTCAGCTACACTATACCTGGGTGGTGGTAGTGGACACAGCATCCTCCCTCCTTCCCAGATTAGCTCAGGGTGGCAGGGCAGACACAAATACCCCTTCAGCCTCTTCTATCACAATAGCTCAGGTGATGGGCAGTGGATAACATGCCAGCCCACACCTCCCACCCCCTTAT
The DNA here is from genome assembly GCA_037952925.1 of Lithobates clamitans. NCBI lineage: Eukaryota > Metazoa > Chordata > Amphibia > Anura > Ranidae > Lithobates > Lithobates clamitans. The sequence goes on along the minus strand of JBBGZY010000821.1, from coordinate 7,977,846 downwards.
CACCAGCTCAGCTCAGGCAGCAGAGGACACTGCCATTACAATGCACAACCCCCTCTGGCTGGCTGGCTCTCAGCCTAAGATACACCCAGGCAGCAGCTATGAAGGAGGACTGGGTTTGCAGCAGCAGTTGCCGGTGGAAGGAGCAGGAAGTGAGACTGGACCAGACCACGGCGCCAGGGGTGTTCCAGCTAAAAAAAGACAGCCAGGGCTCTTGCCACTTTCGGGATGGTGTCACATCTGGCGGGTGTCAACTGACCTGGGTGTGGAGTGCACCCCCATAGCAACGCCACTGACACCCCCCCATGTTTTGGCACCGGGGCAGACCACCTCCCCCCGCTACCCCTTGGTATGCCACTGCAAGGATCCACCTCACATCCTGTCCTTTCTCCTCCACAGAGGATGCAGCGGTGGTGACGGGGGTGGTGCCTGGTCAGTATTCACTCCATAAGACACAGGGACCCCCATTTTTTGGGGGGAAAAAGTGCGTCTTATGGTGCGAAAAATATGGTACATTTGATTAGTCAGTCTTTCGGTAAAAATAAAGTTGAACCGTGGTAGGGGTGTGATTTAAAAAGAGGCAGCCATCCTCAGAGTGTGTCCAGCAACTCTGCAAAACATATAAAAGAAACAAGGGGGGCGCCTCTAAGTGTGGTATTAAAACAGTATCATTTATTGCACAAGATAAAAAACACTTACAAGATATAAGTGGGAGTTATGCTTTCATAAGTATGTAGTCCTGGCAGTTCTGCTGCGTCCCACAGGCTCCTCGCACGATCCGGGTAGCTGGGAAAGGTTCTGGTCTGATGTTGTGCTGAATAGCTGTACATCCAGGAAAACCAGAAAGTAGTCAGCTCCATAGAGGCGCCCCCTCCTTTGTTTCTTCTAGAGAATAAAATGGTAGTTGTCGCAATAATTTATGTCACGCCGTATTTGTGCAGCCGTCTTACAAACGCAATTTTGGGGGAAAAATACACTTTTTTGAATTAAAGAATTAGAAAACAGAAAAGTTAGCCCAATTTTTTTTATATTGTGAAAGATAATGTTACGCCAAGTAAATTGATACCCAACATGTAATGCTTCAAAATTGTGCCTGCTCGTGGAATGGCAACAAACTTTGATACCTAAAAATCTCCATAGGCGAAATCTCCATAGGCGAATGTAAAGTAATGCATTTGGAAGCTAAAATATGAATGCATACAAGATAGGGGGACAACTTCTGGGGGAATTAGAGATGGAAAAGAATCTGGGGGATCAACATTATAATTCTACAACATTACAAAACTCTGCATCGGCCACATCTTAAGAATGCTGTCCATTTCTAGTCATCAGTCCTCAGGATAGATGTCCTTGAACTGGAGAACATCCAGAAAGGGACAACAAAGCTAATATGGGGGCTGGAGGACCTTAGTTATGTGGAACAACTATATACAAATTTTCGAATGGTGACATTCTACACTGACACCATTAGCCTTGTGTGTCCCGCAGTGAATACAGGCTTCCCTGCTGCCTCCTCTTTCCAACACGCATGAGAACGCTTTACAGCTGCTGGACGGGTCTACAGTGCTCTCTACCACCATGCTGAGGATGGACACATGCCACAGATGAGGACTCCTGATTTTATCATGTCTTTTAACACTCAACAATCTTGTAAGTGCTTTTAACCCTTTGTGCACTCTATTAAATTTTACATACTGCACTTAGAGGCGCCTTTCTTTTCCTTTTTTATATCTTCAGAGTTGCTTCTCCTCTAACCAAAGTGCTGCCAGAAGTGCCATCTCATCACTATTATCCCTCTGACCAGCTACCCACCTCCACCAGAGCGCCCTTATCTCCTCTCAGTTGAACTGGATGGACTGTCTTTATCCAACCAGATCTACTGTGTAAATAATATATTGCTGAAAACTTCCACACTGTCTTTCTACAGCAGTCTTTGCTCTTGAAATTGACTTTGAATATCTCATATTACACGGCATTTGGATGAGTAACCTGTATAAATGTTTTATTTTTAATAAATCGAGGTATGCCTAACTATGTTAGTCATTTAAGTGTAGAGTAAATTAAATCCAGTTAATAGCTGTGATGTAGCACAAAGTATGTGTCTCCCAGTGGCCATCTTTCCTTCTAAACACTGCTGTTATTTACCTATGATTCCAAGAAAATTTGTCTTGGGACCTCCACATCAGTGAAAAGAAACAGTGCCTTATACAATGTAATTCATAGAGCCTGGTATCCACATCTCAGGTGCATATAATGAAATAACACTAATTGCTGCTAATGTTTAGCAAATACACCAGAGTGCAATTAACTGCAGTTAAAAGCAACATGTACTCTTTTAATTGTAGAACAAAAATAATTTTTAACCAAAAGTTTCATTTTTTTAATTGCCCAGTTTTGGGACAGATTTATAGTGGTTGTAAATGTAAAATGTTTTGACCTTAATGCATTCTCTGCATTAAGGTAAAAATCTTTTAATAGTAGCCCCCCCCACCCCCCCTAAATACTCACCTATTTGGAGATATACTCACCTAAGCCCAATCTCAATCCAGTGCTGTGCATGTCTGCATCAGCTCTTCTCCCCTGTTTCACAGGCTTGGCTGAGAGCAGCGAGAGCCATTGACTCCAGCTGCTGTCAGTCAAAAGTGGTGAGCATAGAGTGAAGGGGAGGGTCGAGAAGGGCTGTGTGTCAGAATCGACACAAACAGCCTGGCTCAGGACCGAGAACACACAAGTACCCCCTATAGGATGATGCTTCCTATAGGGGCACTCAGCAAATGACCCCTTTTTACTTTTCAAAAAGGGGTCATTTGGGGGATATTTTTACTATCCTGGCATTTTAGGGCCCATGAATTTAGATCCATCAGTACATTAAGATTGATCAATTTTCAGATATATACCATAGTTTGTGGACTCTATAAGTTTCCTACAGACACAAACGTGTGCTTTTTTTCAAAATTGTCAGTCTTTTTCTTTTATTTAGCAAACAATTTAAAAAATCCAGTGGTGATTAAATACCACCAAAAGAAAGCTCTAGTTGTGTGAACAAAATAATAAAAATTTAGTTTGGGTACAGTGTTGCATGACAGTGCAATTGTCATTCAAATTGTGATAGGGCTGCAAGCTGAAGTTTGGCCTGGCCAGGAAGGGGGTAAGAGTGCCCTGTATGAAATACTTACCTTTCCTGTTGTCCATACCAGCAAACACCAATTCATTGTAAAGTAGTTCACCCACTGAAGTATCTTCTGAGACTGACATTTTTGAAAGTGTTGATTTGTTGTGTCAGGAAGAATCACCGATCAGGCCAAGGTTCCCAGAAGTGTCAGCTTCAGAAGACATTTCTGTAGAGGATTTCTTTACAATGGAGGAGTGTTAACCACATGCCGACCGGGCCATAGCCGAAAGATGGCTACAGCGCGGTCGGCTTATTCTGGGTGGGTGTCCATGGACATCCTCACAGAATTGCTCACCCGGGAACATCCATGACCTGGGAACATCACGGATCATGGTAAATTACATGATCACTCCGTCAAATGACAGAGCATCACTTGTAAACAAACCGGCGTCATGTCATTACGCTGGTTCCTCCCCTCTCTGTACTGATCGGTACAGTGTGAGAGGAGAGAGGGAGAGATAGTTTGCAGCGCTATGGGCACTACAGATCTAGCCCACAGCGCTGCTCAGTGCCCGTACTATGGCAATACTCTGCAATACTATGGCAATACTCTGCAATACTATGGCGGTACTATGGCAATACTCTGCAATACTATGGCAATACTCTGCAATACTATGGCAATACTATGCAAGACTGCAATACTATGGCAATACTCTGCAATACTATGGCAATACTATGGCAATACTCTGTAATACTATGGCAATTCTATGCAATACTATGGCAATACTATGTAATACTATGGCAATACTCTGTAATACTATGGCAATACTCTGCAATAATATGGCAATACTTTGCAATACTATGGCAATACTCTGCCAATACTCGCCAATATGCTGCAATAAATTTTAACAGAAACAAAGAATTTTTTTTTTTTTTTTTAACCGAATTTTCAGTCTTTTTTGATTTATAGCGCAAAAAAAAACCTCAGCGGTGATTAAATACCATCAAAAGAAAGCTCTATTTGTGTGAAAAAAAGGACAAACATTTCAAATGGGTACAGTGTTGCATGACTGAATAATTGTCATTCAAAGTGTGAGAGCACCAAAAGCTGAAAATTGGTCTGGTTAGGAAGGGGGTTTAGGTGCCCAGTGTTCAAGTGGTTAAACAGGATAGGCAGCATAAGAGTTATATATATTCAAGATGTGGCTGAACCAGAGTTTTGTAAAGTGGTAGAATTATAGTTTTATCTGTTGAGTAAATACTCTTTTGATTGCATGGTAATACTCTGCTATCCTTACTTTCTGCAGCATGGCATTGCATGCTATTGCTCAGACTGTGATCTACCAGGGCCCCAGATCCTTTTCCTCCTCGATTCCCCCGGAATTTCTCCCCTTTGCATATAATGTGCATACTTTACAGTTTTGAATATTAAACCTCATCTGCCAACTGCTTACTGCTCTATTCTAAGTAGGTCTTCTTGTAAAGCTATTAGATCCTGTTGTGGAGTTAGTCCCCTGCTTAACTTTGTATAATCAATGAATACTGAAAATTGGCTATTTATTCCAACCTCTATATCCTTTATGAACAAGGTAAACAGAATTAGTCCCAAGACGAGCCCTGGGGTACCCCACTCATAACTCTAGACCACTCAAAAGATATGCCATTATTCACCATCCTCTTGATGCACTCCGGTAATCAGTTTTCCTTCCAGGTACAGATGATGTCATCAACACCAAAACATCTTAATTTGTAAATTAAGCGTTTATAGGGTACTGTATCAAAGGCCTTAGCAAAATCTAGAAACACTATGTGCATAGACCTTCCTTTATCCAATGTACAACTTACCTCCTCATAGAATGTTAAAAGGTTTTCCGGACAACATGTGTTGATGCAATGCTCTGCCATCCATTCTGAATGGAACCTCAATGCACCATGGGCATGTGTTGTGTTGTGCGGTGTGCTGACAGAAATAGTCAGTGCATCTTTTTTTGAGCATTTTGGTGCATTAGTCAGCACACAAAATGAATGGGCTGCCCAAACACAACACATTTTAATGTACAACACTAACGCACCACAATGGTGTGAATGGACCCTAAATGTTGCCTTTGTTATAAGCACCTGAGAGCTGGATAACTAGTGCTTTATGAAGTAGGACTCCATTTCTTTTTTCTGGACTCCCATCTTTTCATACACTTTACATAGTTCACTTGGTCCAAACAACTACATCCCTCACTAACATGTGAGGCCAATGGATGTGCTGTATAAACTCTATGTAGCTGAGACTACATACAGAATACCACACTGTGTAATGGGTTGGAGCTGAACTTCCTGTCTCATACCAGGAACACAGTAGGGTCTATCACAGCGGCTCTCAGCTATTCAGAGTAAGCAATGTATTCATTAATAGAATACCTTGCTTTCCCTGAATGGCTGAGCACCGCTGTGATAGACTCTACTGTGTTCCAGGTATTAGACAGGAAGTCTCGGCTCCAGCCCAGAACACAGTGCCTTATGCTGTATATAGCCACAGCTACATACAGTTTATACCGCACGTCCATCGGCCTCACATTTTAGTAAGGGACGTAGTTCATTTGGGCCAAGCTGGCCCAAACTAATTATGTAAAATGTATAAAAAGATGGAGTTTAGCTTTAAACATTGACATAGCTATAATCTACTGCATTCAAATAATAATAATAATAATAATAATCTCTGCACTGGTATTGCTTTTACTCTGCTTTTATCTTTGAATTCTCTTCTACTCCATTTTGCTTAACATTATCCTTAAACGAGTTTGTATATATAAATTAGGTTTTTGTAGAAAAATCCTTTATGCTTATTAATTGATTCACTTATTCTTTGTAGACTTTTATGAACAGTATAGCTAACCTTTTGGTTTCGTATACTGCATTTTTATAATTTCCCTTAAATGCAGTCTCCTTTTTGTGGTTTCCTGAGATGATTTAATGAATAACATGAATATCTGAATAGCATGACTTACCCATTAATAAAAGATTACATTTGATAATACAGAAGTGCAGAGGACAATAGGCTCTCTTCCACGGAAATTTTGTCTTTATATGCTCTTTCCACACAGCTATGGGAGCTAAAATACTCTAGTCCTTATTTGTTATTATAATCTTTCCAAATGGAACAGTGCCTAGACTGTTCTGCATTCCAAAGATGGCCTCACTCTTGTTTGGCTAATTCATTCACTTCTCTTTTATCTTAAATATTAATAGAAATTTTGCTATTCGTGGTTAAAGCACACACTGATGACTTTTTTTTTCTGCTAGAAATTTCTGAGTAATTACTTGATGCACGTGCAGTATTGGTAGATAACAAGTAAAATGTATTCATCATCAATACAGTTCTACCATAATAATTTGACAGCTGTAATGAGAGTGCCTTCATTTCCTCTTGGACCAAGAATTACTGTCTGAATTTCAAACGGTCTGCATTTTATTTCATGTATGTTAGGCTTGCATCTGTTTGCTAAACAGGCCCATGAAATCATGGTATGATTAAAAAAAAAACAAAAAAAAAAAAAAACGTTTTTGAGTAATTCATTTTTTGTAGTATTTTTACCTGTAAAAATCATGGTTCCAAGCTATTTGTTGATTTCGTGGTAACTGCAAATTATACTTTAACAGAATATCTAATTAAAATATTTATATTTCGCTTTTGCTGTTTGATACAAATTCAGGTGCCAGGTCCACCGTTGTCACGTTTTTGTTATTTTGTTTGTTCATGTTTGATTTTATGCATGCTGTAGTCAAAATTAAATCCATATTTACCTTCAAATTTAAATCAACTGAATACATTCCAGGTACATCAAAACAAAATGTGTTCAGAGTCTAAGAGCTCTTTCATACTTGCCCTGCGGTGCCCTTTGAAGAGTGATCCATTTTCAGAGGGCATTTAACAGGCAATGAGAAATATTGCCTACTTATCACCTGATTTAACACTGTAATGCCACACTACCATGCCGCAGTCGCATGCATTGCACACAGTTGCAGCTCGGCAGTGCGCTTATCAAACTCTGTACCCTGAGTTAAAAATTCTGCAGCCATGAAGCAAACCATTAAGGTCACAACATGTGTACAGCTCTGACTGTCACTCCCTTTGAATGAGCCCTTAGGTACCATTCCATGGTAAAAGCAGTAAGTTGAGCTTTTTTAGTTTTACTGCCTCCTGACCCCCCAACTAAACCAAGAAATGCAGCCGTCTGAGATCATAGCCATGCCATTGCCACGATGGTTTGCTTTGCAGCCAGAGCAGAAATGAAATGACATGTCACTTTCAGCAGATGGCACTACTGCTGAACCTAACCCATTTAAGTGAATAGGGCACAAAAAAATTAAATGTCATGTCACTTTCAGCAGATGCTACTACTGCTGAGTGCAAACAATTTAAGTGAATAGGGCTGCACAAAACTGCCCTGCAACCACTTGCAATGCATGCTCTTGTGGCGCAGTGAATCTGCATTTTGATCACTTCCACCCCGCCTATTAACCACTTAAGGACTAGCCTCGTTTTGAGATTTTGGTGTTTACATGTTTAAAACAGGTTTTTTTGCTAGAAAATTACTTAGAACCCCCAAACATTATATATTGTCTTCTTTTTTATAACACCCTAGAGAATAAAATGGCAGTCATTGCAATACTTTTTTTTGCACCTTATTTGTGCAGCGGTCTTACAAGCGCACTTTTTTTGGAAAAAAATTCCTTTTTTGAATAAAAAAATAAGACAACAGTAAAGTTAGTCCAATTTTTTTTATATTGTGAAAGATAATGTTACGCCGAGTAAATTGATACCTAACATGTCACACTTCAAAATTGCTTGTGGAATGGCATCAAACTTTTACCCTCAAAAATCTCCATAGGCGATGTTTAAAAAATTCTACAGGTTGCATGTTTTGCGTTACAGAGGAGGTCTAGGGCTAGAATTATTGCTCTCACTCTACCGATTGCGTCAATACCTCACATGTGTGGTTTGACCACCATTTTCATATGCGGGCGCTACTCACATATGAGTTTGCTTCTGCACGCGAGCTCGTCGGGACGGGGCGCTTTAAAAAAAAAATTCTTATTTATTTTACTTGATTTTGTTTATTTTTTTACTTTTTTTTTTTTTTTTAACTGGGGCACTTTTATTCCTATTACAAGAAATGTAAACATCCCTTGTAATAGAAAAAAAGCATGACATGACCTCTTAAATATGAGATCTGGGGTCAAAAAGTCCTTAGATCTCATATTTGGACTAAAATAATAAAAAAAATAGGTCATTTAAAAAAATGACAACAGAAAAATGTGTCTTTAAGACGTATGGGCAGAAGTGACGTTTTGACGTCGCTTCCGCCCTCCTATGGAGGGGTGGGGGCCATCTTCCCCTCACTCATCTCCATACCACAGATGTGAAAGGACCTGATCGCCTTCACCGCTCTCGATGGTTCCGGTAAGCGGCGGAGGGCGCAGGAGAGCGGCGGGAAGGGGGTGGCACCTCTCCCGCCGCCGATAACGGTGATCTCGCTGTGAATCCACTGCAGAGACCACCATTATTGTAAACAGAACCGCCGGCTCTAAAGATGGATACCTTGGTTGTGGCAGCAGCTGCCGTTACCGAGATATCTATCTTCAAACTGCTGACGTATATGTACATGAGGCGGTAAGTGGTTTGCCCTCTCAAAAGCAATCCACCTTGGATCACTTTTCAGAGGTATGGGAGTACAGCTGCACACATGAACAAACCATTACAGTTTGTTTTATTTAGAAATCAGCCACAGCCTTAGTAGAAAAGCCTGTTTATAGACACATAGGCTAATATAGAGGTGCATTTACAGGCAGGGAAAAACATCAAATGCCAAACATGCAGGGTTTTATAAGCCCAGTGTGCATGAGCCCTTAGTGAAGTTGTCCTTTAAAGAATATGCCAACTCAAAATTGCATATTCCTGATATGTGCCTGCAGTATCATGTACTTGTATGAACATGTATCCTATTCTCTTTGTATTGCTTCGTTTGTGTGAAATCCCTGGTGTTCCTCCCAGCCACTCTGCTTTCCTATTAAAAACTAACCACACTAGGCAGGTGAGCACAGCATGGTCAGTTTTCTAGCTGTGCTGCGACCTCAGCCTGTGCTCCTCCAATAATCAGACTTGTGCTGACACCCCCACATGCGCACACACAGCCATTCACTGGGAAGACCAGTGCAATGCTTTTCCTCCTCCCCCAGCACACTGAGCTCCTTATGCAGCTGAGAACAGTGGGCATGTGATCACTTATAAAAAAAAGGTATTTATAAATATATATATATTTATAGATACCCGATATTACCAAAAGTATTGGCACGCCTGCCTGTACACACACATGAACTTTAATGGCATCCCAGCTTCAGTACAGCCAGCCTGTAATTTTTTTTTTTTTGGATCACTGCCAGTGGCTATAGCCACAAGCAGTAATCAGTGCATTCTGACAGCAGGGAAATTTCCCACTGTAAATAAAGTGTACATATTCACCAGCATACCATTAATCTAAATCACCATCCAAAGGCTTTTATTGTAGAGAGATCACATCGCAGAGACAAGTGCAACGTTTCGGAGTCACTCAGGACATCACATGCCTGACGAAGGGGTCTTGTGCGACTCCGAAACGTTGCACTTGTCTCTGTGATGTGATCTCTCTACGATTAAAAAAAGCCTTTGGACAGTGATCTACGATTAAAAAAAGCCTTTGGACAGTGAATTAGCTCCATGGTGTGCTGGCGAATATGTAAACATTGATGTTTCCAAAATCCAGCTGGTAATTGCTGCAGCACCCACCATTTGATGAGCCTTGTGTTCCAGGAACGTGTATGATAGGAATAGAGATAAGACAACCCAAAATAAATTCTTCTGCTCCTGACAATCCACACATGTGTAGTTGTTGTTTGTACCCATAGCACAGCCCAGAAACAATAGTGCACATTTTTTTTATCCTACCTAAAACAAACTGACACCAACTAACACTGATACTAATTTTAAAAAAATGACCTTACCCTTTGACCCAAGCACTAACCCTGGCACAGACCTAGATCTAATCTTGGTCTAGGTATTGTTTTATATTTTTTATTTTATTACATTTTTTTTTATTATTATTTTTATTATTTTATTTATTTTTACGCACTTTTTTTCTCTCTGCAAGGAAAGAGAGAGATACAATGTATGTCTCAACTCCATTAACAGAAGGAGAAAACATGGGGGTGGGCTTCACAGTGACTGATCACTATGGTAGCCAATAAAAGCCTATTACAGCCATCAGGTGACCCGCAATCCGCTATTCTGGGTTCCAATTGTTAGTATGGGGCCCAGGGCTTTCAGTGTCAAGGGCTTAATAAATATAAGGCCTCAGGTTCATCGTTGGCTGTAGCAGCCAGGAAATAACAGTTTTGAAAACATAAGTGATGAAATCGACATTCTGGCTTCATTAGTCACAGATCGGGGAATGGATGTTCCTCTATTACCTCTGTATCTTTATATCCGGACTGTTTATTGTGGAGGAACGGTAAAGCCCAGGAACCACCACAGGGGGCCCTTCTCACAACTGTAAAAGTTTATAACCACCTAGATCACATTTACTGAACATTCAATCGCAAGCTGTAAAAAATGATAACAAGCTCATGGCTGCAGCTTGTTATAACTACTTGTTGAAAGAATGTTTTAAATGCACTCTATTAGTACTGGCAGGAAAAAATGTAGGGAAATCCAATTTGATGGTGAGGAAAAATCTTCCAGTGGGATCACATGTTCGTGTAAGTTAAAGAAGGTTCTTATTTTTACTATTTGTTGCTTCTTGGGGCAGGATGTGAACAGAAATCTCTCCTACAGGACACAGACAGCAATACATCATTGACAAGGATTCCATTCCTTACCAACCATATCCAAAACTAAAAAGACAGCAATAAATGGTCTGAAAGGGGATCTAATCCTTCCCTACTGTATCCACAACTGTAAAAAGGTTTTAGCTGTACATACAATTTAACATATAATTTGTAGCTTTATAAATAAGCATACCCAAAATTCTTGTTTCTAATCACTGTGTTTTGCATACATTTTGGTTGAATAACATTTTAAATATATATGATCTTAGATTTAAGTTATACACAAATGAGGTTTAAATTATATATTGTTTACTTCTATACATGTTATCAATAACCAGTAAACTGGATGTGGCACTTTTATCATAGTTTTTTGTTTATAGTGGCCACTGATCGTTAATACTATGCTGTTGTTCTGCACCTGTTTAACCACAGAAAAAACAGGAGAATAATGAGACAGAAAATAAATGATCAGACTTGGGAACAAGTACATAAAACACAGCTGACTACTTCAGCTCACTAAATAACTTTGAAGGTAAAGGCTGAGGTTTTTCCTTGCATGGTGTTGTATATACGTTTTATTGCCCTGATAATATACTTAAATTTATATATATGAAGCCAGATGCTAGCTTTGTATTTAAGCTATTGTGCTATGTCATTCAAAAACTTTTGTCTTCAAAACAGTAATAAATATAGCTCTTTAATAACAGCAATAACTTTTGTATAGCTTTATGTTTTTGAATGTAGGTTGTATACTTTTATTGTGAATTATGCTTTATATATAGTATGTAAACCCTAACAAACAACTTCCCGTATTTGCTGTCTCTCTTAACTAGACTAAACTGTAACAAAAGGCAAAACCTTTTTTTTTTCCATTTTGGATAGAGTAAGAGAGGGTTATAACCTCCATCAGTTTTTTTTTTTTTTTTTTGCCACCTATGTCCCTTGAGCCTACGTTCATATTGGGCCGATTTGACATGTGATTTGACATGTCAATTCGCATGCCAAATTGGAGCCTATTGCCAGCAATGGCACCATCTGAATCGGTGCGATGGCAACTTTGTGGTGCCGCACCTTTTCCCAACAGTAGTTCCTGCACTACTTTTGGAGACTTCGGGGGTGATCTTAATAGATATCTCTGCATGAACCCACACAGATGTCTCTCAAATCATCCCCGAAGTCAGACTGAAATGCCAGTTTGAAATCCTGCGAGTTCAAACCCGCATTCAGTGTGAACCTAGGCTTAGGGAGATTTCCCTTCACTTCCTGTCCTATAGGCAAAATAGGAAGTGAGAAAAAATCAATCCAAAGTTAGGGAATCACATTGTGTCACCAGGGTCACCAGAACTAGTGTCCCCATTGAAAGATTTCCCCTTTATTAGCGTTCTGATGTCATCCTAAAATTTGGGATTTTCTTTTATTTTTCACTTTTATTGCGGGCACAGACAGGAATAAAAACTGAAAGGTGTTCTATTACCTCTCCACTCTATCCAAAAGTAAAAAGAAAAAAGTTAGCCTTTAGTTACACTTTAAATGTTCTATTAAAATTGATTTATATATATACATATTGATCTGCTATAAACCCAATGAGCTTATAACTTCCTGTACACGCTGACAATGTTGCACCAAAATCACAAGCAGTGTTTTTAATCCTAAAATTAAAGTGCCAAACTGTGAGCACCTTATTGTGAAATAAACCCACTTCTTATTGAAATGAAACAACTTGTGATAAACAGTGTAGACGAACAAGAAAAGTTCAGTATTGAATGTTAAGTAATTGTTCTCACATCAGAAGAAATTCAGTGAAAGAAATTCTTTTGATGTGAATTCCGTCACAAAGATATGTGAAATGCACACTCACTAGATGAGCATGAGATGACTGATATGACTGCTCTACTAATCACCCCCACTTATGGATTTATTTCACTTCAGGAGACTAGTTGCTATACTCCAGGGATAGGATCCCCTGATCTTACTTCACATAAGGACCCGATGCATCACAATGTAGGGAATGCACTCTCCATCAAGTAGATATAAATCATGGAGAACAGCCTCATATTGCAGTATTTATTAAAAATAAGACCATGTATAAAATCAAACATTCAGATGACTAAAAACTGGTTTATGGAAGACTCACATGTGTGCCACTGCTCAGCTCAGGTGACAGTGATATGTAACGTTAGGGCAACAAGCTCCACTATATGCACTTGTCATAATAGAACAGGAAGTGTGTCATTGGCAGAAAAAACAGATGAAAATAAAGAGAAACAACTGAAAAAAAAAATATTAATAGATCCCACACATCCAAGCACTGGCAAGCTGCAATATATTTTTGATTTTGGTTCTTGATACCCTTGAAGCTAGCCATAACTGGTGTGGATTTTGGCTGGCTCCAGACAAACCACCTGAAATTCACTTTGTGAGTGGCCCTGTCTCCCGCCTGACATTCTTTGACTGAAAAAACTAAGGAACCAGGCAAGAAATGTTTGCTGCTGCTGTTCTATTCTGGCAACCCAGCAGGGGATTTGTGCATCCGTACTGTATACGGTGGATGCAGGAATTTGTTAGATTTTTGCAGGCTGAATAAAAATAATTATCAGTGCATGGCTGGCCTTAATCATCTATACATTTAAATTAAAAAAAATGTAAAATAGATACTAATAGGAAAGATTTGTCAGTACAGTTTCCTTATATGTAGATAAAATGTAGTGTTAAACACCAGTTGGGATTTATTTACTAAGAGATTGTATGCTGTTAACTTAAGAAGCTGAGCATTGAAGCTATGAAACTAAACTAGGTTCAGTGGAACAAAGTTGGAATCAAAGAAATAATTTTCTTATTGGGAGTATTGATGTTATAGTTTATACATGAATATAAAAGGAAAAATTGCAGAGCTATAATATGTGAGAGCATTTACTGAATTTATATAAAGTTAAAGAGAGAAAATAACCCTCCCTCAACTGCCTGCCCAAACATTTCAGGAAATAAACCCATACATGTAATGAGCAGATGTGTCTGATTTTTATGTTCATATACATAATTACAAACTATGCACACCAACAATAGTTTAAAAAATGTTAACAATTCTAAACAATTATTATTAGCTTTCCTATAAAGGCATTATGGGAATGTGTCCCAATTTAGTTTCTTGATAAGCGGGAGTTCTGCTTTGAGTTGTGGGTAAGTGTTAATTTGCATTAGGATTTGTTAGAAGATATCAATAATTGAACATCGAAGAGTTAAAATTGTAAACATAGATGCATTTATTAAACAAGATTTTAAATATACAGTATTTGATCGGTTTTATAGTTCATCTAAAAATGCTGTTTTTGTTTGATTACTGTATATGTGTGGTTTTGTATGTACAATATGTTTGTACGAGTGTTCAATATTAACTAAAAATGTGTGTTTGAACTGTAGCAAAGTAACATTAATAACAATAAATGCAATAAAAAAATAAATAAATAAATAAAATTGCAGTATACTTAACAAAGTAATGCAACATGAATATAAAAAATATAGTAATCTGAAGTGAAAATCAAATAGTAGTATGTAAAATATGCTGTAACAAATAGATGCGCACAATATAATTTTATGGACAGTCCGTCATTAAGTCCTATGCTCCATAAAGCAAGCTCAACAGCTCAGCATTTAGGCCTGTAGGTGTAATGAAATCAAGATTGAAAATGTAGAAAGCTTCTCTTTGGACGATAAGCCAATATCTGTCACTTTTCCAAGCATCGGGAAAAAAGAATATATGTTTGTTCAATACGCATCACCTATAATGAGAACACAGCTAACTCCTTTGCTGTAAAAAAAATGTGCAACACAAAGTCAGTGCAATGCAGACCTAGCTGGAGTTCATTTTTAATCATAATGCCACTAATCTAACTGTCTTGTTTTAATCACAGACTTATATTCAGAGCACATGTTTTCTGGTTTGTAGAATATGTTATCTGCTACATTCAGAGACATAAATAGTGGGGCTGTCAACTTGAAAATATTGGTAATACTTTTATTTTCACTTACTGCATTGGCACAGAAAGGCAGGAGTTTACCTGCATTAAAAGTGTTACTGTGTTTTGTAAGTATAAGAACCCATTCAGGGCATCCGGGCCCTATGTGGTCTGTTAAATTCACATAAATTAATGTTTGTCACATTATATGTTATTGTGCATTGTAATAAGGTAGCCATTCCTTATAATTGACTGCCTAGCTCACCACAACTCACAGCTGTCCATAGACTTCAATGGAAATGCATCAAAATTGCATCTATATGCGTTTCATTTTTTGATGTGATTTTGTGTGTGATTTGTGCTGATTATTAGGAGTCGGCCCACACTGGCATCCTAACAACCAGTGATTCATCCCTGCTCTGAGCAACAGTTGCTAAGCAGCCAGCACTGGCTGGTATCCTAACAACAAGTCATCCCTGCTGTCAGCGTGGTATTCCCCACTGGCAGCAGAATATAAACAAAAAAAAAACATTTTTATTTCAAGAAAGGACTTGCCAAAAACAGTCTTGTGTTTTAATTTACTTATGACAATTTTTTGGTGAATGAGTATCCAATACTTCCAGATTCTGATTAGCAAATTTTGGAGGGACCCATTGCTATTTTTCGGCTTGGGGTCCCAAAGAGCCTGGTATGGATTGGGGGGACCCCCACATTATTGTTTCTTTTTTTTTTTTTGACAGCTCTTATGTTTACATTCTGCTGTCAGGTGGGAAACCGGCTCTCACATGTCCAAAACTTAAAAAAAGCCCTGGGACTGGGCAACTTATATAGGTCATGGGTGCTCAACCTGTAGCACCTAAGCTGTTGCGGAACTACAAGTCCCGTCATGCCGCTGACTTTTGGAGTTATACTTGTAACTGTAGTTACACCCATGATATAGGTTAAAGGTACTGGGACTCAAGTGGTTAACTTTATTGCTATCACAAGAGGGTTAAAAAAAACCCTGTGTGATAACATTGAGCAGGCGACAGGTACTCTTTATTAAGACATTTGGGGTCCCCTGCCCTTCAAATTAACTAACCAAGCATGAGATCTGATAAGAATAAGTAGTGGGCATGACGCTGCTCTGTGGGGTAATGTGTAAAGAGGAAAAATAAATACAAATAAAGATAGCCTCAACAGATGTGTGCAACCACTAGATATTGCTAGACAATTATACATGATATATTTATGATATAAATTCATAACGTGCCAAAACTTTCAAGAGTGACAATTAAAAAGGAAAAAAATCCATCAATAAAAATTAAAGTGACAAATGCTCTTTAAAGTGTTTCAAACCATAAAATAAACAGTTCATATGGAATAAATTCATAAACATGTGTTTAAAAAACATATCCTCAAAGATGGCCATCAGTAACTAATAAAGTGACAGGTGCTATTTAAAGGTGCTTCAATATGTGTATATATAAAATCTATGCATTGTGCTGGTGCTTCAATTCATGCTCCCCCTCTTTTACCACACTCACCAGAGAGCTCTCCCTTCTAGGGGGTAGACAGCATTCACAGCACACAGTAGCTGAAATAACAGACCTCAGATCCACAACCGGTGTACTGTTCCTCTCTCCTTTATCTTTCTTGCCTCATCATTTCACATATGGAGATAGTAACTTCAAGACCCCATAGCATAATACTGTATGGTATTTTATTGTAGATAAATCAGAAATGCGATTACATATAAAAAGCATTGAAACAGCATTGAAACAAGGAAGTCCAGGCTGCGATGCATTCCACGGACCCTAACTAGAAGTAATGCCATGGCGCTGGTAGCTCCACCCTGCACATTTCGTCAGTATGACATCATTAGGAGTGGCGTCCCTGGATTTATTGTCACATAGGAATCTATTGAGGCTATCTTTATACTTATGTTTTGTCTTTACACATTACTCCACAGTGCAGCTCCACACCCACTATTTATTCTTATCAAATTGCAGCTCCACCCTAGTGGTAGCTTTTAGCAGGAGCAGCAGTTTTTTTACACACAGTGATAGCAATTATATAAGCATTGCACAGAACCCGTGCTAGCATTTTTATAGTCAAGCATAGATCTACTCAGTTAACTGCTGTATCAGCCAGGGAAGGACAGCTCTGAAACTGTTAACGATCACTGCTTATGGCTTCATTCTCTGCAGAAAAATATTTTCCTCGGTCTCTTCCGACACTTCATCCCAAAGCCCTCCAATGTGGTCCTTGGCTCCCAGGAAGTACAGGAGAGCCCAGTAACTACAGAGATTGGGGGGCTGCTGATGGGGAAGGGGGAATAACCTTGCACTGTAAAAGTGATCAGCCAGCTATACAGCCACCTGGACCACTTTTACTTCTCAAAACAGGCACGAGCTTATGGCTGCAAAAAATGCAGTTCTGTTCAGTTAGTGTTGTCATTCCAGAAGCCCTTCCAGACAGAGAGGATAGGTTCCTTACTTTACATATTTTTATCGCGACACAAAAGTTAAGCAAAAAGCAGACATCGGTGTGTGTATGAATGTGTGTGTGTGTATGTATATATATATATATATATATATATATATATATATATATATATATTCCATTTAGGTCAACACTGGGTAGAAACAGTTTTGGCTGTTCTTACAACTGCAAGATTTTGAGATCAGATGGGGTTGTTGAATAGCAATTTTAAAGTTGTCACAGAGATTCACAGTTAGACCGAGGCCTAGGCTTTGGCTGGGCCATTCTAAAACATTTTAATTCTGTTTTTGATGTCAGACGAGTACAGTGTACCTGTCAGAAACCATGAATCAGACTGAGACAGAAGTACAGTTAAATCACACTTGTTTAATAATAATAATAAAAAGGTAAACAGAGTAAACGTAGTCAAAACATAGCCAGAGTTCAGGAACCAGAATGGATAGTCAGACAAGCCAAAATGCCAGGGAGCCAGAGATGAACGTAATAGAACAGCAAGCAGGATCTGGAGCCACAACACAGGGAGTGTCTTTAGAGACATGACCAAGGCGAAGGCAGAGCTCATCTGGGCTGGACGGCTTAAGTAGGCAGGACTGACAAACAGGATATCATCAACCAGTGAGTCACTGTGGAGAGAAAGGAGCTGGCAATTAGCTGACAGCTGAGCAGCCAGCTTTGAGAAGGAAGGGCTGAGCCCAGCCCTGACAGTACCTTTTGACTATCTGTTCAGTGTTAGAAAATGAATCTTCACCCTGGTCCCAGTACTCTTGCTGGCTGGAATAGTTTTTGCTTTATTCGTTTTGCCATCTGTCTTGATTAGTTTCACAGTCTGTGCACCTGAAAAACATTCCCATACTAAATGTTCATACTGCTATTCTTCACTGTGGAAGATCAGCTTTTGTGGAGCATCTGGGTTGACAATAAGTGCCCTTTCAACTATTTATTCACCATCTTCATCTTGGTTGGTTCCATTAAATAATATAAATGTAATATTAATGCTCCTCTGAGGATGTTCAAAGTTTGAAATATTTTTTATAGCCCACTCTTGACTGGAGCTTACGTCTAGTATGCACCACTATTTTTTTTTTTCGTTCAACCCAGCGGGTTGAACAAAATAAAACTGACCAGCGCCGGTCAGAGCTGCTGTACTAACAATCCTATGTTAGTACAACATTCCCCCCTGCTTTTCCATTGTGTTCTGACAGGGGGACGGCCCTCACCAGAACACTTCGGTCAGTGCTCTCAGCCATTGTTCTCAGCTAATCGGGAGTCGGTGGGCTGCTGGTTTTCCAGAACACTTCTCTGACAGAAGCCGACCAAATGGCCAGCTTCTGTCAGACCATCTATCATACACATGGGCCGAATGTCAGATGGTTTTCATTGAACCGGCCGAAGTGTACTAAGCTTTATTCGGAGCTTTTATTAATAGTTCCTAGACCTTTATGATACAATGGGGTTGATTCGCTTAAGGCAAACAGAGTATTCACTTTACAAGGGAAGTTACATTTTACAAGGGGGTTATCCGCAGAGCTTTGTGAATGAGGTGAAGCTTGGCTGACATCCATTATCCAATCATGTGCAAACAAATATGCTTTTTTTTAAGTTTTCTGTGCAAGTGATTGGGTATTATTTTTAAATTTACATGTAACCACATTCCCTAAGCTCTGGGGAAAATTTCCTTGCAAATCTAACTTACCTCGCAAAGTTAACAGCCTATTTGCCTTTAGTAAATCAACCCCAGTGTGTTTAGATATGTTCAAACATGTGGGTAGTGGCGCAAGCAAAAGTGTATTTAAGTTTAAGCAATGTCTATCATACCAGTCCTTTGAGCTGCAGGCTCTATGTGTAAGATAAAGTAAAATGCAGTCCACTAATTCAGGGCCAGCCTTATTGGGGGAGTAGGAGCGATCTCCAAACATGCAGAAAAAGAAGAAACTACAGGCGCCTCTGAGTGTAGACTGCTAGACATTTATTATAAGTATAAAGAATAAAACTCACATGGAAAAGATAAAAATCAGGCACATATAGAAATCCAGTTTGTGGAGACTGCACAGCTCCACAGTTGGGGCCGTCTCTGCCTTTCATGGGGCTGTCCTGGTCAGCAGGATGCTGGTAAGATGGAAGAGAGCCAAAAATGGGGGCTGGAACACAAGCTGGAACGCAGCGCCGACTTTGATGATGTCACTGGCGTGCTCGCGATGTGTTTCAGAGCATGCACGTTCTTTTCTCAAGCTGCATCCTGCCAGCAAGGGCAGCCCCATGAGCATTGGAGATGGCTCCCAGTGTGGACCTGTGCTGTCTCCATCCACCGGATTTCTGTTGTGCCTGATTTTTATCTTCTCCATGTGAGTCTTATTCTTTATACTTATAATAAATGTCTAGTAGTCTACACTCAGAGGCACCTGTGTTTTCTTCTTTTTCTGTTTAGATATGTTTTCCTTCATATTAGGGACCTGTTAGCAAAATATTTATTTTTTATTAGAACATGTGATATTTGCCCAGAGGTGGACCCCATTCAAATAATTGTAGGACTTTCTGTAAATTACTGACATAAAAACAGGGTCTATATTAATTCCATATTGTAGCACTACAAAATTTGGAAAATTTGAATGACATGGAGTGAATACTTATAAAAAAACATTGTATATAGCTAGGTTAAATATTTGTGTGTATATCTGGCTGAAATTCAGTTTAAAAGGGTACCCACCCCTTTTGTATATTAAATAAACTTATTAGTGGTGGAATAAGTGCCCTTCAGTAGATTCATTTTTGCAATCCTTAAATATCATTAATATTACATGACTGACATTTTTCTTCAGATGACGAACATCTCTGTACTGTGGTAAATGTAAATTTGTACCCTGCCATGAAGAGTTTTCTCATTGGATGGCATTACTGAGTTAGTTCATAAATATTCATTGAGCAGTGCTTCAGTTAAAATGAAATGTGGGTTAAGGTAATGTAATGAGAATATAGGTTGAAGCAATTTTATTTCAGAAATCAGTTTGTGCCACTATTTTACTTCACATTATGCAGCCAAGACAAGTGGAGATGTTTTATGGAAAACAGAAGTATTAAGCAGGTTCAGTAATGCTGAATTGTTGTACTTATATGATGTAATTGAGGTCATTTAAAGATCACAGTTCAAAGAAGATTTTCAGGCTCTATATGTAGAGTATAGCTTACAATATGGCATAGATACAAAGCTGTCAACATACATACACACAATTATATTCTATTCTAATTGTATCTGTTGTATCTGTTGCTTTTATCTTAAGTGATATATTTTTTTTCATATTATACTACTTCAATTTTAAAGGGGACTTGCACATGGAAATCTTTTTAAATAGTTGTCATTATAATATCTTTCTGTCACATACTGTCACATACTGTATACCTTTTATAAGAATAAAATACTTTTTTGCTATTCCCCTCAACTCAAAATGATATGGCAAGAGCTATTACACTAAATGACATGGGATGATATTTGTTGTGCTACATAATGCCATATTTTTTTTTATTACTATCTTGAATTTATTAACCTTGCTGACTTTTAACCTAATAGGATCCCAGACCTAGTAGTTACCACCAATGGTGGCTGGTGCTCAAAATTTTTGGGGGGCACAAACAAACTGAAAAATTCTGAAAAAAAAAAACCATCAATTGCAGCCTCACTGTACCATTAATCGCAGCCACTGTGCCATCAAACACAGCCACTGTGCCCAACAATTGCTGCCACTGTACCATCAAACGCAGACACTGTGCCATCAAAAGCAGCCACTTTGCCATCAAACGCAGCCACTGTGCCCATCAATTGCTGCCACTGTGCCATCTGATGCAGTCACTGTGCCCATCAAACGCAGCCACTGTGCCCATCAAACGCAGCCACTGTGCCATATCAAATGCTCCCATTGTGCTATGAAATGCTGCCGCTATACCATCAAATGCTGCCACTGTGCCCCATCAAATACAGCTACTGTGCCCATCGTATGCAGCCACTGTGCCCATCAAATGCAGCCACTGTGCAGAATTGAATGCAGCCACTGTGCCCATCATATGCACCTACTGTGCCCATCATATGAAGCCACTGTGACATCAAATGCAGCCACTGTGCCCATCAAATGCAGCCACTGTGCCCATCAAATGCAGCCTCACTGCGCCCCATCAAATGCAACCTCACTGTGCCCCATCAAATGCAGCCTCACTGTGCCCCATCAAATGCAGCCTCACTGTGCCCCACCAAATTCAGCCTCACTGTGCCCCATCAAATGCAGCCTCACTGTGCCTCATCAAATGTTCCCACTGTGCCCCATCAAACACAGCCACTGTGCCATATCAAATGCCCCCGCCCACCATCTGTACTTACCCTGTCTCAGTGGGACAGCTCCTCGATGTCTTCTCCCATCCTCTCTTCCTGTCCTCTGCTATGGTTGGACACCTGGCATCCAATCACAGCGCTTGTCGTTTCAGCCAATCAGGTGACAGGTAACAGATCTGAGCACCTGATTGGCAGAGAGCCGCTTTAGTGTTAGGAAAGTGAATATTCATTCGCTTTTCTAACACAGCTGAGTGACCTGCGAGCGTCCAGCATGGCCTATGGCTCTAATCAGGTGCTTCAAAAGAAAAAAAACCCTGCCGCTGTAATTCAGGCGCCCGGAGCCCAAAAAGGGCATAAATCTATCTATTGGTACTAGAAGGGTGGCTGGAGAGAGGGGGCGGCACCCGTGCACCCTTATGGACGCACCCCCTTCTCTACACTGACACCATCAGCCTTGTGTTTCCCGCAGTGAATACAGGCTTCCTGCTGCCTCCTCTTTCCAACACGCATGAGAAGGCTTTACAGCTGCTGGACAGCTCTACACTGCTCTCTACCACCATGCTGAGGATGGACACATGCCACAGATGAGGACTCCTGATTTTATCATGTCTTTTAACACTCAACAATCTTGTAAGTGCTTTTAACCCTTTGTGCACTCTATTTAATTTTACATACTGCACTTAGAGGTGCCTTTCTTTTCCTTTTTTATATCTTCAGAGTTGCTTCTCCTCTAACCAAAGTGCTGCCAGAAGTGCCATCTCATCACTATCATCCCTCTGACCAGCTACCCACCTCCACCAGAGCACCCTTATCTCCTCTCTGTCTTATGGACACACCACCGCCACTGGTTACCACCATTTCTGTTTATAATAGTTTGTTTCTTGAATGTAGATGTTATTGCTTTGTCCCAAAGAGTTATTTATCAACAGTCAGATTTTTTTTTTAACATTCCTACGTTTATAATCATGTTTATGTATTTTTTTCATATTTCAATCTTTATTGAAAACAATAAAACCTGGGGGTCTATGTATAAAAAAATTGTTGGACAGATTTTTAGTATGTTGATTCCCTATGATCGCCAGTTCCATCTAGTGGTCATAATGCATACCTCGCTCAAGAAATTACAACATTTTGGCCACTACATCTACTATGTAGCGGACAGTCATAGAATCAACATGGCAAAGCAAAATATGGTCACAACGCAAGTCTGGGCAAATGCTTGTGACATTTGTCCAATGAATTTGTTATAAATAGTCACCATGCTGCTACTGCAATGCTTTTTTTGCAAGACATAATGCTGTGTTCTTAAACTCCAGCACTAGCTTTGCACTTATAATGATAAATTGTTGTAGTCTGAAGCACCATGAGTGATATGCCTCCATCCCTAAATATATATATATATATATATATATATATATATATATATATATATATATATATATATATATATATATATATATATATACACAGTAAAGTAAAAAATGCACTGGTCATGGGAATTTGAAGGAGGCAAATCACATCCAAAACATAATATAATTGGTCCACATGATTACACATTTCTTGCATGGTAACGTATTTTATATTTATAGTAATTACAGTGGGGTTCCACCCAAATTTTGAACATTATCTCTATGCATTCTCTTCCTTGCCTAGATGCTGACATGCTGTGTAAAAAAATTGAAATTGCCGTATTTACTTTTTTTTTGTAATCTTTTTAGCACTTCCTGGTTTTCCTCCCATGGGAATAGGCGTGTTTCTAGCCTCTCCCAGACCTCCCACAGTCCCCTGGGAGCTAGTCTCAGGCTTCCCAGCATGCATTGTGCAACAGCGATATCACAACATCTCGGTGAATGCTGGGAGCACAGCATTCACCGCATCCAGGAAATACATGCTTGTGGGCTTCAAATGCCCACAATGAAGATGGAAACCACCTTCAGTGAATTTTATAAGTTAGTGATCCATAATATATTACCATAATAACAACATGAATTCATAGATGATCCTGGTGTTCATATACATGATGCTAATTTGCAAGTGGAAATACCTGATTATATAGCATATAGCGACCAAAAGATAGAAAGCTCTTTATCGCTCATACAAAAATGATAGCATGTAGTAACATTTCAGACATCCTTGCTTTTTCTCATGTTAATTGCAACAATGTGGTAAAATATCAGAGGCTGTAGAAGAGGCACTAGTGACAAGTCTGGATGGACAACATGGGAATCTTATGTAGGTGCCTGTCCAAGAGCACACCTGATTACAACAAGAGTCCTCCAAGTAGAATTACATGACATAACTTTAACACATTATTATAAAGTACAGTGTTTTCCGAGAGGACTAAGTTGAACTGATACCAACTTTACTTTATTCTATCATTTATTTCAGATTTACCTTGGAGTAGGATTCACCTTGCAATACTAAATAAACTTCATTGTAAATACCTGTTATCACACACACACAACCAATGGGTACTTTGTATTTTGTGGAAATCTTTTCTGGTATTCAGGTTTATAGATATTTTGCCACTTTGCTGCAGTTAGCTTAAGAAACGGCAATGATGCTCAAAACATTGTTACATGCAATCATTTTTGTATGCGCAATAGTGCAAGGATTTTGCCATGTCCAAAATATTTCGGGAAAATGTTTTTTGGGCTATGCTCTGTTTATGTAAATTGGCATGAAAATGTTTACAATTACACTCAATAATGCCTGAACAAGCTCCTTCTTTACCTTTTAGGACACTTCTGGAGCCCTAAACTTTGAGGAGCTCTAATTGACAAATACAATTCCACCTCCTTTGCCTCATGATTGGTCAGTCAATGTGACAAATAGCTACAAAATCTCATCATAAGATGTGATTTTATTGCTAGTATTCCTATCTTCATTTACATAGACAACTAAACACAGGTACACTTTAATGTATAGACAAGGTGTGGTCTTTTAAGAGCATTGTAGGCTGTGCATTGATAAATGATGCTTTGCCACCTCTATAGCAATACTTTTTACATGTATTTTCTCTTATCACTTTAGATCTTTTTGTGCTATAGTAATGGCTCTGGCACATACCATTTGTTCCTTATTTTAGGTCAAACATTTCAATGCTTGATACATATATTTAGAGCATGAATGATTTTCTTAGCAACATACAAGCACATTGTTGTGCAAAAGCTACATGAATAAGATCTTTTTATTGACAAGAATAAAGAACTACCAACAGCCACAAATAACAGTAAATGATGCCACTGCAGATGTCTTTGGAGAAAAAAAAATCTATCTTTCTATTCAGTTCAATAAAAAATACACATATAGACAGCTTGCCCGCCAAAAATGTATGATGCAACATAATATTATGAGCATATAATAGTATTTTACATTGAGGCAATGGAAATTGGTTTATATTGTGCATTAAAAAGTAAAATAAAATGGTAAAGCTGGATCATACCTTGCATTAAAAAGTAAAATCAAGTCGTAGAGAGTCTGAATAAAAAGCTACATATACTTAGAGATGGCTGTAAAGGGTTTTGTAGAGGCGCATAGGACCTTTCCCTAGTATATAATAGTTGATATAAGCAGTTAGCCTACAGCTCACTATATACATTTGTATTATACACAAAACTGGATTGTACACATGCAAGCATTTTGAGAAGCAGCTCATTTTAAGCAGTCATTGCAGCGTTCTGTAGTCATCAGTCAATCATAGTTCACAACAGAAATAATTAAAGTGGTTACTATGTAGTTATTAAGCAGTTTACAAACTGTCCCAAAAAGTTTGAGCAATATTGTTGTTGTAATAGCATTTTCTGAACTCACCTCTCAATGCTAATACGTGTTTTAAATGGTTGAAAAATACTATGAGCATGTGATAAGCAGTTAAATTCAGCATCTACAAGTACTTAGCTGTATTTTACATAATCTATTTATGATTGAATTATCATTTTGCTATTAATTGTTTGGAGATTTCAGCATTTTTTGGGTGGCTAGATGGTGTAAGAAACATTTAAATTGTATTAAATGGGGGAGGGTTGGTCCCTCTTGGGTAGGTTACTGTTTAAGTGAAAACATAAATGGAAAGGAAGTGGAGGGAAATCCCCTTAAAGTATATGTGAACCCACGCATTGTAAATCAATTAATTCCGTTTAAAATAGAAATGTAAGGTAAAAACCTATGTATATATAAAAACATTGTAAACAGGTTTTTTTTTTTTTTAAGTGATCACATAATTTCTGTTCTCAGTTACATAAGAGGTTGGGGTGTCATCAGCAGGCAGAGAAAGATGAATGCACTGATCTTCCCAGTGAACAATTGTGTAAAGGGGGGGAGGTGTCAGCACAAGCCTTGGTCATTGGAGGAATGCAGGCTGGGCTCCCAGTCACAGTCAGAAAACTAGCCATGCTGGAAAGATGTGCTTCTGTTCCTGGTCAGTTTTAAATAGTAAAGCAGGGGACTTCCAGGATGACCAAAAGGAAAAGAACAGACAAAGTTATTGCAGGATCAATAGGCCCATAACTGATATATAAAAATAGCTCTTTTGCAAGGTATACGGGGGGGGTGAGCTGAAGTGGTTAATGAAAAATAAAAATATGGTAATGAAATTAATTTTCAAAGCAAAGTCTGCAATAAAAATACGGTAGACTAGAACTTTAAAAATATCCATCACATTATTTTCCAAATTAAATTCACTGCCACCTTTAATTCACAGATTAACCAAAGAAAATTGAATGGCAGGTCATTTTCACAACACATAGCAAACATAAAAGAAATTAAGAATTAATTTCAAATCCTGCTTACTAGAGTCATATGAAATTGATGGGCCTCTTTTGTTTCACTGAAGTCAACAGCACATATCAGGTGCCTAATTTATGTTGGGCACCTATAAGGCTTTCATGACTGACAGCTAAGCCGCTTCATTGTTATGCGCTCGAGTTGCTTCTTTGTGTAAGAGCTGTAAAAAATGAATTTATGAGGACAATGGAAACCATTTACAAGGAAGTTCATCTTCCTTATAATTTTTTCTTTGCTTTTCTGTACACAATAAGGCTAAATGCTTAATATGTAGATGTGTGTAATTTTTTGATTTTTATGTTATCCTATAGTTTGTTTTCAGAATTTAATTTTAACATATTGTAACAATAATATAAAAGTTTTTTTTTTTTTTACTATTCTATTTTATTAATACTTCCTTAGTGATCCAAGTTTTGGTCTTTGTACTTTATATGTAGTTTTGTAATTCCTCCGATCTAGTTGTTAACTGTATATCAAGAACGCAATAAGTATACTGTATCTACTTAAAAATGAACTCCAGAAAAACAGTTGAACGCAAAGTTCTTATGCAAACATGTTAACTGTTTTACTTGGAAAAAGCCTTGTGGTCCCATACCTTTAATTCCACAAGGGGCTAGAGGTCTTCAACCTCTGATGTATGTGCCCAAATATGGAAGCAGTATACTTTCTCACTAGGTTCTATAAAAAGGACCATTTAGTGCAGGGATATGCAATTAGCGGACCTCCAGCTGTTGCAAAACTACAAGTCCCATCATGCCTCTGCCTCTGGGTGTCATGCTTGTGATTATCAGTCTTGCTATGCCTCATGGGACTTGTAGTTCTGCAACAGCTGGAGGTCCGCTAACGGCATATCTCTGATTTAGCAGATCAGGGGAAAATATCAGGGTCGACTGTATTAACCACTTCCCGACCACCCCATAGCAGCTTTACTGCTACAGGGCGGCCACTCTGTGCAGAATCACAGATAGATAGATAGTTAGATAGAAAGATAGATAGATAGATAGATAGATAGATAGATAGATAGATAGATAGATAGATAGATAGATAGATAGATAGATAGATCGATAGATAGATCGATCGATCGATCGATCGATCGATCGATAGATAGATAGATAGATAGATAGATAGATAGATAGATAGATAGATAGATAGATAGATAGATAGATAGATAGATAAAGTGATTCTGCACTTCGGGGTTTTGGGCGCAAGCGGCGGCTCACTTCCATTGTTATTTTACACAGCGGGAGCTGATCAATGGGTCCACGGACACAATGTCCCCCAGGACCCACCAATCGTTTGTTACACTGACAGAATGCCAGTCTACCTATGTAAACAAGGCAGACTGACATTCTGCAAGTACAGAAGACATGGATCCTGTGTTTCTGTGAAGCAGAGACACTAATCCATGTCTTTCAGTAGTAAAAGTACATCCGCCACAGTAATCAAGCACTGGTCAGGCACACAAATAACTCTTTAATCACCCCTGATGTTAACCCCTTCCCTGCCAGTGTCATTAGTACAGCGACAGCATATTTTTAGCACTGATCACTGTATTATGCCCCGTACACACGGTCGGACATTGATCGGACATTCTTATTCTTTGATGAGGGTCTGATATGGATTCTAAGGAGGACAGCATGCAAAAAAGAAAATGGTGTGGGGTGCTCCCCAAAATCCATACTAGACACTTAGATATAGTGTGGCTGGACAGGGTGGGGGGGGTAGGTGCACACTTGCGAACCATAACAGGCCATTTGCCCTCAACATGGTTAGGATACCTTAACATGTTGATGAGGACAAAGGCCTCTTCTCCACATCCCTGTCCTAGACATCTTTTTTTTTTTTTTTTAAGGCCCCCCATTATGATACATACCAGACCCTAATTTATAAAAAGGGTCTGGTGTAGATCTTAAGGGGAATCCTGGCCCCTTGTGTACAGAATAAAGTGGCCAGGAAATGTAATTCAATTGCAATGTAAACTGTATATTTCTCATTGTAAATGTCACATTTTCTTTAGTACATCCTACAGGTGTGCCACTTCACAGGCAGGTTTATGGCATCCCCTAACCATGTTATGTAAGGAATTTGTATATTTTTATTGTTGCCAGTTAAGCCTTATTAAAAAAAAACTGCTCCCTGCTGAAGTGTCCAGCTCCCTATGCCCTTTTTTTTAAAATTCCTTGCCTATTAGCATTAAAAATTGAGAGAACTGATTGACTTCAATTCACTATTTGTGGTATTTTGGGCAAGTTCATCAAATGTGCCTGCAAATTGAACCCAAGCAGATTTTCCTATGACTAATCTAACTACCAAAAGTACAAGAGTTACATAGTAGGTGAGGTTGAAAAAAGACACAAGTCCATCAAGTCCAACCTATGTGTGTGATTATATGTCAGTATAAGTGCAATTAGGATAAAAAGGAGCAAGGGTACACTTTCAGTCGTGTCATAGCCCAAACTGTTACCTGTCATATATTTATACTAGATTAAGTACAGTCCTGGAAATTCATTCAAATATTGGTTAACCAGTTACCTGTTATGTTAGCCTATTTTTCCCTTGCATCCCCTATTGCTTTGCAAATGCTTTCAATCCCAGAGATTTTAAAATAGCATGTTTTCAAGGCCTTTGATTTATGATTTATACAAACGTTTTATATATTATAAAATGTTATAAATGACATCCACTTTGCTGAGTTGTTTTAATGATAGTGAACAAAATACATGTCGAGCAACCAATATCATTACTTTTAATTTATCCCTGTCCTAGTTAGTGGAATAAAACATTTTCTTCTTCTATCTCCATGTAATCTCATGAGTCCTATACTGTTAAAAAAACAGGCATTTTTTAAAAATACATTTACGCATTTGTTCTATTTATGTAATGTTGAAATTATATGACCTACATACCGTTATCTATAACTTCCTAGGAAGCTAAAGCTTTTGAACATCTACAATGTTTTTTTTTTTTTTTAAACTGAAGTTCAGTTTGAAATATTAATACATTAAATCATGTAGCCTTTGAATCAGCCATGACTTCCGTTGATAGATTAAGACTATCCAAATAAGAATAATTCTGGTTCACAGACATTACAATGATTACATTACTTGGACCTATCTTGATATATGAGTCTTACCATTCCTAACATGTTTTAGAAGCTGCCAGGCTCTTATTTGTATTAGTTTGTTGTATTACAGTGCCTTGGAAAAGTATTCATACCCCTTGACATTTTCTACATTTTGCCATGTTAGAACCAAAAATGTAAATGTATTTTATTGGGATTTTATGTGATAGACCAACACAAAGTGGTATATAATTGTTAAGTGGAAGGAAAATTATATATGGTTTTCAATTTTTTTTACAAATAAATATCTGAAAAGTGTGACATGCATTTGTTTTCAGCCCCCTTTACTTGGATACCCCTAACTAAAATCTAGTGGAACCAACTGCTTTCAGAAGTCACCTAATTAGCAAATAGAGTCCACCTGTGTGTAATTTAATCTCAGTATAAATACAGCTGTTTTGTGAAGCCCTCAGAGGTTTGTTAGAGAACCTTAGTGAACAAACAGCATCATGAAGGCCAAGGAACACACCAGACAGGTCAGGGATAAAGTTGTGGAGAAGTTTAAAGCAGGGTTAGGTTATAAAAAAAATCCCAAGCTTTCAACATCTCACGGAGCACTGTTCAATCCATCATCTGAAAATGCAACGAGTATGGCACACCTGCAAATCTACCAAGACATGGCTTTCCACCTTAACTGACATGCCGGGAAAGGAGACCATTAATCAGAAAAGCAGCCAAGTCCCGTTTGCAGTTTGCGAGAAGCCATGTGGCGGACTCAGCAAACATGTGGAAGAAGGTGCTCTGGTCCGATGAGACCAAAATTTAACTTTTTGGCCTAAAAGCAAAATGCTATGTATGGCGGAAAACAAACACATCACCCCGAACACACCATCCCCAATGTGAAACATGGTGGTGGCAGCATCATGTTGTGGGGATGCTTTTCTTCAGCAGGGACAAGGAAGCTGGTCAGAGTTGATAAGAAGATGGATGGAGCTAAATACAGGGCAATCTCAGAAGAAAACCTGTTAGAGTCTGCAGAAGACTTGGGACTGGGGTGGAGGTTCACCTTCCAGCAGGACAACGACCCTAAGCATACAGCCAGAGCTACAATGGAATGGTTTAGATCAAAGCATATTCATGTGTTAGTATGGCCCAGTCAAAGTCAAGACCTAAATCCAATTGAGAATCTGTGGCAAGACTTGAAAATTGCTGTTCACAGACACTCTCATCCAATCTGACAGAGCTTGGGCTATTTTGCAAAGAAGAATGGGCAAATATTTCACTCTCTAGATGTGCAAAGCTTGTAGAGATGTACCCAAAAAGACTTGCAGCTGTAATTGCAGCGAAAGGTGGTTCTAGAAAGTATTGACTCAGTGGGGCTGAATACAAATGCATGCCACACTTTTCACATATTTATTTGTAAAAAAAATTGTAAACCATTTATCATTGCCCTTACGGTTTTGGTTGTAACATGACAAAATGTGGAAAATGTCAAGGGGGATGAATACTTTTTCAAGGCACTGTATAATAATAACTGATAGTATCAGGAATATTTTGAGTTAGATGATACCTGGCTATCTGAATAGATTACAATTTCCAAGCTTTCAAGAGCGCTCACATCTTACCTACACTATGCTTGAAGAAGTGATGCTATCCAATTAAAGTAACCATTTAACACCTTTTCAGGTTTACATATTACATTTATGCCTCCTGTATTACTAATAGTTTATCATTTTACTAGTATGCTGGTCAGAAGTTCCACCTATGCTGGCTAAATGCTTGTTCATCATTAGCTCATAGGTGTGCGCAGCCTACTGTATTAGGGTGTGCACCCTTAAGCTCAAACACACATGCATGTGTATGTGTCTACATATATATGAACCCGGCACAGTGAAAGAGAAGAGCATAAACACTTTTCTTATGGCAGAGCAGGTAAGAGGGAGATCTTTATTATGTTCCTACTGCTACACAGAGCGATAACACTAATGCGCATGGGGTGATTAGGGTGTGCCTGGGCACACCTGGCACATCCTGTGCGCACGCCTATGAGTGAGCTACTATAAGTGATGATGAGGGTGATAATAACAGCCTGGACCCTTGCAACTACTAATACAAAAACACATTGGCAACATCCATAAGTTCTAATAAATGTTTCTATGGAGACTAGACATCTTTAAAAAGCCACCATACCACTTTGATGAAAAGCAGTATTGCACAGTTTTAGTTCTAATACAGTGAGATCTAAAGCCTTACTTCAGTAAATTAAAGGCTAAGTTCACCTTTTTTAAAAAAAAATGCACATCTTTTTGGAGGTAAAAAATGTGCATTTATAATTTTTTTTTACATTGCACCCTTAAAGCATTAAACCTGCAATCAGCAGATTGTGGATGCAATGCCTGGATCCTGCAGACCCTGAGTACACTGTCTTCCCATACCTCCAATATGGGCAAGCAGTTACTGAATGGCAGGAAGAATCAATGAACTGAGAGAGTGCTCATTAGTGACCTCACAGTTCATTGAGATCTACAAACCAACAACTGCAATGGCTGATTATAGTCTATTCTTTCACAAAAAAGTGTGAATGATAGATGTGGCTGTGTGGGCGAAGCTCCGCATGACTGCGCTGTTTTTAAATTGTGACAGTGGGTGCATGGAGAGGATAACCGCCCGCTTTAACCGAGAGAGGAGCACTGGAAGCCGGAGGTGGGTGGATAGGAGCATGTTACACTCTAAGTATAGGTATAACATGTAACATGCTGCTAAAGGGGAACTTATCATTTAACTTACATTTAGGGCACTTGTAATGGTGATGGGGTTTTATTTGTATGACTGCTCCAAAAACCTTGTTACAGTTAAAATCTATTAAAATAAATATTGTGCTTTGCACACTGTACCATTAAACTTAAGTGTCTAAAAAAAAAAAGAAAAAAAATAGCAGGATTATGTGTGAATTTACAAGTATAAGATATAACATTAGGAATCTTGGCTTTAGTTTACAAAACTTGTGAAGTACACAAAATAGGTACCTAAACTGTATTATTCACAAGCAATTGATCCTGCTAGATACAAGCAACATGTTGAAATTAAAGAAGAGACTAAAATAAAAGGAACAATACAAAGTCCACCAAAAATAAAATATTGTGTGAAGGTAGTACCCTATCACACCTTCCTTAATAATGTGATCCATAGAAAAAAAAGACTTAAAATGCAGGATCAAGCTATAGAGACAGGTAAAATGATATGCTAATTGTAGGTTTTCCTGTTATGTTATGCCACCTACCATTTGTGCCCCACAAAGCCCCCTGTTGGCACTTCAGTATGTTGAATGACACTGCCAGCTGTTGAGATCTGTGGAAGGGCCAGGACCAGGCCTCCTATTTTTAGGAAGAAATCAAAATTTGCATTTAAATGTAGCTGCCTATTTTCCTGAAGGTTTTGTTTCTCAGAAGGGGACCTCTGTTTAGACACGTTTTCATCATTTGCTTAGTTTGATTTGTCATGACCAATTTACTATAACTTTGGGTTGGGTCCTCTTTGGCAAATGGCTTATTCCACAATGAATTGAGTTGTTATAGAATTAGGCCATGGTGTGCCACAAATAGGCCTATTTGTTAATAGTGTTTAGATTTACAGATTTTCCTTGGTCACAAATCCTTAACAACAAGCAAAATTTTCTTACTATACCTGGTTTCATAAATGCACTGTGGTTATTTTACTAAAGACAAATAGGCTGTTCAATTTGCAAGAGAGTTTTCCCCAGAGCTGACTTCTATCGTCCAATCATGTACAGGCAAAAATGCTGTTTTTTTATTTATCTTGCTCATTATTGGGTATTCTTTGCTAGGTGAAACTTCACCACATTCACTAAGCTCTGGGGAATTCAAAAAATGAACAACCTATTTGCCTTTAGTAAATCAACCCCCCTGTGTCAGTCTCTTCAGAGGATTGAATTAGAATAATTAAGAAATGAGATCCTGACATTGCCCACTTGTCAGAGAAATTTGCATTCTGTCATAACTGATATATAGAAAGGAGATGCTGCCTCAAAGGCCAAGGGCTCCCACTGGGAGATTTGACTTCTACTCTATACCTAACTCTGTTCCGGTGACATCCATAAAATTCAGGATTCCTCATTACCTTTTCTCCTGGTGACAATCATTCACAAGGCATATTGTGAGGGTAGATCCCCCCCCCAAAAAAAAGGAACACAGAAAGCAGTATAAACCAATAGAGGTTCTAATCCGAATTAAATTGTACAATATAATACATGCATATTGCTCCTTGTCCCCAATATAAGTACAGAAAACAGCCGTCAAGATTTAAGAAGTGCTGTTGATGTCACTGTGCTTCATTCCTTCCTCCTGGGATAAGCTGGGCACTTGAAATCCCTCAGAAATGCACTCCATCACATTGCAGAGGTGTATTCTCGCTTGATTATGAGAGCACAGGTTTCCACAGCAGGCAGTGTCAAGGCATGATGTTATCATCCATGCTACCCGGAAGTAACCATTTAACATAAAAATTGGGACTGTCGTTATTTTTTATTTTTTAGGAGCAGCTTCATTTAAAATTGCTTTCGCGGGTAACTTTACTTTTAATGTCTCTATATGGAGCTGTAACAGGGTTGGTTTAAAGGGGTTGTAAAGTTGTTTTTTTTTTTTTTTTTAAATAACAAACATGTTATACTTACCTTCACTGTGCAGCTCGTTCTGCACAGAGTGGCCCCGAACCTGGTCTTCTGGGGTCCCTCGGCGGCTGTTTCAGCTCCTCCCCGCAAGCATTTACCACCTTCATGCGAGCTCCCTCGCACGGTGGTGAGTGCTTGCGGGCGCGCTCCCGTGATACAGCTGGCGGCTATAGCCGCTCGCTGTATCACTCGGCCCCGCCCCCTGGCGCGCCGCGTCATCGGATGTGATTGACAGCAGCGCGAGCCAATGGCTGCGCTGCTTTCAATCCATCCACTGCAGCCAATCAGCGACCAGGCTGAGCTGCAATGAAGCTGACGAGGACGAGGAGCGAAGATTCGAGGCGTCAGGTAAGTAAAATGGGGGGCCTGGGGGCGGCGGTACTGTCAAAAGTTTTTTCACCTTAATGCATAGAATGCATTAAGGTGAAAAAATTTTTACCTTTACAACCCCTTTAAACTTTTGTAAGTTTGTGTTGTTGTCTAGTTTAAATCTATAGTCTTTTTTTTATAAGGTTATATTCATATTTTATTATACAGTATATAACAATATTTTTTCATTCATCATTGTATCTTTGGCATTACGTCTGTATGCATTGATAACTTTTTCTTAGGAAAAAAGAAAACAATATTATCTAAATAAATGTATATCTTACCTCCATAACACAAGCATATTGTACAAGATATCATTTCGGGAGCAGTAATTTATTATCTGTATTAAAGCTGTCTGCTTTTGCTGATGTGACCACAAAGGTGCTTGCGCTATGACATAGGGTCACAAACTCGTTGCAGCTGCAGCCTTTGTTTGCCTTTAAACAAGTGACCTGTGAATATCTATGGAGCATGTCTTTATTAAATGAACTCAAACCGTTAGATCCAGGACAGTGTTACTGCAGATTTGAACGACCTTTAGCCAGAGCTAAAATAATTACACTGGGGATCAACAAATCCTGAGCTGATTAAATGTTAAAATGGTGAGAAAAAGGCTAAAATAAGAGCCACTTACTATACATTTGTTATACACCATTACATTTATCTAGATAAAATTAGGCATCAGAACTACAGTATGTGTTCATTAACTTAAGCCATTATTATTGTAACACATTTGTATTTCATTTAGTAGGTCTGTTAACCCAACCCTTTTATATGTATTCATATGTTTTGCAGTAGACTTAAAATATTTACAGGATTTTATTAAAGGGTTAATTAGCCCAACATTTTTATATATTTTTTTTGGCAGATGTTAAAAGACCTATACATTTCCTATTTAGTGATTCAAAAAGTGAGATTTTGGTGCTTGAATCTCCAGGGCTATACACCTTCCAAAACTATTTTGAGGGGCCCCCACTTTCCCCCGGGAATATTTTTAAGGTGTACCTAAAACTTCAAATTGATTACTACAAGCATAGAAGATACACAATCATAGTAAATTGCATTTTTTTGTTATTACACAGTGGTGCAAACAGGGAAATATAGGAGTGGTGCAAATAGAAAATTGCAAATTTTTAGAAACATTCAGTATATTGTTACAGTATGTAAACATTGTACACCTGTCACGTACCTGATTGTAAACTGAAATGATGAGGTCGACCTCACTTGTATCTCTAGCCCAGGTCCCACTAAAGGTGGAACAGAGGGTACCGGGGGACAGGAGGAACACGAGTGCCAGCAGTTGTGGATAGGAGTGCTTGCATAAGGAGATGCAGATGCTGGCAGAACATCAGGTCAGAAACAGTAATTGATCCAGCTGAAGTTAAAGGGGCACTACAGACAGGCTGCGGGTTCCAGATGCAAGGCTTGTCAGAGCTCCCAGCAGGCTTGAGACAGAAACCGCTGTGATAAAGAGAGCTGATACAGATGACAGCTGGAGAGGCACTTGAACCAGATGTGAGAGCAGAGCTGGGAACAGCAGCATGGTCACAAGGATAGCTGAGGTCAGAAGCAGGCGGGCAGCGAGATACATATAGACATACATAGACATAAGACAGAGACGTGGTCAAGAACATAGCCGACATCAGCAACTGGTGACAGAGCAAAGGCAGGATCCAAGTTCAGGTCAGAGGCAACAAGGGAACAAGTAGAGTAATAGCAGGACACAGGGAACAGCTGAAAGGCCAGACAGCACCGGAACAAGAGCCCCTTTGAATAGTCCTTTGAATTAGCCAAACATTTGGTAGTCATTCTCTGACAATACCACATTAAAAAGAATTTTAAAAAGTTGATATTTTGAGTGCAAGGGGAGATGTTGAAAACCTTACCAGCTGTATCATAGTCAAGTAAGTTCTATAAAGGATGTAAATGTGGTTACATTTATCAGAAATTTTAGGAAAAGTGACTCTGTGGTCAAGCAATGCTTCATCTAACAGGACAAAAGGGAAATAAAGGAAAATGGACTTTCAGGTGTCACATGGTATCCTGGGAAAAAGGCAAGTAAACAACCACCATACAATTCAAAATATTTTATTACAAATACCAATCATTAAAATGTTTCATAAAAACACATAGTGAATACAGGATGCTAGGATTACTACATTTATGGTCACTCAGAGGAGCGCTTGACCTGTATTGCCCAACAACAACACATATAATCAGACAAATATGCAAATAATATCATATACAGTATCTCACAAAAGTGAGTACACCCCTCACATTTTTGTAAATATATTATTATATATTTTCAAGTGACAACACTGAAGAAATGACACTTTGCTACAATGTAAAGTAGTGAGTGTACATTTTGTATACCAATGTAAATTTGCTGTCCCCTCAAAATAACTCAACACACAGCCATTAAAGAGGAACTGCAGTTTGCTCACATAATTTGCAATAAAAGCATATTTGCCATTCTGAAGCTTCCCTCCAAACACTTTGCATATTATTTTATATATACTGTGATTCTGTACTTGCCAAATATGCTGCAGAAATCTCCCTCCACTGCGTCTGGCTGCATCCATTTTAACTGTGGGCAGCTGAAGCTGCTGTCTGTTCACTTGCTGGAGTTACACAGACACATAGCTCTGCAGCTCTCCTTGGCCCTCTTATGACTCACCCCCCTTCCTGGCAAACTCTCACAAGAGTGAGAGTGAGAGCTGTGCATGATGCCATAAGCCTAGGCTTTTTACCAGACAAGAAACAGGAAGTGGGCTATATAAGGTATTTACTGGCAAAAAAAAATATTTTACTATCCAAAGAACAAGGGCAGAAGATTTAATAGATGAAGGATGAAAAAATTACTGAAGTTAAGCTTTAATGTCTAAAACGCTGGCACCAACAATGAGTACACCCCTAAGTGAAAATGTCCAAATTGGGCCCAATTAGCCATTTTCCCTCCCGGTGTCATGTGACTTGTTAGTGTTACAAGGGTTAGGTGTGAATGGGGAGCAGGGGTTTTAAATTTGGTGTTATTGCTCACTCTCTCATACTGGTCACTGCAAGTTCAACATGGCACCTCACGGCAAAGAACTCTCTGAGGATCTGAAAAAAAGAATTGTTGCTCTACATAAAGATGGCCTAGGCTATAAAAACATTGCCAAGACAGTGGTTTAACAGGACAGGTTCCACAGAACAGGCCTTGGCATGGTTGACCAAAGAAGTTGAATGCACGTGCTCAGCGTCATATCCAGAGGTTGTCTTTGGGAAATGGACGCATGAGTGCTGCCAGCATTGCTGCAGAGGTTGAAGGGGTGGGGGGACAGCCTGTCAGTGCTCAGACCATACGCCGCACACTGCATCAAATTGGTCTGTATGACTGTCGTCCCAGAAGGTAGCCTCTTATAAAGATGATGCACAAGAAAGCCTGCAAACAGTTTGCTGAAGACAAGCAGACTAAGGACATGGATTACTGGAACCATGTCCTGTGGTCTGATGAGACCAAGATAAACTTATTTAGTTTAGTTGGTGTCAAGCATGTGTAGCGGCAACCAGGTGAGGAGTGCAAAGACAAGTGTGTCTTACCTACAGTCAAGCATGGTGGTGGGAACGTCATGCTCTAGGGCTGCATGAGTGCTGCCGGCACTGGGGAGCTAAAGTTTATTGAGGGGACCATGAATGTCAACATGTACTGTGACATACTGAAGCAGAGCATGATCCCCTCCTTGTGGAGACTGGGCCGCAGGGCAGTGTTCTAACATGATAACAACCCAAACACATCTCCAAGATGGCCACTGCCTTGATAAAGAAGATGAGGGTAAAGGTGATGGACTGGCCAAGAATGTCTCCAGACCTAAACCCTATTGAGCATTTGTGGGGCATCCTCAAATGGAAGGTGGAGGAGCGCAAGGTCTCTTACATCCACCAGCTCTGTGATGTCATCATGGAGGAGTGGAAGAGGACTTCAGTGGCAACCTGTGAAGCTCTGGTGAACTCCATGCCCAAGAGGGTTAAGGCAGTGCTGGAAAATGATGGTAGCCACACAAAACATTGACATTTTGGACCCAATTTGGACATTTTCACTTGGGGGTGTACTCACTTTTGTTGCCATTGGTTTAGACAATGGCTGTGTGTTGAGCTATTTTGAGGGAACAGCAAATTTACACTGTTATGCAAGCTGTACACTCACTACTTTACATTGCAGCAAAGTGTAATTTTGTCACATGAAAAGATATAATAAAATATTTACAAAAATGTGAGCTACTGTATGATGAGGGCAAGAAATACAGGATAGGGTCATGGGTCTTGACGTATTTCACTGTAAATTAGTTTAATCAGGAGACCAAATCCATAACCAACCAGAGAGAAAGGAGGCCTATTAAGGTGTGGAAAGCACAACAGAGCCTTCAACAAGCGGGCCGGATATCTGCTTGAGAATGAGGTAATTTTAATTCTCATGCCAGTGCATAAATTGCTACAAAGTCATAGGGAGTGCTCAAATTCAGTCATTGTGCATCCAAAATGCCAGTCCTATAATGAAAAATATGGCCCTACTGGATGGCTCTTGTGATATCAGCTTATCAGCAGAGGGGCTAATAAAAACTGGAATTAATGGGTTATCCATCAGACTATACATCTTCCATCGAATCTCTCTGTAAATTATTTATTAGCTACTCAGTGTAACTGAAAATACCCATATAACTTTAATCATTTTACTGTTGAAAGAACTTAATGATGTTGATTTACTTAAAGTGGAGTTCCACCCAAAATTTGAACTTCCGCTTTAAGTCCTCCTCCCCAGCTCCTGTTTGTGAAATTACACTTTTGGGGAGGAGGGGGGGAGCAGGTAACTGAATTTGACAAGTACCTGCTCCCACCTCCATTCCAGTTGGTGATCAGAAGTGGAAGTTTTCCCTCTCGAAATCTTCTGGGACACATGACAGGTCCTACAAGACTTCGGGGCCAGTCGCAGACTGCAGTGCCGCTCGCACATGCTCAGTGGACACATGGCTGTGAAGCCAAAAGCTGTCACAGCTGGATGCCCATAGTAGAGATGCTGGGGCCGCCGAGGGAGGACACGGGGAGATGGCGGCTGCAGTGAGTACACTGCTGGACCGTGGGACAGGTGAGTGGCTGTTTATTGAAAGTCAGCAGCTACACTTTTTGTAGGTGCTGACTTTTAATAAACAGACAAATGACTGGAACTCTGCTTTAATGCAGATGGAATTATTACTTAGCTCAGTGATTGTGGTAAATATTCACTTTGCAAAAAATACCCAATCAAATGCAAGAAAGATTTAAAAAAGCAATATGCTTACTTGCACATGATTGAACAATGGAAGTCAGCATGGATTCATCTCATTCACTAAGCTAAGGGAATATTCCTCTGCAGAGGGAATAGGGAAAATGCCCTTCCAAAGTGAACATTTGCCTTTAGTAAATTAATCCCCATTCATCCATTATCTCATGTTAGAAGGGCTAAGAAGGGTGGGCTAGTGCATGAGTATGCCCATTCTTTAAGGCTAGGAATGTCAGCATTAGGTGTGGTGTGATCTTTTTTTTCTTTACTATGTATTGTTAACCTCTTAATGTTGAAGATAAAACAAATCTTAATGTCTGAATGCAGTTTTGCTACTTTTGTATGTTTTAGTTAATTGTACATATGTATCATCAAAACTATTAACTATAAATTGGGCCTTTTTTTTGGAGGTAAATGTTAAAGGGCATCTCCTCATATTTTTTATTATCAAGGAAAAACTGGTGCGAAATAGTAAAAGCATTTTTTTATCCTACCTAAAACACACTTACCCTAAATAAAAGCTTTTTTTAATTCAACTTAATAAATACCGACCCCGACCTTTGACCCTGACACTCTGAAATTAACCTAGATTAAGCTCTGATTTATCCTTTTTATTCTTATTATGATATGTTGTATCTTTCAGAAGGTGAAAGCAAGTACAAGGTTGAGTTTTACAGAGTGATGACTCTGAAAGCCATTCACAGGCTATTACGGTGATCATGTGATCGGGAGCCAGTCTTCCATACTCCCGATCATTGGTAAGAGACCTGGAGCTGTTGGTTATAGCCCAGTCTCCATACTGGGAGTGCACTATGGATTGTGCTTCCAACACAAATGCCAGTGTTCATATATGCAGTTCCTCTGAAGAAGGGCCACCTGCAAGATGCTGCATAAATATGTGTGACATGTGCAACAATGGGTTAATTTACGCTTAGGCATCAATAAAATTCTGACAAGGGTTTTAACCTTTTTACTACCATAACCAAAGCTAAAAAAAAAAAAAAAAAAGTTTTGGCTATACATACATTTTACCTATATGCACATTTAATCTATAAATCCCTTGTCTTGTCATCTTTGTATA
The DNA here is from genome assembly GCA_037952925.1 of Lithobates clamitans. Lineage (NCBI taxonomy): Eukaryota > Metazoa > Chordata > Amphibia > Anura > Ranidae > Lithobates > Lithobates clamitans. Next base: position 7,936,852 of record JBBGZY010000821.1, on the reverse strand, counting down.
ACATTATTTACTATATGTTTGCTTAGACTTACTGTTTAATTATGATATCTGTAAATATGCCTGGTACTAACTTTCCTAATTATCCTAAATTATACCATACAAGGGACAAAATTTAAGAAATAGTTGTAGAATGATTTATTTTCATAATGTCTAAGCACCTTAATCTCTTACCAGACTTCATATCCCAAAGCTTTTATAATGAGGGCAATTTATAGCTAGTGGCTTATCAAAATACCAGACCGTTTTTTTACCTGGCAGAATATAAATTTAGCCTCAATATGTAAATATATTTATTGAAAATTGTTCTTCATTAAATAAACGGGTTTGCCTTTTCTATGCTTCCATCTTCATGTTCTACTCAGGCCTCTTGTTAGTAGACTTTGTAATTTGGTGCTATTACAAAGCTAGGAAAAATCAGATTATTGCTAGTCAAGCATTATTTTTATGCTAATTAAAACATTTGAATCAAAATCAGTTTTTACTAATTACTTTACTTGGATGGTATTAGTTAGAATCAACTGGAAAATAGATCCTAAGCACACAGTTTATATATAAGCCCTGTGTTACTGAGCTCTAAAGTGCTGTTTAAATTTCATTTTAGCAAATGTTGCTAAGAGACCATTTCTAGTGCAGCAACTGCTTAAGGTCAGGTTTCAATCAGTCCTCGTGATTTGCTGAAACCTTATTGAAGACCAAATGTCATCCCGCATTGATCTCTATAACAGCTGTATACATGTATTGATTGTTTACATATTTTAAATTGCGAAATTACAAAAATAATCACTGTAAAATGTTGATGGGTTCTAGCTAAAAAGCAACTTTAAGTCAAAAAAGTACCCTTGGTTGTGAGAGTTTGGGTAAAAAATGTATTTAGCACAAAACTGATGGAAGATGCGAAACACGGTTCCAGATATAAATTTAAGTCTACACTTCAGGAAAAAAGCTAAACACAGGTAAATTTATATTTTATATTTATATAAATTGTGTTACCTGACACAGGATTTGTAATCTTGTTCAGTTAGTTTTGTGATTGCCTGCCACACTATACAGCCAGTAAGGTGATAGACTGCTGATTCTTTGGGCAGGGATCAGACAGGTGGCACAGAAAGCTGTGAAGCTGAACCAGGAAATAAACAGCCATCTTCCTGGTTATGCAGTGTTGCAAGGATGTGAATCACAAAACTGTCAAAACTGAGTTATAAATCGGTGCATAAAACAGTTCACATATATTTATACCAGCTGCAGTGCACTTGCCCTTGCTAGCAAGAAAAATGTGTTTTGAAGTAACATATATTTAGTTTTCAAAACATCACAGTAGTTGTATTTTTAGATAGCTTGCCCTTCCTTTATTTATATGATTACTGCACATACTATACCTGGTCAATAGAGCCAATCAATAACATCCAGGTAAATATGTTTGTGAAACCCTATGTAGTAATTGTTAGAACTCAAGGAATAAGTAGCTTTGCTTGGATGAGTTTTCACTAACAGACCCCATTTGACAATAATAGTGAAAGGTAATACCTTTTGATCTTACCATAATGCTTGTATTACTCCATCAATAAACACATTTGTCACTGATTATCATATTAATATAAATTGTAGGAGAAGTGTTTCACAAATACAATTAAATCTATGGGGATCAGGAGACTGTAGCAGGGATAGTTACTACTGTCTCTGATAAGGGTTAGCTACACGTTATAGAAATATTATTGGCAGACCTATACTTAAATTATAATGCTCCTTTTTACTTCTCCTTCTAGACTACTTATCTAAAAAATGGTAAGAAGAAGTACTTATACCTTTATTGCTTTTAGTTGCAAGGTTAAATACTGTAGCATTGGTCACATGGTCACTGCTCTAAGATCATGAAAGTTAGCCTTGCAGCTTGACTGCTGAGCAGTTAACTATTGTTGTGGTAAATACTATGTGTAAACTCTTCCAGGATTTTGCATTGGAACCCACACTGTATGCCACTACATTTGCCACCCTTCCATGGAAAAAGTACAATCTTCTGTACATTTGAGATGTTCTTTAGGTTTGGGCAGAACTTTGCATGTGAAACATTGGAGAATGTATAAAGCCCTAAAGTTCTTACATGCTAATGTGCTGTTCTGCAGCATTTTATGTTTTTGTAGTTTCCTTAAGCCATTGTTGATGAAGGAGAAAGCAAACTTACGTGAGTCAGCAAGTGGCCTTTAACTGCAAACTAATTCAATAAGAAAGGTATGCCATGACCCCTAAAGGCAATACCCAACCAGAGAGTGCCATTATTACTTATTGCACCAGCTTCAACTGATTTTTACAACACACTGGGGTTGATTTACTAAAAGTGGAGAGTGCAACATTGGGTGCAGCTCTGTATAGAAATCAATCAGATTCTAACTTCAGCTTGTTCAAGTAAGCTTTGACAAAAAAAAACAAAAAACTGGAAGCTGATTGGCTACCATGCAGAGCCGCACCAGATTTTGCACTCTCCAGCTTTAGTAAATCAATCCCACTGTCCCTCTCCCCAAGATGTAGTGTTGTTTATAGGCAATTACATATTATACCACCCCCTTACCCCTCCCACCCTTCACTTTAAAAGAGAAATATGGGTCTTTTTTTTTGCTAATCATACTTACCTCGGTGGATGGAGCATCAGACCGATGCTGCATCTGTCCCCTGGCGTCTCTGCACTGAGAACCGAGCCATGAACACCACCGATAGCTCGGTTCTCACTCCTCCCCAAGCAGAGTGATGCTGACTGTCAGTCTGCATCACTCCTGGTCTGCTTCTCCACACTCATTGGAGCGCTGAGCTGTGGTGGGGCGGGAAAAGGCCATCTCAGCGGCTCGCTGAGATGCTCAGACTGCCATCAATCAAGGCAGCTGACGGATTCAGACATCAGAAGTCAGAATGACGCCCTGCCTGGACTGATGGCGTGACATCAGCGGAGAGCAGAGTTTAGACTGCTCTCCACTGAAAATGGGTCACAGGAGTGAAAAACTAATTGCACTCCTGGGGCCCTTAGGAGAAGCCAAGCCTAAAAAGCCCAGTCTGGACATCTCCTTTAATGATCACTTCACAAATCAGATTCTCCTGATATCCGACAGCTGGTGGGGTTGTATGTGGAAGACATCTGGGCAGTGCAGCAGTGAGATTTATTAGTGTTTTGCTATATTATATTTGTTATTCCACTAATATGGATTGGTATATCATGTTTAAAGGGTAACTCCACTTTCGTGGGGAAAAAAATAGCAAATAAAGAAAAAATAATATAGCACATATAATTGCGACAATAATCATATTGTAATTCAAAGTTATTAACAATTACCTTTCCTTTCAAATCTGCAGCCACTGTAATTGTCTGTGTATGCATTGCAATATAGCTACATGGAGTTGTTCTGTACACAGAATGTGTATTGACCACTCTCCAGAAACCTAATTTCCTTCTTGTGTCATTGGTTCACCAATTTTCCCAGAAGTCTACTTAATACAAGTCAGATTTCAGGCATCCCTTGCAACAAAAATTTCATTTTTGGAGAGATACTTTCAATAGGAGCACATCTAAGGGAGGCAGGCCCAGCAGATTTCCTCATTAGCACCATGCAGCTGCACACCTGACAGTTAATTATGAAACCACTCCCATTAGACCCACTCAATACAGAGGCACAGACAAACACACATGGGTTACTTCAGAATAACAAAAGGTAGGAATCTGCAACAAAGACAATGTACATAGATCACCCAGAGGGGAATGTTTTTTTCTCAACAAAAGAGGAATTACGCTTTAAGGAAACAGATATTCCTTTAAAACATAACATGTACAGTGGGCTCCAACTGGTTTGCAGATGCATAATAGTTTACTTAGCCTCCCTGGCGGTATTCCCGAGTCTGGCTCGGGGTGAGATTTCAGTACCAAAAGCAGTAACCCCGAGCCAGACTCGGGATCCATCGCAGGATCCATGTAGAGGTTACTTACCTTGTCCCCTGGAGCCTGCGATGTCTCCCCGCTGTGATCTGCGAGCTGCCATGTCTCTCTCGATTCACAGTGCCGAGCTCCATTCCCTGCGAGCGTTGGACGGAGTTCGGCGCCAAATTCAAAAAGTAAAAAACACAGTATAGATACAGTATACTGTAATCTTACAGATTACAGTACTGTATCAAATAATTACACGTCCCCTTTGTCCCTAGTGGTTTATCCAGTGTCCTGCATGCAGTTTTATATTATAAATACTATGATTTCTGCCAGGAAACTGGAGATTGTCCATAGCAACCAAAAAATGTCAGTTTACGTCACAAGTGCTTTTAGACCAGCTAGAAAACAGCGATAATAAATTAGAATCACTTGCAGAATTGAGCGATAGTGATTCCTGGGGAAATTCGTCATCAAACACTAAAAGAAATGAGAGCGACAATTCTGCAACTGAGCAAATTTCAGTGTTTTTGATTTGATTACATTATTAAATAATTTTTATTATTATATTATTATTTGTTATAATTATTCATAGTTATTTATTATATTATAATTTTTTATTTCGTTTTTCAAACTTTATCATACCCGGGATGTCTACTAGACTCTTGTTTGGACAGATTTAAGTGAGTTATTCTTAGAATTACAGGCCTACAATATAAAACGCCAAATTTCCGTGCAAAATAATTGTACCGCTTTCATCATCAAAAATCTGAAATAATCATACCGCCAGGGAGGTTAAAGGAGTTGTAAAGGCAGAAGGTTTTTTTTATCTTAATGCATTCTATGCATTAGGATAAAAAAATACTTTCTGTGTGTAGCAGTCTCCCCAGCACCCCCTAATTACTTACCTGAGCACCTTCTCTTTCCAGCGAAGTCCGTGAATGTCTAAGCTATCCAGGATACTACTCCTGATTGGCTGAGACACTCCGCTCGGGTGCCCCCATAGAAAGCTGCTGGCTGAGGGGGCACTCGATAGGAAAGGAGGGGAAAGGAGCATGAAAGAGGGACCTGAGAAGAGGAGCATCCAGGCTGCACTGTGCAAAACCAACTGCACAGAGGGGGTAAGTATAATATGTTTATTTATTTGTTTTTTTAAAACAAGACTTTACAACCACTTTAATATTGCTGATATAGTGCTGTATTTCAGAAATGTTATCATACAAATAAAGGATTTGAAAAAAAAATGAAATGCATAGTCTGAAATCCATAACATCATATTTTTAACAGAAGTTCTACTTGTATTTACAGTCACGAAGCAAGAAAGTGCTCAGTTGCTTGTGCTGAATTACATAATTATTGGAAGGCCTGAATAATTCAATTTAAGTGCACCAAGAGAACACAGCAGTGCTAAGAAAATCACCAAGTAAATAATCTAGTAATCTCATCATTCTCCTAAGGATTACATTGCCTGATATCTTTACTTTAGTGGTTTACAAATACAGTCAGTTTAGGTACTGACATTTGACAAAGGATATGAGAAATATTTAATAGGATGATTGACTTTTTTTTGTAAGAATTTGGGTTTTTCAGTTTTTGGGTGTGATTATTTGGCTGTCAGTATCCATGAAGGTTTGATCCATTAGCCACATTTCCATCATTTAAAATGCTGACGTAAAAAAAAAGTTCTCTATTTGTAGCCCTATCTTGAAAGGATATACAGTATATTTTAGTGTATACATACTTTTTATATTTAAAAATAAAATTCAGTTTTATGTTTTTATCTTTTTTTATCTTTTAGGTGGACACTGTCATTATTATGAAATAATGCATGTGATCAGCTTATATTTATCACTTTCATCCAGCAAGTAGAACTTGCTGGTGAAGGTTTTCTGCAGTATATTGTTGGTATATTGTTGCTGTGCTGTAAATGTCCTAAATAAAAGAGTATAATTTGATCCCCAAATATTTTGCTGTACTGAAAACACGCACACAGCTGAGTCAAAGTCCTTGGATGCTAATTATTGTTATTATTATTATTATTATTTAGGATTTATATAGCACCAACAGTTTGTACAGCACTTTACAAAATAAAGGAATACAGTACAATTACAATACAATGCAATACAATAGGGTTCACAGGGCCCTGCTGGTGAGAGCCTACAATCAAAAAAGGAGGGGTCAAGTGATACAAAAGGTATAATAAAGTGCCCCTGGAACTTGTTCAAACTGGTATTCAGACAAGATGTTATATGCCAGTACCCACCCCATCCTGTACATCTCAGCCTGTGCCTTGCCCCTTAAAGGGGTTGTAAACCCTTGTGTTTTTTTCAGCTTAATGCATCCTATGCATTAAGCTGAAAAACTTCTGGCAGTGACCGGCCCCCCAGCCCCCCATTTTACTTGCCTGAGCCTCTTCATCCCCCCGGCGGAGACGTGCTCTCCCTCTCTTCACAGGGTCCCGGCTCTTGATTGGATAGATTGATAGCGCAGCCATTGGCTCCTGTTGCTGTCAATCAAATCCAATGACACGGGCGCAGAGGGGCAGGGCCAAGTTTGGAATTCATGTCTATGGACGCAAATGCTGGACTTGGGAGCGCGCCTGCAAGGTAACCCCCGGGAGATCACTTCTCCTAGGGGGTTATCTGATGCGAGGAGGAGCCGCGAGAGCTGCCGAGGGACCCCAGAAGAGGATGATCGGGGCCACTCTGTGCAAAACGAGCGGCGCAGTGGCGGTAAGTATGACATGTTTGTTATTAAAAAAAAAAAAAACATGAAGCTTTACAATCACTTTAAAGATGATTTAAATTTATACTGTGATAAGGGGGAAATAGTACTTAATTATTTAATTAAAAACTCATAAAAGACACATAGCTAGCAGAGCAAACTTTGAAAATTAAAGACAAGCTACAAGGGAGGCCATAATTGGGAAGATTGAGTACAGTTCATGGTTAAAGGGGTTGTAACTTATGCATTAAGGTGAAAAAACACCTGGCAGTGACTGCCCCCCCAGCCCCCCCGTTTTACTTACCTGAGCTCTGGAACTTCATCCAGTGGGGATACACTCTTCCTCTGCCCGGAGTTCTCGGCTCTTGATTGGATAGATTGATAGCAGCACAGCCATTGGCTCCAGCTGCTGTCAATCAAATCCAATGATGCATCTGTGGGCGGGGCCGAGTCATACATTCGGCAGCTATGGATGCCAAATGATGGACTCGGGAGCTCACCTGCAAGGTAACCCCTTGGGAGAGAGTGCTTCTCCTAGGGGGTTATCTAATGTGGGGATGAGCCGCGAGAGCCGCTGAGGGACCCCAGAAGAGAGTGTTCAGGGCCACTCTGTGCAAAACGAGCTGCACAGTGGAGGTAAGTATGACATGTTTTTTTTTTTTTTTAAATAAACAAAGCTTTACAATCACTTCAAGGCTCCGTTCAAATCTAGGCATTGCTATTTTACAGGCGTTTTTCCTGGCATTTTTTCAAGCCTTTTTGAAGCATTTTTGTACTGACATTTTGAAGTTCAAAAGGTCACAATTGTAAAAGCAGTAAAACACTTGTTATCTACCAGAAAAGAAGTTCATGTAATTTTTTGAGCGAGGGGCGTTTTGCTTTAGGCGCCAGAATGCTCAGATGTGAACAGGGACCATTGAAATGAATGGGATTTGTATTGCTGGGCATTTTTAGAGCTGAGGCTTAGAGCAGAAAAACTCCCAAAAACGCATAGATGTGAACGGAACCTTATGCAAGGAAAAAAACACAATTTTAAATTTAAATTTTATGTTTAAGAGAAAACATTATTACCATAACGCAAAAATGAAAGCAAGCAGTCAGTTTCAGCAAGAGTCAGTTTTAGTTGAAGGTGGATATTCAGAGCAGCAATGGTTATCATAAGGCAAAATAATAGTAAGAAGCCAGTTTAGGTAAAATGTCAGTTTTGATTAAAAAAGGGTGTTAAGAGCAGCAATGATTACCATAAGGCAAAACCAATAGCAAAAAGTCAGTTTTAGTTAAAGGTGGCTGTTAAGAGCAGCAATTATTACCTTAAGGCATCATTGATGGTAAGAAGTCAATTTCAGTTAGAGGTGGATGTTAAGTGCAGCAATGCTTACCACAATGTAAAATTGATGGCAAGTAATCAGTTTCAGTAGGAGCAATTTCAGTTAAAAATGGATGTTAAGGACAGAAACGATCACTATAAGGCAGAATTGTGTTTTAATTGCAAATGAGCAGTGCAATGAAAATGTTGGGCTTTCTTTTTAAAATATTTTATACATGTAATGATGAAACATGTTATTATATTATATTATGTACAAGATTAGTTCATAAAAGTCTAAAACATAAATAAAAATATGTAAAAGGACCTGGTAGCATTTTTGTTTCAGTATATGAAAGTGAGCTAGCATATTAACCACTTCAGCCCCGGAAGATTTTACCCCCTTCTTGACCAGAGCACTGTTTACAATTTGGCACTGTGTCGCTTTAACAGACAATTGCGCGGTCATTCAATGATGTACCCAGCAACATTTCTGTCCTCTTTTTCCCACTAATAGAGGTTTCTTTCGGGGTATTTGATCACCTCTGCAATTTTCATTTTTTTATAAACAAAAAAAGATCGACAATTTGAAAAAGAAAAAAATATTTTTTACTTTTACTGCTATAATAAATATTTTCAATTTTTTTTATTAAAAAGCAATTTTCTTCATCAGTTTAGGCCATTATATATTCTTCTACATATTTTTGGTAAAAAAAAATTGCAATGAGCATATATTGATTGGTTTGCACAAAAGTTATAGCGTCTGAAAACTATGGGAAAGATTTATGGCATTGTCATGGCATTTTTATTATTTTATTTTTTTACTAGTAATGGCGGTGATCTGGGATTTTTTTTTTTTTTTTTTTGGGATCATTGGCATTTATACAGAGATCACTGATTACTGTGTAAATGTCACTGGCAGGGAAGGGGTTAACTCTAGGGGGTGATCAAGGGGTTGTGTGTTCCCTCACTGTGTTCTAACTGTATGTGGATAGGATTGACTAGGGGAGGAGATATATAGTTTTTCCTACTTAATAGGAACAAACAATATGGCTCCTGTCCTCTGACAGCACAGGGATTTGTGTGTTTACACACACAAATCCCTGTGCTAGCGCACGTGCACATGATCATGCTTGGCTGGTGGCAATCGCGCCTGCCCGAATTGGTCCCCCACTGTGCCCTCTGGTGGCCAAAAAAGGGTAGGATGTACCCGTGCGGGATTTCGCCCAGGAGGGTCATTGTGCTGCAGTATATCTGCACGACATGGTCAGGAACCAGTTAAAATAGATGCAGTAAAGTACTGGACTTGAAAAAAATCAATCCATAATAGTGTCAATAAACACACTTTCAGTAAAAACAAAAAATAGTTTATATTAGAAATTCTGTCAGTGTATACATCCCCAGTCGGTCCTGAGCATCTGTATTTCTTTGTTGAGAAGATAAAGCACTCTTCCATAAAGCCTCAGGTGTGTGTCAATGCAGGTCCAGCCCAATAGCCCCAGATATATAAGAGATCTAAACAGGAGATTGCAGCACCATGGAGAGTGCTTCTGGGTACATGTTCCTCTTACAAGCTAGTAACAAACTAGCAATGCAATAGCTACGGTTTTGAGCTGTCATTTTGTAAGCCATTATAGATCTCTTACAAATAGATACCGTACATTAAGAACTTTTAAATCTGGCTCCTGGACATTCTTTGAATGTCTTCCTCATTTACTTAAGGTTTCATTTATAAACTATTCTATTTAATTAATTGGATCAATGTCACACAGATCTGTGAAGGCTACATACATTTTGGCTGTAATTTCTGTAATAAATGAATACCCATGTTTGTCAGCTCCATCTAATAGTCAAAATACTGTATATTCTCATTTCAGGATATTTCAGAAAACTATTGTGCATTTTTGCCATTAGATGGCACTGAAAACCATAGGCGTCAAACTATTACAGAAATTACAGCCAGAATTTGTGCAGCCTGCTCGAATTTGTGTGACATTCATCCAATGATTTTTTTTTAAATAGACCCCCCCTAGTAACCATCTGTAATACACCATAAGAACACATCATTATTAAACTTCGACTAACTGCAACTGCAAATGAGAAATGCTTATCATTTCTTAATTCTTCTTTGATAAAAATAAGTGTGTTCATTCAGAAGTATCTCCTGTAATTAAAATTAAAAAAATAATGAATAGTATTTTAAAGAAAACATAAATAGCAAAATTTACATTTTGATCTTTTGAATACATTTTATTGGGCCTGTAAATTAAACTTTTGGGAATTTGGGAATATGATTGATTACCCAGAATTTTAATTTCACTACTGCATTCTTAACAAAATACTGGATACTAATAGTTCTTTCTGTCTAGTTTTTATTCAATAATTGTGCTTTGCGTTTTTTTCCTTTATTTTTTGTATAGTTTTACCTACATAGCATAGCCCACATGGGTACTCAATTATGTAAATTAAATAAATGATCTGCCATGCATAATAACTCTTAATTTTTTTGTCTGCCCACTGTGATGATGAGTTAAGAAAACCCCCTTCTCCCCCTTTATTTAGGTAGGAACAAGGAATGTATGAGGGATAGGAGAAACATCCAGTTTGTTGGGGAGCTAAGAATGTGAGAGGAGACACTATAGTCTGTCTCTAGAAGGTCACTTTTACAATTTACCATTACAATAGGATTTTAAGATATAGTTTAACATTTTGTAATCTTACATGTATATCAGTTTTATTTGACGATGAAATGCTGCTGGGTGAAAACAAAGGTTGTGGAGACCACAAGTGTGCTGAGGTCCCTTGAGAAAATAATATTTCCTTGGGGTCCTGATCCTTCATGGATGTGGGAGGCTGCCTGCTCAGTTCTTGTGAACTCTGCTTACTGATAGTAAATGAATAATATATCTTACAAATATAGAATGGAAAGGTCAGGAACAGTACAGGAGTATTATTTTATTTTTTTTAAATAAAATGATATGGATACACTTCATACTATGTATGCCAAGCCCCAGGACCAATTAAAATCAAACTTTTATTGATATTCAACAAAAAAATTGAAGTGTGGGAGCAACAATCTCAATCCTAATGAGGCTAAACTGTAAAAAAATGACTTCAACTGCAACATCATTTACGATATTTGTATTGTAATACGAAAAGAAAAAAACAGCAACTGATTAGCTGTTCAATAATAAAAAAAAAGGGTAAATCCCTTTGTAATGTATATGTGCCTTTAACGGCCTTTGTTTTCTTAGAAAATAGGTGCAGGTACTCACCCCCACTGAGTCACCCCTTTGAGTTTGCCTCCTAATGACCTCTAAACACTGCCCCTTGGTTCCACCTCCCAGTACTGCCCCTTTTAGAGAATACAGAACCAAGTAGCCAAGTATCATGTTGTGGTTGTAAGCAATTTGTATGGACTATGTTGGTGATTACTAGAAAAACAGTAAAATAGATCCCCTGTAGCCAGGAAGAGCCCCCCCCCAACAACAATAGGAACCCCACAAAAAAATACCCCTCCCAGCAACAAAAGACCTTTCCTCAACAATAGTTCTGCCCAGCAACAATAGCTACCCCAGCAGCCAGCAACAATAGACCCTCCAGCACACCCCACACCTCTTGTATTTACATACATTAGGTACTGGAGTTGCCAGAACTGTGTTCCCCCACATTCTTACTAAAAAAAAGCTCTGTGCTTCTTATATAGAAATGTGGAAGTCTGTGGCTGTTATTTATGATTTTTTTTTCTTTTTAAATACAGTTACACCTGAAACCTGAAAAGTGATGTCCGGATGGTTCATGTGTATGCACTTTAAGAATAACAGCACTTTTAAAATAAATAGGCTTTTTTAAAATATACAACATCAAACAGCTTTGCAAATGTAACCTAAAATCTCTGCCTTTCTATCCCTATGCTGGCATCACAAAGTCAGACCTGTGAAAACAGTGCTTCGTCTGCAGTTTACTCAGATCAGCAGCACAGTATAAAGAGTATCTACCTGCTTGAATCACATGTCTTTAGTGTCAGGAGCCATACATGATGATTTATAGTCTGCAATACACTTGTAGGATCACTAAAGACATGAACCAGAAATTGATAGAAAGCAAACAGTACATGTAAATGTTTAGCTTTGTCTTGTTTACCTCCCTATCCAGTATGATTCCAGACTGCCAGTTGTGGAAAGCTGAATACATTTCTACATCCCTGTGTGTCTGAGGAGAGGCACACTTTTACCATATTCACCAAGCAAAGGGAAAATTTGCTTTCAAAGTGAGAATTCCCTTTTAAAGTGAACAGACTATTTGTCTTACCTGCAGCTTGGTTTTTTACATCTTCCTTCCACAGCTTAAAAGGCCAGATGGGAACTAATCTAAATAACATGGTCTAAGGAGACAATTCATCTGTGATAATTAGATGTGCATGGAATTTCAGAGACTCGAGGGCCATCTTCTCCTGACCCTGGCTATGTTCACCAAAACAGCCAAGTGTAGGTGTAAACCTTGAGAACGCTGCTCTTGAATTTTACAAAGCAAAAGATAGAAGAACTGCTTAACCAAAGGGCAAGTGGAATCCAACAGCTGATGTTTACTTTGTTAGATGTCGGCAAATTTGTATCTGCAAGTCTAATCTTAAAGTACTGTATCTGTGAACCCTTATATATATATATATATATATATATATATATATATATATATATATATACATACAGTGCCTTGAAAAAGTATTCATGCCCCTTGAAATGTTCTACATTTTGTCGTATTACAACCAAAATTGTATTTTTTAAAATTTTTATTGTAATTTTATGTGACGAACACAAAGTGGCACATAATGGCACATAGGAAAATGATAAATGGTTTACAATTTTTTTTTAAATAAATATGTGAAAAGTGTGGTGTGCATTTGTAGTCAGCTCTTCTTCTAAGATTGCCCTGTATTTGGCTCCATCCATCTTCCCATCAGCTCTGACCATCTTCCCTGCCCCTGCTGAAGAAAAGCATCCCCACAATATGATACTGCCACCACCATGTTTCACAGTGGGGTTGGGGTGTTGAGGGTGATGTGCAGTGTTAGTTTTCCACCACACACAGCATTTTGCTTTTAGGCCAAAAATTTCCATTTTGGTCTCATCTGACCAGAGCACCTTCATCCACATGTTTGCTGTGTCCCCAACATGGCTTCTCGCAAACTGCAAACGGCCAACAATGGCTTTCTTCTTGCCATTCTTCCATAAAGGAAATAAAGCTCTATATATTATATATATATAAATATATATATATATATATATATATATATATATATATATATATATATATATATATATATATTAATAGATAAAATGAGTAATAAAATAAAATCTAGGCTATTTTACCATCAGGGTGTTACCATTTATAAATTGTATTTTATTGTGTGTATATCATTAACAATTTAGTATAAACTGTGTTCTTATCACCACTGTGTAACACTAATTATTGATATGGCTGATCTTTAGTATTGCTAGTTTTCTCAACTAGAGAATGGCCATCAAATATTTTATGCTGTGTAACGTAAGCAGTATATACTGTGACCAAAAACTTTCAATTTGTGTGTGCTACTGTCTGTTCAGCCGCTGCTGGTCTAATGCCAAATGGCTGCAGCTGCAAGTACTGATCTATATATTTTGGTGAGGGTGGGGGGGGGTCTCTTCGGAATAGAGTAACGTGACAGGGGAGATCCCTGCATCACACATCATTTCTGTTGATGCAAGAGTCTGTCATTTTTTTTTTAAATTCAACCCACTGGTTGAACAAAAAAAAACTGCACCCAGCTTTATTGACAGTGATTTTAAGGAAGGGCTTAAATCTAATTATAAATAATAATGTTTTAAAAGTAGCTGTACAAATTAATTTTCTGGCTTTCAGAAAACAGCTATGTACCAAACACCCTCACAAACTTAGATTATTTTCCCACCCCCCTTCACTATGTTATGTTGACTGATATTTCTGATTTATATGATGATTTAGATAAAGATAGTACAGGCCCTATTTTGTTAAGTTAAAATACTGATTCTTATACTGATTCTTATATTGTGCAAATTGTCTTGATCCACATTCCCAGCAGAGCTTGGACATGAAATCCTGCCTTTTTAATGACCAAAGATTCCTCTTCTTCAATTAATGAGTTGATTTTCATACCAGCAAGTCAAACTATGTCAGAGACTCCTACTATGAAAAACAGTGGGCTGAATTATTTGTGGTAAAGAACTGTGAAGGATGAGGTGATTATTTCCTTTAAGAAGCCATATTCACACATCAGTTAGTCACATAGAACTATACCAATTATTTCAGAAACTGTGGAAAGCAATTGCTAACAATGTATTATCCTAAGGTCATTAAGAATGTCAAGCAGATCAAACCATATTAAATGATGCATTGGTCGCCCAGCTAATTTAAGTCTTTAGAACAGCCTAATTCCAGCTTAAAATGACTAAGTTTTCAGAAAAGAAAAACCATCTGTTTACATAATATACTGTTTTATAATACAGTATCTAAAAAAGTGCATCTATCGGGGAAACCAGAAAATAAAGCTGCAGTCACTATGGTAAACAAGCAACTCCAGCTGCCTGTGTGTTGCTTTTAGTTTACCCCAGAATGCTAGAAACTCTGGGTACCCTGAAATACAAAGTGCCAACCATCTTCAAAGTCAGTGGCCCCATGTCTTACTATTGGTTGTGATGGTGTCCTACCATAGTGATGGGTCTGTTACAAAAGACATGATGAAAGAAGGGGAAGGCCAGAATGACCTATTAGACAGGCAGATGGCATTTGGAAACACAGAAGACCCCAGGTTATGGGCATTCCAGGGTGTTTAAAAGGGAATCGGAATCTTGGTGTGACACTACTTGTTTTACCTTCACAGATTTATTTTAAGTCTAGTGATTTTACATTTATAAAAATGTTTGCAGACTAGACTTGCCAAGAGAAAGTAAAGCTTAGCATCAGAAAAACATTATCCAGTATAACATATTCTGGGAAATTCATAAAAAGTGTCTATGACACTCTTTACAATTCTGTTGTGTCTCCACATGACAGTTGTCAGTGAGGGTGATGGATTTATGTACCTTTTGGAAACAGGTATATGAATGTTGATCAAGCACTACGTGTGTACACTCCATCCTCAGTGCAGATAATAATCTCCCTTCCCACTGTTGCAGCTGTCACCCAGACAGGATGGGTGGAACCTGATGATAATTCAGAGACATTGGCAAGTGGTTATGGAATCTGCCCACTGACTACTGTCAATCAAACAGAGAGAGTGTACCTGGTGAGGATCTAGTTCCTCAGCTTCCCCATCAGGCTCCGCCAACTGTTAGTGCCACCAGTTGCTGGGAACATGTCAGCTGTAAAGCAGATAGCATCCTTGACAATCAATGACAGGTGGGGAGGGGGTAGCAGCAGCAAACATGCCATTCTGCTACACATCATGCAGAGAGGTACCCTGCTTGTCTTTGTATGCCAGGTGTGAATCAGTCTTAATTAACTTCAGTTTTGTTATCTACAAACAGGAGGTAATTCTTTTTCAATTTAATGCAGCCATACAAACTGTTTAAATTGGCTGCAGATTTTTTTAATCTGGTAGAGGACGTTTTAAAGAGGTTATACCACCAGAAATGCATGGTGAATGCTTTATTGAATCCCCCTCCCCCCATTAAGTAATAATATAAATTACAATATGTAACATAAGTGCATGATAGAGACTTCAGTAACATACGGAACATAAAGTAATGAATGGTATTATACTCTACAATTGATCCACTGGATATGTTAGTAGTAGTGTGTCCTTGGATTGTTTCTCAGACAGAAGCTTAAAATGAACTTGTGTTTTGCCCACGGAGGACAAAAGCCATATGTTCACACAATAAACCCCCTCCCCCTTATTCAATTAAACACCCCTCCCCACTGAACTGACAAATCATTTATTATTTATGTATTTATTTTATACATTTTTGCTCATGTGATGAGTGAGATTCTCTTCTTCCTCCCCTTGCATCAGCAGTGATTTTTGTTCAGCTGTAGAGAATGGCATTCATGTAGTAAGATGATCATCGTTCTCTGCAGCATTCTCCTTTAAAACCTGTGAAATTCTGTGTGTCCATAATGCCCTGGGGTGGAATAATCTTGCCCTCCCTAGCAGCATATACCTACCTTTCTCTTGCTTTCCACCACTCCACCCACTTTCCTGGAAGAAAATGTTTGTGTCAAACATGAGTTGCTGGAATCTTAGCTTACACAAGATTATGTTATCTTTGTATGGCAATGCTAATTGGCCCAGTGCTGTCACATGCAGTGAGTCTATGTTCCTCAATGCCCAGAAGTACCGGGATATACCAGGTACCTTTGTTTTCCTGTGATGTTTGAGTGGCAGAGATGTAAAGGAAAAGGAAGTATATGCAGAGGAAGGGAGACAGATTCAAGTAAACCCTATGCTTTGCCCTGAATAAGTCAAGCACATATTTAACATACTAACCTAATTGTGTACAAAACATATTGAAGCAAATATTTTCAGAGCAATGAGGGAATAATACATTTTTAAATCAGATAGGGACTGGGAGATACTTACTTTAAAGTGGACCTTGCACCTTAAACCTAATGCCGCGTACACACGGTCGGACTTTCCGGCATACTTGGTCCGGCGGACTTTTCCGGCGGACTTTTTCCCAAAAGCCCGCCGGACCTAGATTTGAAATCATAAATCTTTAAATCTTTCCATTGGACTCAGTTTTGGGCGGAAAGTCCGCTCGTCTGTGTGCTAGTCCGACGGAAAGCCCGCTCGTTTGTATGCTGGTCCAACGGACCAGATATGACGCGAGGGCAGGGTATTGCATTTCGCGCTCGCTGCAATAGGAAAAACAAATTTTCCTATTGCGGCGAGCGTGGGGCATACCAGGCCCTTAAGTCTGATATAGATTATAAAGGGGAACCCCCCTACGCTGAAAAAACGGCGTGGGGTCCCCCCTAAAATCCATACCAGACCCCGATCCGAGCACGCAGCCTGGCCGGTCAGGAAAGGGGGTGGGGGCGAGCGAGCGCCCCCCCCCCCCTGAACCGTACCAGGCCGCATGCCCTCAAGCCCAGAAGTCCGGACCTCTGCTGGCAAGAGAGCTACCTGAAGACAGCGGAGGAGCCGGCCGAAGAACTGGAACACCGGGAGAAGAGAGCGGAGAAGAACCAACCGGACGCCGGGAGAAGATGAACCGGAGGGACCCCGAAGCCGGAAGAAGACCCCCGAAGTCGGAGGAAGATCCCCCCCTCCCGGAGCTGTTTAATAAAATATTTGAAAAACCTGTGTAGTATTTTATTATTTACACTTTTTCCCTAGGTGAATGGGTAGGGGTACCATGTACCCCATACTCATTCACATAGGGTGGGGGGCCGGGATCTGGGGGCCCTCTTATTATAGGGGGCTCCCGGATTCCGATAAGCCCCCCGCCCACAGACCCCAACAACCTACGGCCAGGGTTGTCGGGAAGAGGCCCTTGTCCTCATCAACATGGGGACAAGGTGCTTTGGGGTGGGGGGCCCCGCAGGCCAAAAGCACCCACCCCCCATGTTGAGGGCATGCGGCCTGGTACGGTTCAGGAGGGGGGGCACTCGCTCGTCCCCACCCCCTTTCCTGACCGGCCAGGCTGCGTGCTCGGATCGGGGTCTGGTATGGATGTTTTTTCAGCATAGGGGGGTTCCCCCTTTATAATCCATATCAGACCTAAGGGCCTGGTATGCCCCGCGATGGGGCTCGCAAGGTGTCAATCTCGCCGATAAAAGCGGCAAGATTGACATCCTTTTCTAGTCCCATCGCACCTGAGTCACGTTCAAAATGAACGGACTTGTCCGTGTGTGGGCAAGTCCGTTCATTCTGAAAGTCCACCGTAACTCCGGCGAAAGTCCGTCGGAAAAACGGGCGGACTTAGCCCGCCGCAAAGTCCGGTCGTGTGTGGGCAAGTCCGTCCGTTTTAAAGTCCGGCGCACCTGGCGGACAAAGTCTGTCAGAAAGTGTGCCGGACCAAGTAGGACAGAAAGTTCTTCCTCATATACCCCTTACTGTTTATACTTGTTTTATGCATTATAATAGGCATAGTACTTTCTAGCCTCTTCTCAACCACTGTTTTAGCACTGAAGATTCCCTACTGTATTGCTATAGATAGAGTATCTCACAAACGTGAGTACACCCCTCACATTTTTGTACTCTTTTCATGTGACAACACTGATGAAATGACACTTTGCTACAATATAAAGTAGTGAGTGTACAGCTTGTATAACAGTGTTAATTTGCTGTCCCCTCAAAAAAAAAACTGAAGGAAAAAGCCATTAATGTCTAAACCACTGGCAACAAAAGTGAGTACACCCCTAGATGAAAATGTCCAAATTGGGCCCAATTAGCCAAATTTCCTTCCTCGGTGTCATCTGACTCATTAGTGTTACAAGGTCTCAGGTGTGAATGGGGAGCAGGTGTGTTAAATTTGATGTTATCGCTCTCACTCTCTCATACTGGTCACTGGAAGTTCAACATGGCAGCTCATGGCAAAAGAACTCTCTGAGGATCTGAAAAAAAGAATTGTTGCTCTACATAAATATGGCCTAGGCTATAAGAAGATAGTCAAGACCCTGAAACTGAGCTACAGCATGGTGGTCAAGACCATACAGGGGTTTAACAGGACAGGTTCCACTCAGAACAGGCCTCGTCATGGTCAGCCAAAGCAGTTAAGTGCACATGCTCAGCATCATATCCAGAGGTTGTCTTTGGGAAATAGACGTATGAGTGCTGCTAGCATTGCTGCAGAGGTTGAAGGGTGGGGGGTCAGCCTGTCAGTGCTCAGACCATATGCCGCACACTGCATCAAATTGGTCTGCATGGCTGTCGTCCCAGAAGGAAGCCTATTCTAAAGATGATGGACAAGAAAGCCCACAGTTTGAAGAAGACAAGCAGACTGAGGACATGGATTACTGGAACAATGTCCTGTGGTCTGATGAGACCAAGATACACTTATTTGGTTCAGATGGTGTCAAGCGTGTGTAGAGGCAACCAGGTGAGGAGTACAAAGACAAGTGTGGCTCGCCTACAGTCAAGCATGGTAGTGGGAGTGTCATGATCTGGGGCTCCATGAGTGCTGCCGGCACTGGGGAGCGACAGTTCATTGAGGGAACTATGGATGCCAACATGTACTGTGACATACTGAAGCAGAGCATGATCCCCTCCCTTTGGAGACTGGGCCGCACGGCAGTATTCTAACATGATAATGACCCCAAACACACCTCCAAGAATACCACTGCCTTGCTAAAGAAGCTGAGGGTAAAGGTGATGGACTAGCCAAGCATGTCTCCAGACCTAAACCCTATCGAGCCTCTGTGGGGCATCCTCAAATGTAATGTGGAGGAGTGCAAGGCCTCTAACATCCACCAGCTCTGTGATGTCATCATGGAGGAGTGGAAGAGGACTCCAGTGGCAACCTGTGAAGCTTTGGTGAACTCTATGCTCAAGAGGGTAAAGGCAGTGCTGGAAAATAATGGTGGCCACGCAGAATATTGACACTTTGGGCCCAATTTGGACATTTTCACTTAGGGGTGTACTCACTTTTGTTGCCAGCAGTTTAGACATTAATAGCTGTGTGTTGAGTTATTTTGAGGGGACAGCAAATTTACACTGTTATACAAGCTGTACACTCACTACTTAAAAATATTTACAAAAATGTGAGGGGTGTACTCACTTTTGTGAGATAATATATATGATATTATTACTGTAAATGTCCTTTGCAATCTTTACTGCCAGCCCCCTAATGATGCTGCACCTAATCTTGTTCATGTACAGACAGAGACCTGTCAAACTGTTTATGCCATAGGAGTAAAATGTTGGTGTATTTCCTGGAAACCATAGTAGTCATCTGAGGGTTAGGGATGAGCTTCGAGTTCGAGTTGAACGCATGTTCGACTCGAACATCGGCTGTTCGCCAGTTCGCCGAACAGCGAACAATTTGGGGTGTTCGCGGCAAATTCGAATGCCGCAGAACACCCTTTAAAAGTCTATGGGAGAAATCAAAAGTGCTAATTTTAAAGACTTATATTCATGGTATTGTCATAAAAAGTGTTTAGGGACCTGGGTCCTGCCCCAGGGGACATGGATCAATGCAAAAAAGTTTTAAAAATGGCAGTTTTTTCGGGAGCAGTGATTTTTATAATGCTTAAGGTGAAACAATAAAAGTGTAATATCCCTTTAAATTTCGAACCTGGGGGGTGTCTATAGTATGCCTGTAAAGGGGCGCATGTTTCCCGTGTTTAGAACAGTCTGACAGTAAAATGACATTTCAAAGGAAAAAAAAATCATTTAAACTACCCGAGGCTATTAATGAATTGCTGGTCCGACAATACACATAAAAGTTTATTGATAAAAACGGCATGGGAATTCCCCACAGGGGAACCCTGAACCAAAATTTAAAAAAAAAATATGATGTGGGGGGTCCCCCTAAATTCCATACCAGGCCCTTCAGGTCTGGTATGGATATTAAGGGGAACCCCAGCCAAAATTTTTTAAAAAATGGCGTGGGGTCCCCCCAAAAATCCATACCAGACCCTTATCCAAGCATGCAACCTGGCAGGCCGCAGGAAAAGAGAGGGGATGAGAGAGCGCCCCCCTCCTGAACCGTACCAGGCCACATGCCCTCAACATTGGGAAGGTGCTTTGGGGTAGCCCCCCAAAACACCTTGTCCCCATGTTGATGAGGACAAGGGCCTCATCCCCGCAACCCTTGGCCAGTGATTATGGGGGTCTGTAGGTGGGGGGCTTATCGGAATCTGGAAGCCCCCTTTAACAAGGGGACCCCCAGATCCCGGCCCTCCCCCTGTGTGAAATGGTAAGGGGGTACAAAAGTACCCCTACCATTTCACCAAAAAACTGTCAAAAATGTTAAAAATGACAAGAGACAGTTTTTGACAATTCCTTTATTTAAGTGCTTCTTCTTTCTTCAATCTTCTTTCTTCTTTCTTCTATCTTCTATCTTCCTTCGGTTTCTTCCTCCATCTTCTTCTTCTTCTGGTTCTTCTGGTTCTTCTTCCTGTGTTCTCGTCTGGCATCTTCCTCCACGGCGTCGGCGTCTTCTTCCCTTCTTCTTCTCGGGCCGCTCTGCATCCATGATGGCATGGAGGGAGGCTCCTGCTGTGTGACGCTTCTCTCTTCATCTTCTTCTCTTCATCTTCTTGTTTTCTTCTTTTCGGGCCGCTCCGCATCCATGATGGCATGGAGGGAGGCTCCCGCTGTGTGATGCTTCTCCTCTTCTGATGGGTCTTAAATAATGGGGGGCGGAGCCACCCGGTCACCCCACCCCCCTATGATGCACGGGGACTTGACGGGGACTTCCCTGTGGCATTCCCCGTGATGTCAGAAGGGGGCGGGGTTATGTAACGGGTGACCCCGCCCCCCTCTGATGTCACGGGGAATGCCACAGGGAAGTCCCGTCAAGTCCCCGTGCGTCAGAGGGCGGCGGGGTCACCTGGTGGCCCGCCCCCTGTTATTTAAGAACCATCAGAAGAGGAGAAGCATCATACAGCGGGAGCCTCCCTCCATGGCATCATGGATGCGGAGCGGCCCGAAAAGAAGATGAAGACAAGAAGATGAAGAGAAGAAGATGAAGAGAGAAGCGTCACGCAGCCTCCCTCCATGCCATCATGGATGCGGAGTGGCCCGAGGAGAAGAAGGGAAGAAGACGCCGACACCGCGGAGGAAGATGCCGGACGAGAACACCGGAGGATGAACCAGAAGAACCAGAAGAAGAAAAAGATGGAGGAAGAAACTGAAGGAAGATAGAAGAAATAAGAAAGACGAAAGAAGATAGAAGAAAGAAGAAGCACTTAAATAAAGGAATTGTCAAAAACTGTCTCTTGTCATTTTTAACATTTTTGACACTTTTTTAGTGAAATGGTAGGGGTACTTTTGTACCCCCTTACCATTTCACACAGGGGGGAGGGCCGGGATCTGGGGGTCCCCTTGTTGAAGGGGGCTTCCAGATTCCGATAAGCCCCCCGCCCGCAGACCCCCACAATCACTGGCCAGGGTTGTGGGGATGAGGCCCTTGTCCTCATCAACATGGGGACAAGGTGTTTTGGGGGGCTACCCCAAAGCACCCTCCCAATATTGAGGGCATGTGGCCTGGTACGGTTCAGGAAGGGGGGTGCTCTCTCGTCCCTCCCTCTTTTCCTGCGGCCTGCCGGGTTGCGTGCTCGGATAAGGGTCTGGTATGGATTTTTAGGGGGACCCCACGCTATTTTTTAAAAAAAAATTGGCGCGGGGTTCCCCTTAAAACCCATACCAGACCTGAAGGGTCTGGTATAGATTTTGAGGGGGACCCCATGCCATTTTTTTTTTAATTTTGGCCGGGTTTCCCCTTAATATCTATACCAAACCTGAAGGGCCTGGTATGGAATTTAGGGGGACCCCACGTCATTTTTTTTTAAATTTTGGTTCGGGGTTCCCCTGTGGGGAATTCCTATGCCATTTTTATCAATGAACTTCTATGTGTATTGTCGGACCGGCAATCCATTAATAGCCGCGAGTAGTTTTAAATTACTTTTTTTCCTTTGAAATGTCATTTTGCTATCAGACTGTTCTAAACACGGGAAACATGCGCCCCTTTACAGGCATACTATAGACACCCCCAGGTACGAAATTTAAAAGGATATTACACTTTTATTGTTTCACTTTAAGCATTATTAAAATCACTGCTCCCAAAAAAACCACCGTTTTTAAAACTTTTTTTTGCATTGATCCATGTCCCCTGGGGCAGGACCCAGGCCCCCAAACACTTTTTATGACAATAACTTGCATATAAGCCTTTAAAATTAGCACTTTTGATTATTCATGTTCGTGTCCCATAGACTTTAACAGTGTTTGCGTGTTCGAACAAATTTTTTGCCTGTTCACATGTTCTGGTGCGAACTGAATAGGGGGGTGTTCGGCTCATCCCTAGGTATAGTACACATCATCCTCATCTAGGGGAGACTAGATGGTAGGATGATACTAAACAATGCAAAAAAAGGAAAAAAATGTATTTGTAAGGGATGACAAAATTTGTTTTGGTAAGCAAGAGGGGGGTGGAAGGAGAGGAAGAGTATTTACATTTTGTTAATTAACCTGCTTTAGGCATTGTCCTAATAATGTAATTATTAGATATAATATTTGTGAGTAAACCAACACTCATGAGTATACAATTCATAACAATGTAACAGTATACTAGAACTATACAGATGGGTCATCTGGAGGGTTGTCTTACCAGGGTTGTCCAGAAGCACTGAATAGTTGAAAGATAGACTCACTGAATAATTGACCTGTGGATGGTCAGACAGGAAAATTTGTTTGTTTATACCCCTACAGCAAAGGGTGCCCAATTTGTGGAAAAACATAATCCATTCCCAACATTACCTACTCTTCAGTTGGACATGTGTTGAGACTCCCACAACTCTTGGGCAGACCACTGTTTCACAGTGTCTTTTGGTTAATCTCCAAAGACAGTGTAGCACAGTCAATGCTTTAGCAGCAGAGTTTAAAGCCATTTCAGCAAAATATATTGACCTGTGGGATCTCATACAACCACTACAATGCAGATCTTCTGGAAAGATGATTGGCATTTAATAAAAATATGACAGTTACATGATTGCTGTGAAATCACTGTTATTGAGTAAGCCATAAACTTACGTAGAAGCTACACTACATGATACTGGGTCGATGCTAAAGGCTTAAATTGAGTAGTTTACTTTAGAATAGTTTGAGAATTAAATATTTTTTTATGATAATAGGTATTAATTTAATACATCTAACTATATCAAGAGTTTAAAGTGATTGTAAAGGCGCACATTTTTTTACCTTCATGCATTCTATGCATGAAGGTAAAAAAACTTCTGTGTGCAGCAGCCCCCCCAATACGTCCCTGAGCCCCATCTCAGTCCAGTGATGTGCGTAAGCGTCTCGGCTATCCAGGGACTCTCCCTCCTCATTGGCTGAGATCACAGCCAGTGAGTCAATGAGGAGAGAGAGGGGCGGGACTGAGCCGCAGCTCTGTGGGTGAATGGACACACAGAGCAGCGGCTCGGGGAGCAAGCCTGCCTGAGTGCCCCAGAGCAAGCTGCTTGCTCTGGGGAAACTTGGCAGGAGGGAGGGGCCAGGAGCGCCAGTGAGGGACCCGAGAAGACCTCTGTGCAAAACCACTGCACAGAGAAGGTAAGTATAACATGTTTTTTATTATAAAAAAAAAAAAAATTGCCCTTAATATCACTTTAACCCTTTCATGCTTGAAATCTGTATCTAAGGCTCCACCAGTGGGATATCAAATGTCAAGGATATAATAATACATTTCCCCTCCTTCAAGAGCCTGCAGTCAACCGTCACTATCTTTGACAGACAGGGTTCCTACTGACTTTTTTAACTCTGGCATAATGATCACATGGAAGCTGGAGGCTCTGATTGGTGACACTTATGGGCACTGATTGGTGGCGCTTATGAGCACTGATTGATTGCATTTATGGGCACTAATTGATGGCCCTGCTGGCCCTGCTGGGGCTTTCCTGTAATCAGGGCACTGATGATCAGTGCTCTGATTACCTGCCAGGTCTCCTCTGTGAGGAGATGTTACTGATCAGCACTCCTCGCCACACACTCTGTCAGTATGAGGCGAGGAAAGATGATTCACGGCACTTCCTTGTTTACATGTGACCGGCTGTGATTGAACACAATCGATCACATGGTTGAAGAGCCATGGCTGTGGCTCTTTACAGAGATCGGGGTCATGCTGTGTCAAAGCAACACGGCGCTGCCACGATCGCCGCGCTGCAAACCCATGATAGCGACCGTTCTGGGACGCTGTCATATGACGTCCTCCCAGAATGAGAGCAGCACCATGCCTCCATCATTTGACGGTGGGCGGGCGGCAAGGGGTTAAACAGTACACTATATAAAATCTTAGTTTTCCTAAAAAATGCGTATGTGTATAAAATTTACACCCGCAAACTCGTTATTGTTAAGTTATTGGACACATGATGACATGCCTAAACATGGAGGTATATGGGCATTTAGGCCAGCAGGCTGATTAAAAAAAATGAATAGATTTCCCTGTGCACACATGCAAGGTGAATGAAGGAATCCTCCCTGCTACACCATTGCATTGTGACAGTGAGACTCATCTGTTGTCAGAATACTCTGACAATCTAAATCTGAGCATAAGTAATGATTTACTCAGGTAATAACACACTGGGGTTGATTTACTAAAACTGGAGAGTGTAAAATCTGGTGCAGCTGTATGGTAGCCAATCAGCTTTTAACTTCAGCTTGTTCAATTAAGCTTTGACAAAAAAAAACAAGACACTGATTAGTTTCTATGTAGAGTAGCCCCTTAGTATTCATAACTTAGCTATATCAGAACTGTTTGATGAACAATTTAAACGTGTCTTTAAGTAGCCTTTAGTTGTACTTAAATATGTACTTCAGCGTTTCAATGTTTTTAAGCATTGTCTTTTGTATAGGAAGGTTCTGAGTATGGCTGAGATACAGATGGCATATTATAAGTTTGCTAGCAGCATGATACAATTCTGATTTTCAGATACTCATAAGGCTGCCAGGTATTCCATTTTCCAGATAATTTTACAGCTTACACAGTAGCAATAAAAAAAAATCAGCTAAAGCAAAGTAAACATTATCAAGTGTATACAATAAGAAATGGTACTCTGAAACAGCTCATTAGAGGATTAATTATTGGTTGATTTGCCCTCTTACTTCAGTAAGACTAATTTGGTAGAAGATAGTGTTTCTTCATTCTCTAGGAGACGCTGGAAAAAAGATTGTATCAGCAATAGAAAGAAGCCTGAAAGCCAATATCACTGCAGTTGTTACACTATTGGCACTTGGATTAATCCTCACTCTTGATGCTAGTTATAGCAATATGCGTCTTGTTGAGATAATGTCATAATGATTTAAAATGGGAATTAGTAAACGGATCACAGCTATTCTGGTGTGAAAATTCATTTGTGTTAAAATGAATATTCATTAGATTTTTTTAATACTACCTTTTCGTGTATTCAAATAATGTAATTCTCTTGACTACAACACAAATGAACTAACATGCAGTAGGTTTACTGCATGTTATAATGTTCTTCAATACACCTGTATTATGAGGAAATAATTGCATTTAATGCTAATTTTGAATTAAACCATTTATAATTCATTATCATAGTGAACACTTTTATGATGTCTAAGAGGCTGCAGAATCAGATTGACAATCTGGCAATTCTGCCATTTATTAGAAAATCTTGTATGTGTGACTATATGTGTTAGATTCTCTGAACTCCTGTTTAATTTTGAAGCAATTTTGTTTTAACTGCTTGCCGACCAGTGCACGACAATATACGCATAATGGCACGGCTGCGCAAATAGGCATACAGGTACGTCCCCTTTAAGAAGCGGCATTGTGGGTGCGTGCACCCTCTGCGTTCTCTGTGACCATGCCCGCGGGACCCATGGACTTGATATCCGCCGGTGCCCCATGATCATGTCACGGATCGGCAGAATGGAGAGATGCCTATGTAAACAAGACATTTCCCTGTTCTGCCTAGTGACAAGACAGAGATCTACTGCTCCCTGTCATCGGGAGCAGTGATCGCTATCATGTCCTAGGTATCCCATCTCCCCCACAGTTAGAATCACTCCCTAGGATACACTTAACCCCTTGATCGCCCCCTAGTGTTTAACCTCTTCCCTGCCAGTGACATTTATACAGTAATCAGTGCATTTTTATAGCACTGATCGCTGTATAAATAACAATGGTCCCAAAATAGTGTCAAGAGTGTCTGATGTGTCAGACATAATGTCGCAGTCATGATAAAAATTACAGATCGCCGCCATTACTAATAAAACAATTAATAATAAAAATGCTATACATCTATCCCCTATTTTGTAGACACTATAACTTTTGTGCAAACCAATCAATATGTGCTTATTGCGTTTTTTTTTTACCAAAAATATGTGAAAGAATACATATCGGCCTAAACTGAGGAAAAAAAATGTTTTTTTTAATAATTTTTGGGGGGTATTTAATATAGAAAAAAGTAAAAAATATTGCTTTCTAAACCGCAGAGTTGATCAAATACCACCAAAAGAAAGCTCTATTTGTGGGAAAAAAAGGACGTCAATTTTGTTTGGGTGCAATGTCGCACGACCGCGCAATTATCAGTTAAAGCGACGCAGTGCCGGATCACAAAAA
Source organism: Lithobates clamitans (assembly GCA_037952925.1). Taxonomy (NCBI): domain Eukaryota; kingdom Metazoa; phylum Chordata; class Amphibia; order Anura; family Ranidae; genus Lithobates; species Lithobates clamitans. Next base: position 7,909,662 of record JBBGZY010000821.1, on the reverse strand, counting down.
GTGCCCTGGTCGAGTAAGGGGTAAATTCTTCCGGGGCTGAAGTGGTTAATAAATAAAAAACACTGCAAATCTCATGCTTTCCAATCTGTCACCAGAAGTAATACATACTGTACATGTGCACTCTGATGGAATGTGGCTATGTGTGTCTGCACCTTGTCTACCTCTGACTGAATATATCCTATTATGAGCATTACCTATTAGATTCTAAAAGTAATTGGTGGTAGGAGTCTTCTTGTTATTGTGAGCAGGACTTGGGCATCATATATAGTGAGAGTGTATGCTTGCCATATGCACCCTGGGCTTCACAAACTAAGTGGATTTGTGTTTTTTATTTTATAATCCAAAATAAATATAGGAAAAGAGATAGACAGTCCAAGTTCAAGTTAGGCTGCCATTATTTAGGTAATGTAAATGCAATTTTGTTGTGTATTTGCAAACCATGTACCTGTAATCCAGGCCAGGAAACTGATACAATTTTGCAAAGGTCCAGGACAAGTTTAGCACTGTGGTTAAGACAGATTTCTACTCTACGTTTTTGCTCCAGCAAGGCCTGGAGCAAAAAATACAACAAAAACATATGCTTGTGGACTACATGATATCATAGACAGAGGTTGTGCACAGTTCAAAGGGTGGAGTATAGAAAAGTGAGGGTTCTGTTCAGGTTGGAGAAGACTATCTGGGAAAAGCAGCTTTTAGTCGGAAGCTGGCGGGTATCAAATGAGCTTCCAACCCATTTTCTTTTATGATTTGCTGTTTGATTAAAAAAGGAAATGTATTTAAAAAAAAATTGCAGTTGGAATGCCATGGCACCTGAATCAGAGGCAGGTTCCAGGGGTCATTTTGGTTGTAACAATGTGCACAGGGACCTGTCTGAAGTATGTGTCTGCAGATTCAATGATGTGCACCTGCAGTCAGTTGTTGTAACTGTCTCTGAGGCAGAGAAGTGTAGCTGGGGGGCTATCATTTGTGTTTTGCATAAAGTGCCTTGTGATTTAGCTCTGTTTAATTTAATACATGGGTATTATTTGTATTTACATGTTATATTGTTCATAATGAAAGGCTGATCTGGCCATTATAGTGGTATTTAATTCAAAATTAAAATAAATGCAAACAGACCCTAATGATCTCTTTTGTCATAAATGCTTCCACTTGCCTGTCAGCAGTAATATACAATGAGCCACATATGGCAGCTTAGAGTACACTTATGGCACCCGCTCTGCGCCCTGATGAAGTGACTGCTATATGCATGTGCGAGAGACACCATCACAGTATATGTGGCCGAATGGAGTCAACCCTGAAGAATAACCAGACAAGGGTGGAGGCACCCGAGCTCTGACAGTACAGTGCTGGAGGGCATCCTTTGATAGGTAAGTCTGTCAGTAGGTGGTGCATAGTAGCACATTATGGTAAAAAATCTGCAGAAAATCTGCTTAAAAAAAAATTCTGGGAGTTTACTATTACCTAAACCTCATGTATAGTCTGTTTTTAGTGAGGGAAAGTAGGTATTTAGAGTAAGGAAAGGAAGTGTTGGCCAAACATTGGTTTTAATGGCCACATATAAACTAGTCATGTTGGAAGCCTGTCTTTTGTCTGGCATACTCATTACTCAGTCATGATTGCTGATCAGAAGATATTTGTACAGCCCACGTCCAGAAAGATTTCAAATGAAAAATGTAAGTAAACTTTTCTAGCTAATCTTTAAATAATGTATATCCAGTTCTTTAACTACATGTATATGTCTTATTATCTGAATAAATATGCTTAAAACATATAAGTAACTTTCCATAAAGAACATTGTTAATGTAGAAGAAAAACAACTTAGCTAGAACAAGAGAAAGTTGTTGTTCATCTTTTGGTGCTATTCAGTAAGTCTTTGACTCTTGGTAACATTGTTATAAGGATGTCAGACTCATTACAGCTGAACAGACAGAAGTCTCACAAGAACTGCCAGCATAATAAAAAGTGTATGTAACAAAACTTTACAAGTTTTGCTAAAACACTAAAAACCCATTCACACAATTGCTCTGTGATAAAGTGCATAATTCCATGTGTGTTATCACATTTTGAGTGTTGGTGCATTGTGGTGCCATTTATTCTGATTGGTACCCAATGTGTCATGCATATGGATTTATGTTATAGTGCAATGCTCTGCCAATGATGCTACATCTCCAAATAATAAAAGATATAAAAATGCTCCTACTGTTATCCTCACTCAATCTCCAGTGATGTCCCCCACAGACTTGCTGCTCTGGTTTCCAGCAATTACTCCTTGGGCCCAATGCATCAAGAGCTTGTTCCTCCCCATGGACTAAGAGAATGGTGCAGAAAGTGAAACTATGTCACTATTTGTACTATTCCTTGCAGCACTTAGGATCTGCCCCCCCGCCAGAGGGATAAGACGGTGAAGAGATCCTGTAATGTTTTTCCACCTATCCAAAGACACCTGAAAAAAGGTACAGGTAAGTATACATTTTTTAATGCTGTACTACTGCTTCAAGGGTGAAAGGGAGGAGGCAAAAGGTGGCATAGACCAGGAACCCGAAGCTGGGCTTTAAGCCCCCCGGCATGAAGTTATACTTAGAATAAATGGTACTCTGTTAAGTTATTCTTAGCCATTATTTGAAGACCATGTGTACAAATTGCTACCTCTTCCCTTACTTGGTCAACCCTTCTGGGGAACAATTGCAACTTTTGGTACAATTTTTTGGCTTAAGTTCAATACACATATGACCATTTTTCAATAGTTAAAGAATAAGTTTAGGTAAAACTTTTTTTTATGCCAGCATAGGGTGGTATTTACCTTTTATCCAAAGTGTCTCTTGTGTTGATTCTGACTTTCATAGTTGAAATTCTCTGTCCTCCACCCTCCTTCCATACTTTACAGCCATAATCTTCCAGTGATGCAGGAGATAATACAGCTGATGAACCTATCACAGGCAGTCATCAAAAAAACAAACAAACATTTTTTACTGTTCATGCGCAGCCAATCTGTTAACTACAAAATACAGTGAAAAAAGTGACAATAATCCTATATCTCTAATTAGTAACTGCTGACACCAATATGTGTTCCGACATACATCAAAGATTCAATCCATGTAGCTAGTGTCATGCTGACCAAGCTATCATAAACCAAAACCCACTTTAAAAATCATGTATCATATTCAGTGCATGTACAATCACATATCAACTTTATAACTCATATAATTAATAAATATGATAGAAAATAGTCTTTATGATAAAGTCTGTGTGATGTGTTTCCCCTATAAATCAGCACACTTGTAAACAATTATAATCAGTTCTTCTCAGTGAGAAATTCTCCACTGACCACCAATTCACACTTGATCCACCACTGCCTAGCTTGCCTTGCAAGCGCTTGAGAACACCTCCAATACCATCAGATTATCCAGATCTCCTCCTGTTTTCCCCAATGGTCTCTCCGCCAATCTGGGTGTCTGCACCCTTAAGTGTTCGGCGGTCCACTGTATACACTCAATGTCTCAAATTAAAATCAATAACACACTCCCATAGTGCAGTATTAAAAAAAAATATCAAAAATGTGTTAACATATATAAAAATTGTATAAGCTTATCTCATAGTACTGGATCAGGCTCAGAGGAAATGGTGGGACCACCACTTCTGGTCATGGTGCTCGATGACTTCACCCAGCTCTTCTCTGTGATCGGAGGCGGGTGATGTCACTTTGCCCAGGGTTCAAAGATTCAAAGAGATTCAATGAGGACACTTGTTGCTATGACAACACTTGTTGCCATGTCTAAGATGGGATATCTCTCCCATTAGAAAGATATTCTCTCACTTCATGTTGAGTTTATGAGGCGGAAAGTAAAGGGAAATCTGGCAAAAAAGAACCTGACCACAGTTTTAATCCTTCCTTACTCTATCCAAAATTTTAAAAAAATGTATTGGCTTTAGATACTGTATATGTTAAGTCCTTCATAACATAATAATTGTTTGCAATAGCTTGCCTCACTCATAAGCTTACCATGTACAAGTTAACTGGTTTTACAGCTCTTTATACGGCACATATTAATAATTCCTCTGAGGCTCTGCTATTTTCCTTATGTGCATTACTTGTTCAATTTCCTAATGTTATGACTGAAAATGCTGTGCTAAGGCTGTAAAACCCAACTTTTTATGTTAACAATATATTGAAATATTAAAAAGAGAATGCTGTCAGTGTTTAAATTACTTTCATTTTAAAACTATAAGATTTTAGTAAGCTACTTTTGATACGTAAAATTCATAAAGTACAAAGAAAGTATAAGAACAGGTTAGAACAGAACACTGAACCATGAAATATAATATTGCATTATATGTTTGTGTTATATTACTGCATAAGAAGTTTGTTCACAGTGGGTCAAAATCTCTGATGGAATATTGATGTGACTCACTGAAGTCATGCTGTACTTTGAAGCCATCCCTGTGTGAACCGGCACTTTAAGAAGAATTCTCATGAGCATTAAAAACTTAAATACTGGTCTATACATTATTAAATTCTGAAAAATTCTGAAAGGATATTGAAACGTGGTGAAAAGCTCTTCTTTATTCCTTGCTTTACAGCTTCTTTGTTCCTGTCCTGAAGCCCAATTTGTGGGTGTTACTAATGTTGAGTTCACGCAGAGCTTAGCTGTCACTGCCCCCTGTTCAGTGAGCACACTTGGGGAAAGGGGCATGTCAGCTAGAGGGCTCCCACTCAGTGGAATCCTGCTGAATGAGGACACAGGTGGCCCAGTATCTTTGGTTGCTAAGTGGCCCAGAATCTTGGGTTCCTATGACACACAGGCCTCACATTATCCTTTGTTGTTGTTGTTATGGTGCACATTTTCTCCTCTCCAGCAGCACCATGGAATCATAAGAGGCTGTGCAGCCTGGGCACCTGCTTCCTAGCAACCAATGATGCTGCACATCCTGACTGCCTGCATCATAGTGACCAATAAAGGAACAAAGGGAATGCAACAGGGCAACTTACAGACTATGCCCCCTATATAGCTAGTGATAACGCTTGTCCCAGGGAAGTCCCTGGTGCCTGAGACAGGTGCTGTCAATCTAGCTAATTAGATATCCATCTCCTTGCTATTTGCATGGTTTGACAGGGGTTGGGGGAGTGGTGGTCCACTGTCAAATATGCTACCTCATTAGACAAGCTATAAAGAAGGGGCAACGTGCTCAATTAACTTGGTCACCTGGAGGATAAGTGCAGCAAATGTGTAGTGAGACTTCATCTTTAAAGTATTGTTTTCTTTTAAAAAATACTGTTTTCAGTTATTGTCATCCTGATTCAGTGCTGCTGATATCCTGCAGCCTTTTTGTAGCTACTCCCCAGCTATATGCACTCTATACATGCAAGTCATTGCTCATGATGGACTTTGACATTGGTATGGCCACTTATCTTTATTTTACACATACACATTTTATACATAATACAGGATTTATTGAACCCATAAGCTAAAGAGACAGCACAAGATAATCCGCCTGCCTTAAGGTTTGATTCGCCTGACTGAAAACTTGGATGGGGATGCCAGCTGTGGGATGTTTTACTGCTCTGGTGCATTCACTTTTGTGTGTAAATGTCAGATATAACTATTGCATTCTGTAATCAAAAATCTTTTTACAACAGGCGGTAGGGAGAAAAAGGAAAACATGTGAAATAAAGATCCACCTGCTGGCTAAAAATAAAAATACAATATATTAAAATGCAATATTTCATTCTTACCTCACTAAAAACTGTAAAATATACAGAATACACACAAAAAACAATTTTTTTAGCTACATTTTGAAGGAAGATAAACTTTGCCAATATGCATTATGTGTATATGAGAGGCATCTTCTCTTTAAAAAAAAATAAAAAATACATACTTTAACACATACATGAGAGATGACTCTGTTCAAATTGTTAGTGCACACCTCACAAATGTATTGGCATTCTATGAAAATTAAGCTGAGAGATATAGTAAAACAACAAAGTACACAGAAACTAAAGATATTGCCCATGGTGAGCAGTCAGGTTTCTTTTATTAAATTTAGTTAGGATCAAGTGTCTGATTGGTCACTATAGGCATCAGCCTGCTTTCTTCTTTCTCAATTTTTTATAAATAGCTCTTCAAAGGAGTTTCTGTACATTCTCGTTTTAATTTTAAAGCTTTTTAAATCTTGCTCACAATAGGATAATGGATTTTATATATATTGATGAATATGAATCAATGAAAACAAAGTGTTCAGCTATTTCTTCAGTATCTGAAGGTTGTTCTTTGCAATTGCTTGGTCTCACTTGCCAACAAAATAATATTACCTGCAGTACAATATTTTTACTTTAGTTATAACCTGCTTCCGCTGAATGTATGAAGAAGTAAATGTCTGTTTTGTCGTAAATGTTTATGAAGCAGAAGATAGTTATTCCTGAGTGCTCCTAACACTTGGAGTTTCTGAATGACTATAATAAACTACATTTTGACTGTGCATTTTTTTAATGTTTTAAATTGCCTTTTTTGTTTTAGATCAGCAAAACAGATTTTGAAAGCATATTCAGGGGAATAAAGACATTATAATGCACATACAAGAATACAGTGGCGTCACTAGGGTTGGTGTCACCTGGTGTGGGTAAAACAGTCATGGTGTCATTCCTCTCTAGGCTGCCCAGCACCCTGCAGGCAGCACATGGTCATGGGGTGCACCCTAAAACTGGCCCCTATGAATGGTAGTATAGGGTGGTATAGTAGCAGGTTAAGGTAGTATAGGGTGGTATAGTAGCAGGTTAAGGTAGTACAGGGTGGTATAGTGGCAGGTTGGGTTGTATAGGGCAGATTGAGGTGGTATATGGCAGGTTGGGGTGGTATATGGCAGGTTGAGGTGGTATAGGGCAGGTTGGGGTGGTATAGGGCAGGTTATTGTGGTATAGGGCAGGTTAGAGTGGTACATGGCAGGTCGAGGTGGTAAAGGGCAGGTTGGGTTGGTATATGACAGGTTGGTGTGGTATAGAGCAGGTTGGGGTGGTATATAGCAGGTTAGGGCAGTACAGGGCGGGTTAGGGTGGTATAGGGCAGGTTGAGGTGGTGTAGGGCAGGTTGGGGTGGTACAGGGCAGGTTAGGGTAGTGCAGGGCAGGTTAAGGTGGTACAGGACAGGTTAAGGTGGTACAAGGCAGGTTAAGGTGGTACAGGGGAGGTAAGAGTGGTGTAGGGCAGGATAGGGTGGTACAGGACAGATTGGGGTGGTACAGGACAGGATGAGGTGTTGCAGGGTAGGGTGGCACAGGGCAGGTTGAAGTGGTACAGGGTAGTGTAGAGTGGTACAGGGCAGGTTGGGGTGGTATAGGGCAAGTTAGGGTGGCACAGGGCAGATTGGGGTGGCATAGGGCAAGTTAGGGTAGCACAGCACAGGTTGGGGTGGTATAGTGCAAGTTAGGGTGGCACAGGGCAGGTTGGGGTGGTTTAGGGCAAGTTATGACTCTATGTAGTGACACTGCACTGTATTTACTTACAGCATGCTTCATGCTTGCAGATGGGCGGGGCTGTTGTGTCCTCGCCTCTCGCCTCCTTCAGCTGCAAGATCAGCAATAGTGAAGGAGTCTGTGGGAGGAGGCAGCCACGCCCCCAGCTCCACCCACCAACTCTGGATCACTCGGGATAATAGTCTGACTGAGGAGTGTTACAGACAGCTTCCCCCGCTCGGCTGAGTGCCGTGCTTGCACCGCTCCACTACAAGCAACAAAGTAAAGTGTTTAGCGGCGGCCCCGGTGACATCCCTCTGGCGGGAGTCACCCGGTACGGGCCCCCCCCCGCACCTCCATAGCAATGCCACTGCAAGAATAGCATGCACTTGTTTCAACTACTTCCACATATACATATATGTCATTTGCTCTTTGTACATTTATGCTAAATGTGTTGATAATTTTTAAAACTGTAATAATCCTATTTGTGAGTTTATCTGTAACTATGAGAATCTTAAAAGTTATATAAGTAGTGCTACTTGTATTAGTAGGATGGTGCTTAAGGCAGAGCATGGGGGTGCATTTAAAAGCTGAATTAAACCCCTAAACCTAAATTTAAATTAGAGGGGTTTTTTGGCAGAAGAGACATGCAAAGTATTTTCCACCAAACAACAATCTTCCATATACCTCAGATCCTGAGATACAGCCAGGTGCCATAGATGATGATTGTATGCACCACAGGAGTTCCATTTTCAGTGGACCACAAAAGCTAAAAAAAGTGAAGGAGACCCTAAAGAAATAGCAAGAAAGATGCTTGATTGTAATGATTGGCCAGCATACTTAAATTCATCTTTAAAGGTATGATGACTGAGGTGTTTATTAAAGCCATCACAGCACCTTAAATCTAAGGCTAACAATACACATTTTTTTTTTTCCACTTCAGAAACCAATAAGCAGAGGGCAAAATCAGCTCGATGTTCATTGACTAAACGCCTTCTCTGGTTTTCATCATAGTGGATCATGCTTTACCTCTGATTCCTTTTGTGTCATCTCTCTGGATATATTAATATCCCGCTTTACCAGCAGGCCCTCCCTTGTTCCCAACACTTAGGCCCAGTCTGCAGTGGCCCTAGATCCCTGTGGCGGGTGGATCTTTATCATTTTCTGGGTCAAGTTAGAGGGGGGAGGGTCTTGTATAAGGGAGTAAAAAGCGTATAAAAGACAAAAGAGAAACCGGAGAGAGATATATAATAGAAGACGTGTAAGCTTCCCCTGCCCGTTGTTTGCTGAACTGCCCAAGATTATACAAAACGTTTACCTATTCCCAGATCAACCATACCCCCCCGGTCCCTTATCAACATTTAGCCTACAACCATCTAAATTATTTATTTAATCAAAATAGGAAAAGAAAAAGAAAAAAAGAAAAAAAAAAAAAAGAAGGAAAAGTAGGACACACAGAAAGAAAGAAAAGAAGGAAAGAAACTATGCGCGTCAAAAATCATGATTTTTTTTTTTTTTTTTTAACAATACACATTTAGATTTCTCTTGTTCAGCCCCATGGGTGGGATAAACATTTATCCCATCTATTCTAAACAGTGTGAAAGGTGGAATCCCCCCCGCTCTCTAGTTTATTCATACAACTTCATCACCCACAGAATATCTGAACAGTGGCTACATCTGATAGGATGGAGTCACTGTTCAGTTGACAGATTTTCACCTGGATCCTTCAGTTTCCCAATCGATATTTATCAAGCTGGGTGGAGCTTGAATCAGACAAAATTTTGAGCCATGTATGGTCTATTTTTTATGGCTTAGCAATTGAAACATCTACTATTCGAGGCCCTATATCTTCTAGCTGTTCGCAGTATGTGTGTGAGAAGACTTCCTCTAGACTTCTGGGGAAAATATTCTGCTTGATACACACACGGTTATGAAGCTGCAATCATTGTTATTTGCAACAAAGACAGTTATTTTCAACTTTGCCAGCCAATGAAAGCTATAAATAATAGAACAAATGACTGAAAAATAAGTTATTATGGCAAAGGATGTATGTGTGATGACTTAATGAATTGAGCCTATGGGCAGGTAACTTTCTGGACAACCATAGTGTAGACGGTGACTTCTTGCTCCTGCTGACCTGTTCCTTGGGAATACCGAGCAGCACAGTGCAGGATCATTTCTTGTTAGATATGGGCTACTTAATATTCTCCCAAATCTGTCTGGAATGAAGATGAAGCACTGTTAAAGGAAGCCTGAGAAAGGTAAGCATATTATCTAATTTTACCCTAGAGGTTTTTCCACTTCCATCCATCATGGGGGGAAAGAGGCAGTTACCTTGAAAAAGTGAACCCTTTCACAGAGGTACAAGGTCTGATTCGAGAAGCATTAAATTTACCATTTAGGAACTGTGTATTATGTACAGTTTTTAAGGTGTTATTTTATACCTTTTCACACCTACTGTATAAAACACCCCAAGGAACAACAAACTACACCTTAAACAAACAAAACAACACTGGGGAGGAGTTTTCCATGCTACTTGTGTTGCAAGAGCTTGCAACCAAAGGTGACCATCAAAATTCACCCCTATTTTTTAATGCGGTTCAATTCAAACCCAGTTTTAGCAGATTGACTCATCATAACGTTTGGCACATATAGTATAGGTATCCAAAAATAAGTCTGTGGATTGTTTATTTATAATTGGTCAATATTTTATTTATACTATTCTCTGTGGCTCTAACCTGATGTGAATTCAACAAAATGAAAATAAGAAAAAACAGAGGAAATCATTTTTTTTTCAACAATGTGGAAATTTCATTGGCTACATGTGCAATGTGATGATCACAACATGACTTTGGGTAAAACACTTCAATATTCCTTGACCTGTTTTTCTGATAATAAGGCCACTCCCTCAAGTGCTTTACCTGCTTTTTCCACATCTCACAGGGGTATATTTACAAAAAATTGAGCCATTAGCTCCTGCTGCTGTCAATCCCAGCCAGTAAGCCAATGAGGAGAGAGTGGGGGTTGGGCCAAGCTGTGCTCTGTGAATGGACAAAACCATTGCACAGAGCAGATACTGTGCTCAGCATAAATGACCCCCCCTCTTTTGAAAAGTAAGATTTTAATCAATATCTCAATGAACACAAGAACAATTTCCAACAATTTTGACAAAACTGAGTTTTATAGCACATTTGTTTAGCTCATTACATGAAAGTATGGTTTATAATATAACATATATTACAAAATCTTCAGTTTTATTCAAATTAGATGCAAAATGAATACACCCCACAACAAAAACTACTACATCTAGTATTTTATGTGACCTCTGTAATTTGTAAGGATGGCACCAAGTCTTCTAGGTAGTCTTCTAGTCATGGAATGAACAAGTTGGCGACATATTACATCATCTTTCTTTTTCCATTCTTCAAGAACGACCTCTTTTAGAGCCTGGATGCTGGATGGAGAGTGATGCTCATCTTGTCTCTACAGACTTCCCAATGGGTGTTCGATTAGGTTCAAATCAGGAGACATACTTGGCCACTGAATCACTTTCACTCTGTTCTTCTTCAGAAGTGCAACAGTGGCATTAGATGTGTGTTTTGGATCATTGTCATGTTCAAAAAGTGCACGACGTTCAAAGGCATGGAGTGATGGTAGCATCTTCTCTTTCAATATAGAGCAGCATAACTGTGAATTCATGATACCATCAACAAAATGCAGCTCCCACCAGCAGCACTCATGCAGCCCCACAGAAGGACACTGCCACTACCATGTTTCACTGCCACCACCATGTTACACTGTAGGCACCATACATTTTTCTTTGTACTCCTCACTTTTGCGACGCCATATAGTTTTGAAACCATCAGTTTCAAAAACATTTATCTTGGTCTCATCTCTCTAGAGTACAGAATCCCAGTAGTCTTTTTCTTTTTCAGCATGGGCGCTGGCAAATTCTAGGTGGGCTTTTTTTGTGCATGGGCTTTAGGAGAGACTTCTTTTATGGACAACACCCATGCATGCCATTCCTTTGCAGTGTGCACTGTATTGTGTCACAGGAAACAATCACCCCAGTTTGCCTTTCGACTTCTTTAACTAACTGCAGTGAACTTGCATGGCAATTTTATTCAACCCTTTTAATCAGAACACGCTCCTGTAGAGGTGTTAGCTTCCATGGATGGCTTGGACATCTCTGTGAGATGGTTGCAGTTCCATCTTTGTTAATTTTTTTGTATCACATTTTCTACAATATTCTGACTGATAAGTAAAGCTTTGCTGATCTTCTTGTAGCCTTCACCTTTCTTGTGTAAAGAAATAATTTTCTTTCTCAGGCCTTGTGACTTTTTCTCTTCCATGTGGTGCCATTGCTGACACCATGAAATGGGAAGTGGTTTTCTTTGTTAAGTAATGCCCTTTTATAATCAACTGTCTGCTGGACACCTTTTTAATGAATAATTAGACTCACCTGTAGTTGAATTCTTGTTAATTAAGATTTTGTTGTAAAAAATTTAGCTTTGCTCTTAAGACTTTCATCGGGGTGTATTCATTTTTGCAACATGGTCTTAAATTAATTTGATAGCAAAAATATTTTTTGTGTGTGCAAATTAACAAATCTTGATTGCAATCAGTGGCCTGCATTTGTGGGAGTATTTTGTGGTATAGTGTCTCATAGAAAATGTTGATTCTGAAAGGAAAGTAAAGGTTTTCTGAAAATCTGTTGGAGTGTACTCATTTATGCTGAGCACTGTAAGTATAACATGTTTGTTATTAAAAAAATGATAATACTAATACCTTTAGAATGACTTGAAGTTTGAAGCTGATGTGCTACCATGCACAGCTGCATCCTATTTTGCACTCTCCAATTTTAGTAAATCAACCCCACAGTGTCTATAGTTGATAATAATAATAAAAAAGTGCACAAGTCCAACTCAGGTGCCTATAATTATTATAGCAACACTACTGTCATAAAGTTTGTTATCAGCTTTCATGTGTATATAACACACAAGGAATAAGCAGTTGACAGATGGTGTGGAAAGTCCCATAAACCTCAGATGGTGATCTTGCTGTGTTAAAAAAAAAACACCCCACACCGAAGTCCATGCATCACACTCCCCTACGGGTTCACACTCACCAGAGGGATGGATATATCAGGCATAGGTAAGTAAACCACAGCTGTCCTCAGCATCAAGGAAGGTGTCACAGCATATCATAAGATCTCCACCGGTTCTTGGACAGAAAAAAGGCTCCAATAGCGTAATTCTGTTTTCTCACTCAGTTTATTAAATAAAAGTTTTCCATACAAAGTCATCAGTCAAACAGCCTCAAACTATCTAGGCAAATAGACGAGTGTTCCTCACAACCCAGAAAGTGGTGCGACTCACGCTCTGTAGGAAGCAGCGTCCACTGCTCATAACTATAATGTCTATAGTTGGTGGTGTGAATTGTAAGTGCTGTGGATAGTCTTCTGATATCATATAGTCTTTGCTAGGGATAAGCTCTACAGCACTGGGTTCGGTGAACTTTGAAGCAGTATTAAAACCAAAAATGTAATATATTGCGTTAGATGTGGTGACTACATTAGGTTTCTTTTTTAGTCTTTTTCCCTTTGTTTTCACCTGGTGATCTGGTCAGTAAAAGACTTTCTGTATTAGGGTGCCTACACTCTGAATGGAAGAACAATAGAGACACCTTTGGACATCAGCATTGTCAGTCTGGTGGGAGGGGAGTGTTAGATGGACTAGCAGATTCAGATACACTATTGAAATTGAAGCCAAATTCCAGCTAACACTTTTTAAGCAATTACAACAGTTTTTTTTTTTTTCGTTTGGGATAATAAATAATTTAAAGCTGATCATTGTAAGCACCCCTGTCACTGGCAAATGGTTTGTCCCAACCCTCTTACTGCTATATCTGCAAAACAGATTGCCCTTTTGAAAAACGACAGACTTACTGGCTAGAACACCAGGTGCAAATAAAGGAAATAAAAAAATCCTAAAAAAGAAAGTGAATACAACCATCTAAGAATTGTTAAGCTAATATAATAAATGTTTGCTTTTTGGGTTGAAACTGAAAAAGCTTTACATTGCTGGCAAATTTCATTTTCCTTCTAGTTTCTACTGAAAAAAAATGGCACATAGACCCTTCCAAAGGTCCTCCAAAATATTGGGGGGACTTTTGGAGGGATCTGTGTGGGTGATTTTTGTTTTGTTTTTCTTTTGTTAAAGAAGCAAGCAATGGAATGTAATATTGTAAGTTGCTGGAAATTTAAACTGAACCATGTGTTTTTTTGTAAATGTCACATTTTCTGTAGCACATGTTACAGCAACAATGAGAAAAATGTGCAAAGTCCCTAATAAAATGCATACCTGTCACTTTGTATTTGATATGGTGTTTAATGGGGATCCTTAAACAAAAAAAATGAAAAAGGTCCCCCTAAAACTGTATACCATATCCTCAATCAAAGCATTCATCCAGGCTGGCCAAGAAAGAGGGATTGAGTGTGAACCCCCCTCCTGAACCCTACCAGGCCACATGTCTTGAACATAGGGGCATGCCTTCTTCGTGAGAGCCTCTACCTCACAACTCTGCCCCAGTGGTTATGGAGGTCTGCAGGTAGGGTAATTGGACAGCCACTACTTGAATTAGTAAAGGGTACATAGGTCCCCCATGCATTCATATAAAAAGTTACCTAGAAATATAGACACCCAACAATTTTATAAGTCTTTTAGTAGCCTCCCTGACGGTATTCCCAAGTGTGGCTCGTGGTTAAATTTCAGCACCATTAGCGGTAACCCTGAGCCACACTCGGGATTACATCTCAGGATCCTGGTGCAGGTTACGTACCTTGTCCCCAGGATCCTGCAATGTACCTCCGTGGTGTCTGCGGGCTCCGTCCTCTGCCCAAAGGCTCTCTGTGCCAGGCTCCTTTCCATGCGAGCGTCGTGATGCAACGGGGCGAAGCCTGGCGGCAAATTCAAAAAATGTAAAAATCATAACACATACAGTACTGTAATTTTACAGATTACAGTACTGTATGAAATCATTACACTTCTCTTTTGTCCCCAGTTCTTTGGCCCATGCCCTGCATGCAGTTTTATATTATATATACTGTTCTTTCTGCCTGGAAACTTGAGATTGTCCATAGCAACCAAAAAGTGTCCCTTTACGTCAAAAGTGGCTTTAGACCAGCTAGAAAACAGCGATAGTAAATTAGAACACTTGCAGAATTGAGCGATAGTGAATTGCGGGGAAATTTATTTTATTATTATTATATTATTATTTTTTTAAATTATTTATTATATTATAATTTATGAATTTGTGTTTCAAACTTCATCATACCCGGGATATCTACTAGACTCTTGGTGGACAGATCTAAGTGTGTTATTACTAAGAATTATAGACCTACAATATAAAACGCCAAATTTCTATGCAAAATAATTGCAAAATAATACCTCTATGAGACGCAAAAATCTGAAATAATCATACCACCAGGGAGGTTAAGAAAATAAAAATCCCCCAAAAATTCCCTAATTTTAAATCCATCTTTAATTGCAATGCCCATCGCCTGATAAAATTAAAAACCTGAAAGACTTGATGCACATAACCAATATTGACTGTACTGCTCATTGAATGACAGCTCCCCGAGCTGTCATTAGCTATACAAGGGAAGGGGTGGTGATAGTAGTGACATCATTGACCAAAATGGTCATGAACATATTTGCTCAATGTTATTTCCCAAATATGGCCAGTGATCATATTTGGGCAGTGATGTTACTTCTATCCCTGCAATGGCTGGAGATTTCAAGCCATGTAAGCCAATGTGTCGGTGACAGCAGCAGTTGCTAGGGATGCAGTAGTTACCAGAACCCATTGCTTCCTTAGGAGCCATTGACAGTGTGTCATATATTGAAGTGGTAAAAATATCACTTCCATATATGATGTTTGGCTCCTGCCATTAGGCAGAAGTTCAGATGTTTGTCCAAACGCCCAAACAGCCAAACTTCAGTCCAAACCTAGGTTCAGACTGAACCGTTTGCTAATCCTTAAAACTCATTCATAAAAAATTGTAATCTAGAACTAAAAACACCCAAACATTTGATAGGTCCTTTTTTTAGAAAAAAAATCCCTCAAAAAGTCTTCTGTTACTTAAAGAGAAGTTCTGCCCACCACTGCAAAAATTAAAAGCCAGCATCTACACATACTGCAGCTGCTGACTTTTAATAATAGAACACTTACCTGTCCTGGAGTCCAGCAATGTCAGGACTGCAGCTGAGGTTTCCATCAGCTGTTGGGTGCTGCCACCGTCATTGCGAGTAAGGGAACCCAGCAGTGTAGCATTACGTCTTCACACCAGGTCCCTACAGCACATGCGCAAGGCACCGCTGCACTCTCTTACTGGCCCGGCGGCGGGAGAAGGGAGCCGAGCTTCTGATGTAATGCGCAGGGGCCCAGACTCCCGGAAGTGGGGACAGGATATCTGTTCCCCCCTCCCCCGAAAGGTGCCAAATGTGGCATTGGGGGGGCAAATGAGTGGAAGATCCACTTTTGGGTGGAACTCCGCTTTAACTATCATTAATCAAGATAAAATTAAAAACCAAATGAATTTGTGCATATATCTGATCCTGACATGAACTACTTACTGAATGACAGCTCCCAGAGGTTCTGGTCAAACCATCTGCTCACCCCTAGTCAAACAGAATTACCCCCAAAAGAGACACCATTAAGAAAAGTAAATGTTCCGCGATATTCAGTAATAGTTATGGCTGTAAATATATAAATCATGTGCTGCGCAGCACATGATTTCTTTCTTTCTTTCTTTCTTTCTTTCTTTCTTTCTTTCTTTCTTTCTTTCTTTCTTTCTTTCTTTCTTTCTTTCTTTCTTTCTTTCTTTCTTTCTTTCTTTCTTTCTTTCTTTCTTTCTTTCTTTCTTTCTTTCTCTTTGAGTCTCTCACATTAGTATGGGATGAGATTAGTGCTAGCAGCTGTCATTATACTATTATAAGATAGGGGAACCTTGATTTGGTAGCTCGCAAGACCTTTACTATTTTGAAATAGTTATAGTGTGATACTGATATTTCTCAGTATTTCCGGTTCTAGTTCAAGATGACGCAAAGTCGACTTTTTTGCCATTTTAGGCCAGTATTACCAAGGTACAGAGGAATTTTATTTAAGGTTTTGTAATGAATATACTGTATAGACTATTTCTGACAGAGTTTCTTTATCACATAACTTTTATGTAGCTAAAATCAGCAAAAAGAAGCTTTGTGCAAGATCATATAAACAATGTCTCAGTTCACCCACATGACTTACTACAGAGCAAACTTCTTAACTATCCTACATTGCGAGCACAATCACAATATAATGCCAGCAAAAGACACTGCGTGGCTTCCCCCTAGATATTGGACTTTCAAATCATTTGTCCTAAAATTTTGGGATCTGGAGACTGATCATCAATGATTTTGCTATCTTAACAATAAAAGAACTCACACAAGACAGAAAACCTATACCACTTGAAGTCAACCTTATCTACCCCCTTGGTCTTTTGCACCATGTTCAAAATTAATTCAGCAGGCTTTCCTTTATTTAGTGACAGTCACCTGGCTCTTCTGCAGCTCTAGGGCCTAAAGTGAGTTGAGAAAGATGCTGAGACAATTTCCTTCCCCCTGTCAACAAGACGTATTTCAATGTTTTCTGTGAATCAATTAATGAATTCATTCCAATCTGTACTACTGTAGTGAATGCCCAAAAGACTCATTCATAGCCCATTACTCGAGTTGTAGTAGAGAAGTAATTTCCTTATTAAATGCCTTATTTGGATAATGTAAATTACACCTAACCCCAGCACCATAAATTACACGGTACAGCCTTCCATCTCCTCTCCACCAGGTCAATGCAGAAGAGCCCTGTGCTTGTTAGCATTAGGCTGTTGTTTTGAGACATACTTCCAATGTTAGGGAAAGGTTAGGGGTCTATTACACTTAAAACATCTGGCCAATGTTAAAGGAAATTCAGACTGATATCTGTATGGCTAGAACCAACAAAGTTAGGGCACCTTTGCTTTGGAGCCTATATGCCCAATAAGTAAGAATCTTGCTGGCTGGTAAAATGTCATACCAGCAGATACTCCCTTTACTTGCACTAGGGGATGCATGTGCTTTTTATACCTTGATAGGAACCGAGAAGGAAGATCAATGAGTAACCTTCACAATGGCATTTTCTTAGGAAGCTCTAACTGCACACATGTATACAATTTGCCCCACAACTACCCAAAATTATATTTTCAGCTAAAGAGTTTAATTGAGAAATAAACCCATGTATAGAACTGAAAATGGTTAAAGAGGAGGTCCAGTCAAAAAAAAAAAAAATTAAAAGTCAGCAGCTACAAATACTGCAGCTGCTGACTTTCAATTGGACACTTACCTGTCCCTGGGTCCAGCAATGCGGGGGATCGAAGCCCCACTCATTTCCCCCTCCGTTCAGCGGTGTCGGCATTGCAACTGTGGGCGCCGGGCTGTGGCTTCACAGCCTGGCACCCACTGTGCATGCGCGAGTGGCGCCGCGTGCCGTGATTGGCCGCTCAGTCACCTGGGACCTTTAATGGGTCCCAGATGATTGACAGGAGGGAGGGAGCAGAGCTGAGCCCTTCCTGTGCCAAGGGGGAAGTGATGTCACCAGCCCAGGCACTGGAAGAGGCAGACTATGAGGGACCCCCTAGCAACAGGCATTTAAAGGTAAGTAAAAAAAAAATCCAAATTTTTTTTGTATTTTTTTTTAGAATTTTTAATGTAGTTTTTTTTTTTGGGTGGAACTCCACTTTAATATATAAATTCCTACCTAACTTGGATTAAAAGTGTATGTAAACAAAATGTAAGAATATGTGAGAGAATGTTAGTTTAAACTCAGCCCATCATATTTCATTAAATAATTGATTGTAGGTTCAAAGGTCCTAAATTCATTTAAGTCACATTTTTATTCATCTTATAAAATTACAGCAAATAATTTGGCTCAATTAGCAATTTTATTGTTTTCAATTAACTTCATCATTAATTGATTCCAGCCCAAGGAATGCTTGAGGAAGCAAAATGTATGTGCTGTCAATTTACATTTGTGTTAAAATTTTAAACAAATTATATGTGCAATTATGCTAATAAATGTTCCTTTGTCATAAGGGAAATATGACATCAGTGTTGTAAATATCATTTATTGTTTTATTATACAAAACCAAGTGTCCTTTTCCAAGGTTAAAAAATTAAATTGGAACTGTTTTCTAGCTTACTTTCAGATTGTCTAACTTTTATTAGCTCATTAGAACATAGCTGTGAAAGTTCTACAATCCCAATTAATTATTTCAACATTTAGGTCTCACTCCTACAGAGCTGTTGTTCTAAATAATGACATTTTATGTCTTTCTTTTTAAAGAAATCTATTACTTATGACATTTTAAAAAAATGTGCTAAGCTTGTTACAATATAAATTTTACATCAACTGCTACAAAGTAAAGAAATGTGTCCTTGTAAAAAAAATAACACTTGTTTTCAAGACAAGAAAACAGTATATACTTTATCAGTCAGCGTGTTATATACCTTATAAAGTAATGTTAATGTCAGCTTTGGGATGCAGTAGAGCAAAAAACATCTTTATGATAATGCTTGCCGAACCATGATAGTTTGTCCATACTGTGTGCTTAGGTTGCAGAAAAGGTGGCTATTTCCATAAATACTGTATATCTAATAAATTAGATCAATGTTGCCCATCATGTACTGGCACCAAAAGACAACATTAGACACCTTCAGCCTACCCATATTGGGAAAAAGAGTGATTGGTGGAAAAATCAACGGTAAATGAGTTTTAAAACATTTAGAATAAATACACCTATATCCTGTCCAAAAACAGTAATCAATGAAAGTCCCTATATGTAGAATTCTCAATTATTATCTGCTCCTAGGCATTAAAAAAAGCTCCTATAATTAAAAAAAATAGTGCACAAATATGCATATGAGGGCACAAACATCTAGTGCATAACCACAAAAAACATTTTTTGAAAGCACATAACAGTGTTGCACGTCCACACGGTGGAAAAGCCTAGGGCTCTGAGGAAGGGGGTCTGTTCCCCGGAACATGTAATATTTTCCACCGTGTGGCCCTAGAGTCACCCGCCTCACCAGTTGGAGCATTGTATATGACAAGCTTGATTTTATTCCTACTTTGTGAGTACAACACTGTTATGTGCTTTCAATAAATTTGTTTTGTAGTAATACAGTAGGCATTTGCGCCCTCTTTGTGTATATTTTTTGCAGTGTTTGGAAGGACCACCCAGTCCGAGGAGGGCTGCATCGCTAAAACCATTGCCCACCATAGTCCTGTTGTTTGGTGAAGTCCTGGAATTGAGCCCTGGATGGTGATTTTGGTTTGTCTAATTAAAAAAATAGCTATTGGGAGACCTTACACATCTGCTTGAGGTAAAACATGGAGTGTTTTGTTCTCTTTAGTTGAAAACAGACCACCTCTAAACAGCATTTGCCAAAACACTATTTAATTTAATACACGTAAAACATTTAGATATAATGGAGTTGATTTACTAAAAACAAAGGGGCTGTTCACTTGCATGGGAATTTTAATTCTGCAAAAAAGTTTTCCCTTTGCTTAATAAATGAGATGAAGTTCTGCTTACTTATATCATCCAATCATTTGGAAGCAAAAATCCATATTTTTCCTTGCATTCAAATGGGTATTTTTTGCACATTAAAATTTCACCACATTTACCAAGATCAGTGAAGATTCCCTTGCTGAGTGAACAGCCTACAATATTTGTCTCTTGTAAATGAAACCCAGTAAAAATGTATACATAGTTATAGTATGATGGGATTGAACAGTAAGATAACCTACAAAAAAAATAGGTTTTGGTAAAAAACTTGAGTCATTGTCGAATTGGATGTACAAATAACTAAGATCAGATGGAAAGAATGTGTTACAGGAACATTTTTTTCCCTGAAGCATCAAAATAGAATAAGGAAACTGACCCTTGCCAGTATGAATGAACTTCAGAAAATTACCACTTAACATTTCAGGGCAGGGTGCTAATGCTACCAGCCACAGAAGAAATCAGAACAAAATCCCTGTGATAGAAAAGATTTATAAATGCTGTTGTTTTTGGTCATTGAACAGAGTAGTATTGGTTCTGACAATCAAAATTTGTATCCAGATTTAATACTATACTTACTACCTTCCCCATTATTGCCATCAATCATTTTTATTTTATTTGTGCAATGAAACACTTTTAGAATGACCCATCATTACTAAATGTACTTGGGTTTTCTGTCTAATTACACATTTCTTCAGAATATGCTAAAAAGTGTTCCTGCTAGCTGATTTACCACCCTTGCTTAAAATTTGAGTACCTCTCACAAAAAGTTAACATTCTTCTGAATGCATTAATAATTATTTGCTTTTTAGAGAAATTATTCTTAGCAATGAAAGAATCGTTTTCTAAATAAACCAAAAAGTATGAGAAAACGAAGGTTGTCAAGAGATGCTGCCCACACACAGACTTCAAATTCTGTTCATAAGGGTGTGCTTTATATAATGGTTATCTGTGCAGCTTCTGCCATGGAAACCTCATTATGAGTTGTATCAGTTTTTACAGCTTTTGAAAGGAGTACATAAACTGAAACCTCTTTCCACCAATATTCCCACAATAGAACTATGCTTTCCAATTGTTCAACTTTTAACGAGGCATCCCTGTTTCTTTCCTGCCCCCTTGGAAATCTTGGAAACCTTGAAAACCATTCACAAACCTGTCATTATACATCTGCCGTAATGGTATCCGTATACTTGCAGCACTTAGGATGAGATTTACTAAAACTGGTGCACACAGTATCTGGGGCAGCTGTGCATAGTAACCAATAAGCTTCTAAATTCAGCTTGTTCAGTTAAGCTTTGACAATAAAACCTGGAAGCTGATTGGCTGCCATGCACAGCTGCACCAGATTCTGCACGCTCCAGTTTTAGTAAATCTCCCCCTTAGAGAGAGCTCTACTGCACACTTTCTGGCTCCATCCTCACCCCTTTTTGTTCTTCATATTATTAGCCAATGATCTTCCATACCTTAACATCGCCAGTCCTTGGACTGGGCTGACAATCAATATTTGCATAAATCATTCAGGAGAAATATAGTTTATTTCATTTGTTCAGTCTCACTGGTTAAATAGGAAGTATTTCAGTGAGGTGGGGGCTTCTGTACATGTAGGCTGCATAAACGGTCACCATACATTGCACATTAAACCAGAACGTTTAACTTTTGTTATTTTCTTTCTTTTTTACTGAAAACTCCAAAGTAACATACAATATTGTTTGTGCTATATTCCTAATAGGGACACAGACAGCAGTAAAAGCTTAAAGTGATTGTAACGTCTCACTTTAAAAAAATAACAAACATGTTATACTTACCTCCTCTGTGCAGCTGGTTTTGCACAGAGCAGTTTGCATTTAGAAGCATTTTTGAAATTTTATTTTTTTTAAAATAGCCAAAAATTAAAAACGCCTGTAAACGAAACATGGCTAACCGCGAGTTACCACATTTAGCAGCGTTTAGAATCGTTTGGTGCTTGAAATTCCTCTAAACACAGCTGGGTTCCAAAAAAAGCCTCTAAACTCAACTGCCTAGAAACGACTATAAAGAAACCTGTGTACATGTACTGATAAAATAACATAGAGGAAAGTTCAGGAGCAGTTGAAAAAAAATGCCCAACTGCTTCTAAACGTTCATTTACCAGCAGCAGTGTACATGAGGCCTTAGACATTTGTGAACATCGCTGGAGAGAGATGGAATGCATAGAATGCATTAAGATAAAAAGCCTTAACAACTCCTTTAACCTCCCTGGCGGTATGATTATGTCATATTTTTGCATCTCAATGTGCTACATTGTTTTGTATGGAAATTTGGCGTTTTATATTGAAGGCCTGTAATTCTTAGGAATAACTCACTTAAATCTGTCTAAACACGAGTCTAGTAGACATCCCAGGTATGACAAAGTTTGAAACACGAAATCATAAATTATAATATAATAAATTAACTATAAATAATTATAACAAATAATAATATAATAATAATAACATTTATTCATTAATTTAATCAAATCAAAAACACAGAAATTTGCTCAGTTGCAAAATTGTCGCTGCCGTTACCTTCTGTGAATTTCCCCATGAGTCACTATCGCTCAATTCTGCAAGTGACTCTAATTTATTATCGCTGTTTTCTAGCTGGTCTAAAACCACTTTTGATGTAAAGGGACACTTTTTCATTGCCATGGACAATCACAAGTTTCCAGGCAGAAAGAACAGTATATATACTATAAAACTGCATGCAGGGCACTGAACAAAGCATTAGGGACAAAAGGGAGGTGAAATGATTTGATACAGAAATGTAATCTGTAAGATTACAGTGTACTGTATGTGTTTTGTTTTTTGCACTTTTTGAATTTGGCGCCAGGCCTTGTCCCCATGCGTCGCGACGCTCACTGTGCCGGGAACGGAGCCTGACACAGTGATGAATCGGGCGGAGGACACAGCCCGCAGACACAGTAAGAGGACATCGCAGGATCCTGGGGACAAGGGAAGTAACTTTCCCAGGATACTGCAATGCATTCCCAAGTGTGGCTCGGGGTTACTGTTTTTGGTAATAAAAATTCACCCCGAGCCACACTCGGGATTACCGCCAGGGACGTTATTAAAGGTTCTAGTGTAAATCTAAATACGTATGTAGACAAATATGTAATATACATTTATGCTTACCAGCCCTTAGATGTGGTAGTTGCATTTTATTGTTTTTTTTTTTTCCTTTATTTTCTCCTGGTAATCTGGCCAGTAACCCACTTCCTGTCTTAGGGTGGCTACACTCACCTCTCCACTGTATCTATGGAGGAGCAGCATAGCCAACCTTGGACAACAGCTTTGTCATCCTGTGGAGAAGGTAGTATTAGATGAACTTTCCATAAGTGGCTAACTGCAAAAAAACTAACCACAACTAACATTTTTTATTCTTTTAACCAGGCAGCCCCTTTTTTATTCCAGCCCACTTTGTATAATCTTGAAAACCATATACAAGCCAGTCATTACACTTTTATACTCCTGCCACACTGGTAACACTACACTTGCAGACACTTAGGGGGTGATTTACTAAACCGGAACATGCAATGAAGCAGCTCTGCATAGAAACCAATTAGCTTTCAGGATTTCTTTTGTCAAAACCTAATTGAGCAAGCACCAGATTTTTCACTCTCCGGTTTTAGTAAATCAACCTCTTAGAGAGAGCTCTACTGCACTCTTCTTTCTGGCTCCAACCTCACCCCTTTTTATTCTTCATATTATTAGCCAATGGTCTTTCCCTCCTGAGATCCACAGGTGAAGAAAGATTCCAATTTTTTTTAACATCACCAGCCCCGGACTGGGCTGATAATCAATATTTGCATAAACCTTTTAGGAGAAATGTAGTTTATTTCATTTGATCAGTCTCACTGATTAAATAGGAATTATTTCAGTGAGTGAGGCTGGGTTCACACCATCCCTGCATCCAATTTGCTATAGTAGGAGATTTTGACCGGCTCTCTATGGAACCAGTTCACATATCTTCGCAGCAGGTCCGGTGTATTTTTCAGAAAGACATTGTGCGACTTTTCGTCCATTTCAGCCCAAAATTTGGGACGAGATCATGAAACCATGAACCAGTATGCACCAGACCCCTGCTGTGAGCTGCATGTGGCTCATATGTGAACTGAGCCTAAATGGCTTATTGCAAAAACTAACAATTTTTAATCTGTTGCCACAACAGTATTTCTTCCTTTTATAATGAAGGTTTTAACTATATGAATAAAAGACGGTGCCCCATCAGTGTTCAATGGTTTGGGTCAACCATTGCAACATTTTCTAGATAACTTGGGCTGTTATTTGCAGGTTTAAGAAGTAAAAAAAACTGTTATGTGGGGCTCAAAGAACAAAGACTTCCCTGGTAATGCTAGTGACAGGCTCAATTATAAAATTCATTTTTTTGCCCAAAGTTTCTGCAGAGTAAGGTAGGATCAAAACCCCTGTCTTTTTTTTTCTTTCCTTTTGCAGTCAGTGTCATATTGGGGAGATTTTGCCTAATTTCTTGTAACAGAAAGACAACAGAACGTGAGGCAAAAGCTCTCAAGTAAAGGGAAAATTCCCTCTTAGTTCATTGAAATAGGTATCCTAGTTTGAAGGTGTACCCAGTTCTGGTGACAACTTTAAGATTTTTGATTTCACATCACAACAGTCATCAGGACAAATAGATATAGTGATTTTTTTTCCTGCAAAGGTTTCCACCTTTCCCCACTTTGTCATTAGCAAAAAAAAAAAGGATTTGTTAGTTATACACTTTGAGCCTGGCTAAACACCTTGATGCACTTGTTGAAATGTCATTTGATCCCCTTACAATCGATAATGATATGCATAGGGTGGAGCCGAGTGACATCACATTTGAAAAGATGTGTTAACAGCGCAGGATTGACACCCAATTACTGAACATTATTCCAAGGGCTGGTGTATATACAAATAAATCTAAGTGCAATATATAAATGTTTTAATAAAGTACTTTTAGCAATATAACTCCCCCCATCTGTTATTGGGAGGGGATTTCAATTTGGTGGCGCATATGGCCATGGATAGGAGCAGACCAGGCAACACTTCTAACGCCTTCCCTAAAACCCTAAAATCTCTGCTACACTCACATAATTTAGTGAACTCATGGAGAGCGCACAATGTTGGAGAGAGGGGGTACGCTTTTTATTCCCACCGTCATGACAGCTACTCCAGATTGGACTATTTGTTTTGTTCCCCCATTTTAGTAGCCAATTTAACTGCTGCCGCCATTCACTCCTGCCCGTGGTCAGATCACCAGTTGGTATCCCTTGACATCTCCCACATTAGCCTCAAACCTTCTGTCGCAGGTTGGAGACTGAATGAGTCGCTTCTCACTGACCCTATTATTGTCTCACAGATCTCAAAACACATAGAGGACTACTTTGCCACCAATAATGTAGAAGACATTTCACCCAACATTCTCTGGGCGGACCACAAGGTGGTAATCAGAGGTCATTTAATCCAATTGGCTGTTGAAAGGAAGAAACAAAGACTAATTGACATTACCAGACTCGCTACTGAGCTTGATAAGTTATACCACTTACATAAACAGTGTATATATAAATACTGTGCTGTCAAGAAACAAACAAACAAGCAGCTAGCATTAACAAGTGATCTAACCTGTGATGTAAAACAAAAAGAATAAATGCAGCGCTAAACAAAGGAAATTTAAACATAAATAAGTGTTATACAGTATCTAAAGGTACACATAAGATATATGTATGGGAGAAAAAATCCGGAGACAGAAATTTCCAAAACATCCACACAGGTTGTGTACCTAAAAGACTAACTGTATAAGTGAGTCCATATATCCGAACTGAATATGTGTATATTAATAGTCCACGGATTAGCGTGAGTAATCATACATATAAAAGTCCATAGGGAAATATGAAATAGTCATACACCTAAAGTGTAAAAATTAGTAATCAAATGTTGATACTAGATCCACCACCGTAATTGAAAATGTGGGGGGGCTTACCAGAGACAATGGACACAGATGGGTATGCACTCACTGTGTCGATAAAGCTGATATAATTGTAGATCTCTGTAGATGGGATAGGAGTAGTAGAGATGCTTGTAGAGGTTGTACACGGCAAAGGCAAGTCCACTCAAGTATCACCAGCGTGTAAGGAGAAAACATGAAAGTACATAGCGTAATACTGCGTAGATGGTCTTGAGGCAAATGCTAGTACAAATAGTTGCATATATACAAACCCATGAGTAGACCAATTAGGATGGAAGATTTAAACACCCAAAATATGAAAGTGTGAAACTGTGGCTCCGTCAATTGGAATATTTTTTCAGTTTACCCTCTAAAAAGTTTTCCATTTTATTTGGACGAGGTTATTACATAATTTAAGTTTTTCACTATGATACTTTATTGTATTCATGTCCAGTATATACCTTTCCCCCTCCCCCTTTACAGCAGAGTAACCGAGCACTGCCGCTATGAGATTATCATATTTCTTCCCTATGCGGTTCACTGGCTAGCCAAAACAAGGCTTGATGCGCGGCGTAATATGCATAAATGTACAAAGTCTGTAATGGTTAAAGAAACAGTGATGAAGCTAAACACAAGATGGTATTACACCCCCGCAAAATTACATAAATTCTTCCCCGCTGTTTCTGAGAACTGCTTTAGAGGATGCCCCGACCCGGGGGCCCATCTACACATTTTTTGGTGTTGTATAGCTTTGAGGGACCTTTGGCAGAGAGTCACAGCAAGAGTGGCAGAGATCACAGGGATACCGATAACTATACTTCACCAGAAGGGCTTGCTTTTCGCAGATATCCCTGGGGCCACACCCCACGATCAAAAACTTTCCCACACATTATTTAATGTGGTCCACTGGTGTATAGCCCTGTTTTGGCGCACCCCTGTGGTCCCGTGGGACCAGGTCCTTAGACGAACGTCTGCCATCCAACTTATGGAGAAAATCTCCCATACGATCATGGACACTATGCATATTTATGATCTGAAATGGAAATCATGGGTTCCTTGAGCATACAGCATCCTCATAAGGCAAATTGATATCGACTTCTTAACCTAGTGGCACTATTTACTGCTAGTCCCAGATCGATCTCCTGTAATCCTCCTCGTTCCACATGTTAGTGGATGATTGTTCGCTTGTTTTTGTTCTTTTTGCTTTTATCATTTACGAATTACAAAATCTCATGCATATAACATAACTACATGAGTGTCAATAATTTGGGGAGAGACTCTCGAGAATTTTTTTTTTAAGCTTAAGGACCTCTCCTACCTAGAGTCCACCTCATGTAAACATTACTTTTTTAGTAACGTTAATGTTACAGAAAATTATATTTCTATTTGGTATAACAATGTCAAGATCTGTCATGTTACCATATTGTTTATATGGACTTTGGACTATGTTATGAGTCTTCAGTTTCCACGCTTGATGTAATCGACACACAATGTCTATGAAACTAATCTTCAATAAAAACGTGTATTAAATAAATAAATAAATAAATAAATAAAGTACTTTTAGCGAGGATTACTGCACAATGGGAGTGATTTTCTTCTTTTGAGCATTATATCATTGGTTCTGATCTGATCAAGAGATTTAATCCCCTTTAAGAGGTGTACACCTGTATTGGTATAAGAGATCTAAAGACTGAAGGAGAGCTGGAAGTTGGTTAACCTTATAGAGGGAAAGTCTACTGAGACCTATATGTTTGCATAGGTCCACAGCAAAAGGTGGGAGGCTGAAAATATTAAGGGTGGAGCACATGTGAATAATTGATTTAAGGTGGAGTACTGGAAGATTTGTGGAATTTATTCACTGGAGTAGGAAATTAGAGACTGCTTTGTATATTTTATGATGCACACTGAGTGATGTTTGGAGTGATCTAATTATTCATCCATATATTATTTACTCTATATGTGAGGACTTTTATTTACTTTATTGGGCTTTATTTATGTGTACACGGCACAAGGTGATGTTTTGATACCTACACGCAGTTTAATGTGTATTATTGTTTGTACACTTGCAACAGTTGAAAGTGTAATGTTTATATATTTATTTTGCACATACAGCCTAGGTTCACATTGATGCGATTTGGCATGCAATCTGACGTGTCAAATCGCATGCCAAAGTGGCAGCTTTTGCTGGCAATGGCACCATCCAAATTGGTGCGACGCTGCACCGCACTGGTTCCCAAAGGTAGTTTCTGTACTACTTTTGGTGACTTCGGAGTGCGGTTTGTATAGACATCTGTGCAGGAACCTGCACAGATGTCTCTGAAATCACTCCCGAAGTTGGACTGACATGCAGGTATGAAATAGTGCACGTTCAGCTGAACTCACACAATTTCAATACCGCTGTCAGTGTGAACCTAGGCTAAATTAGAGCAGTGTGGCACATTAAAAAATGTTATAGTTTGGAGTGAAGGAAGGGAACATGTGACAGTGGCTGCAGGCAGCTCTTAAGTAGTGAAAAAGAAGGGTATAGGCAGCACAGGAGTATTTTTTTACATGTATATAGGATTAAAAACCAAACAGACATAAAAACCCTTCTATATCGTATACAAAAATACAAAGTTTTGGCTAGAGATACACGTCTGCTGGTCACCGTTTGTGTCCACTTTAATCATGTAGCCTAACCAAATTATTTTGTAAATCTTACATAATATTGGCTTTTTTTGGCATATCCATGCATCTAACATGAAAGAACATGTAGAGATATTTGAAATGTGTCACCAGTGTGTGGACATGCCCCTATTTAGTGCTTCTGATGCAGTAGAAGCTTTCCTTTCTTTGTGATACCTGTCATCAGTATGATGAAGTGTAGGGGCATAGGGACATGTGATCTACAAGGTACCGTATTTATCGGCGTATAACACGCACCGGCGTATAACACGCACCCCAATTTAGGAGGGAATTTTAAGGAAAAAAAAACTTTTAGGAGGGAAGTTGAAGGGAAAAAAACTTACATTTAAATGCCCATCATTGCAGCCTTCTCAGTGCAGCCTTGCCCCAGTGCAGCCATGTCAGTGCAGCCTTGTCAGTGCAGCCATGTCAGTGCAGCCATGTCAGTGCAGCCTTCCCCAGTGCAGCCTTGTCAGTGCAGCCATGTCAGTGCAGCCATGTCAGTGCAGCCTTCCCCAGTGCAGCCTTCCCCAGTGCAGCCTTGTCAGTGCAGCCATGTCAGTG
The DNA here is from genome assembly GCA_037952925.1 of Lithobates clamitans. Classification (NCBI taxonomy): domain Eukaryota; kingdom Metazoa; phylum Chordata; class Amphibia; order Anura; family Ranidae; genus Lithobates; species Lithobates clamitans. The sequence goes on along the minus strand of JBBGZY010000821.1, from coordinate 7,880,396 downwards.
CAGCCATGTCAGTGCAGCCTTCCCCAGTGCAGCCTTGTCAGTGCAGCCATGTCAGTGCAGCCATGTCAGTGCAGCCTTCCCCAGTGCAGCCTTGCCCCAGTGCAGCCTTCCCCAGTGCAGCCTTGCCCCAGTGCAGCCTTGCCCCAGTGCAGCATGGGATCCCCTGTCCCTGCTTGCTGGGATTCAAAATCGCGGACCGCGATTTGAAAATGGCGCCGGCGCCGAAATACACAGAGCCGGTCCTCGGCTCTTTCCGGCGGCTCTCGTTTACTTTCGGTTTCACTCGTAGCCCCGAGCGGAGCTATCCGAGTAGGTTCGGATAGCTCCGCGCGTTTTCAAAACGCGGTCCGCGATTTTGGTATTTTTGACAGCTCGGATCGCAGGGGATCGGCGTATAACACGCACCTGCGACTTTCCCCTGATTTTAAGGGGAAAAAAGTGCGTGTTATACGCCGATAAATACGGTAATTGCTGTAAATTACCACTGCAGCATTTCAAGCAAAGTAAGTTAAAATATATATTTATGTAGCAATTTCACTGCTCCTCTGGGCAGCAGAGGACTATTGCTGAGATCATACTAATGTAATTGCTGCAATGATCACCTCTTGCTTAGTGTACAAACGTGCCATATATTCATTCTGTAATTCTAATTATCGTATGATTATTTTCTGAAAAGAAAATATTCAACACTTGATGAAGAGTCCTAACTCATGAAAGGGAGCTCCAGTCAAAAATGTTCAAGCGGTTGATGCTTTTATTATTGTATGTAACCCTGTTGGGTAGCTTTTTTCTCACTTAATGTCCAGGTGTCCACTGTCTTTGGAAATGAAATAAGAGTATAACTCCACAATGGGGACTTATACTTAGAACGTTTCTAATCTTTCCCACCCCCACCTCCCACACAACAAAATGTTTTTGCTGGAGTTCATATTTAACTTTTGTGACAGATTTAGCAGAATGTGCAGTTTAAAATAAGTCTTCATTTTCAACAGTACCATCAGTGGTTTAAAGAGGTTGTAAACCCCCGTAAAAAAAAAAAAAAAACCTACAACACAAAGGCATAATGAGCTAGTATGCATCGCATGTTAGCTCATGATGAAATACTTACCTTAGAACGAAGCCCTGCAGCGGCACCCATATGCTGCTGACACAGCCGACATATTTCTTCAGAGTTTGTGGGCTCTGGCGCTGTGATTTGCCTGAGCTACGATGACATCACTCCCACGCATGCACGTGGGAGCCCCCAGTCATGGCACAGAGGAAATGGGCGCCCATTCCTTTAGAGCGCATTGCACCGGTGATGTAATTAGCGCAGTATAGAGTAAATATCTCCTAAATGGTACACATTTAGGAGATATTTACAGTACCTATAGGTAAGCCTTATTATAGGCTTACCTGTAGGCAGGGGCATCGCTAGGAGGTGGCTTTTGGGGCTATAGCCCCGAGTCTCTGCTGGGGTCCCCAAGGGGAGGGGAGGCTCTCTGGGGACCCTTATATAAATGGGGGGCTCTCTGGGGACCCTGATGCAAGGGAGAGGCTCTCTGGGACCCTGATTTTAAGGCAGAGGCTCTCTAGGGACCCAGATTTAAGGGGGAGGCTCTCTAGGGACCCTAATGTAAGGGGGGCTCTCTGGGAACCATGATGTAAGTGGGGGGCCCTCTGGGTATCCTGATGAAAGGGGGAGGCTCTCTGAGGACTCTGATATAAGGAGGAGGCTCTCTGGGGACCCTGATGTAAGTGGGGGGCTCTCTGGGGATATATATATATATATATATATATATATATATATATATACACATGCACGTATATTACTGTATATACATGTGTATTCCCGCCCAAGCGTATGACTTTCTTTACTACGCTGCTATGGGCTCTAGCCCCAGATCTTTTGTAGACCTAGCAATGCCCCTGCCTGTAGGTACAAACAAACAAGGGAAGTTTACTTCCTCTTTAAGTAGAAATCTAAATCTGAGTTTAATATTGTCCTGTGGATCTAGATTTAGCAGACCTCTCTGAAGGTTTTTGTGTGGGATTTCAGTTTCTTATCACATTGATTCTTTGCTGTTTTAGCTCACTGTCATAGCCCAATCTGTGGGTGAGGCTGCAGATGGTGATGCTTGAACCACTGAACATATTGGACAAAATTGTTTGCTCAGATTCAGGTCTTTGCAGAAAATGTGGTAGCTAAAATAAGGATTTAACTAGTGGGGTAGCCAGATGGTAAAGCTAAATGTCAGGAGCTGGATTATAAACTCCCAGCAGATAACACTCCCAGGCTGTCTCCCCTGAGTCAGTTTTAATGCAACATTTTTTTGCTTGACTGGAGTGTACCTCTAAGTTGATACTCCCCAGGCAGAGTGAAGACAATGTATCAGCAGTAAACAGTTTTTCATCATTTTTTTAGGACATCTACTAGTTAATATGAGTGTTCCAGGTTCAGATTTATACAAAATCAATACTAGTACAGGGGGTCCCCGGGTTACAAACAAGTTAGGGACTGTAGGTTTGTTCTTAAGTTGAATCTGTTTGTAAGTCGGAACAGGTACATTTTTTAAGTGTAGCTCCAGCCAAAAAAACTATTTTTAAGCTTTTTGGATAGCATAGGGAAGGTTTATCACCCCTGTAACATTTGTTTTGCTGTGTGTGCCCTGTTCAGAAGATTTCACCTCAGTTTCTGTCCCAATGACAATTGGATTTTGAAAATTTTGGGTTGTTGTGGAAACAAGCCTTGGTGATAAAGCATCAGTGGAGTCACCTTTTTCCCATAATAACTCTTACAGGGGTGAATTTCCCTTCCTAGGGGTAGATTTCATCTCACTTCCTGTTGTCTTCCTCCGTTTGTAAGTAGGAGTCGTTTGTAAGTGGGATGGTTGTAACTAGGGGACCCCCTGTACAATTATAGTGCCCCATTGAGGGTTTGTTGTTCTGTTTTCAGGCTTTTTGTTAGTGTTTTTGCTGTAGATCATTTTGCTGCTACAAACTGTGAAACATGTACAGTCTCAGATTTAGAAAATTGTTTATCTTGGTATGCCTCAAACAGGACAAAAAAAATGTCTGGTATAAGACTGTATAAGTAGGATTTAATCTTTCAGAACCCGAACTCCATATGCCAGGATAGGTGTTAATATGATTGGTGGTTGTTGGTATATTTTTAGTAGTTGTTAATATTTATGCCGTGATGCATGACTTTGCATACAAAACTGGTCAAGGTGGTTAGTTTACAATAAAACTGAAGGGCATATTTAAAGGAAAAATCTAAAGCTTACTCTATGGCTTTAGCTTGGTTTAAACACAATTTTGCTTCCACTCCAGGCTACCTTCATGAGTGCCAAATAAATGCATTAAGGTTTTTTCTTGCACTTTCCAATAAAAATGTGATATTAGGTGTGATTTGTTTTATTTCTACCCTTTGTCATCATGTTCAATTAGACACCAATGCAAAGCTGTTTTATTTTGTATGTAATTACATCTGACTGTTTTGTTGTCTTTTATAATATGCTGACTACTTGCTGTGGAGAAAGTATTATCTGAACAAATTCATGAGCCACTACTTCTTTCATACTGTAATTTAGTATCTTTTATCAGCGGTATAAAGGAAAAATCTGCTAAATGTAATTGGATTTAAATTGGTCTTAAATTGCAATCAGAGCCAAAGGAAGGTAAGTTATGAATGTGGAGGCTTTACAGTGAAACAAGCAGAACCTTAAAAATGTAAACTTATGTCATGTAAATGATCACATTATTTCATTAGCGATTGATTCAGTGGGAACCATGATGCCTAACTGAATGCTGTTGTAAATGTGGTTGTAAAGTAGAGGAAGCACTCCAAAGAACTGAAGATATCAGACCATGGCTTACTGCAATGGCAGTGCAACTTTTTGGCCATGATTTGCTGAGGTAAAATACAGTAGTTGCTACAGTTAGAGGCATTTAATATCTCTCACAGAGATTACAGTACACCCATGACCATTTCATCATCTGCATATCTTTCCAGAAGGAAGGACCCATCTTTGTCCAGGTTTCATTAATTGTCATTGGCATGCATGGCTAGAGATTATACAGTGAGGTATACTCTGTTGCCTGCATAGTAGTCTTTATATTTTATGCCCCACAGGTGTGCCTTTTGGTTTTCTAAAAATGTTCAAGTGATTATAACTCACATCATTAATAATAGTATTTCTCAGTCTTCTTTTTTTGATTACATACCGGGACTATTCCAGCAATGCATAAATGCATAATGCATTTTTAAGAGGAAATACAAGTGAAAAGTAGTTGCTGCCTTAACTGCTTCAATATCGGGCACTTTCACTCCCATCCTGCCCAGGCCAATTTTCAGCTTTCAGAGCTGTCACACTTTGAATGACAACAGTCATGCAACACTGTACCCAAATTACATTTTTTTCATTTTTTGAGACAGATGGAGCTTTCTTTTGGTGATCTGCAATCATGACTGGGTCTTTTATTTTTTGCTAAAAAAGACAAAAAAAGGCCAATGTGCACTGATGAGGCTGCACTGATAGGCACTGAAGAGATGGCACTGAAGGGCACTGATGAGATGGCACTGATGAGGAGGCACTAATATGCAGCACTGATGGGCACTGATAGGTGGCACTGATATTCAGCACTAATAAGTGGCATTAATAGGCACTGATAGGTGGCACTGATGGGTGCTAATAGACAGGATTTATGGGCACTGATTGGCAGCACTAATGGGCACTGATGGGCAGCACTGATGGGTGGCACTGATGAGCACTAATGAGCAGGTACTGATGGACACTGAAAGACAGCACTGATTGGCATCACTGATGGGCACTGATTGGCACCACTGCTGGACACTGACTGGCATTGTTGTTGGGCACTGACTGGTATTGCTGTTGGGCACTGACTGGCATCACTGCTGGGCACTGTTTGGGCTTCACTTGATAATCAGGGCACTGATAATCATGGAGGTCAGCCACTCAACACTGGCACCTTTCATAGAATACTTTGCATTTTCTGAATGGATGCAAAGTGTTCCCTGGTTGAATGAGGTGGAGAGGCAAGGAGGTGGGAGGCAATTCTCCACCTTGTCCTATCAAAGAACGTTTTTCAATAATTCAGGAAGTGCAAATCATTTTCTAAATGGTACCCATGCTGAGCAGCCAACCTTCTGTGTTCAGAATGAGGGCAGCTGCTTGGTGTGGGACCCGGAAGCAAGTGGATATCACTGGAGTAGCGGTGTCCACTTCAGTGATTTCCAGCTTCCATGGACATCAGGCAGGTATGGTATATGCATAGTTACATTGGTCCACTCTTGCCAGCTATAAAGTATCTGGCCACGTATAAAGTATCAACACCTGGAATTCCTTTTTAAATAAAATATACTATATATTTATAAGAAGCAGAATATAAAATTCTGCTGCTTCATGTTGGGACATGTCAAAAATGTATTCATGCAGATGTTATTGTGCAGTGGTTCAGAATATCCAAAGCTATTTGCAAATGAAGCAAGTAGGGATGAGCCGAACACCCCCCAGTTCGGTTTGCAGCAGAACATGCGAACAGGCAAAACTTTGTTCGAACATGCGAACACCGTTAAATTCTATAGGACACAAACGTGAAGAATCAAAAGTGCTAATTTTAAGAGTTAATATGCAAGTTATTGTCATAAAAAGTGTTTGGGGAACTGGGTCCTGTCCCAGGGGACATGTATCAATGCAAAAAAAAGTTTTAAAAACTGAAATTTTTTCGGGAGCAGTGATTTTACCTGGGGGGTGTCTATAGTATGCCTGTAAAGTGGCGGATGTTTCCCATGTTTAGAACAGTCCCTACACAAAATTACATTTCTAAAGGAAAAAAAGTAATTTAAAAGTAATTTTGTACTTTTAAAGGGTGTTCTGCGGCTTTCAAATTTGCCGCGAACACCCCAAATTGTTCGCTATTCGGTGAACAGGCGAACATTGGGCTCATCCCTAGAAGAAAGGCATTTTTTTGTCAATATTGCTTTTTCTTGTTATGCAACACTGAAAAAAATTAACAATTAAAAATAATGAAAACTAAATGAAAAAAACTGAAAAACAATAACATGAAAAAATGCAGAAAACTAATAGCTAAGGGGAGAAATAAGTCACTTAGGGGTGATTAGTGTTAACTATGGGTTAATAAGGTGTTACATAGAAATACATTTAAAAAAAAAATACTTGTACAGTGATCTCATGCAGACCAAAGATCACACATTTGATCTACATTGTACATTTGAATGAAATATATACAATGAAACGAAACATTGATTCATTGAACTTTAGCTGGCCATACTGTAGATGTACACAAAATATAGCAGTGTAGCGCTGCACTGCTATATTTTGTGTATGTCTTTTTAGGTTTTGTATATTGACCTACAGTGTCCAGCTGCTGAGTTTTAGTAATTAGGTTTTGTGCTGTCTGTTTCTTCTGTTTAAGTGTTCCATACTGTAGATGGATTGAAATTCAGCTGGTTCAGCAGGGACTGGCTGAATTTCAATCAATCCGTCTGCATTCCCGTTCGAGATCAAGTCAAGCTAAAGACTGACTGTTCTCGAACTGACTCATTGGAAAGTTTTGCTTCAATCAGTGCGGCAGCGTTGACAAGTGTATTCTGACAGCGAGGAAGTCCTGACTGTCAGAATACAATAGTGCAGTGGGAGGATTCCTGCATTCAACAGGAATGTGTGAATGGGGGAATCAGTTCAATTTGTTTTCATTCAGCCCGCTGGCTGAATGAAAAAACTGAGCTGTGTATGGCCAGTTACTCATTGACAATTGCAGACTGCTTTTGCTGCGTGATACAAAAACACAATTAACAGCTGGTAGTTGCTGGTAATAGCAGTGGGGGAGTAGCACCAAGGGGAAAGGAACTGAATTTTAGAGATACTTCCTAAAAAAAGTTGCTAAAGTTTTTTAGAATGTCTCTCTAATGTTCTAAATTCTGAAGTACGTAAACATAAGTAAAAAAAAAACTGCAATAAAAGTTATCTGTAAAAAGACAAAAAGACAATAACTTTGGTCTCAATGATTGTTCCCTGATATTTTCAGGAAAGGGCAGTCATCTGACCATTAATTTTAATTTAAAAACGTGGCTTTATTCTGCCAGAGTAACAAAAACATACAGTATATAAATAGGTTCTTCCTTAATTACTAACTAGTAATCAATAGTTTAGCTCATGAATCTCTATGATCCACATTTTTTTCCATTAAAGAATTCTTCTCTGCAGAGTTGCTCAAGGGTTTTTTTTAAAACAGAAAACCACAAAATGTTTTCATTGTGTAACTAAGCGTATGCAAATGAAAACACGGTATGCCATGCATCACTGTTATATGCATAATTCTACATTAGGTAACACACTTCATGTTATAGTGCTGAAAATATTTATGATTTTATGCAAACTACCTTTTTTAACTACGGAAACTCAATGGGCAGACAACATCATTGACAAATAAAAATGACAAGCATACACAGCAATAATTAGTTAAAACACCTATATAACAAAATCGCAGAGCTTTATTGATTTTGCAACCATATGAAGATAGTGGCTACAAATGTTCAATTATGACGTCCCCTATTGAAAAGACTTTTGCTAATGTTTACACAGAATTTAATATCAGGAGATATAGGGTAGATGTATGTATAGTACTGACCATGAGCAAATATAATTGATGACATTATACTAAGTTCAAACATAACATGATTAATTTTCAACATAATCACCATTAGTCAAACCAATAGCAGGCAGACTTTCTAAGCATCTCTGACATTTATCCATTGCTGTGGCAACTGTCAACATAACTTTAATGTTGTTACAATACCACAGCCACCTAATTATATTCCCCATGGTTAAAGGGGTTGTAAAGTTAGAAGGTTCTTTTATTTTATTCCACTCTATTCATTAAGATAAAAAGCCTTCTGTGTACAGTAACCTCCCTTAGCCCCTCATACTTACCTGAGACCTATTTCTGTCCAGCGATGTCCATGAGTGTCTTGGCTGTCCGAGACTCTCCCTCTTGATTGGCTGAGACACAGCAGCGGTACCATTGGCTCCCGCTGCTTTCAATCAAAGTCAGTTAGCCAATTAGTAAAGAGAGGGGGTAGGGCCGGGTCGCGGCTCTGTGTCTGAATGGACACAGGAAGCTGTGACTCGGCTCAGGTGCCCCAATAGCAAGCTGCCTGCTGTGGGGGCACTCGACAGGAGGGAGGGGCCAGGAGCACAGAAGATCCAGGCTTCCCTGTGAAAAAACAGCTGCACAGAGCAGGTAAGTATAACATGCTTGTTATTTTAAAAGAAAAAAAGAGTTTACAATCACTTGAAGCTGCGAGGGGCAGAATGTGTTGGAGGCATGGCCTGGTGAGAGCCCAGGCTGAGACTGCCATTCACTCCAATGATCACTGCATTGATGTGCGGTTTCACGGGACATATCTTTTGCCTTTTAGTTGCTTGGAGCCGAGACAAGCTCTTTCTCTGGCTGGCACTCACAGCGGTGGACACAGGATTGTTTTTCGTTGTAGCCTGAGCGACACACATTTTTTATTACCAGTTCACATTATCATATGTTAAGCTGAATTAGACTAGACCCTAACTACTGGCACTTGTCCAACTTGACCTCCTCTTTCTTCATAGTAACTTTCCAGTAGAAATTGTCACAGCAAGTCATTATTATAATATTTCTGAAAGATCTGGTTATACCTTCCTTTCATTATCCTTACCACGCTATCACCTTCTATGTATCTCACTTGTCCAACAAACTTTGGATGGAATAACTATCTGAGACTGATTTACTAATTTGTGAAGTAAACCTAGAGTATCTACTAATGCATGATACACATGGAGTGAAGTGCACATGTGCAAACTTTAAATAGGCAGTCATGTGTTTTACAGCTCCTTGTTATGTTTTCCAACAGATTCTCTTTAACCAATTCCTGACCGGCGCACGCCGATGTACGTTGGCAGAATGGCACGGCTGGGCAAATGGGCATACCTGTAAGTCCCATTGAATTCCCTGCTGTGCCATTGCGTGCGTGCCACCAGCGGCGTGAGCGCGCGACGGCCGGGAGCTCTGTGAGTCGGGTCGCGGGTCCCACGGACTAGATCGCCGTGGGGATACCCGCGATCGCCTCATGGAGAGGACGAATGGGGAGATGCTGATGTAAACAAGCATCTCCCCGTTCTGCCTAGTGACAGTGTCACTGATCTCTGCTCCCTGTCATCGGGAGCAGAGATCAGTGACGTGTCACAGCTAGCCTATCCCCCCTACAGTTAGAAAACACACCCTAGTACTGATTTAACCCCTCCCCGCCCCCTAGCGGTTAACCCCTTCACTGCCAGTGTCATTTACAGAGGAATCAGTGCATTTTTATAGCACTAATTACTGTATAAATGACAATGGTCCCAAATATGTGTCAAAAATGTCCAATGTGTCCTCCATAATGTCGCAGTCACAATAAAAATCGCTGATCACCGCCATTACTAGTAAAAAAAAAATTAATAAAAATGCCATAAAAGTCCCCTTTTTTGTAAACGCTATAACTTTTGCGCAAACCAATCAATAAACGCTTATTGCGATTTTTTTTTTACCAAAAATATGTAGAAGAATACGTATCGGCCTAAACTGAGGAAAAAAATGTTTTTTTAATTATTTTTTGGGGAGATTTATTATAGCAAAAAGTAAAAAAATAATGTGTTTTTTTCCAAATTGTCGCTATTTTTTTGTTTATAGCGCAAAAAATAAAAACCGCAGAGGTGATCAAATGCCACCGAAAAAAGGACGCCAAATTTGTTTGGGAGCCACGTCGCACGACCGCGCAATTGTCAGTTAAAGCGACGCAGTGCGGAATCGTAAAAAGTGCTCTGGTCCGGAAGGGGTTAAATTCTTCCGGGGCTGAAGTGGTTAAATTTAATATACTTTTTCTATACCCATTTGCAGACAGATTAAATAGTCCCTTCAAAACAAAACTGCAGTCTCTTGCAGTCAGCTTGTGCTGCCAGCCATTCCTCATATTTCTCTTAATGTAGCCAGGTCCACATTTTTACTTTTTGTTCTCCTAGGCCCACTTGCTGTAACTACTCTTACCTCATTTGGGTGGCTAGCCTTAGTATCACACTAACAAGATCAGAAATCATAGCCACACATGGAGCGATGAAGCCCGGGGTATAGAAGCTAAAATAGGCTGACTAATCATTCTGCATCAGTACACCTAGAACCTGATTACAGAGTATACTATTCCACCAACAAAAATGCACTGGGACAACAATGAGAAACTATGTGAATTAGTCTGGCAGGCAGAGCAGCAGTCTGAAACCCTTTATTCTATATGTATTAAATGGTCATATGTGAAACAGTGCTCCATATTGAAGTGGAAGAAGAAAGGTTGGAAGAAGGAGGTTGAAAATTAAATTGTTCATAAGTGAGCCAGAGATGCACAAATCTCAAGAGGTTGGAGTGTCAGGGTTTCTTTATGTGCTAAATCATGGTGATAATTCTCTACTTCGGGAGCTGAAAGAAATATAATGCTCCAACTGGTATTGTTGGTTTCTTAAAGAGTAGTCTGGTGAGAATGTAAACAGGAACTGCAGTCTGCTCACATAATTTGTAATAAAAACATCTTTGCCATTCTGAAGCTTTCTTCCAATCACTTTGCAAAAATATTTTATATATACTGTGATTCTGTACTTGTCAAATATGCTGCAGAAATCTCCCTCCACTGAGTCTGGCTGCAATCATTTTAACTGTGAGCAGCTGATGCTGCTGCCTGTTAACTTCCTGGGGTTACACAGAGGCACACCTCCTGCTCTGCAGCTCTCATTGGCCCTCTTATGACTTATCCCCCTCCCTTCCTGGCAAACTCTCACAAGAGTGAGAGGGAGTGAGCTGTGCATGATGTCATAAGCCTAGACTAATGATCACACAAGGAAGTGGGCTGTATAAGGTATTTACTGGTAGAAAAAAAATGTTTTCCTATCCAAAGTTAAAACAACAAGGGCAGAAGATTTAATAGATGGAAAGATGAAAAAAATGACTGAAGGTCCGCTTTAAGGAGAAGGTTCCCTGACTTACTGAAGACTGCAGTGTGTGTAAAGCAGATGCATTAATCATTTATTTTTCAATATTTTGGAATGTGTACAATACTAATGCATCAGAGATGTATATAATTCCTTTGCATAAATACGTTATTGAATGTGGGTCAGGCATGCAATTTCTGCAGACTGTGCAGCTGCACAAAGGCCCTCTGGGACTTAGAGGGCCCATTTATACTATATGTAGGTCAGATGGGTGCTGGGATGTCATTGACTTGCAGAAGGGACCTGGGCACAGCTCACATCTATCTATCTGTTAATCTATATGTGGTAATTAAGTGTTTTAACATGATCAATAGTTTAATTTGGGCCTAAAAATTGGTCTTGCACTAGGGTCTGTTGGTGGCTGATTTGAGATGACATAGTTTGTAAAATCACAGACTCTGTATTAGAAATACCCAGAACAACAGTTTACCAGCAACCAGGAGATTGACTAGATGGGTGACCAGTTGTTTTCAAGCAATGATATGATACAAGCAATGTCTTGCTTAAGTATTTTGTTCCATCCTGAAGGTTTGGGTTTAATTGAAGTTCCATTTTAACATGTTTTAACAGCAAGCATTGGATTATTGGAGTAGAGTTAAAATAAACCATTTTGTTAGTCCTGAATTACAAAGAAAGGCATAAAGAATATATACTGTTATTGTCTTATTGATGACATGTTCTGTCACTGCTTTTTCTATTCCATGTATTGACATTGTTTATTCAGGGAATATTTGAATGGTTTCAAGTTGGGATTTGAAGTGACCTTGGTTTTATTTGTATGTGTTTCGTATCATTAAAATGTTGTAATGAGGTTGCGATGCACAAAGAAAATGAAAAGGGCAGGTAAAAAGTTAAGAGCCAATGAGGTTGGGATGAAAAATTGTGCTTGTGGAGAGGTTGAGGGATTCATTATATTGATGCTATAGGGTATACAGCAGAGTAATAACTATGCTTGCAATGGAATGTAAATCTCGTCCGCCACTTAGTCCAAGTCTGCTTCCTTTTGATTTGTGGGGATGTATTTTACCAGAGTGCGAGAAAAGTCATTACAGTCTATTGAAAGCAACGAGGACAGTTAAATATGTTTTAGATGGAATGGTACAAGACAAGCTAAATTGTTCATACAAGGCTTATGGCACAAGGCCATTATTTAAAAAGTCCTTAAAGTAAACCTTTCATAATCCGGGCAATTGCAGGATGAAAAAAAAAAAAACATAATTAGAGATTACCTCTAGTTAAAACTTAATGTAAAAGCAATCTGTAGAACTGCTGATTTTTATGCAAATACCTGTAAAGATAGAACTTGATACACACACACACACACACACACACACTTCATAAGCCTATATAATGTCCATTCCTGTGCTAAAAGCATTTATCTTTCAATATGAGCCAATTTTTATAAATAACTTTATAGCCATTTGGTGTCATTATTTTTGCAGTACGTTATTTGATATACAACTTTCTAAAAAAATCCATAAACAAACATAATTTTTCCCTTTTTTGTCTTTTGTACGCAAAGTTCATAATTCAATTACAGCTATGATTATATTATCTATATCAACAAGATTATTTTATCCATATCAAAATAAGTAATATGCACATATATAATATACAATATATTTACAATCACTTAAAAAGTATTCTTGGCAGGGGATGGCTCTATACTTCACATGTAGCTTTGTATGTTGCTGCGTGAAACCCAATTAGCCCAAACATACATGTATGCTGATGTATAAGTATTCAGATATTCCACAGGAGTGCACAGTTCCAACCATATAGCAATGAACTATTTATAAATGTTGGTGCTCTAGTGCAGATGTCTCCAAACTTTCTCAACAAAGGCCAGTTTACTGTCCTTCAGACTTAAGGGGGCATGGACTGTGGCTATTGGGTGTAGAAATTGTCATGGCATCACTGGGAGTAAACAATGCATCTTTGGTATTAGGGGGAGGAATAGTGCCCCATCATTGGTGTCAGTGGGAGGAATAGTGTCCTAACATTGGTATCAGTGGGAGGAATAGTGCCCCACCATTGGTGTCAGTGGGAGGAATAGTGCCCCATCATTGGTGCCAATGGGAGAAATATTGCCCCATTGTTGATGTCAGTGGAAGGAAAAGTGCCCCAAGGGCCAGATAAAGGCAAGCAAAGAGCCTCATCTGGCCCCCCGGGCTGCAGTTTGGAGACCACTGCTCTAGAGAGTATTATTACATTTTTAGGTGAATGTATTGTCTCTTAGATAGGCCAACAAATGTTCATTTAGCAGGCCAATCGACTGTGCCTTTGACATGGTAAAAATGAGTGTATGGTAGTCTATGAGTGTATGTACACCTACATAAAGTATTTTTATGTGTGTACCAGAGCATATATACCGTATCCCTTTATTTGTTAAAAGTAACAAAGATAAATATACAAATATGCAAAAAGTAGTGTGAATAGAATTATTCAAAGAAATCTAGAAACAAATATGATATCTTAAATCATCTATGACAATGTAGGAAGAATAAAATAACATTTTAAAAAACATATACTGTTGGTTCATATGAAACAAGATAGTTCATTTTTAGTTTTCCGCAACTGGTGTTAATGGGACCTGTTAATAATGGTCAAAGCTGACCACTTTCTTCATCATTTGAGATGTTATTCCATTTCTCAGTATGGCAAGTAATTTGTTTTACTTTTCAACAAAGTGAGTAAAGACTCTGTTATTTTCAAAGCACACAATGCTGTTGTTTGAAAATACTGTCATTATTACTGCGTAAGGTCTTTAAATTGCTGCTGCAAATCTGACTCACTTCAAAAGAGAAAAGAGTCTGAAACTGGCATTTGATTTTACCCTATAAGAAATGCATTGGCTTTTCAAATGAATTGACAGACTGATTTACTAAAGCACTAATTTTTGTTTAGGCTCAGGAAATGTGGGCTGTATTCAAACAAGTGAACAAATTATGGGGAATTTTAAGAATTTGGTCCAGTTCAGTTGAGCTTCTAGATATTAAAACTTATTATGGTATTCCATATACATTGCTTTTGATTTTAGTAATATCAGCCCAGCCCTATTGTTTCTGACTCAGGGCTTTTGGTGCTGAAAACTGTCTCTATAATTAAAGCCGAAGTCCAGTTTGGATGAATAAATATGAATTAAGTAGTCAAGCAAAAAAAAAAAAAGCTTTCATTGCAATACCCACCTCATCTTCAGTGCTGTCCCAGCACTCGTCCTCTTTCAGGATGAACATACCTGGGGGGGGGGAGGTAATGTCACCACATTAGCCTGGACTGGCGTGACAAAAAATGTATAATCAAACCATCCCAATAAATGTTTTCCTTTGGATTCCTGACTGCACTCTTATATATTTTTAAACAATAAAGAATCATTGTGGCACCATCAAATACATCAGCAATACCTGTGCAGTGCAAATAAATGAATTAGAAATGTCCGTGCAGTGAAATACAGTGCACTAATAAATACACAAAAAAATGCTCAGTGCCAAAACACTCCAAAATTTCCAGTGATACTGCAACTGTGCTCTTCCTCTGCACCAACTATTTGCACACCACACTCACCAGAAACTGTTGACCCCTTTAATAAAAAGGAAGCCAAATGTGCTTTATTCACAAAATGGCATCTTCTCCATATGTGGCTAATAGACTCCAATCATTCTCCAATCCATCTCCTGGTTCAGCTTGTTTACATGGATAAATATGTAACGACTGCACCTTTAAATGTCTCTGTGCCTTTAGGAAGCTCAATAGTGTACCCGGTATTACATATGTAAAGAAATGGGGAAGCCTCTCATAGTATAGTAAACTTATTTAATAATGAAAAGCAATAGAAAATGCACTTACAATAAAGTTTAGAGCACAAGCATGGTAATTACACACCAGGATTGCCAGTTTGCATTCCACATGCATTCCAATAAGCAGAAGTGACATGTCCCGGGAAGCCCCACCCTAATTTCATCAATTATGATATTAGGAGGCTCCTTATGATATCAGAGATAATTGACGAAACGTGTTGCATGGGGCTTCCTGGGGTACATTACTTTTGCTTGTTGGAATGCACGTGGAGCACAAACTAGTATTCCTAGTGTCTAATTACCATGCTTGTGTCTAAACTTTAAGTGTATGTTTATTGCGTTTCTTCATTAAATAATTTTACTACATAATTAGAGGCTTCTCCACCTTTGTACATATGTAATACTGGGTACACCATCAAGCTTCTTAAAGGTGAAAAAATATTTAAAGGTGCAGTGGTGACATATTTATCCACGTGTACAAGATGAACCAGGAGATGGATTGGAGAGCGATTGAAGTCGCATATTTATAAGATGTCATTTTTTGAATAAAGCACATTTGATTTCCTTTTAATTAAAGGGGTCAACAGTTTCTGGTGAGTGTGGTATGAAATAGTTGGTGCAGAGGAAGAGCACAGTTGTGGCATCATGGAATATTGTCACACATTTTAGATTGTTCTAGTAAGAAGCACTTTTTTAGTGTAATCATTAGTGCACTGTATTACATGGCTCGGACATTTCTAATTAATTTTATTTGCACTTTATGTACAGCATTGATACGTCATTGTTTAAAAATGTATGTGAGCACACTGAGGAATTCCAATAAAAAAATTTTTTGGGATACTTTGATTATACATTTTTTGACTTTTGTTAAGGTCTAATGACATGCAGCTCCCTTCACTTTTTAACATATAATTTGTTGTTTGAATTTTGCTATATCATTCTTACATTTGTTGCACCAATGTCATAGTATGATGGTGTTAACTCCACTCCAGCATGTAATTCCTAAATTATCCCATTAAAGCTTGGCATAAATGGTTCTTTTTTTTTCATTCAGCCAGCAGGCAGAATAAAAAAATTAAAGGTTCCTCCGTACACACAAGAAAGGTGGATGGAGGAATCCCCCCACAGGGACATTGTATTTTGACAGCAGCTTTTGGCTGCTGCCACTGATTAACAAACATTTTACATCATGTCCGTTCTACAGAAGTTGATCTAATGGTAGACTTCTGTTGGATAAGGGAGTCCCTGCGGAACCGGCTGAATTTTGATCCATGTATGCCAAGTATAAGTCTTAACCACTCTTCAACACCTAACTCCTAGATTATCATTAAAACTATTATGCCGCGTACACACGCTCAGAATTTTCAACAACAAATTTACGATGTGAGCTTGTTGTCGGAAATTACGACCGCGTGTAGGCTCCATCGGACATTTGTCAGAATTTCCGACAACAAAAATTTGAGAGCTGGATCTCAAATTTTCCGACAACAAAATCCATTGTCAGAAATTCCAATCGTGTGTACACAATTCTGTTGCACAAAATTCCACGCATGCTCTAAATCAAGCAGAAGAGCCGCACTGGCTATTGAACTTCATTTTACTCAACTCGTCGTACGCGTTGAACATCACCGCGTTCTTGACGTTCAGAATTGCCGACAACATTTGTGTGACCGTGTGTATATGCAAGACAAGTTTTAGTCAACATCCGTAGGAAATAAATCCAGGATTTTGTTGTCGGAATGTCCGATCATGTGTACACGGCATAACTCTGTACCAACTTTATCTATAGTGAACATTTTCTGTACTGTATGTTTAAAGTTTACATTGCCTGCTCTAAATAGTCACAACACCAGGATATTGGCATCAAATTTAAATTAACTGTTAATAAATTCTATTAAAGGTAATATGTTGCTATAATCACAAATCTAACTTATAAGTATAAATATAAAATTTGTATGGTTTAGACTGCAAACATAGAAGACAAGGGAACAGTAGGTAGGGCCAGAGGCAGCTCTATAATTAGGCAAATTAGCTGGTTGCCTAAGGCCTCACACTGCCAGGGGCCCCGCGGCTGCCTAATTTGCCCATACCTTAACTTCCCCGGTGAATCAGAGTCATAGAATGCCCGCAGCTTGTGCAGGGTATCTTTGTTTTGCACGCCGCCTGCAAGCTCCACTTTTTATGGCAGAGCCGACATCTCTTCCTGCTGTCCTCAGCTGCTGCACATATACACAGTGCAGAGTGCTGTGGAGTGAACTGAACCCGCCCCTCCTCCTCCTGCTGTGATGTTTTCCTGTGTACACAGAGGAGGAGGGGGAGGAGGAGGCTCACCGCACTGCCGTGACAACGATGCTGGATTGAGATCAACTGTCTGAACTAATCCACAGTGAGTCTTCCAAGAGGGTGAGGGGAGAACTAGCCTACAGTTCACTTTGAATGAATTGGGGGGGTATGTTCTAGGAGGCAATTTAGGACCTGTGCTAAAAGGGGGTTTGGATATGAAATCCACCCCCCTTAGCACATATCCCCCCTCGTTAAAGAGATGCTGTCTGCCACAGAGGGGGTGGCCCTTGGCACCCCACAAGAGATGTGGAAAATTGCTCAAGGTGCCCATACTAGTGCCCCCCTTCCAGGTAAGTTAGTGGAGCAAAGTGGGGGTTCTAGGTCACAGGGTGGGTTCACACTATGAAAACACAGGAACACGCTATGCATTCTGTGCATTTCACATGTGACCTGGGTGCATTTTCAGCCCAATTATGTCTGCAATCTCTGACCATCTCCTGTAATATGTCTGCAGTCTCTGACCATCTCCTGTATCATGTATGTAGTCTCTAACCATCTCTTTTATCATGTCTGTAGCCTCTTATCATCTCTTGTATTATGGCCACACAGTCTCGTAGTCTTATATAGGATGAAACGAGAGCCACCAAGCTGGAGCCCAGAGAGGACCATTTGACTGAGCCCTGCACAGTGCACCTGAGTAGTGGTCAATGATAGTGTAGCAAGGCCAGTCTGAGGGGGGATCACTGATGGAAGTGACAGTGAATACAGTAAGGTAAAGGGGCACTGATATAAAGGTTACCCCTTATATCAGTAACCCACCCCCCACCTTACCTTAGTGCATTCACTCTTCGGAAGGTGCTCTATGGTGACCAGAGTCCCCCCCACATTAGAGTTTCAATTTTAAATGCAAGTTGGAACTCTGTGGACAATGACATAAATTGAAACTCTGATGTAAAGGGGAATTTAATGGTATAAGGTGATCTCGTCACCAGAGCCCCCCTTACATCAGAGTTCCCCCTTACACCAAAGTTTGTAACATTCACCCTTACATCAAATTTCCCCTTGCACTTTAAGAGGGAATCCTGCACACTCTGATGTAAGGGGGAACTCTGTGCTGGGTTATATTAACCTGACCTTCGTGTAAATGGAGAAATATGGTTTTTGACTCGTGTTATACCTTAAACATATTGCTAGTTGCAGCTGCACAAATGTTATCTATATTTGTGTGCCTGTAATATATATATATTTGTAATATAATATATATGTAGTATATATATTTAATTAAAGAAGAATTGGTTAGAGAAAATTCTAGAAACTGTAAATTCATAGTTATTTTTCCCATTATGGGCATAAGTGGGGACTCATGCCTAAGGATTGCCTAAGGCCTCACAAAGCCTAGAGCCGCCTCTGGGTAGGGTGAGGGAACAGTGGCTAGTATGTTGTAAAACTGTTTGTAACACAGGCTTTTTTTATCTATTTGATATGTTGGAAAATTAGTAAAGAAATAATAATAAAAAAAATACAGTTGATAAGAATAAGAATATCAGTATTATTTATTTTAGGGAAGAATTTTGGGAAAATACATAGAAACCATGGTGCACATTTTACAATTTAATTTCATAAATAAATCCAACTGTTACATTTATAAGACCTCCAAAGAGTGACATATGGGTTTTTGATCTTGTAAAAACACCTTGTACTTGTAATTCAAACTGATCGACCTTGACTGACTTTCATTAAAAAGGTACCGAGGATAGGTTCTGCTGCTGATTAAAGGTCTTTGGTGGCAAAAAATTCCCCCTGGTAACATAAACAACTCAAATGATTAGAAAACAACAGATCTTTCAAAGTTTAATGATAGCACTAGGTAGCATTTGTTTTATAATGTTTAGTACCAAAATGTTAATCTCACACAACACAATTGCGCTGAGATAAAACCAATATTGATTGACCTCACAAAGCTCTGTCTCATAAACTAAAGGAGGTAAGAAGCTTGTAGCAATAAAATACGCAAGTTGCAAGCATTAAAGGAATAGAAAGATGGATTAACCGCTTCAGCCCCGGAAGATTTTACCCCCTTCTTGACCAGAGCACTTTTTACAATTTGGCACTGCGTCACTTTAACTGAAAATTGCATGGTCATTTGATGCTGTACCCAAACTAAATTTGCGTCTTTTTTCCCACAAATAGAGCTTTCTTTTGGTGGTATTTGATCACCTCTGCGGTTTTTATTTTTTGCGCTATGAAACAAAAAACAGCAACAATTAAAAAAAAAAACAATATTTTTTGCTTTTTGCTATAATAAATATCCCCAAATTAAAAAAAAAAAAATCTTCATCAGTTTGGGCCAATATATATTCTTCTACATATTTGGTAAAAAATCGTAATACGCGTATTTTGATTGGTTTGCACAAAAGTTATAGCATCTACAAACTATGGGAAAGATTTATGGCATTTTTATTTTTTTATTATTATTTTTTTACTAGTAATGATAGTGATCTGCGATTTTTAGCGGTATTGCAACATTGCAACAGACAGATTGGACACTTTTGATACTTTTATGGGACCATTGACAATTATACAATGATCAGTGCTATAAAGATGCACTGATTACTGTGTAAATTTCACTGGCAGGGAAGGGGTTAACACTAGGGGGCAATCATAGGATTAACTGTTCCCTCAGTGTGTTCTAACTGTATGGGGATAGGAGTGACTAGGAGAGGAGACATATTGTTTTTACTACTTAGTAGGAACAAACAATATGTTTCCTCTTCCCTGACAGCACAGGGATTTGTGTGTTTACACACACAAATCCCCATGCTGGCGCTCATGTACGCGATTGCGCATGCCCCGCGGCAATCGTGCCTGCTGGCCACACACATCAGGTGCCCCATCATGCAGCGTGCCCTCTGGTGGCCAAAAAGAGTTACAGACATACCCGTACGGGGTTTCGCCCAGGGGAGCCATTCTGTCGCAGTATATCTGTGTGAGCCAGTCGGGAACTGGTTAAAAAACAGTACTGCAATACTATGAATTCATGGGCAGACATACAGTATCTTAGTGCTAATCAGTATGTTCAGTACACTGTTCAATGCACAGGAAGAGTTATGCCCCGTATACATGATCAGATTTTCCGACAACAAATGTTGGCTAGCAGGTTCTCAAATTTCCAACCAAAAAAACCTTGTTGTCGGAATTTTCTATCGTGTGTACACAAGTCCGACGCACAAAAGTTCACGCATGCTCGGAATCAAGCAGAAGGAGCCATACTGGCTATTGAATTCCTTTTTCTCGGCTCATCATACGTGTTGTACGTCCTTTGAACAAAAATCCAGGGTTTTGTTGGCGGAAAGTCCGATCGTGTGTACGGGGCAATAGTTTTCTTATTTACTTATCTAACCTTAATTTAATCATTGCATTGTTAAGCTAGTGACACATCTATAGCAAGACCCAGGATCGTCTTTAAGACAGGGCAAAAGGGGCAGCTGTTGTGGGGCCCAAAGCAGCTGCCTCATACTTGCCAACTATCCCAGTTTAAATTCCCTTGTCTCTTGAAGTTTTAGTCCCATGCTGTGTCCCGATATCTCAGTGTGAAGTTCTGTTACTAATGCTGCTCAGCTCTGCCCTATTGCTATGTACAGGTGACTCATCTACAGACCCTGTATTTACATGTAAATAACCTGCATTAATATGTAAATTGCGGCGGCATTAATATGTACATAGCCACAGGCCAGGGGCATTAATATGTAAATAGAGGCAGAATTCATATGTATATCATGCCCCCCCCAAGGTCATATCCACCATCACTTCTGCTGAATGTAAAGGGGCAAGCTGGAAAGTCCTGCCTACAACTGTGCTCATGAAGCCTAACATTAGCCTGTTCTGCAAAGGTAAGCAAATTGGAGGTGGAATCTTTTTCAAAATAACATGTTGTCTCAGCTCCCAAAATTTTGGTGCATCAGCAGATGCATAAGAGCGTCATTACAATTAATGGCACTGCTGTGTATCTGCTAAGGGGAGCATGTTTCTGTGGCGTCAGGGAAGCGATTTTGCATGCGTTCCTGACACACATAAATGTGAATGCAGGCTAAATGTCTCAGTTACATTGGTGGTCAGTGTAAATCTTCTCATTACATTGGGGCTTGGTGTACAATCTTTTCATTCACACTAATGGCCAGTGTGAAGGTCCCCCTTACATTGGTGGTCAGTGTGAATCCCGCCTTACATTGGTGATTACTGTGAATGCTCCTATTACATTAGTGGTCAGTATAAATCCCCATTACATTAGCGGTTCATGTAAATCCACAATACATTAGCGGTTGGTGTAAATCTCCATTACATTAGTGGTCAGTGTAAATCCACATTACATTAGTGGTCAGTGTAAATCCCCATTACATTGGTGGCCAGTGTAGAAACTCCTCTTTATATTGGTAATCGGTAATAAAAATCCAAACTTGCATTTGTGGTCAGTTTTGAATCCTCCCTTACATTGATGATCCATGTAGAAGCCCCCTTTAAATTGGTGGTGAGTGTAAATCCCCCCTTTCATTGGTGGCCAGTGTAGAAATCCCCCTTTGTTGGATGTTGATGTAAAATCACCAATTACATTGGTTGTCAGTGTAAATTCTTCATTACTTTGGGGATCAGTGTACATTTTCTATTACATTGGTGGTAAGTGCAGAATTGCCCTTACACTGGTGGTCAGTGTAAATCCCCCATAACATTGGTGGTTGGTGTAGAAGTATGACCTTACATTGGTGGTCAGTACAAATCTCCTCAACAATGGTCGTGACAGGGCTGGGCTCAGCCTTTCCTTCTCAAAGCTGGCCGCTCAGCTGTCGGCTAATTGCCAGCTCCTTTCTCTCCACAGTGACTCACCTGTTGATAATATCCTGCTCGTCAGTCCTGCCTACTTAAGCCGTCCAGCCCAGATGATCTCTGCCGTCGCCTTGGTCACATCTCTAGGGACGCTTTCCTGTGTTCCTGTTAAAGACTTGCTTGGCTGACATTCCTTCTGGCTCCAGATCCCGCTTGCTGTTCTACTACGCTTATCTCTGGCTCCCTGATATTTTGGCTTGTCTGACTATCTGTTCCGGTTCCTGAACTCTGGCTATGTTTTGACTATGTTTACCTTTTTATTATTATTATTATTAATAAACAAGTGCGATTTAACTGTACTTCCGTCTCAGTCTGATTCATGGTTTCTGACAGTAGGTGAAGGCCATGAATTCAGAAGATGCAGTCAATCCACTTGTTGGTTATATTTTTTCCAGATTGGATGAGCAGGATCACCACATGGATACGTTTGCCATGATGTTACAAACGCTGCTGAGTTGCACGGCTCACCTGGAATCTCCCACTGTGGCTGCTCCGGTACAAACTGTGTTGCAGGCCATTCCTGCTGCTGCTCCAGTCTCTGTGCAGGCACCCGCCTCGAGTATTACCTCTATAAGAGGTATGTCTGGTTCTGCTCTGCTACCCCAGTGATTTGGGGGTGATCCAGTCCAATGCAGAGGATTTCTCAACCAGGTTGAGATATACTTTGAGATGCTGCCCCAGGTGTTTTCCATGGACAGAAGCAAAGTAGGTTTTGTGATATCTTTGCTTTCTGAGAGAGCCTTGGCCTGGGCAAATCCTCTATGGGAGACACAAAAACCTGTTGTCTTGAATTACCATGAATTTGTTGCTTCTTTTAAAATGGTATTTGACGTTCCCACATGCTCTGCTTCTGCTGTCAAGTGCCTCATGTCCATCAAACAGAGTACGAGAAATGTTGCCGATTACGCCATTAAATTCCGTACTCTGGCAGCAGAGGTTGCTTGGAACAATGAGGCCCTCGTGGCTGATTTTTCTCATGGTCTCTCAGATACCATCAAGGATGAGATAGCAGCCCGAGATAGACCTACTGAGCTAGAGAAGTTGATCACGTTTTCCATCCTCATTTACTCCAGATTCAGAAAAAAGACTTCCTTTTAAGGAGGACTTGCAGAAGCCTCCTGTACATTTGTCTCTGAACTTTGCAGTCCCACCCTTGCCTCCCTCACCTCCCATGCCTCCTGGTACTGAGTCAGTCTGTGAAAATAAACCCATGCATTCGGGCTTCACGTGTCTCTCTGCAGATGAGAGAACCCTTAGGAGGAGGGAGAGATTGTGCCTTTATTGTGGCAAGGCAGGTCACTTTTTGAAGTCTTGTTCTACCCGTACAGGGAACGCCTGAACCTTGAGGTCCTGTCATGGACCTTAGGTGGCATTGTTTCGTCCCCAGTTATCCAGAAGGATAAGCCCCTTGTTTTGCTTACCCTTTCTTGGGCTGAGTCGTCCGTCGAGATACAGGCTCTAATCGACTCTGGGGCTGCAGGCCTGTTCATTGATGCTGCCTTTGTATTGAAGCACTCGATTCCGCTGCAGCTGCTTGACACCCCACTTGCATTGAGGCTCTTGACGGGAGACCTCTACAGCCTGCCCATGTGACTCACAAGACTGTTCTATTGTCCATGGCCGTAGGAGCTCTTCACCATGAGATAATCCAATTCCAAGTTATTTCCTCACCTAAGTTTCCGCTAGTTATTGTTATCCTTGGTTACAGAGGCACAACTGTTTTGATTGGCTCCGTTCTGAGGTTCTCTCCTGGTCGCCACAATGCAGTGCTACATGCTTCCAGAACATAGCCAAGGTCCTGTGCACCTCTTCACTCTCCTCCCTGCCTGAGAAGTACCGCGATTTTAGAGAGGTCTTTGACAAAGGTCAAGTTTGCCTCCACACCGGTTATTTGATTGCGCAATTGATGTTCAGTCTGGTGCCATACCCCTTCGTGGCCGGGTTTACCCCTTGTTGGTCTTGGATGATAGGGCCATGGAGGAGTATGTTGCAGATGCACTTTCTCGAGGTTTCATCCTCAAATCCTCCTCTCCTGCTGGTGCTGGTTTCTTCTTTGTGAAGAAGAGGAGTGGTGAACTGAGACCTTGTATTGATTTTAGGGGTCTCAATCGTTTCACGATTAAGAATGCCTATCCGATTCTGTTGATTACGGAGTTATTTGACCTCCTCAAGGGAGCAACAGTTTGAGAGGGGCATACAATCCCTGTGAGGTTTAAGGAGGATGACGAGTGGAAAACTGCATTTAATACCAGAACAGGCCATTATGAGTACCTCGTAATGCCTTTTGGCCTTTGTAACGCCCCGGCAGTTTTCCAGGAATTTCTTAACAGTGTCCTCCAAGATTTGTTGCAGTTATGTGTGGTGGTTTATCTATCCTCATATTTTCTAATTCCCTGGAGAACCACCACAAGTGCAAATTCCACCCTGAACAGGTTGAATTCCTGGGTTATGTCATTTCCACTGCTGGTTTTTCGATGGACCCAGAGAAACTTTCAGCAGTTCTACAGTGACCCCGACCCATGGGTTTACGTCCTCTGCAGTGTTTTCTTGGCTTTGTCAACTATTATTGAACGTTTATTGGTAACTTCTCGTCTCTGGTCAAGCCCCTGACTGATATGACCAGAAAGGAGGGTAACCCACAGAGTTGGTCTCCAGAGTCCATTAAGGACTTTGAGAGTCTCAAGGCTGCCTTTGTTTCTGCTCCTGTGTTGGCGCATCCTGATCCTACGCTGCCTTTTATCCTTGATGTTGATGCTTCTGAAACTGGAGTTGACGCCCTTCTGTCTCAATGTCCTACCTCTGAGAGTGCTATACATCCTTGTGGCTACTTTTCCAAGAAATTGTCACCTGCGGAGTGCAAATACGAGATTGGTGACAGAGAGCTGTTACCGATCATTTTAGCCCTGAAAGAATGGAGACATTTCCTCGAAGGTACCACTGTGCCGGTTCTCATTCTTACTGACTGTAAGAATCTCACAATCTTGTCTGAGGCTAAACGCCTTTCTCCCAGAAGGGCGGGATGGGCTTTTTTCTTGACTAGTTTCAATTACATTGTCTCATTCTTACCCGGTACTATGAATGTGCAGCTAATCAGAGAATGGAGTTTATTAGTAGATTTACTTTAACTTTCTGGAAGCTTCAACCTGGTTGCGTGTCATATGCAAACATTTCCTTTGTTGTTATTTGTTCAGGACCTGTTTAGAAAGTAATTGATGTTTGTTTAACTGTGCACATCTTCCAAAAAAAAAAAACTATTGCAATTA
Organism: Lithobates clamitans; assembly: GCA_037952925.1. Lineage (NCBI taxonomy): Eukaryota > Metazoa > Chordata > Amphibia > Anura > Ranidae > Lithobates > Lithobates clamitans. The sequence goes on along the minus strand of JBBGZY010000821.1, from coordinate 7,855,106 downwards.
TAGATTTTAACAACCTCCTACATTTAAAAGAACTCATTCAATTAACTTTAAAATTCCATTGTCAGTCTGTTAAATAAAATTATAAGCATCTTAGATTCCTGGCCAGTGCAGAAATGCTTTATTGTGTTTTATGGGTAAATTATGTTTTACCGTGTTAAATCATGCATGTGCATAGTTTATGCATTTTTAATGAAATAAATTCATATTGCTTTGTTTGAAATTAATATGGGTTTATAGCATTTAAATCTCTATTGCATATGACCTCAGGTGCCAGACGCATTCTTTACTATTCTGTTATCTATCTGTCACTCAATTAGACTTTAATTACCTGACCAATTAAATGTGTATTTTTATTTCTAATTGGTTGCTCAATTTAATACTCAATAATGTATCAAATAAAATAAAAAAAAATCTGACTATATTTAGTAAAATTGAGGGCACTTAGAAGAAACATATTCAGAAAGACTGTCGATCAGCCTTGTTTGCCATTAAAGCAGTTGATGTATTTTTAATTAACAAAACAAACATCAGCAAGTGATACATCAGATTGGTTGGTGGTAGTCATAGTAAATACTGCAGCATCACCTAACATAACATTGGTGACACCAGTGAAAAACTGTAAGGTTTGGCTAAAGGTAACATTTTCTGTGAAAAATACAGAAGATGCCATTGCTGACAAATTTCTGATAATGTAACATGTCTGACCTCCCTTCAATACTTTTCAGAGGGAATTTACTAAAACTGAAGCATACAGAATCTGGTCCAGCTCTGCATAGAAACCAAGCAGCTTCCAGGATTTATTTTATTGTCAAAGCTTAATTGAACAAGCTGAAGTTAGAAGCTGATTGGCTACCATGCAAATTTGCACCAGATTCTAAATGCACCGGTTTAAGTAACTCTTCCCCTCTGAGTTATTGATCTGGAATAAGCATGCACATGAGAAAATCAGAATAAAGTCAGATCTGCATTCAGGTTAGTGAGACCACTGGATCAACGTGACATCCAGGCATTTAGCATTTTTAATATAAGGGATTGGCGTTGAAATCAGGGTATTAGTCTCCTTTATTCAATACCACACTAATATAATGTGTACTCAGAAAGGTAGAAAAGGAATGTATCCATTAATAATCAATTTAACTGCTTGCTGACCAGCCGCCGCAGTTTTACTGTGGCATCTGTGCAAAACGACGTTACTTTACGTCATAGGGGCCAAAAGGCGGAGCCGATGCGAGTGCATGGAGGGCGCGATGACCGCCGGGTACCCGCGATCACTCGTGACAGATCGAGAACCAGGATCTGTGTGTGTAAACACACAAATCCTGGTTCTTATAGGGGAGTAGAGACAGATCGCATGTTCATACTAAGTATGAACACCGATTTCTCTCTCCTCCTAGACAGTCCCATCCCCTCTACAGCTAGAACACACCTAGGGAATACAGATAACCCCTTGATTGTCCCCTAGTGTTACCCCTTCCCTGCCAGTGACAATTATACAGTAATCAGTTAATTTTTATATCACTGATCGCTGTATAATTGTCAATGGTCCCAAAAAATGTGTCAAAAGTGTCCAATTTGTCCGCCGCAATATCGCAGTCCCGGTAAAAATCGCAGATCGCCGCCATTACTAGTAAAAAAAAATAATAATAATAAAAATGACATAAATCTATCCCCTATTTTGTAGACGCTATAACTTTTGCGCAAACCAATCAATATGCTCTTATTGCGATTTTTATTACCAACAATATGTAGAAGTATACATATCGGCCTAAACTGAGGCAAAAATGTGCTTTTTTGAAAAAAAAATTGGGGGTATTTATTATAGCAAAAAGTACAAAATATTGTTTGTTTTTTTTTTCAAAATTGTTGCTTATTTTTTATTGTTTATAGTGCAAAAACTAAAAACCACAGAGGTGGTCAAATACCACCAAAAGAAAGCTCTATTTGTGGGGAAAAAAAAGGACATCAAATTTGTTTGGGTACAACGTTGCACGACTGCGCGATTGTCAGTTAAAGCGACGCAGTGCCGTATCGCAAAAAATGACCAGGTCATTGAGCAGCCAAATCTTCCAGGGATGAAGTGGTTAAAAGCTTTAACACCACCATGATGGAAGCATTAGGTTGTTAATTAGTACAGTATAGTATGTGATGGTGTGTTTTAAATCATTATAACTATTTTTCAGGGAAAAATTACTTAACACATATATAGTTTGATACTTTAAAACCTTATCAGTCTATGAAAAGGATGAGAGCTGAGAGGTCATCAGAGAAGGCAAATATGTAAACCTACAGTAGGGATAATGTTCTAATTGACATAGCTTAGAAAAGTTCTAAGCTATGTCAATAAGTTTCCATCACCCTGTAGCTTGCATAGTTTAACTATTTGGTGCTACTTTACTTCTATCACAGGTGGCTGATAAGCCCCCTAAGTGATATCCTAGTGCAAGTGACAGGTCCTCTTTATGGAGACATACAACATAAATGCCAAGTGTTTTGCATCCATCATATGAATGCTAACATCTGACAATGAGTTTAAACAAAGAAACTGGTCTGGGTGAGACTTTTTAGGCATTCCACATATTCACAAATATATCCATATTTTATTCAAGACATATCTTAGAAAAATAAATTAAAAACCACATATTGAGCTACATATACATTTTGTGGTTAAGACATATTGGGTACAATTCTTTACTCTTGTGTAGGAGTTTCCAGTAGTTAAGACCAGTCACTGATGCTCTCTCTCCTGTTTTTTGTACATACCCTCTGTTATAGTTTATGCAGGTTGCCTACAGTGGGCCTGTGGGTCTCTCCCACAAGTTTGCTCTTTATACAAGCAGCAGCTAAGTGGTGATGTCATCACTATATTTAGGTATATCTGAGTTTACAAAGGCATTTGGTGCACACAAAGTGGAATTTTTTTGTGGCAATGGAGGATTTTATTTAAATTAAGGTTTTTATGCCAAGACTACAACTTTAAGGAAATATGTAGGTCTATGCTGTTTACTAAAATATAATACACAAAAAAGCATACGTTCACCTTTTGAAAATAAAAAATCGAATTTTTTGCAGGTAAATCAGCAGACCGCAAGTGCAATGTCAGGCTCCTGCAGACTCTAAGGATAATAACTGTTGGTATTTTAACATAACCTCGCCACCACTCAAAATACCACCACTGTGCCAGAGGACAAAAGACATAACCTGAAGCTGCCACTTAAGAATAATCCGAAATGTGAACTGTATTTTGACCCTTATCAGAAAAAATTAGTGATAACAGGAAAAAATAGTGGCGCTAAGTAAATACTAAGCAAAAGTGTTTGTTCAACCTAATATGAAACGAAAAATAAACTTGAAAATAAATAAATTAAATGTGAATATCAATAAATATGTATATACAGTAATTTCACCCTGTGACAAGTGAAAATTAGAGCAAAAATGATATCACAAAAAAGTGTCCATAAAGTGTTCAAGTGAATTCTTATGCTGCGTACACATGAGCGGACTTTTCGACCGGACTGGTCCGACAGACCAAATCCGGCGAACAATTCGACTGTGTGTGGGCTTCGGACCTGCAGCGGAATTTTTCAGTCGAAAATCTGACGGACTTTAGATTTGGAACATGTTTCAAATCTTTACGTCGGAACTCCGCCAGACCCAGTTCCTATCGAAAAGTCCGCTCGTCTGTATGCTAGCCCGACGGACAAAAAGCAACGCTAGGGCAGCTATTGGCTATCAATTTCCTTATTTTAGTCCGGTCCTTCGTCATCACGTACAAATCCGTCTGACTTTGGTGTGACTGTGTGTAGGCAAGTCCGTTCATTCAGAAAGTCCGTTGAAAGTCCGTCAAAAGTCCGTTGGACAGTCAGTTGGACCAGTCCGGTCGAAAAATCAGCTCGTGTGTACGCAGCATTATTCAATGTGAAATCTTCCTGTTTCATCCACCACACCAATGTGCAAGTGATTCCACTCCCCTAAAGAAACGCACTCACCAAATTCCAATGCCTACACTCTCGTGTTAGGCTAAGACGTTTTCAAACCACATGAAAAGTGTTTTAAACGAGTATCCAAAATCCAACCGCATTCATGACAAGTTGTCTCGTCATGAGTGCCTTATCTTTAAAGTGTAAGTTCACCTTTACAGAAAAAACTGTAAGATAAACTTACACAGGACCTCCACAGATTTGAAGTGCTTTTATTAAACTGGTTAATACATAATTTGGTGAGTGCGTTTCTTTAGGGGAGTGGAATCACTTGCACATTGGTGTGATGGATGAAACAGGAAGATTTCACATCGAATAAGAATTCACTTGAACATTTTATGGACACATATACATATATTTATTTATATTCACATTTCATTTATTTATTTTCAAGTTTATGTTTCATGTCGTTTTGGGTTGAACAGACTCTAATGCCGCGTACACACGGTCGGACTTTCTAGAAAGCTGGGTCCGACGTACTTGCCGCCAGACTTCCGGCGGACTACCGCCGGACTTTCTGAACGGCCGGACTTGCCTACACACGGCCGGACTTTCCGGAATCCGGTCTTCCCGACGGACTTCCGCCGGACTTTCAGAATGAACGGACTTTCCCACACACGGACAAGTCCGTTCATTTTGAACGTGACTTTGGTACGACGGGACTAGAAAAGGAATTCAATCTCGCCGCTTTTTTTGGCGAGATTGAAACCTTGCGAGCCCCGTCGCAGGCCCTTAGGTCTGGTATGGATTATAAAGGGGAACCCCTACGCCGAAAAAACGGCGTGGGGTCCCCCTAAAATCCATACCAGACCCCGATCCGAGCACGCAGCCTGGCCGGTCAGGAAAGGGGGTGGGGACGAGCGAGCGCCCCCCCCCCTCCTGAACCGTACCAGGCCGCATGCCCTCAACATGGGGGGTGGGTGCTTTGGGGGAGGGGGGCGCCCTGCGCCCCCCCCCCAAAGCACCTTGTCCCCATGTTGATGAGGACAAGGGCCTCTTCCCGACAACCCTGGCCGTTGGTTGTCGGGGTCTGCGGGCGGGGGCTTATCGGAATCTGGGAGCCCCCTTTAATAAGGGGGCCCCCAGATCCCGGCCCCCCACCCTATGTAAATGAGTATGGGGTACATGGTACCCCTACCCATTTACCTAGGTAAAAAGTGTCAGTAATAAAACACAACACAGGTTTTTAAAATAATTTATTAAACAGCTCCGGGGGGGGGGTCTTCTTCCGTCTTCGGGGGTCCCTCCGGTTCATCTTCTCCCGGCGTCCGGTTGGTTCTTCTCCGCTCTCCGGCCTCTTCTCCCGGTGTCGCAGGTCTTCGGCCGGCCCCTCCGCTGTCTTCATGTAGCTCTATTGCGAGCGGAGGTCCGGACTTCTTGGCTTCTTGGCTTCTTGGCTTCTCTTCTCTTCTCTTCCCCCAGATGTTGACACGACGCTCTCTCCGGCTGGACTGGTCTCTGAGGGCTGCGTTGTGACTTATATAGGCGGAGACCCCGCCCCCATATGATGTCACAGTCCCTGGGCATGCTGGGACTGTGACGTTTTAGGGGGCGTGGTCGACCACGCCCCCTAAAACGTCACAGTCCCAGCATGCCCAGGGACTGTGACATCATATGGGGGCGGGGTCTCCGCCTATATAAGTCACAACGCAGCCCTCAGAGACCAGTCCAGCCGGAGAGAGCGTCGTGTCAACATCTGGGGGAAGAGAAGAGAAGAGAAGCCAAGAAGCCAAGAAGCCAAGAAGTCCGGACCTCCGCTCGCAATAGAGCTACATGAAGACAGCGGAGGGGCCGGCCGAAGACCTGCGACACCGGGAGAAGAGGCCGGAGAGCGGAGAAGAACCAACCGGACGCCGGGAGAAGATGAACCGGAGGGACCCCCGAAGACGGAAGAAGACCCCCCCCCCGGAGCTGTTTAATAAATTATTTTAAAAACCTGTGTTGTGTTTTATTACTGACACTTTTTACCTAGGTAAATGGGTAGGGGTACCATGTACCCCATACTCATTTACATAGGGTGGGGGGCCGGGATCTGGGGGCCCCCTTATTAAAGGGGGCTCCCAGATTCCGATAAGCCCCCGCCCGCAGACCCCGACAACCAACGGCCAGGGTTGTCGGGAAGAGGCCCTTGTCCTCATCAACATGGGGACAAGGTGCTTTGGGGGGGGGGGCGCAGGGCGCCCCCCTCCCCCAAAGCACCCACCCCCCATGTTGAGGGCATGCGGCCTGGTACGGTTCAGGAGGGGGGGGGGCGCTCGCTCGTCCCCACCCCCTTTCCTGACCGGCCAGGCTGCGTGCTCGGATCGGGGTCTGGTATGGATTTTAGGGGGACCCCACGCCGTTTTTTCGGCGTAGGGGTTCCCCTTTATAATCCATACCAGACCTAAGGGCCTGGTATGCCCCGCGCTCGCCGCAATAGGAAGATTTGTTTTTCCTATTGCAGCGAGTGCGAGATGCAGTAACCTGCCCCTCCGTCGTATCTGGTCCTTCGGACTAGCATACAGACGAACGGGCTTTCCGTCAGGAACTGAGTCCGGCGGAGGTACGACGTAAAGATTTGAAGCAGGCTTCAAATCTAAAGTACGTCGGATTTCCGCAAAAATCCGACCGAAACGGTCCGTCGGAAGTCCGATGGAGACCACACACGGTCGGACTTTCCGCGGGACTTTGTCCGGCGGCGTCCGTCGGACTTTTGCAGGTGAAAAGTCCGACCGTGTGTACGCGGCATAAGGATAGCTGTTTACCCATACTTCCAATACAGGCAGGCAGTTACTTGAGAGCAGGAAGATCAATGAACATTGCAGTTCATTAAGAACTACAAACCATCAGCCACAATGGATGATGGTACTTGTAGTCTATTCATTCACAGGAAACTGGTAATAAATTATGCAACCATGTGGGCAGAGCCCTGCGCAGCTGTGTTGTTTTCAAATTGTGACAGCGGTTACAGGGAGAGGGGATCAGGGAAAGTGGGGAAGAAAGCTGAACACGTTACGTGTTATACGCCAAATACAGGTGTAACATGTAACATGTTGACAAAGGTGAGCCTTTAACATGCCATCTATGATCTGACTGTTTTGTTTTTTTTTTCTTAGAGTTTCTTTCTTGTGTTCAGTGATCTCCTACAATGAGTTATATCTAGACCTTGACAGGTGGAGGTATTAGCGTCTTTCCAACTATCTTCAGTAAAAGAGCATTGACATGAATTGTAGACATTAGATTTTGTGCAGAAGCAAATTAAACGTCATATTTAAAACTGGAATTGCAATCAAGAACAAAAAATAAATACGTAGAACATAAAATGATGGCTACAACTAAAATAGAGCAAGGGAAATGTCATCCCATTTATATGCCTTTGGATCAAATGCTGCCTCTGACAATTTAATGCTTCAAGACTACATTTAATGCTCTCGTTTACATATAATCCTACTGTGTTCAACATTTCTATGCAAGAAAAAACTGTTTCCTCCCAAAGTAATATAATCATGCCTCGGGTTTTCACACTTAGAAATAAAATCCATCGTGCTGTATTTAAACCACTTTGCTTGCCGATGCTGAGTAACTTGTAATCTCAATACTCGATGTAAGCACATTCATCTTTTCTAAAGTGTAAAATGTAATAGCAGGGGACTGAGACCACTTGATAATCTGGATGAAGTATTCATGCTGAATTGGTATTCTGCTGGAAATATAAATGTATTTGCAGGATGCTGTATTGTGCAGTAAAAGAAAATATGCATCTGCATTTATCATTCATGCTGAGGCTACCACAGAATGGCCGAAATGGCCCTTGTAACAGACAACAGCATTATATAAATCTTCTTTAAAGAGATTAGAATAACCAGTGGGAAGACATTACTGCTGCTTATGTACCTGTACACAAATTCAGCTTTTTTTTAGCTTGTGTTAAAGAAGAGTTTTGTATATTTTGTTTAACTACTTCAGTACCAGACACTTTCACCCCCTTCCTGCCAAGGCCAACTTTCAGTGCCGTCACAGCTTAAATGACAATTGTGCGTTAATGCAGCACTGTACCCAAATGAAAATTTTATCATTTTTTTTACACACATAGTGCTTTCTTTGGTGGTATTTATTCACTACTGGGTTTTTTTTTTTTTTACTAAATAAATAAAAAAAGACCGAAAATTTAGAAAAAAAAATATTTTTCTTAGTTTCTGTTACACAAGTTTGCAAATAAGTAATCTTCATAAATTTAGGCCAAAATGTATACTGCTACAATTCTTTGGTGAAAGAAACCCAAAACATTGTATATTATTTAGTAGGAAATTTATAGATTCCACAAACTATGGTATATACACTGTATTCTCAAATTAATTGCGATGCCTGTCTTTACACGCACATGAACTTTATTGACATCCCAGTCTTAGTCTGTAGGGTCCATAAAGACATGGATGAAGAAGTTTGGGGTGAAGGAGTTTGACTGGCCCGCACAGAATCCTGACCTCAACCTGATAGAACACCTTTGGGATGAATTAGAGCGGAGACTGCGAGCCAGGCCTTCTCGTCCAACATCAGTGCCTGACCTCACAAAAACACGCTTCTGGAAGAATGGTCAAACATTCCCATAGACACACTCCTAGACCTTGTGGACAGCCTTCCCAGAAGAGTTGAAGCTGTTATAGCTGAAAGGGTGGGCCAACGTAATTTTGAACTCTATGGACAAAGACTGGAATTCCATTAATGTGCATGTGCGTGTAAAGGCAGGTGTCCCAATACTTTTGACAATATAGTGTATAGCTGAAAATCATCAGATCTGAAAATTGTACCATGTGATTAGCTGGCCACGGCTAATCACATGGTATAGATGGTACAAATAGGGCTGTTATTGGCCCTGTCTGTATCATGTGATCAATGTGACCAATCACGTAGAGCAACAGAATAGTACGCAATGAGTGGCATGAATGGAAGCCATCTATTGTGTGCAATTGTCATGTGATCTGCTGTGATTGGTTACAGTGATCACATTGTGTGTCAGTACAGTATAAAGGATCCCTTAAGCTGGCTATGCACTCGTAGATTTTTGAATGAGTGTTAGTGCAACTATTTATACAATTCTTTGCACATTTGATGGCTGGATAAATGTCACTAGAAAGTACTTCAACTTTTTTGTTTTAACAATTTATTTTGGAATGGTTCACCAGTTCTGTGTTTGTGTAGACTGGGGAGTATGGTATCTGTCCTGTGCGTGCCATGCATCTCATCCAGCTGGCGAATGATTGGGAATCTAGGCACGTCATTCTATTGGAATTCCTGGTGTGTATCATCTACCCTTCATCGTCTTGGTTGTGACCATTGAAGTACACCATCACATCATTCGTGTCCTCCATTAAAGATCTGCTGGATTGAATGGTCCAAATGCCTGTCTGACCCACCGCCATACGGCGTGTGTGTCCATCTTTTTTGGTAAGCGTACCCAATGTTCCTTTATTTCACATGCATATCTGCGAATGACATATGGAGGAGCCTATGCATTTTCACCTATCATCTGTGGAAGGGACATCACTCTAATATTTCCCTTACATGGGACTATACCACACTCTATAGAGGAGCATTGCAGTTGAAATTTTTGTTCATCACGGACTGTTTGGTTGTTTTATGTTCACAAAAACCTTATATGTTTTTTATTTGTATTCATTTCTTTTTTGTCATTCACTGCACACAGATTTTGTGATTTATATTATGTTATACTCACTAGACATTGGCTTCTCATTCATGAACGGCCATTGGTCTTATACTTACACCTGGGGGCCACTCTGGGGATTGTGTATATCACATTAGCGCTGCATTTTTTTCATATTTTTTAGTTAAAAAACAGTGTATGCAACATTTTCAGCTTAAATGTAACAAAAAATAATGATTTGCAAGATTGCAATAAGCATTTGACAGGCAGCTCAGAGGTGATATATCAACCTGAGTGACCAGTTTGAACCCTTGAAAGGCCACAGCACCACACCACAACTAGGCTTTCTCCGGAATGGGCTGTGTTTGGTGGTGGTGCTGCCAAATGAACATGGCCTGTGATATCATTTTTTCACATGTGTACCACCCCCTCAGGCCACCTTGTTGGGTTAAGGGGGCAGTTGGGAGTTAAGGAGCAACAACCTGTTTTTACCACTTCCCCAGAGATCATTGTAAATAAGGCCTAAAAAAAACTTTAAAGCAGAAATTAATATAACCATCACCTGTAAACTTACATCTGCCCTTTTTGGACAGTCTTTTTGAAGCAAATAACCAATGTTGTTTTTGGATACGCTGCATGTAGGGTACATGTGGGTACATTTGCATCAGCTACATACAGTTTACAGTGCTGTGTTACAGCATCAGTGCGGGACTTCCTATCTTGTTTCAGGAACAAAATTGAATAGAGCTGAGCACCTCAGCCAATCAGAGGAAGACTTGTATATATTGATAAATATATAGTTCTTGTGAGTGGCTCAGCAGCACTCAACCATCCTCAATTTTATTCCAGGATTGGGATGGGAAATCCTGATACTGTTGTCAGAACACAGCGCTGTATACTGTATCTAGCTGATGCTACATAAAGTTCAGTTTATACAGTGCTGACATCTGATGCATCAGTTAGTGAAATAAATAGTTTATTTAGGCAAGCTAGGCCCAAACAAACTATTTAAAGTCATAGTATTCCTAAGGATAGGCTTTAAGACCCTTCCTCTGTGTCCTAATTTTTGTACATTGCTAAACATGGCCCCCTTCTACGTTTTGTAGCTGCAGCTGCTTGTATGGCCCCACTGTTTCTTATAGGCAGCTAAAATCTGATTTTGCAGAGCACCTATAGAATACAGTGACTCTTTGTGGAAAACATTCCCAGCTGGGTCAGCAATGTCTTACTGTTGCTTACAAAAGCATTTTGGTTAGCGATAGACAAATATGAGACCTATATATGTCTTGGAAGCCCAATTTATTCTCCTCCTATATACACTTCTTTTTTTTTTTTTTTTTATGTAAGGGAAGAAAGAATATTGACGCCCCTTTAATCCATGACTGAACAAGTGCACATAAATTCCACAACTATCTTATTATTGCCAATAGAGATTTAAAATGAGCCGTTATGGGGTTAACTGACTTTGTAACACTGTGCAACAATACACAATAAAAATGAAATCCAGAACAGCATTGAAAACTTTTTAAATGTCTGTGAAATACAAAGGTAATGGTTGTGCTGGGAGTTCATGAATATCAACCTTGTTAGAAAATCTGATGATATAACAGGCATTTCTTGAATGTGAAGGTTCCTTTCCTATTTCTTTCTTTGTAAAGATTCATACACTAGCCTTTTTATAGGAGACATGCAACAAAAGAATAGAATTTATTTTCAGCTTTCTGTTCTGTTAGCGAACTTTGTATGATAATACACTCTAGCTATTCTAAATCATTCATCTGTGCGTCTAACAATATAATGTACAGTTGCTCTCATAATACCAGTTTAGCTTGAATATACAACAGAAGAAAAAGAAAAAAAAAAGCAGTCTTGAAGAAATTCTAAATTAAATTGCTTTCCTGGATTCCTCATGCATAAAAGGTATGTATTTTTATAATTATTATAATTAGATTGATATTGTTACCAAATGTCTAACATCATGTACTGTGTAATGACAGTCATTTGCTTGATAATTGATTTACTCAGGGTTCACTTTTTTTTTTTAATATTGTATCCATTTACTACTGCGTATTTGTTAATGTCTGTGAGGTGTTTAAACCTGTAATTTTGCTTTGATATTTTAAAGGATATTATTATGCAAAATTTACTGATAAACATGTTTTTATTATCTCTATAATTTCATGATGTTTAGGAACATATTGCCGGTTTATAGGTGAGGTTTCCTAGATACACAGTTCTGCTGTAAGCTACAATGTATAGAATTGCCCTAGAAGATAGAATAATACCTTTTGGCATTTAGTGACCATATAAAGTGAAGTCATGTGCCATTCTGCCACACATTATCAGTAGAGAGCATTGTCTTAAAACAAGCAATCATTTACTAAGTGCAGCAACTGAAGCCCACCAATGACCAACGATTTTCATTGTTCTGACAGAGGAAATCACAATCTTGGTTATTTCGTCTATTCCCTAAAACTTGGTGTAATAATCATACCAAGGACAATTTTGAAGATCATAATTTAATAGATTGAGGGTGAGGAATGGGCAAGGTTTATGTGTAGCCAAATAATGCTGAAAAGTGGAAGGGACTTAAATGCTAGGTTCAGGGGATCCCCTGACGAAGTCACGTGATATGTGATGACACGCGTCGGGATTGGGTGACAGATAGACCAGAAGGGACGTAGGAGTATGAGCTCTCTGATAGTGGATTATCTGCCTTGATTTACTGTTTTTAAACGTGAGTAAAATTACACTTTTTTAATAAAACACCATTTGAGAAACTATATCACACTATTGGAGCCCCTTTGTTTATATACCCCCATCACGGAGGAGACTAGGTGGAAACCCCAGAATTACATCCAAGGAGGTATTGCCATGTATCCAGTTCCTAGGGCAGTGCTCATCAAAGAGAAATGCCTGTGAGCACTGAGGTGTCACACACACCATAAGAAGAGACACCAATCACTGTTATTCACCATTTGGAATGTGCAAGAAGTAGAGCACTTTTAGTTTAGTTGCACCTGTGGATTCACATTGTTACCACTGGGACTTTTTTACACATTTATGGACATTTAGAAGTATTATCAATTTTAATTTTTTCTTTGTTCATGTATCTACTTATGTATTTATGCAGCTCATGTTATATATTGTATAGTATCACACAGTATTGTTGACAGCGAAACATCATTATTATTCATACAGAATTTAATGGACCTTCAGCATTGCTTTCAACACAGTTTAGTATAATGCACAAATGGGTCACAATTTGGCTGTGGTACTCTAAAAAGCATGTGGGCTGTTGCGCACTGACTAGGTGCATTGGTGCACCATTCAGAATGAGTCACAGCACAACATTTTGTGTTATTTCATGCATTATGGTAGGAAGTTAAAATCTTTAAAGCTCCTAGCCCATTACATAATTAAGGTGAAACTATAAGCAAAATAAAAATAACCAATATGACAATCCCTATAATATAGCCTTTTTACCAGTTGATATGGCCAGTAGATCCATTATTTTCCACTTCGGTTTAATTGGCAAAGTTGTCCAGCAAAAGTGACAGCTAAGGGATTTGGGACAAAATATTTAACACTCCCAGGGGTGCTTGCAACAGTCAGCAGCTGGTGTGCACCAGGAGTAAACAGCGTCAAAAAGCAAATCGCAGTGCATCAAGCTATTTGCTTTTTTGTTACATTACATTTCGTAAAGGGACATTAGGTTCTATTCTCACAGAGGCGTTCTGATGCAGTACTTTGCATTGAAATCCACTACACTGAAAAAGAGCACTGCATGCAGTACTTTTTTCAGCACACACCAGTGCAATATAGTGGTATGAACTGACTTTATAGGCAACAAGGCTTTTTACCTTGTCGTGCACTGGGACTGTGCTGGGCAAAGTTGCCCAGCGAAGTCTCAGCACAGTCCCAGTACAACTGACAGCAATTTGTCCTTATTCATATGATTTTTTTTTTTAAGAAAATAAATACCTGTTGCTGTAACTGCTCAAAAAGTGTGGAATTGGACTTTAATTTTGAGGCTGGGAGACACCTTTGAGGCTATAAGAGGTAGAATGGAAAGGTTTGCTGGAGCATAAAGGAATGCAAGAAGAAGTGGAATAGGAGGGAAATATCCAACATTCACAAACATACAAAACTAGAACTTGTGCAAAAAAATGTACCTCTATCCTGAAATTTGAATGGTCATTGATTGAGCTGAGTTAAGATTTCCTAAACTGTCCATGCATTGGTGCACATTCACATTTCTCTGCAACCATTTGTGCAGGGTTGTTTAGGTCCTCCTTGAAAAATAATTTATTCAGGGAAGCCTACCCCAGCTCCACCTTAAAACTGTACTTTGGCCACCTCCATCAGATCCTCCCCTGCAGCTATTCATTTTTGTGCAACCTCCCCCTTCATTTAGATCAGTGGTTCTCAACGCCTGTCCTCGGGACCCACCAACAGGCCAGGTTTGCAAGATAACCGAAATACATCACAGGTGATATCATTTGTTGCTCAGTGATTGCAGTATTCTAGTCCGCATCTCCCCAAGGTAATACCTAAAATCTGGCCTGTTAGTGGGTCCTGAGGACAGGAGTTGAGAACCACTGATTTAGATTGTGAGCTCGATGAGCAGGATTCTCCTATTCCTTTTGTATTAAACTGTATTATAATTGTGCTGTCTCCCTTTACATTGTAAAATGCTGTGTTAACTTTTGACACTGTATACATCCTATATAATAATATTATAAATCGTACATGATTCATGTTTTAAAGTACTTTGCTTTTCTTGTGCTGCCCTGCTTTTCTGGTTACAATCACCTCACATTAACAGAAAACTTACATTCTGCTTTATTTATCTAAATATAAAAAGCCTCTTTAACAGTATCCAGTGACTAAGCCCAAGCGATCTTAAGTGTTCTAGCTTTTTTTTTCCTTACAGGTAAAAGTTTTAACTTTTTTTATTTAAATGATTTTTATTGAGTGTGCTAGCTTTTTAAAGTTTTAAAGCAAAAAATGTAAAACATTGGGGGGAGGGGGTTAACTACTATGTGAGTTTTGTGGCATATATATTGACAGATGTGTCAAATTAACAATGAATGAATGAATGATTTATAAAGTGCTGCAAATGCGAACTGAATCGCCTCAAGGCGCTGGATGCATTCTCTGATGTCAGCTTCTCAGAAAAGGAAGGTCTTTAGTTTTTTTCTGAAGGCCTGGTGGTTTTCTTCCATGCGGATGTTGGTAGGAAGAGCGTTCCATAGTCGAGGTCCTTGGACTGCGAATCTTTGTTCTCCCTTTGCTTTGTAGCGATATTTGGGAATGGTAAGGAGGTTTTGGTTAGCTGATCCAAGACTGCGATTCGGTGTGTAGTGTTTTATTTTCTCGCGGAGATATGGTGGGGCGTTTCCTTGTACGCATTTGTGGATGAGGCAGAGGGTCTTGAATGTGATCCATTTCTTCACGGTTAGCCAGTGTAGGCTCTTTAGGGAGGGGGAGATGGATTCCCAGGGTTTTTTTCCTGTTAACAGTCTTGCCGCCGTGTTTTGGATGACAATGTTACAAGAAATGTTCGAATCATGTTAAGAGTGCTATTCAACAGTTTCTATAAATGTCTAGTCATGTACTACAAAATAATGAAGCACTTGTGTATTGTTCTGATTGAAAAATAGTTCTAAAATATACACCTTTGCCTGAGTGGTATAAATACCATTTGAACTGTCTGTAACACTTGGGATGTTCGTCTATTAAATAAGAATTTTGATGGATCTTGGAGTGCAGCCATTTCTTCAGTGTTGTGGTATAAATATAGTTGTGAGGAGGGCTGGGCACTGTAGCAAGGAGGGGAGAAAAGGATATGTATGGGCAGCCAGTGAGTTGCAGAAACACAGAAAGGAGATTACCTCCAATTTGTGCCAAAATGCTCAAATCTGGCACACTACAATCACCATGCAACAATTGAATGAATCGACATGTGCCACATTTAACAATTTGTTCCAGCAAGTTCTATTGAAGAAGAAATATAGAAATTAGCATTTTTCAGCTTGTGCCAGTCTTTGTTAATCACCCTCCCCATTATTTTTGCACTTTGTTATGTTGAAGGTTCTGTATTGATGCTGGCATTAAACTTTTTCACAGATTTAAAAAAAAAATGGCAGCCAGTAATGATAGGAGAGCAAGTCCCAGGAGTGTGTGCACATGTCCACAATAGGGTACACACTTGCACATTGTCTCTGAAAGAGGAACTTCAGTCCCACCCAAATGCTGCCATCTTTTAAGGGCGTGCTTAGATAGGCTGAAATATCTGCAACATATCTGCGCACACATGAGGGGAGAGTTTCTGACATGCACAGACACGCTGAGTGCTGGAATTTTAAGGGGGGTAGCTACAAACTCTTTAAAACACATTCACAAATAGTGATGTGTGGGGTCATTGGGTTTAATTTACTAAAGGAATAGAGGTGGTTCACATAACAGTGAATATTTGCTTTGAAAATGATATGCTAATAAATAAAGTGATCTTTTTTAGATGTGAAGCATGAGCACACATTGTCAAATCAAACAGCTAAATTTGTGAGCCATTGATCTGTTTAGGAAGTGGCACATTGGACCTTCAGTTGCAATTTAAGGCTATAACAATGCAGTTACAGTATATATAACATAAAAACAATATATTCTTTATATATAGTAGAATATGTGCATAAAGTGGCCGATATTTTCTTAGTTCACCTTAATCAAGTTGAACAGAAGTTTCATTTATCCAGTATACTGTAGTTACAAAGATAATGTAGTAGGATGCACAATTTTTTTTTTGTTTTTCGTTTCAATGTTTTTTATTGAAGTATTTCACAAGAACAGGAAAAGTACAATTAAACAGAATTGTCATACAATGAGACATGGTAAGTCTAATCAATCATGGAGAAGTGTAAGTTAACAAATATATGTTAACTGTATGAACAATACTTAATACTATGCGTAAGCTAAAGAGTGTTGTTCCACTCCCCCAGACACCCCTTTTGGGGATGCACAAATTTTATTTGACCTGAATCACCTGAGACGTTTGAATATCTGCAGGCTTTAACATATGATTTAGTGATAAGTCCTCACAGTAATTGTACAGGGGAACTTTGAAGGATTTGTGAAAGGCCTCCTCACTGACTCAACAACAGGAGGTTTTAGGTTTTGTACTCAGCATCAGACATTGGTGTCTGTGACCTCTGAAAGACTTAATTATTCTAGTGGTGTACTGTGTAGGTTATGTTTAAATCACTTCATAAAAGTGCCTCTTATATGTGTGGGGGTTAACTTGTTCTATAAATTGAGGTTGCTGTTTATGAGAAAACTTGAAATAGATCTCGAGTAGGCTATAGATGGGAAGAATGTCTGTAAAAAAAAATCAATAACTTTCAATGCCCAAGACAGGGTCTGTGACAAGATTAATAAAGGACAAGCTCCTATTCTAAATGCAAGCAACTATATCTACTACAGAACATGGTAGAAAAAATGAAAAAGTGGCTATGTATAGAGTCAATATACTTATCCTTAGTGTATTGTATACTCAAAACTACTGTATTTTTGTAATAAAATCTATTTACTTTTAAAGTCAAATTTATTTTGTTCAGAAAAAAAGCAATCCCCATGAAGATCAACTATACACTGTATGTTATAATGCTTTTAGTAAATGCATTTGACTTTCTTACCTTTATTTGTTCTGTAACTAAGATAAGGCGTTTCTGTGCACTTGCTAGAATTAAAATGAGTGCAAAGTGGAAACTCCTGTCTTTACATTTATTGCCTAACCCATTCCAGTGTTGTAATAGGAATCAATAGGGAAGATTTACTTAAACCCAATGCACAA
Organism: Lithobates clamitans; assembly: GCA_037952925.1. NCBI lineage: Eukaryota > Metazoa > Chordata > Amphibia > Anura > Ranidae > Lithobates > Lithobates clamitans. The sequence goes on along the minus strand of JBBGZY010000821.1, from coordinate 7,837,636 downwards.
AGGATCTGGTACAGCTTTGCATAGCAACCAATCAGCTTCTAGGTTTTATTGTTAATGCTTAATTGAACAAGCTGATTTGGTTACTATGCGCAGCTACACCAGATTTAGTGTGCACTAGTTTTAGTAAATCTCCCCCAATGTCTTTTTTAGGGCTAGTTTACACTTGCTTCAAAACATGGCTTCAGACACGCTTTGTTAAAGCTCCCTGAATGCCAGTCAAAGCTCCTGTCACTAAATAAAATGGTCAGCTTACAGTCCTGTTTACACCTTGCTTTTGCTTGGTGCTTCGATGAGGCTTCGATGAGGCTTCAGTGGGGCTTTGATGAAGCTTTGGTGGAGCTTCGATAGGGCTTTGATGAGCCTTTGGTGGGGCTTTGGTGGGGTTTTGGTGGGGCTTCAGTGAGGCTTTGTGGGGCTTTGATGAGGCTTCAGTGGGGCTTCAGTGGGGCTTCAAGCGAGCTTTGCCATAGACTTCTATGGAGGCTTTGAAGACGATTTGAAGCACCACTAAAGCTACATGGAATATAATTTTTGAAGCAAAGCCAAAGCAAAGCAAAGCAAAGCAAAAGCAAGGTGTAAACAGCACTTGTTTTGCCTTGTTTTGAAGCAAGAAGCCTTGTTTTGAAGCAAGTGTAAACTAGCCGTTATTGTGTGTTGAAGCCGGAGCAAGTGTAGATGAGCCCTAGGCCCCTTTCACACGGACGGATAGAATGGTGCTTTTAGCTGTGGATTTTCTAGTTTTCTACCGCAGCTAAAAGCACACAATTCCACTTTCCTATGGCCCCATTCACACACTGCGTTTAGCTGCGATTTCGTTACATGCGGTTCCGTGCGGATAGAAAAAATAGAATTGACTGCGTCCAGGAGTGATTTAGCGCAGCTATCTGCACATAACTGCAGGCAATCGCAGTGTAACGATTTCTCCTGCGGATAGCAGCAGCAACAAGGAAAGAAAAGCAACAGGAAGCACATCAGAAATGGCAAGAATGTTCCAAATGCAGCTAAACGCAGCCGCATGTAAACGCATGTAAACACAGGTAAACGCAGGTAATCCCACTGTACAAATGCAGCTGATCGCAGTGTCTGGAGTCTTGAATTTCACAGAACATATTATATGCTTTTAACTGCGGCAGAACAGCCGTCCGTGTGAAAGGCGCCCAAGAGTCTCCCAAGTATGCAAGTAACTTATCAATCACTTTAAAGTGTACTTATAGCCCATTTTTCTAATATATATATATATATATATATATATATATATATATATATAGGCTTATTGTAGCCCATTATTTGGCATTTATGATGATGACATGATGGATGATGTGCATACACAGGTATTTATGTGAATGTGGGGATGTGTGTTTAGATTATGGATCATGCAATTACAAATTACTTTATATCCAATGGCTTATGCAGGCCACTTTTTTGAATGGTGTGTACGCCTTTACCCCTATTTTTTAAGTGTGAGTTGGAATCCTGGGGGACTGATATTGTTTTCCACTAAATACAAGTGGTGTTACTATCTATAATAAATATATATTGACAGCACATCCATACATCCCATTTAAAGAGTTAGTAATTGTATTGTTTGATATCTTATTTATATACCACTTTTGTACTAATCATGGTTTTTATCCTCAATGGTAATATCCCCAACTTTTAGGTGTGAGTTTCTAAGGCTCACTGTACTATGCAGCATGCACTGTGTGTTCAGTGGATGGGGTTAAAAACAGGTTGTCCATGTATCCAATCAAGCATCAATGTCTATGATGTGCAGCTGTTGCCCCATAATGCAGCTGCTGGCAGGCACTATGGGCTTGCTCTCCCCTTATCTACACCCCAACAACACTTCAAACCTGGCAGTTGCCAGAATTACATTTTTTTTTAGACTTACATTTTTTAATTAAATTTTCAAGGTAAACATACATACAATTGTCAATGGTAGTTTTTCTACAAGCATATGAGACATTACTTAGTACGTGCTTTCATAACATGTTAATAGATTTTTGTCTATAATAATATATAGTAACTTCAAGTTTTCTTGGTGTCCGATCCACACCGCCAGTGGGTATTAACTGTAAGGCTACTTTCACACTGAGGTGCTTTACAGGCGCTACAGCACTAAAAATAGTGCCTGTATAGCGCCTGTAAAGTGCCTCTCCTATGTCTCCAGTGTGAAAGCCCGAGGGCTTTCACACTGGAGCGGTGCGCTTGCAGGACGGTCAAAAAAGTCCTGCAAGCCGCATCTTTGCAGCGCAATAGCTGTGGTGTATTCATGGCTCCTAAAGTGCCCCTTCCCATTGAAAACAGTGGGGCAGTGCTGCAGCAGCGCTTTGTGGGTGGTTTTAACCCTTTTTCGGCCGCTAGCGGAGGTTAAACCCCTCCCATTAGAGGCCAAATAGCACCACTAAAATGACAGTAAAGTGGCGCTAAATAAAGCACCACTTTACCACTGATGCCCGCCCGCCCCAGTCTGAAAGTAGCCTTCATGGGGACTAAGCACCAAGTTAGGAATATATAAAAAAAAAAAAAACAACAACAAAAAAAACCATATATGCAATTAACATAGCTATTTAGCATACCATTGGGTGTCAACAAGAGTAAATATATTAACATTAACCTTGAGCTGAAATAATTGGATAAAGACTTGTTGTAATGGTGTGGGCTAGCCAGACTGATTTTGAGAAGTTTAGTGAGGGGTAACACCAACTGTTACCAGATCAAACAGATGGTAAGAAGACATGACTGGTTATATGAAAAACTGTTCTAGATCTGTGTCAATCAAGGGGTTTGCTTCTTTTGTCAGCAATCCATGTAGCCCATTTTTTGAAAAAGAGATGTGGTAGTCAGTTCGGATTTGGCAAATGCATATTACAGTTTGAAGTGTTCATTTAGTATGCGGATAGTATCTGTTATTGTAGGTGGATTCACTGACTTCCATTGTTTTGCTAGCGATAATCGGGCGGCTATCAGAATATGAGTCGCTAGTACTTTGGATTGTTTGTGCCACGTGGGGATTGATAAACCCAGCAGGAGATCTAGTGATGTCAGTGAAGGGGATGTGGAGGATATGAGGCTAGATACCTCTTGCCAGTAAATTTTAATATTGGGGCAGTCCCACCAGATATGACATAGAGTACCTGTCTCATCACAACCCCTCCCTGATGACGTAGGGTAGATGGCAGCAAGCCTGGCTGGGGTGAGGTACCATTTGTGATAGAGTTTTTGTATGGCTTCCCAGTGAGAGATGCAGTGGGACAGGTGACAAGGTAGATTTATTGCTTGGTGTCATAGATTAATCGATGGCGGACTATCCTCTAGAGAAGACTAGTAGTTGGTTGAAGAGGTTAAGTGTTCCTCCGGTGGAGTGGTAAGCAGATTGTACACCAATGAAATTCCTTTAAATGCCGGTTTGGAAGTATCATAGTATTTCAATATGACATTAGGGAGTGAGTCCTTCTGTGTCCATTGAATTTTAGAAAGTGTTGATCGAATCCTAAGATATAAAAAGAAGGAGTGCGGGGCGACTCTGTATGTCTGTTGCAGGTATGAGAATGGATGTGGTCCCGAGGTGGAGTATAAGAGCCCTTTCACACTGGGGCGATTTGCAGGCGCAATTGCGCTAATAATAGCGCCTGCAAACCAACCCGAAAGTGCCGCTGCTTGCATTCCAGTGTGAAAGCCCCGAGGGCTTTCACACTGCAGCAATGCGCTGGCAGGATGGTAAAAAAAGTCCTGCCAGCAGCATCTTCGGAGCGGTGAAGGAGCGGTGTGTATACCGTTTCTTTACCGCTCCTGCCCATTGAAATCAAAAACCGCCCCGCTAGCGGGCGCATACCGACGGTAAAACGCCGCTAATAATAGCGGCGTTTTACCGCCGACGCCGCCCCTCGCCCCAGTGTGAAAGGGCTCTAAGAGACCCAGGTTAGTAATACCTTTACTTATCCACTGATCGAGATTTAGATCTGGTGATAAAAGTTCTATAGCTTTCATGGGTAGCCTAGAAAGAGTAAAGGGGAATTCCTTTGCTGATTTGTGTGATGGCTGTCCATACTCAAATTGCTGCCATTATTGAGCTTAGAAACTGATGTTTTGGTTTGTGGTTGAGTAGGATGGCAGAAAGTAGAGTATTTGTGTCAGAGTTGAGAGCCGTGGTTTCAATCTGTTTCCATGTTTTTGGGGAGTTAGTTGACCGCCATTCTCTCAGTTGGTCCAAGAGTGTTTGTAGTACGCCTGTAGTACGCCTGAATGTTGGGGGCTCCCATGCCACCATGTTGAACAGGGGTTAGGAGAATGGTCTTTTTTAATCTTGGTTGTTTATGTTGCCATAAAAATGTGTTGATTAGACCTTGTAGTTTTCTTAATTGAGATGAAAGAAAGAGTAAGGGAATAGTGCGGAACAAATAGAGTATATGAGGGAGCAGAAACATCTTTGACTGAGCAATTCTACCGGCCCAAGAGATGGGGAAATTGCTCAGTTCCTTGGAAATGTGTAGAAGCTTCTCCATGAGGTTGTCATAATTTACTTTAGTCAGGTTATGGCTCGGGCATGTTAGATGGATTCCGAGATAGGGGAGAGAGGATTTGGTGGACCATGTAAAAGGGGATGACACTGTTATATTTTATGTAGTTTTTGAATCAATGCCTATGTTTTGCATGGTAGATTTGCTATGGTTGATTTTGTATAGGGAGATCAAGCTAAAACTGTTGAGATTTTTTTGGACAGCTAAAGGGGATAAGTTGGGATTGGTTAAAGTAATAATGATGTCATCGGCATATAACCCGATTTTATGTTCTATGTCCCTAATTTTAATTCCCGTTATTGCTGTTGCCGAGCGGATGGATTGCGCTAGTGGTTCCATGATCAAGACAAAAATCAAGGGGGAGAGCGAGCACCCTTTTCTGGTGCCGTTGGGGATTTTGAAGGGATCTGATACTATTCCCGATGTCCAATCTCGTGCAGTGGGGGAGGAGTAAAGGCTCAACATGGCTGCTAGAAATGATTCTGTAAATCCGAATTTATGGAGCACCTCCTCCATATATATCCAGTGGACCCTGATGAACTCCTTTTCTGCATCCAAAGACAGAAACAGGGAAGGCGTTAGACTATGCTCTACACACTGCATGAGGTTGATGAGTCATGTGGGAACCGTCCATAGCCTGACGCCCTGGTATAAATCCCACTTGGTCTTGGTGTATCATTTGGGGAATTATTGCGGATAGATGTTGTGCTAATATTTTTGCGTATATCTTGGTGTCCGAATTTAGGGGTGAAATTGGTCGGTAATTAGGGGGATTGTCAGGAGATTTGCCTGGTTTTGGTAATGTGACTATAAGGGCTTCCAATGATTCTTTGGGGATAGTACCTAGGTTAGAAAAGTGGTTGTAGGCGTTGCAGAGATGTGGTGTGAGAAGGTTGGAGAAGTGTTTATAGTATTCGTTTGGGAATCCGTCTGGGCCAAGGACTTTATGTAATGGGAGTTGTTTTAGCCAGGATTACATTTTTATTGTTGTGGACATTGTAACAGGTTTATGGGAAAAAATGAGGAAAGACATTATAGTCTAATTAGGGAAGCTGGTCACACAGAGGATGGAAGTGAAATGCCCTATGAGTAAAGGTGAACCCCTGCCCAGGAGTGAGTTCTCCTGCCCAGAGGATGAAGAAAAAGGTGAGACACTTACCTTATTTCCTGCTCCTGCAGGGTACCTGCTGTTCTTGTGAATCATGTTCTGGTCACAGCTCTTGGATACCATCTCCCACAATGCAGAACCAGCAGTCCTGCAATGTATAGGGGGACACCAAGGGGGCAACCAATAATCCTGCTGTGGCAGCAAGGAATACAATAAGTATATCACCTAATTCATCATCTCCTAGGCAAAACAAGAACTGATTCCTTGCAGTGGAGAGGAGTACCCATAGCAAGTGTAAATATTCCTTCCCCAAAATGTCAGCTTTAAGCATTAAGCATTGTACTATATGCTTAAATCACATCCAGTTTAGAAAATTTAGAAAACTGTGTTACAGATTAGGAAGAATAAATAAACAATTTTCAGGTCTGTCAACAAGTCATGAATTAAAAATGTTTAATTAGGCTGTAACAACCAGTTTATGCAGAAGAACTAATTTCGCATAGTTAACAACATCACCAATTGGAAAATATGATCAAGATATGCTATAGACCCAGTCAGCATACACTGTAAATGGATAAATTTCAGCTACCACAGGGACATGCAGAGGTATCGCTGTTTTCAGCCAAGTTAGGCCATTTTTGACAGTTAATTACAGAAAATCTGGGACATCTGAAAAATCTTTAGACTCCTTAACTTCATTCTGCATTTACATAAACAAGTGGCAACATGATGTTCACACTTTAGGAATCAAACTGATGCAGTATATTTATTAATCAAATTATGCTTAAGTTAAACTAAAGATGCATACAATGTTGACAAGATCTACTTGCCTTCTCCATGCTCCCCCATTCAGTGGCATTGGTCCTCTCCTGGGTTAGTACTACTGGACTGAGTTACACTCACACATGACTATGTGAGCTCTGTCCAGTTTAAGAGGAGAGATCCCCCCACCAATGCGGATGGGAATCGGAAGGGCCCATGACATCAATGGACTGGCCAGACAACTGCAGGGAAGTATAGGGAGTTTTTGCTTAAAAAAAATGCAGGTGGGCTTCAAGGGGGGGGTACATACACGGAAATGTGTCTGGAGTTCCGCTTTAAAGGAATACATAACTACATGTATTTTGCATGTGAGTTGTGCAATTGTGGAATTTCCTGATTTAGCTATTAGTACAGATTATAGTATCTACAGTAATGGTTTTTATAATGCCAAAGAAAGCACTAGACAGCTTGCTGCTGTGAGGCTGCGGGAGTTCAGAAGTGCGAATAAGAATTGATTTTCTTTGGTTGTCTTAAAAACATGCACAAAACTTAAGTCAGTAGTGTATATAAAGTAAAACCAAAGAATTTCCAAGCTCAACTTACCAACCAGCCTGCGACCAACACTGAACACCCAGCACATTGCACAATGGCAGCGTTGCCTGACCAATATGTCAACAATACAAAAAAAGGTCATTGCCCCCACCTACAACTGGTCTTCACAGCAAGGAGCACTGGAAGGACAAAGAGCCTTCCAGTGCTCCTTGCTATGAAGACCAATTATCGGTGGGGGCAGTGACCTTTTTTTGTATAGTAGTGTATATAAAATGACATTATATGTATAAGTTCTTCTTTGTCAATTTTACCAAATACAAATTGACAAATTAGTATTTGCTAAAGTGCTAAAATGCAAACAAAGCCTGCAAAGGTACTCAAACATAAAAATTTGACATGAAGACCAGGTCAATTCTGACACGTAAAAAAGGTTTTTGCTAGAAAATTACTTATGCCGCGTACACACGGTCGGACTTTTCGTCTACAAAAGTCAGACGGACGCCGACGGACTAAAGCTGGCTGACAATCCGATCGTGTGTGGGCTTCCCCGGACTCTCAGCGGACTTTCAGCGGACTTTTGCAGCCTCAAATCTGACAGACTTTAGATTTGAAACATGCTTCAAATCTTTACGTCGTAACTACACCGGACCCAGGAATCCGCTCGTCTGTGTGCTAGTCCGACGGACAAAAACCCACGCTAGGGCAGCTATTGGCTACTGGCTATCAACTTCCTTATTTTAGTCCGGTGTACATCATCACGTATGAATCCGTCTGACTTTTGTGTGATCGTATGTAGGCAAGTCCGTTCGTAAGAAAGTCTGCCGCAAGTCCGCCGCAAGTCCACCAAAAGTAGCCGAAAAGTCCGACCGTGTGTACGCGGCATTAGAACCCCCAAACATTATATATTTTTTTAAGTAAAGGCCCTAGAGAATAAAATGATAAGTGTTGCAATTTTTTATGTCATGCAAATTTGCGTAACGATTTTTCAAACATACATTTTTTGAAAAAATACACTTCAATGAATCTTAGTGAACTCAAACACAATATAGTAACAAATTTGTGGTACAAAATAAAAGATGAAGTTATGCTGAGTAAATAGATACCAAACATGTTGTGCTTTAAAATTGCGCACACCCATGGAATGGTGACAAACGACAGTACTTTAAATTATCCATAAGCGACTCTTTAAAATCCTTTACAGGTTAGCAGTTTAGAGTTAAACAGGAGGTTTGGTGCTAGAATTATTGCTCTTACTCTGATGTTCCTGGTGATTCCCTTACATGTGTGGTGTGATTGCTGTTTACATATGTGTGTGGGACCGACGCATTCACCTTTGCGCGTAAGCACAGGGGGGGCACTTAAAAAAAAAAAAAACATTTTATTTTATTTATTTATTTATTATTATTTTTTTATCTCTTGTATTGTTGTCACAAATAATGTAGTCATCCTTTGTGAAAGCAATAGGTAATGCCAAGTACTCTTTATGAAGAAATCTGGGGTCTCCAATACAGCCAATCAGAAATAGATCGGTCTGACCAGTGACCAGCCAGTAAACAAAGAGCCGGAACTGAAAGACAAATTTGTCGCTTGCGTTTCTGATGTCACAGAGTGGGAGGAACAATATCAGTTCCTCTCAATGTGTGCCTGGAGCTGGATACCAGTTTTACCAGGTCCCCGGTCACCGGAAAGAAGGGGGGAGAGTCCCTTCCACCACCTGTAAAAGTAATCCAGAGGCTGCTTAGCCACTCTGATCACTTTTACAGAAAAAAGAATCACCGGCAGTACAAAATGATAGCCTCAACCAGGATCCCGGCATAACCACTTTACTACCAGGCCGTGTGTATATATATATATATATATATATATATATATATATATATATATATATATATATATATATATCTATACGGTGGTAAGGAAGTGGTTAAAATACCATGGCATAAAACATTTCGCCGAATGTACTGTTTTATGTTTAAAAATCATCTGGAAAAATGAATCCAGAGCAATCAGTTCGAAGTGTCTTTAGAATCTATAGTGACCCCCTAAATAAACTATTGTGTTTAAATCTGACTGTATCAGATAGCAATCATTTAATTTTTGAGAGTACACAGAAAGTCTTTATGGCATTTCATAGAAGTAACTTATAAAGAACTTGTCAACTTCTCGCTAATTTCTAAAGTACATCTTGTGAGCTATTTATTTAGATGAAACCCAATTCATCTTTTTTTTCTACCCTGAACAGTAGCAGGGCTGTTAAGTCCAGGTTGCAGGTATACAAATAAGGCTTGTTAAGTATTGGCTTATTAAGGCTGAATTTAGGAGAAACGGGTATCATGCTGCTTTTGGAGCTGTTAGGTCACTGACAGTGGAGCTTAATTTGATCTTCTTCACAGCTCTGGACCCAGCACTAGGTTAACTATCCCTAAAGCTGACCTAATTTGCATGTTGGCACCTATGGTTCTACAGACTCTCTCATGGGAATGCACACATGTAGACAGATTGGACTGCACCTGATCAGCAATCTTCCAGGATGTCTTAATGTTTTTTATTGTTGCTGGATGCAAGTAAGAAGAAATGACCATGAACATCATCACCTAAGTCAAAGTTAACATTGGCAGTCTTTGTTTTACTTAAAAATGAATTGTTTAAGTGCCATCATTTTGAATTAGGGACAGAGCTAATTTTTTTTTAAATGTATCCCTAGCTGTAAGAAGCAAAAGCTCTGTCATTAGAAACCTTTTAATATTAAAATGTGATAATTTTTTAGACAGCTAGGACTTGGCTTAGGCAAAAGTAGACAGCTATTTTCACAATCTATATCTAAATGACAACCAACGCTCTACTGTGCTTGTCCATACTTGTGAGAATATACATGAAAATGATCTTTCATGTTCTACTTTTTAGCCTTTAACAGTCATCAGCAACCGTAGTTCAGGACATATGCAAATCAGGTATCTCTGTTAAGTTCCACATGATCAATTGTGTGTATGAGCATGTTCACAAATGTTGCCTTCTGTTCATAATATGCTTAGGTTCCAGCTCTTCCCTACATTATATCACCCAAGAGTCTAAAATGAAAGTAAACAGTAGTTCTTAGCAGATGATAACCATCAGTTCACATAGATTACTTGACAGTAGTGACCTGACCTGCTTGTATCAAACACAGTCATGATGAGCTCTTTTTAGCGTATTGGATAGGAAGAGTTTAAATATATTGTGTGCCATAAATCTCATAAATCTGCATATTGCAGGTTTGGTAAGATAACACACACTGCCAGTTCCCAGTTGTAAAGCGGTTGTAAACCCTCACATATACCCAGTGAAGTGAATAGCATCAGATGATACACAGGGATTAAACAAATCCTCCTACATACGTTTTACTTGTATATCGGCTGTCCTTCCCTTTCTACACTCTTTGGAAAGTGCAGATCATGTTAGAAATCTTTCTTCCTCTTTCAGCACTGAGTGGGGAGTCTGGACTTACACTGTAAGTAAAGACACACACCTCCCCTCCACATAGGTAGAGGAATGAAAGAACTTGCAGAGCTGTAGACTGAATAGACAAGCTCTCTGCTAATCTCCCTCTAAGCTCCCTCCCCGACACAAATTTTCACCTGCTGTTATCTCATGTGTTGGAGAAATTCTCAGAAGTGACTCTGCTGATAACAGAGGAACAAAGAACCAGAGAGAAATGGTAGTTAGAGATTTGAAGACAAATACGTTAACACTACAGATTAATGTGCTCAAGTCAAATTTCATGAATGGGGTTTACAACCACTTTAATGTGATGCTGATGGAACTGTGTAGAGAATATGTAAGGTATTTCATAGACTTCCAGTTATGCACAGTACACAGAATGTGCATGTAGAATGACAGGAAAACTGTGACAAATGTGGAATTTGCCTGGCCTAATGTGACAAAACACTCAGTAACATTCTTGACAGAAGTTTAATATTGAAAGCAATACCTTTGTGTTGATTGGACGAGTGAACAGCCTTGGAAGTGTCAACATGTTGTCAGGCCATGAAATTCAAGTTAATGGACAGCTAATATCATGATTTAATGGTAAAAGTGGAGCCTGATCTCTTGGAGGATGAAAAATCAATAGTCTATTAGATTGGTCAGGAGGACAGGGAAAGAGAGAAACAGAATGAGAATGAGAGAGAAAGAGAAGGAGTGTGCTTTATTTGCTTGCATTGCCAGTACTGCAATAATTAAGAGCCTGACTTTTAGATTGAGGGGAGTCTAGAGAATTGAACTAGTAATAGGATTCAGGGCTGAAGTAAATGAAGCAACTGCACCATAAGCCACACTGACAGACAATTAAACCTCTTTATCAACTTGCTTCTTTACAGAAATAAAAACAATTTGCTAAGATAAAAATAACTAATGACTAGATAAAGATGATATTTTCCATACTTTTTCCCTCCAGGTGGGAAATATCAAGAAAAACAAGTAGACTTTCTTTTTACTTTTTAACTACAAGCAATCCAATATAATTGTTTTATTTACGTAAGCAGTTTTGTCTTTTCAGCCTAAAGGGGTCAGTTAACATTACTAATGTGATGCAACTTTTATTACCAGTAGGTTCTCAGTGGTGATCTTACATACCTTGCAGCAACAGATCTAGCTGTGAGCAGGGCTATATGTACCATGTACTGTAAGTAAAGTAGACATTGCCTTCCCAAAGGCCAAATTGGAATTGTTGTAATTGTAATTACATTTTTCCTTTTATATTTATTTTCTGCCATGTGGTCTTTAACAGCCAACAAAGTCTTAAAATACACCCCTTGGTTATTTTTTCTTTAGCTACCTAATTAAAGGTATCTGTTTGCTGCACATAGAAAATAATCTCTTTTTTCTCATTAATTCTACCACTTAGAGAAATATCAAATAAGCAAATATTATTAGGTAATTTGTTTACATACTGTATTTGTTCCACAGTTTGATTTACTAAAATACACATTTCTTGTATCTGTGCACATGATGTCACAGGACCTTATTTAAAGAAATTACTTATGGATTGGAAGGTACACCACATCTTGCTTATTTAACCTGTTGTCACACATGTAACGCATATGTGAGGCAGCAAAGAGGGTGGGCTTTAACACCTACACACTGCACATAAGAGTTTATGGGTCAAGGTTTCTGTGCTAAAAGTGTGCTCACTGCATGCTCCCAGCACAGTGATCAAGCTGCCATAGTTAACTACTGGTCTCTAGTAATAATCTGGGGCTGGGGGGCCAGCAGGACTGCCCCCCCCATTCATGTGACAGCCATTTACAGTGGTAATAGGACTGCCCCGCAGGGGTGAAGAACCAAGTACGTGGATGCAGGGGCTGGGTGAGAAGGGATTAAACAACTTTTAATTGTACTTTACTCAAGTAATACAATGGTAGTCAATGGCTATTAAGCCAAAACCTGCAACAATCTCCAATATGTTTATGATTGTGTATTCTAGGTATTTCCCATTTTACAGTGAAAAATTGGGGGAGATATATCAATTCTAATGCACAGTAAGACAAGGCTAAACAGGAGCAGGGAGACAGGTGTTGCGACTGATTAATTAAAATAGACAATAGGCAGCTTTATTAATTAGTGTATCGCCCAATAGCTTTGGGACAGAATAAAACCTGCCCCTGATCATGTCTTAATTGTGTTCCTGCTTTGAGTGAAAATCTATCTTACCCTGATGAAAGTCTCATCTTCTATGGCAAATAAGGATCCTCACCAGCAGACCTTGCTATAGTGATAATGTTGTCCTTTATGGGCATAAAACATAAGATCCTTGTTTTCCTGTGATTGCATGGTGGAACAATCTACCTATTCACTACAGAACCTTCCATTAAATTTTGGCAAAGTTGTACACTGGATATACAATAACACATCTCCTGTGGTAATTATGTTGCAGACCTTTACAAAACTGTCTTAAGGAAGTCATAGATAAGTCAGTTTTTTCATTCAGTGGGTTGAAAGAAAACATCTGACTCAATTCCCCCATCCTCACACTTGATGTAGATAAGGGACTCCTCCCTGCTATTTCTTCTGACAGCCAGGATGCTTCCCTACCGTCATAACACACTGTTTAGCATGACAGGCTACAGACTGCATCACTGATCAAGCAGTGAAAATCCGACAGAGCGGTTGTATAGAAGCAGATTGGAAGAGAGAAAAAAATTAAATCACAATGCTTGGTAGGGGTGACAAATTAGGTAACCCTTTTCATTTGCCCTGCCTGTATAAAGCAAAGGGTCAATATAAATGAATGATAAAAAGCAGTACAATTTTTGCTGTGCTGAAGACATTATAGAAAGGTTATTAATATGATAGTTTGTGTAATAAATACAAATATAAATAAATAAGTAAACAATATAGCTTGATAAATATGTATTAAGAATATGTAATGCAAGTTGCGCTACGTCACATATAGGTGGAACTCTGGTGTGGGCCTCGTTGTTTCCATCGCCCCCCACTGCACAGTGCGGTCGCTCGCACTGTTTTTTTTTAGAGACTTTGTTCTTTGTTTTGTATTGTACAGCCCCTGAAGCTTTTAAATAAACTACAGTTTTAAACTATGAGGAGTCTGTCCTCTTTTTTCTTTCTTTGGTACCGCTGGTGACATCTCGTATTGGAGTGATATTCGATATTGGGAGGAGGATCTTTAAGGAAAAGGCCAAAGGATTTCAGGAGGTCCTGGAGACCCACAAGCTTTTTTGATCCTGCCATAAGATAGGGGGATCAACAACGTCTGGAGAGTGTGCACCTACACTTTATCATTTACACATTGGATTTATCTTCCTTTGGGGTTTGTCATTGGAGTTATCACATGGTTTATGCAGGAGGAAGTTTTTTCACTGGATGACACAAAGGACATTTTTGGGAAATTTGTTTCATTTTTATTTAAAGAGGAATTTTTTAGTAAGGTTTTCGATGTGGACACATGTTTTTTCGCACTATATTACTGATGCGATTTGGGTTAACACATGAAAATTGAGCGATAAATTTTCTGACAAGAAGGACCCTCTGCTGAATTATAACTTGCAATTTGAACATTTATTTATTTTTCAAGATTATTTACAATTCATTTTTCATTATATATTCACAATTATTTATTTGCACATGAAGTTACACATATCCATAGTATTTGATGTTTTGATCACCATTTATTGTTAGCGCTGTTTGCACATAGTGTTTGTGTTGTGCATTAATAATATACCCTTCTCACTTGAGGGTTGAAACAGCAGCTGCAATTTATTAATTAGTGTTTATTATTATATAAATTCACACAGTTATTCATTTCTTAGGCGTGAGTGTAATTCTTGACACACTACACCTAAACTACACCTACCTGCCTGCTCTCAGCAATCCCTGTAAAATTAACTGTGCATACGCAGCTCAGCTTACAGTGGCTGACCGACTCCCTGTTTGCCGGAATGACTAGCTGAAGCGCATGCACAGGATTAACGTCATCCTATGCCAGCCAATGAAGATGAACAAAAACCAGTACACAGGGGAAGATGCCGAGGCTGGCGAGGGACTGTTAAAAAAGGTGAGTATTGATCCCTTTACTTCTGCTTTCATTGTGTGGGGAGTAACAAGATTAGAAGTGTACAGAAGGAAGATAAGATTGCTTTATGCTTCTAGTGAATCTCAAATAAGTGAGAAAGATACTGAATTTTTGGCAAGATCAACAGGAATTTTCTGCACTTAATGAAAATTTTCTTGGCCTAAAAAAATAAAAATAAATAAATAAATGCAGCCACTGCAACTAAGGACTGATAAGCTGTAATGTATTACATTTTTATTCTTGTGTTTAAATATCCTTTAACCAGTACAGTGAATTATGTTTACATTCTAGAAGCCAGGCGAAATGTGACAAAACTGTGTTGTTCTAAAGTGATTTGTTGTTTGAAGAAAACACCCAATCAGCTGAAGGTTGTAAAACTTTAATTACTGCAATGACTTAATGAAATGAGCCACAATAAAGGTATATTGTAAAATAACATGTGCCATCTGAGGCTGTAAACGCTAATACATGTGTGTAAAAATACTGACCTTTGAACTGCTGTTAATGGGCAACTTGATGCTCAGTGAAATTCATTGGCTGCCATGATCCATCTCAAACATTTGCTCTTTAAGAGCATGGACTGCACTGATAAAACAATTTGAATATGCAATGTTCCTGCTTATGAGAAAAGGAGCCTTCATAAATTGTCTGAGACAGATTAAGCCTTGTTAGCTGTCTGAGATGTGTTGTATCACTCTGTGTTTCTCTGAAAATGTAAAGGTCAATTAATGTTACCATTATCTTTCTCAACACTTCCTACATACCTGCCAATTAACCTTAGGTCTTGTCCGATTTAAGGAAGTCTTTGTTTTAATAATCTTTCAAAACCACGGAAAGATAACAGACCTGTTAAACTCATTTTAAACAGCATGTCGGGTAGATTGTAGATAGATAGGTATTTGTGTTCTCTTGTTTAATTGATTTTATTGGTTTTGGCATACAGTAAAAAGTATAATTTGGAAGTAGATGGAAGCTTTTCTTCTCTAAGCTTTAACTTTCTGAGCTTCATTATTGTATTTTCTTTTATTTTCCATTCATGATAAGATAAGTGTATATGTAAAATTATACAATTGTTATATTAATGAGAAAATAAACAATTGTGTTTACAACTGAATCTGCCAATTGTGGCAGATTCTTAATGTATGAAGTTAAAAACTGTCTGTAACTAGTTTAGACCTTAAAAAAAATCAGACAAAATACATTTTAAAAACTAAACTGGCTGTAGTTGCCATGGACAATGCCAATTCGATGGGTGAAAAGGATGGGCCATACTCACTATTGAGAGGCTATAGAAAATATGGGAATGCAGTAGGGCTTTAAATCATGTATTCTAATTACTAGTAATGAGATTCCAATTCACACAAAGATACATTTGAGGTGAACTTCTGAAAATGTTCCTTAAACCGGTGGATCTTAGCTGAATTCACAGTCAACAAATATTTAAATTGACCCATAAACTGTATAAACCAATTCATCACTATAAAAGGGGAGGCTGAGATCAGCCATAATTTAGAATATTGGAGCTGCTTTAGTGAGAGGGCAGGGAGGGTTGATGGCTAGCATAGTGAAAAATCTGTGAATTGCAGTGATGGTGTATTTTTTCTTGTGTACCCATTATATCTACAAATCTTTAGTTAACCCTTTAATATTACAAGCTCAGTAACAAATTTGGTTCTTTTTTTTAATTGTATTTTACTTTGTGGTTGGTTTGACCGCTGCACAAATATGGTGTCACAGAAAGTATTTCAATGACCGCCATTTTATTCTCTAGGGTGTTAGAAAAAAATATATAATGTTTGATGGTTCTAAGTGATTTTCTAGCAAAAAAAAAGGGATTTTAACTTGTAAACAACAAGTTTGAAAAAATAGGCCTGGTCCTTAAGCCTTAAGTGGTTAAGGAAAACAACAAGTATAGATAGCTAATGATAGTCAGTGAAGGTGGGTTTATGCGTAGCCCCTAGGCTCAAGCATTAGACGGGTGGTAAGTTACAAATTATGTTTATTTTTACATAGGCTTCAAGAGAATCTATCACAACTGGGGTAATGCAATGACTCACTCTGCCTTTGGTACGATTTAGGCCACTAACCTCTAACAAGCAAACTGATGTGCACACTTTTCTATTGTCTTTACGACAGCCAATCAAGTAACATTTTCAAAAGAAAAGGTCCAGAATGGCAGACTACATATTTTTTTGGTGTTTATCAGGTTTGTTTTAGGGCCCTCTGAGACCAGCACAGTGTCTTGATGGTTAGCACTTCTGCCTTACAGGACAAGGGTCCTTGGTTCAAATCAAAACCAGGACACTTCCTTAATGGACTTTGCATGTTCTTGTGTGGGTTTCCTTTCACATTTTAAAGACATACTGGTAGATTAATTGGTCCTAGTATGTTTATGTATGCTGTTCTTTTTCTCTTCAGTGTCTCTGTGGCAGGCAGTCATCACTTGCTGTCCTATGCCACATTACAGCGTGGAACTATGATGAAGCTAGCCAAGTAGTAAATAATTGAAGCCCTGGGATTAAAGGAAGGAGCTGGATGAGATTTAATGATGTGTAGGGACAGGCAGTAGAGGAAGATGCAGAGGGCATCGATAAAGTGTTAGTAGGGCTTTTTGCAAACCACAAGAGAGGAAAAAAAAAACATAAAAATGCTAGAGCTGGACTTCAAGCATTCTGCAATAAAAAGAATATACCAAAGCGCAAACCAATAACTAATTAATAGTGAGTAGCTGCCAACACGAAATATGTTCCCACACAGTGATAAATGAAAATGAATAAATGTGGCGCTTTCTCAGTGAACGAATAATGCTAATATATTAAATCATCAAGTGTAATAATAAACAAATAACTAATTAATGACAAATAAAGTGCTATGTGCAAAGTAATCCTCAATCAAGAAATAGATGTTAATCTTTCACTGTGCAAATACATGAATGTATCCAAATAATACTAGTGCAATAATATTATTCAGCAGTAGATCAATTATAACTTAAAGTGCAATAATATCTTGTAACAAAAGTCTATAAAGTGCTTGGTGCAACCAATCTTTAGTGCACAGAAATAATTCATACAAAGTGTCAGCAATCAAAGTGCAGACCCATATATCGAATTCCTCTATAATGTTTCACCATCCGTATGTGCAGTGTGCCCCAGCCTCTCACCTCAAAGAAAGACCCCTACGGGGATGAATCTCTCATATAAATCCACAGCAGTAGGCTCTCTCCTTGTAGTCCTCTATTAGATAGGGCAGGTATGTTCACAGATACAAGCAGGCATTTCCATTTAAAACATAGCTATCTCCTCCACTTCCTCCACTTTTCACCACCAGGTCTCACATGTAAAGAAAATAGGTCTCCATGTGTAGTATTTCAAAAATAATTTATTTAAAAAAATTAGCAACTCACATGTAAAAACACACAGTCAGCAGTTTTTGTATCAGGGACTTCCGGTTTGGGCTACGACCGGAAGTGGCATTCACCCGCCTCCTCCCCACACATTACATCACCACTCACGTGACTTCATCAAGGGTATGGAGTCAGGTGAACAAGGCCGGCCTAAATACAATCCTTTGTTGCCATAACAACAATCACAGTTATACGGCACATCACAAATTAGACACAAGTATAATGCATGACACAGCATACTGTCTAACAGTAAATTGCAAATTAGTAAAACAAATAATTTAATAGAATCAATTAAAGTAACCTAAATATCGCAATCCTATAGCGACATCTACTGGTAACTACCTCACATAACTACTACAACATCTGCTCTCAATAACGGAGGACATCTAGTGGTAAAGATGATTAATGACAGGCTTACAGCCACTCTCTCAAATCCTGGACATCTAGTGGTGAAACTGAGCAATGGCAAGTAAATACTCCTATTGTCAGGGTTGGGCTCAGTCCTTCCTTCTTAAAGCTGGCCACTCAGCTGTTGGCTGATTGCCAGCTCCTATCTCTCCACAGTGACTCACCTGTTAATGATATCCTGTTCCTCAATCCTGCCTACTTAAGCCGTCCAGTCCATATGATCTCTGCTTTCACCTTGGTCAGATCTCTAGAGATGCTCTTCTGTGTTCCTGTTTAAGACTTGCTTGGCTGACATTCCTTCTGGCTCCAGATCCTGCTTGCTGTTCTACTATGCTCATCTCTGGCTCCCTGACGTTTTGGTTCGTCCGACTATCCGTTCCGGTTCCTGAACTCTGGCTATGTTTTGACTATGTTTACTCTGTTTACCATTTTTTATTATTATTAAACAAGTGTGATTTAACTGTACTTCTGTCTCAGTCCAATTCATGGTTTCTGATAGTAGGCGAAGGCCATGCATTCAGAAGATGCAGTGAATCCACTTGTTGGTAATATTTTTTTCCAGATTGGATGAGCAGGATCACCGCATAGATCAGTTTGCCATGGCGTTACAAATGCTCCTGAGACGCACAGCTCACCTGGAATCTCCCACTGTGGCTGCTCGGGTACAACCTGTGTTGCAGGCCTTCCCTGCTGCTGCTCCAGTCTCTGTGCAGGCAGGTGCGTCGAGTATTACCTCTATAAGAGGTATGTCTGGTTCCGCTCCACAATGTAGATTGTGTACATGCCCCTGTCCTCCTCCGTGCTTTCCATAGATGTTTTACCCTCAAGCCTGGTGGTCCTCCGAGGGGGAGGGGTCATTGAGGAGGGGGTACTGAAATACAGTCACTTCTGTATTAACCATAAAATAGTGGGTCTGGGCCCATAGTGTGTTTCAGGGTATACAATATTCTGGTGTAGAACATTTCTCAGTTTAGATGCCCAAGTTGGTTTTGAATTGCTCCATGTTTTAGTCAGTTAGGGTTGGGTTGAGAGTAGTGCTTTTTGTAAAATGAGTGGTCTTGATGAATTCCTCAGGGGATGGAGCGAGACTATTATTTAAGAAGGGTTTGCAATATGTTTTGTATGTGTAAGGTTTCGTAAGAGCATACGGTGTGATGTATGCAAAGTGTATTTGGGGGGGTCGATGTGGGTATAGAAAGTGGGAACATGGATCGGGATGGGAGAGGTGGAAAAAGAAAGAAGGGGGAATAAACAAAATAAGATAAAAATAAATAAATAAATAAATAAATATGAGGGAGAGGAATATAGACTTTCCACCTCAGTGGCTAATAAAATGTAGGCAACTCCGACTGAAGTTCCTGTTGGAGGGGGACAGCCCTTGAAAGGGTGGGGAGTGCTAAGCCAAAGCTTAGGTATCGGAGGAGAGGTACTATCGGGTTTGCGGAAGTGATTGTGTATTAAGATTAGGTTTGTCCTTATGTGAGTAGATTGTGTAAGCGCGAGTACTCTTGTCTGAAAGTGTATTCAGCATGCCCATTTGGCTCCAAACTTTGTAGGAGTGTCACGGGAGATGTGAATTAGTTCTTCTATTTTGGTAACTTTACGGACTCTGTTAAGCCATTCCTTAATTGAGGGTATGTGAGGAGTGCCCCAGTGTGGGGGGATGCACTGTTTAGCTGCATTTAATCATGTGCATTGCTAGAGATTTGTGGTAAGATTTGTGTGGTAGGGGTGAGTGGTGTAGTAGGAACTGGGCTGGGGTCAATTCTAAATCATAAGAAGTTACATGAGAGGTAATATGACATACCTCTCTTCAGAAAGTTTGCATGGGAGTGCAGGATCACCATATGTGCAGTAGTGTCCCTCGGTCTTTATGGCATCTCCAACATGTTTCTGGTGTAGTAGGTTTGAATTTGTTTAAAGGGTCGGGGTGCGGTACCATCTAGATTGGATTTTATATCCATTTTTTTGTGTGGACACATTTATTGATCCTTTATGCATATTCAGAAAAATTTGATCCCAGTTTTCTGTTGAAAGTGATAGAGAAAGGTCTCTTTCCCAGTTTTTGCAGGCTTTACTATTGTTGGATTGTTGGTCAGCAAAATGTAGAGCGTGTGCGGTAGATTTAAGATGGTTTTGGGGTGTTTTTCGAGTACAAAGTATTTCAAAGGGAGTAAGTTGTCTTGAGCACCGAAAGTGTTTATCTATAGATCTTAGGTAGTGTGTGAGCATAAAGTATGTCCAGGGGGGGGTGGGTGACTTTTTCATTTGGGTGGCTAGGTGGGAGGCTGACTGAAATTTCCCTTGGTTATAAAACAGGTGGACTAGAATTTGTTCATGCGACCAATGATCTGTAAGAAAGTGGTGATATATGCCTGGAGGGAAGTTTGGATTTAATTTTATCGAGGTTAAAGGCCCAGGGGTAGATGATAAGGTGGTTTGAGTACATAGCATTTTAAACGTTTGTAGAGTGGGTCCAATTAATGGATGAAGATCTGCTTCCGCTGGGATGTGATGTATAGTTGTCCATGATAGAGATTCGAGGGGAAGCATGGTGGAAGATGCTTCTAGAGAGACCCAATTTTTGTAGGGGTAATGGACATTCCAGTCTATTATTCTAGAGAGGTGTATAGCTTTATAGTAGTTTAAGAGGTCTGAGAGGCCTATCCCTCCTAAGTGTCTGAGTCAGGTAAGCTGTGTGAGACTGATTCTGGGTTTACATTCACTCCAGAGAAATCTGGAGCATATACTTTTATACGTTTTGAAAAGTGCTGGTGACGTGTATGGGTATGGTCTGTAGAATGTATAGAAGTCTAGGTAGAGCATTCATTTTCAAGATAGCCACTCTGCCAAACCATGAGACATTTTTTATAGTCTGTGTGTGTTCCCTTAACTGTTTCCATAAAGGTCTTTTAGTTCTACCTACATAATGAATTTTACAAAAGCACTCTAAGAGGTATACTACCCTCTCCGTTTTGCATGATATTAGCTCGTCAATAATATATTCCCTCCCGGTTACCACTGATCTAAAACCTACTTCCTCTTTTTGCTTTCTTTAGTATGTTTACATGTGTAACAAATCTTACATGGATAACATTCCTTTCAGAAAAACAAAAAATCTTTTTAGATGGAGGATCTATCACATTTTTTGGCGATATTATCTCTCAGATCAGGGGCTCTTCGATATGTGAATTTGGGTAAACTTGGAAGAATCATTCCTAGATGTCGGTCTGCCCTTAATATTTCCCAATGTTTTTTAAAAATTGTTTCAACCTGTTTATGTTGAATATGGTAATTCATTACTAGAGGGATACTCAGTTTCTATTCCTCCTTTTTTGAATCATTCACTAGTTTCTCTCTTATCATTTCTGCTACTTCCTGTATCTTCTGTTCAATAAATTCTCGTTGATACCCTTTTTGTATAAATCTAACCCCAATAAGTGTAGCTTGTTTCTTGAATTCATTATCTTCAGTGCAATTTCTTCTTAATCAAATAAATTGGCCTTTCAGAATGTTGGTAAGCCAGGGTGCAAAGTGGCATAGAAAGCTCTTTCTGTCTACTGCTTTGAAATAAGTTTGAGTTATCAGTTTATCTCCTTCAACTCTTATTTCCAAGTCTAGAAAATTAACTTTCTCATTACTAATTTCCAACGACAGTTTGATATTCTTGTTATTTGTATTCAACACATGTCCAAAGTTGATGAGACTCTCTCTATCACCAGCCCATATGATAATCAAATCATCAAAAAAATCTTCTGTATAGTAGTAACTAGTGGGGTGTATTCTTGTAGATGGCTTCTTCCTCCTATTCCGCCATATATATGTTAGCGACACTAGGTGCATATTTAGCATCCATCGCTATCCCTTGTATCTGCTTATAATATTTCTTATTGTATGACTATAGTTATGTTCCAAACTATATTTCAAGCAATTCAACAAAAAAAATCTCTGAACACATTTTAGATCACTGAATTCCCTCAAAGCCCATTTTGTGGCTTGTATTGCTTCCTGATGGTTAATAATAGTATATAACGATGCAACATCTGCTGTTACTAAGTAAATAGGGCCATCTTCCAATTTGATCCAGTTTGGTGATTGTATAAGATGTTTTGTATCCCTCAGATACGCTTTGGTCTTCCGTACAACAAGTTGCAGGAACCAATCAATATATTCACCAATCCTTGCCCCTGCAGAATTTATTCAGTTTAAAATGAGTCTTCCCGGGGGGTGCATCCTATCCTTATCGATCTTCGGGAGTGTATATATGACTGGGATCTTGCATGGGTCCGGTCGTAGGTATCTTCTTTCTTTTTTGTTTAGAACGCCCTTATCAAGTATTCTCATCATTTATTTGTCGGTTCAATTCTTCGATATATGCTTCTTTTGATTGTACCACTATTGCACCACCCTTATCTGCAGGCCTTATCACTAGATCTTTCTCCTGTTCCAATTTCTGAACTTTTTATATCTCCAGGATCATATACTCTCTCTTTTTTTAAGATCTAGGAGATCTCTCAACACCATCTTCTGGAATACTTCCCCATATCCATCATTGCTACTCGGGGATTAAAAAGTGACTTATTTCTCAAAAAACTATATATGATGTCATCATTCTCTATCTTCTTCCTAATTATATTTTCTCCAGGTTTAGTCATCATATATTTCTTAATATTTAAACTACGAGTGAATTTATGTATATCAACATATGTGTTGAAAAGTAGAGGAGGTGGAGAAGAAAGCTATGTTTTAAATGGAAATGCCTGCTTGAATCTGTGAACATTGCTGCCCTATCTAATAGGGGACTACAGGGAGAGAGCCTATTGCTGTGCATTTATATGAGAGATTCATCATTGGTGCGACTAGACCCGTGGGGGTCTTTCTTTGAGGTGAGAGGCTGGGGCACACTGTAGACACATGCTGACACTTTGTATGAACTACTCCTGTGCACTGAAGATTTATTGCACTTTATGGACTTTTGTCACAAGCTACAGTATCTCACAAAAGTGAGTACACCCTTCAGATTTTTGTAAATATTTTATTATAACTTTTTATGAGACAACACTAAAGAAATGATACTTTGCTACAATGTAAAGTAGCGAGTGTACAGTTTGTCTAACAGTGTAAATTTGCTGTCCCCTCAAAATAACTCAACACACAGCCATTAATGTCTAAACAGCCAAAATGTCCAAATTGGGCCCAAAGTGTCAATATTTTGTGTGGCCACCATTATTTTCCAGCACTGCCTTAACCACTGCCTTAAGTTCACCAGAGCTTCACAGGTTACCACTGGAGTTCTATTCCACTCCTCCATGATGATATCACAGAGCTGGTGGATGTTAGAGACCTTGCGCTCCTCCACCTTCCATTTGAGGATGCCCCACAGATGCGCAATAGGGTTTAGGTCTGGAGACATGCTTGGTCAGTCCATCACCTTTACCCTCAGCTTCTTTAGCAAGGCAGCGATCATCTTGGAGGTGTGTTTGGGGTGGTTATCATGTTGAAATACTACCCTGCGGCCCAGTCTCTGAAGGGAGGGGATCATGCTCTGCTTCAGTATGTCACATTATATGTTGGCATTCATGGTTCCCTCAATGAACTGTAGCTCCCCAGAGCCGGCAGTGCTCATGCAGCCCCAGACCATGATGCTCCTACCCCAATGCTTGACTGTAGGCAAGACACACTTGTCTCTTTACTCCTCACCTGGTTGCTGCCACACACGCTTGACACCATCTGAACCAAATAAGTTTATCTTGGTCTCATCAGACCACAGGACATAGTTCCAGTAATCTGTGTCATTAGTCTACTTCAGCAAACTGTTTGCGGGCTTTCTTGTACATCATCTTTAGAAGAGGCGACAGCCATGCAGACCAGTTTGATGCAGTGTGAGGTGTATGGTCTAAGCACTGACAGGCTGACCCCCCACCCTTTCAAGCTCTGCAGCAATTCTGGCAGCACTCATATGTCTCTTTCCCAAAGACAATCTCTGGGTATAACGCTGAGCACGTGCACTCAACTTCTTTGGTCGACCATGGCGAGGCCTGTTCTGAGTGGAATCTGCCTTGTTAAACCGCTGTATGGTCTTGGCCACTGTGCTGCAGCTCAGTTTCAGGCTCTTTATTATCTTATTATAGCCTAGGCCAACTTTATGTAGAGCAACAATTCTTTTCTTCAGTTCCTCAGAGACTACTTTGCCATGAGGTGCCATGTTGAACTTCCAGTGACCAGTATGAGAGAGTGAGAGCGATAACACATCTGCTCCCCATTCATACCTGAGACCTTGTAACTGTAACGAGTCACATGACACCGGGGAGGGAAAATGGCTAATTGGGCCCAATTTGGACATTTTCATTTAGAGGTGTACTCACTTTTGTTGCCAGCGGTTTAGACATTAATGGCTGCGTGTTGAGTTATTTTGAGGGGACAGCAAATTTGCACTGTTATGCCTCGTACACATGGTCGGATTTTCTGATGGAAAATGTGTGATAGGACCTTGTTGTCGGAGATTCCGACCGTGTGTAGGCTCCATCACACATTTTCCATCGGATTTTCCGACACACAAAGTTTGAGAGCAGGCTATAAAATTTTCTGACAACAAAATCCGTTGTCGGAATTTCCGATCGTGTGTACACAAATCCGACGCACAAGGTGCCACGCATGCTAAGAATAAATAAAGAGATGAAAGCATTTGGCTACTGCCCCGTTTATAGTCCCGACGTACGTGTTTTAAGTCACCGCGTTCAGAATGATCGGATTTTCCGACAACTTTGTGTGACCGTGTGTATGCAAGACAAGTTTGAGCCAACATCCGTCGGAAAAAATCCTAGGATTTTGTTGTCGGAATGTCCGATCAATGTCCGACCATGTGTACGGGGCATTATACAAGCTGTACACTCACTACATTACATTGTAGCAAACTATCATTTCTTCAGTGTTTTCACATGAAAAGATATAATAGAATATTTACAAAAATGTGAGGGGTGTACTCACTTTTGTGAGATACTGTATTATTGCACTTTAAGTTATAATTTATCTACTATTGATTAATATTATTGCACTAGTATTATTTGATTACATTTATGTATTTGCATTGTGAAGGATTTACTGTACATCTATTTCTTGATTGAGGATTACTTTGCACATAGCACTTTATTTGCCATTCATGAATTAGTTATTTGTTTTTTTATTACACTCGATGATTTAATATATTAGCATTATTCTTTCACTGAGGAAGCGCCACATTTATTCATTTTCAAGCATTCTGCAATAGATTTCATACCTGTTATTCACTACCAAAATGACATTATCAAAGGTTTGTATGATGTAGAAAGAGGTCCATGGTGTGACTTAGATGTCAAAGGGATAGGAACTTTTATCTCACAGAGCTCCATCTGTACAGCTGCTGATATATCCCTGCCAGCATGATATTTTCTTGTTTCCAGAAAACAAGTCATTTAAAAACAAAACTGACATAAGGATCATACACTTTTTACTCAATTAGCCTTGATATTGAGATTTCCTTTGAACCTGATGGAAATATATATTTATGTATAATCTGAATTATATTATCAAGCAATAGATCTTGACAATCTAGACTGAAATCCTAATAACTCTGGAGAAATGGAAAAGATGTGAAAACTTCACTCTCATAGGGAACGCGAGTCATATCAATCACATGGTAGATTAGCAGTTTGGAATTGTGCCAGTCCATTACACTGTGTATGATTTCCTTCATGCCAGTTGCACTAGTTTGTCTGAACCACCATGCTGCATAGATAATGAAGCATGGAAAAATAAATGCAGCACAGCAATTGGTAGCTCCTGCTGTTTATAGTGTTCCTAATTATGAGCAGACGCGAGGCACAGATGATGGAAATAGGAAATTGCCGTCACCCACCTAATTTTATTATGTCATTGTGTGTCTTTAACATAAAAATAAGCTTAATATAATGTAATGATAAGGCTGATAAAGATAAGACATCATTCTGTTACTGAAATATAATAACACAGGTGTCATATAACCTAATATTTGTCTTACAAGGGAGATGACAAGATTGAGGGTTTGGATGCCTTACTTCAGTGTAATGTTCATTTGCGTTCATAGTGTGAAAAATGCTGAAATGTCATTTTTATTAGTATAAAAAGAATGCCTGGAATGAATTATGAGTATTTTTGCCGCTGAATATGTATATCCGTGGCAGATTAAAATGTGATACACTTTATGGCATAGATTAGTATACAAGGTATTTGGAGTTTTTATTATTGCACTTTCTATTCTCCTCCCCTCTCCCAGAAATTTAAGCATAGATACAGTATATCCACAGATGCAGCTCCTTACTTTACAGTATCGTAATAAAGCCAACATGGATTAAACAGAGTTGTGCTAGCTTATTTTTAGCATGCATTATACATACCTACAACACAGATGTCCCCATAATTGTTATCACTTTAACAGGCTGAGAGATTAGCTTCCCACTGCAGTGCATGGAAGTTCTGCTACATAGGCCCAGTACACCTTAGAGGGTAGTGCAGGCAACACAGTAAAGATTTTGGGAACAGCAGTGTCATAGATAATACATCGATCAAGATTTACTTCATTAATAGAGTAGAGGGCTGACATAGTAGCAAAATACTACTTTATCTACATTCTGCCAACATGATGAGCCAATGGACTGAAATAGCAGCTGCAAAAATGGGCTGTGTCAGTTTTGCATGCATGTCATGATGTCAAAAGGTTCTGATACCCTGAGCCTTACTTAACCTTACTTAACCTTAACCTTCAATAAATGCTTACAATATGGTACCAAAGGGAGTCTATGATGGACTACTAACTGTGGATGGTAGTAGACGTTAGGCTGTTAAAACAATATATATATATTTTTTTACTTACACATACAGTCATGTTATGGCTGCTTGAGTAAATATATCAGACCTTGATGACTTAGGGTGTCCCATATGCTGTGGAATATTCTTTAATCTCTACAGATGTGGCAGTTCCCAAAGTTTCCAGTGCACTGTTGCTGGCTATAATTTTTTTTTAAATTTTCCATGTCAACAATGGGTCAGGAAAAAGGATGAATAGAAATACATATATTACATACTATAATTATAGTGTCAAGGCTCAACAAAGGAAGCCATCCAACTGAGCATTAGTATCTATATAGACTTCATAGACATGGTAATTTTTACAACTATGAAGAATAAAAAGATTGTGAAGAGGGTAAATAGGCAATGCAAGTATTGGTGATCTGTATTATGGCTTTGGTTTTTTTATGGAGACAATGTGGATACAACTCTTTGAATTATGGGTAGTGTTAATTAATTTCATATACCCTTTAACCACTTACTGGGCTCTTAAACCCCCCTCCTGCCCAGACCAATTTTCAGCTTTCAGCGCTGTCACTCTTTGAATGACAATTGCGTGATCATACAACACTGTATCCAAATTAAATTTCTATTATTTTTTTCCCACACACATAGAGCTTTCTTTTGGTGGTATTTGATCACCTCTGGGTTTTTTCATTTTTGTTAAAAAAATGAAAAAATACCGAAAATTTTGACTAATAGGTGGCACTGATAGCTGGCACTGATGGACACTGATAGGTGGCAGTGATGGGCACTGAAGGGTGGCAGTGATGGGCACTGGTAGGTGACACTGATAGGCAGCACTGCTAGGTGGCACCAATAAGGCATTGATTGGCACCACTGGTGGGCATTGATAGGTGGCACTCGTGGGCATTGATAGGTGGACCTGTTATACACTGGTGGGCACTGATTGGTGGGCACTGATATGCACTGTGGACACTGACAGGTGGCACTGGCAGGCAGCACTGGTGGACACAGATGAGGTGGCTGTGCCTCTTCCTCTTCGGGACCGATGTCCCTTACACAGAAGCCAGTGATCGATTAGCGATCTTCTGTTTACATCACATGATCAGCTGTCATTAGCTGACAGCTGATCATGAGGTAAGGGGCTGGGATCGGCCCCTACATCTGAGTCTCATTGACTCGGGGATAACAGAGCATGCCACGCACGCCGTGAAGGGGGTGCGCGTGGAGCGTGCAAAGGGGAGGACGTCTATTGACGGCCTACTGGTAATGTAGGTCCGTGCTGTAGCCATCATTCTGCTATAGCGCAGATGGGTAGAGGTTAACATACCAATGCTATTTTAAAAGTAATTTTCATTAAAATAATAACTGTTGATCCTGCCATAATGGTCTGTGTTCAGGAGCGTTCTCTTACTGAGTGGCTCAGAGTTAAGCTATTCCCACTGGCAGCACGGACCATTCCTGCGGTGCTTTAGCGCTGTTTTAGCAGCGTTTTTGCAGCACTTTTTTGACCGCTAGCGGGGCACTTTTTACCCCAAAAAATTGTAAAAAGTCCAGTTTTGGAAGCGCTGCCCATTCATTGCAATGGGCAGGGCGTTTTGGGAGCATTATTTACAGCGCTCCCAAGCCACCCCAAAGATGCTGCCTGCAGGACTTTTCGTAACGTCCTGCAAACGTACCGCCCCAGTGTGAAAAGACACACTGCAATGAATGGGAGGCACTTTTTAGGCGCTTTTCAGAGGCTATATCTAGCTCTAAAGCACCGGAAAACCACCTCAGTGTGAACGTACTCTTATGCTCCTGTATTGTTTTCATGTCGTGCTGACCTCTTGTGAAGATTCTAAGTGACCATTTAGGCTCATTGCTTAGGCATGGCTCACTTTTTTTAATCAATACATTTTTATTAAGAATTAAGTAGAAAAATGCAAGGTTACAACAATTGTAAAGATAATCAAATCTGTACAAAATGCAACATAACATACGGTATTATAACCAGTCAGGATAACCAAGCAGTTAGGTTGATTTGAGTTATAATAAGTTAGTTAAATATATAGGAAAATAACATAGTAAGTATTTGGGAGCTACGTAACAAGTTTAATAGAAGTTGTACTAATGTCAATGTTTACACTAGCCTGTCCACGGTTTCCATAAACTTTCAAAGTGTTGGCTTTTGCTTGTTCAGATGATGAGGGCTTTTTCTTTTCATTATTTTTTATTAAGGTTTCCACTTTAACAACAGTAGGACATTACAGTATTTTTTAACAGATAAAAAATGCAAATTACATTTGCTTTCTTGATTCATACTGCGAACAGATGAGAAAATGGTATGTGGATTGTATCTCTTAATGTACTCTACACATTAATTTGTTAACCATGGATATGCGATTAAGTATTTCGGACTACATCCGTTATTTAACAGGAACGGGACGGGGGAATTGGGCCACCCCCCTAGACACCCCATCTGGGAACTAACTGTGTCCGTGAGGGTGCCCCCCCCCCCCCAATCGACAACACAATCAAATCAATGATCAATTATGCAGAGCATAAAGAAAGAGGAGGCTTAGAAATACAAATTGTTTTAACTGAACAAAAATAACAAAAAACTAAACGAAAAATTATAATGTTAAATTATAATGTTAACATCCTACCACTGACCATTAAGTCAGTTTGATTAGTTATGGCAAGATCTCAGTGAGAAGTCTCTGGAAAACATGCACACCATGGAGCCCAATCTATTTGTGCTTTTGTTAGTACATTATTTGAGTAGGCGAAAAAGATTTCATACTTGTAGTGGGTTTTTACTCTATCTATTACTTCACTAATGTTTGAGATATTATCTGATTTCCATTTTGAAGCAATAGATAATCGAGCAGCTATCAAAATGTGGGTAATTATTGTTCTGTGCCTTGTGGGTATTTTATCTATCCCCAGGTTGAGGAGAGCTAATGCAGGGTTGGGGGATATGATAGTTCCTGTAATTTTTGCTATTAAAGAGAAGACTGTATTCCAGAAACCCCTCACAGATTTACATTCCCATAAAATATGGTATATCGTTCCCTTAGTTCCACATTTTCGCCAACATAGGTTATCAGAGCTACCAAAGATTTGGGAAATTCTCATCGGTGTTAAGTAGCTTCTGTATAGTATCTTGAGGGAGATATCCCAGTGATTAGTACAATGGGAGTATAGGTAGGTGGATTGAACCGCTTTATTCCATTCAGATAAAGCAAATTTGCTTTTTAGATCTTTTTCCCAATTCAGCATGCTAACCGACTTGGTTTGGTTTTGCGTATTGGGTATATTTTTGTAGAACCATGAGAGACCTTTGGGTTTGTTGTAAGATGTGGTGAAGTATGTCCATATTTCTGAATCGTGATTAAGATAGGTATCTGGATATTTTGTATGGTAATGGTGTAGTTGAATGTTTGCAAATGAGAGTATCGCTGGACTTTGGTCTTTAAGTTGTGCATATGTCATATTGTTCGGGAGGTGTTTTTCATTGAATTTTAAGGAGGGAAGCAAGAATTCATACATGCCTAGGGTAATTGTTCTCTTTTGTTTAATTTTGTTGCTATTAGTGTGAGCGTTAAAGAGTTGCCAAGCTTTAACTGTTGCAGTGATAGAAGGAAAGTTAGGGTAAAACAATGGTCTATTTGTTAATGTAGCTAAAAGAAGTGATGGTAGGTCCCTATGGTGAACTATTGCTTTTTCAATTTGTACCCATAGTTTATCTGTTGTTTGATGAAACCAAGACTTGGCTTGGTCCAATATGGCGGCTATGTAATAATTTCTTATTTTAGGGAATCCTATTCCGCCTTTGTATTTTGGTTTTTGTAATGAGGAGTATGAAATTCTTGCTATCCTCCCAGCCCATATGAATTTCCTTAGCAATATATCAATTGTGGTGAAAAAGTGGTCGGGCATTGTGATGGGGATAGTGCGAAAAAAGTATAGTATTTTTGGTAAAGCAATCATTTTGAATGCTGCTATTCTCCCTATCCATGATAGTTCATGTGAGGAGATATGTGTAAGGTCATTCTTAATGGTATTTATCAAAGAAGGGTAGTTAAGATCATATACAGAGTTAGAGGGGAACGCTAGGTTTATCCCTAAATATTTTAAGTATTTGTGGGCCCATACGAAAGGAAACTCAGCTTTTAGTTTCTTAAGGTTAGAGTTATTAATGTGTATAGGGAGGATTGAGGATTTGCCAATATTCAACTTATAGTATGATACTTCCCCAAATTCGTTGAGTATATTTTGGGTTCTTGCAAGAGATATGGTTGGTGTGGTTAATGTTAGCACCACGTCATCGGCAAATAGGCCAATTTTGTGGTCTATGTTTGAGACCTCAATACCTTTGATATGTGTATCTTTTCTAACGGTCTCCGCCAGGGGTTCCATCACCAGAGAAAATATCAAAGGCGATAGAGGGCAGCCCTGGCGGGTTCCGTTCGTTATATAGAATTTGTCAGACATAGCATTTGAAGTATATACTTGTGCTGTTGGGACTGTATATAGTGCTGATATTGCGGAGAGGATAGGGCCTTCAAGACCAAATCTAGCAAGTGTTGCCAGAAGGTACCCCCAGTGGACCCGATCAAACGCCTTTTCGGCATCTAATGTCAGGAACACCGTGGGCACCTTCCTTAATTCCGCTATTTTAAGAAGGTTAAACATCCTACGAGTTCCGTCAGGGGCTTGTCTACCTTTAACAAATCCTACTTGGTCTGCTTGGATTAGGTGGGGAGTTACTTCTGCTAGGCGATTGGCTAGGATCTTTGAGTAGATTTTTAAATCAGTATTAAGTAGGGATATGGGTCTAAAGTTTTGTGGGGCATCTGGTTTTTTCCCTGGTTTAGGAAGGGCTACTATAATGGCTTGGAGCATTTCTTCTGGGAATATGCTATCTACAATGGCTTTATGGAACAGTTTATTCATATACGGCACTAGAGTTTCTGAAAAAGCTTTATAATATTCGGCAGAAAAGCCGTCTGCTCCTGGTGATTTGTTTTGGGGTAGGGAGTTGATTACTTGAGCTATTTCATGTTCTGATATTTCTGAGTTTAAGTAATTTAATTGGTCACTTTTAAGGGTGGGGAGATTAACTGAGTGGAGAAATTTATTGATCCCTGTATTAGTAGGTTGTGGTGTTGCTGGGTCTGTATTTAGATTATATAGTTGTTTGTAGTATTTGCAGAATGCATTTGCTATATCTTTTGGTTGGTATACTATCTGTGACGTAATAGGGTCTTTAATGTGTGATAGTTTGGACTTTTGTTGTTTTTTACGGATATAGGCGGCTAAAAATTTACCCGCTTTGTTTCCTTGGGTGTAGCATGTGGCTTTGAACTTCTGTATGTGATACTGGTGTTCTGAAATAAAATGAGTTCTAATCTCTTGTCTTGTTTGGTTAAGTTCTGTGGATATTTGGGAAGAGGGCTTTGCTTTGTGTTGTTGTTCTAGAGATATAAGTTTATTCATAAGTGTAGTAAAACTTTTTAGTCTCTTTTTTTTTTCCCTTGATGCTGTCTGTATTAATAGGCCTCTGCTGAAAGCTTTGTGTGAGCACCACAATGTAAAAATATTCATTCCCGGAGTTTCATTAATTCGAAAGAATTCTTTGATCCGATCACGCAAACCCTCCCTATGTTTAGGATTTTTTAAGATTGATATATTGTTCCGCCATAGGTGTGTAGGCGGTGCAACATTATTTTCTTTGATGGAAAGGGACACGGGAGCGTGATCAGACCAAGTAATTGGGTGGATTTTAGCTGAAACTGCATTGTTCAGGCATTGTAAGTCAGCTACAAATAAGTCGATTCTGGAGTAGGACTTATGAGGAGCTGAGTAGTAGGTAAAATCTTTTTCACTTGAATTGACACAACGCCATACGTCATAAAGATCAGAGGAGTGCAAGAAGTGTTGGAGTTCAATTCGTGCAGCTTTCGATTTATGCGGAAAGGAACAATCTAGTTTTCTATTAGGAACACAATTGAAATCCCCACAGTACAATACAAATCCTTTCTTGATGCTCCCAACTTTTTTGCTGAGGGCACCCAAAAAGGACAGTTGCCCCTGATTTGGAGCATATACATTAATAATAGTATACCAGATATTGTTTAGTTCGCACACTAAGATAATATATCTTCCAGCCTTGTCATATATTACATCCTGTAATTTAAATGCTACATTTTGGTTTATAGCTATCAGTACACCAGCTTTCTTTTTTGGGCCCGAGGCCATGAAGATGTGTGGAAATTGTTTGTCTTTGCATAAGGGATGTTTCTGTTGAGTAAAATGGGTTTCTTGGATACAAAGTACATCGCTCTTCAGGGATTTCGCTTGTTTCCACATTGCCCTTCTTTTGAATGGTATATTAAGGCCATGTGCATTGATAGTCACGAAGTTAAGGACCATTTGTATGGTTGGGTAAGTGCTTGATTGTAGTTTCAATCAAAATTTGAAATGTGGTGTAAATTATAAAAGTACCTGCCGTTAGATGCGTCTTTGGTTTGCTTGTAGAGATCACGCTCAGGTGGGATGCAGTTGTAGATAAGTTATATTTCAGGTTCTTGCCATCAGACTTGCCATGGTTGGGTGCCAGTGGTAGAGTAGAAAATAAAAGGTAGTAACTGTTAACAATTAAACAAAAAATAAAACTTAAAAAGGTGAGGAAATTTTCCTCAAAGTGCGAGTAAAATCGCATAAGAACACTTGGGGGTGCTTGCTCCCATGAACCAGCTTCGGCCCTAAAGATTAATGGGCAAACTATGAGTAAGTTGTTTCTTTATGTGAACAGTCAGTCAAGTAATTTTGGTTGATTCCCATTCAGGGGATATGCTCCTTGGGGGTTTGGTAGTAGAAGTATCATCCTCATCTATTGGAAGAAGCCCCCATTTTTTTGACAGCTGGATGCCTTCTTCCAAAGATCTGATAGTGAATGTGCGGCCATCCTTAGTTACCAGAAGTTTTGTTGGAAAGCCCCAGGAGTATGAGAGTTTGTTGTTGCGCAATATTTTGGTCAATGTTAACAGTTTCTTCCTTGCTAGCATTGTATGCTGGGAGAGGTCCGCATAGATGTTTATGTTTGAGTACGGGTTGGGTAGAGGGGAGTTTTGCCTTGCAAAACGCATTAAATCGTCTTTGACGTGAAAAAAATGTATGCGAGCTATAACGTCGCGGGGTACTTTCTCTGGTAGGTACTGTGGCTTTGGTAATCTGTGGGCTCGGTCTACCACAATTTCCCCATCTGGCGTATCAGGAAGTAGCTCTTTAATTAGTTGCTGTACATAATTTCGGAGCTCTGGGGGGGGTACAGACTCCGCCACCCCCCTCAGCTTAACGTTGTTCCTGCGGGACCTGTCCTCGAGGTCCGCCATTTTGTTTTTTAAAGCTTCTAACTCCTCCTCTTTTTCATTATGTGCATCCACCAACTCATTGTGTGCCGTTGAGAATTCCGCCATTTTGTCCTCCACGTGGCTAACTCTTTCCCCTATGTCATTAATGTCGGTTTTTATTTGTGATATACAGTCCATGAGGTCCCTGTGCATGGACCCTCTTAAAGAGACCAGCATCTCTTTCATTGTAGTGTCGCTCAAGGGCTGTCCTGATGTTGGGAACTCCTGAATCTGGTCTATAAATTCGGTTGTACTGTCATAGGATGTGCAATTATCCTCATTTCTTTCCCCAGCATATGTGTGGGCATCTGAGCGTTTGGGTGCCGCTTTCTGTGGGCTCTGAGATGGGGTAATGCACGCTGAAGAGCGGCTGCTGTGGCCCGGAGAGAAGGACGGGGGTCTGCTATTCTCTCTTTTGTTTCCCCTAGTGTCAGGCTGCCTGGCGCGCTGCTGCCTGTGTGCGGCGGCGCCATCTTGGATCTCCGGCGTGCTTGCCGAGGGGTAAAAGTCAGTTAGTTTGCGGGGTCCCCCCACGGGTTTTTTCTTACCCATCGCAGGCTGTGTGGTGCTGGGACTCCTGGAGCTTTCTGGTGTTAGTTTGCTGGCTTTAATCGTCGCTTTGTACGGGCCGTTACCGCTGGTTCTCACGGAGCTCTCTCCTTATGCGGCCATCTCCTTCCGCTGCCGGCCACGCCCCCGATGAGGGCTTTTTCATAGGAATGGTTCTGATGTACTAACGATAAGACTTCAGATTTGTTGGGTGCTTGAGATGCTTTCTAATTTCTAGCTATCACTGCTCTAGCAGCTATAAGTATATGGATGGTCACTGTACAGTAGGGTGGGGGCAAGTCATCACTTTTTCACCACCAGGAAACCAATCCTTGGAAATCTCAAGCAACTATTGCTGTAGTATGTACATATAGGCATGAAGTGGCTACAAAAAGGCTGCATAAGATCAACAGCACTAAGGTGCAACAAAGGATAAACAAAGGGAAACAAGTATTTGGTTTAATAAGTGACCATTGTTTATGATACACAGTACTTTAACAAACAAATTATTATTCAGTCAGAATTTACACTTACTTTGAAGGGGCACCTTAACAAAAAAGGTCACATGTAGAAAAAAAGTGTTTTGCATACTTTTTGGTATTGAAACTACTGCATTTTTAGCTGTTTTGATTACTGTTGTTGACTACATGCTTCTAGGATTGCCTCGGCAACCCCTGCAAGTTTTTATTACTGACTTTTGTTATTTTTTAGAATTTACTTTTTACTTGGCCAATGGTCTGCAAGTCCTCATGCAAGTCTGTAAGTCTGCAAGTCCTCAAAACCCATAGAGTGCTGCTTCTTTGTTTTTGTGTTCTCTTAGCAGTATCCTTTTTTGTAAAAGTGGCCCTGTGATGACAGGGTCATTTTAAGCTTATTGACATTCTCTTTTGATGTCTCAATAGTATAAGGGATTTCAGGTTTCAAGCACCATTACTATAGTTATATATTTTTTAAAAAAGTAGCTCATTTGGTAATGACTTGGACAGATTAGGAAAATCATTTTATTGTGGCACACTAATTATTATAATTAAATGGTAAAACTATAAAAATGTGAAAAAATTAAAATCACATTTAATACAAAACACATTTAGCACCAGGATCCTTCACTGCTAAAATCTATTTTTGGATAGGAACTCATGGAAATCATGGCTGGATCCACTGAATAGTTAACTAGCACATTTTTCATATTGCTCTATTTACCACAACCCTGCTGGTTCTCATTTGACTATCTGTTTTGCAAGCTAAAAATGGAAACCTGTTATATTGCTCCACTTGGATTTAAAAAGAAAATATATTATTGGTTAATGTGTAGTGCTGGGCTTCGAGTTAAGAAGGTTTTGCCTGCTGAGTGTAAAATGTCATCTTTTAGAGCATTTCTTGGATTTGCTCAGCTTTGAATGTAGAAGTATATCCTTTCATTTCTTGTGGCCTTTTTGAGATAGTTCTGATTAGATAATATGAGTTATTGAGGTTACAGGAAACACATCTTTGTTAAAAGTACTTTATGTTCGCTCCATAACAAACTATTATTCCCAGAATATATATATATATATATATATATATATATATATATATATATATATGTGGATTACATATATTACTAACAAGCAGTGAAAAAATCGCTACCTTGAAAGCTACATTATATATTTTTTTAATGACATTCATATTTTTCACAATAATAATTGAGGGGCACAGAAATAAAGTAGTTCCTAAACATTTGGGGTAAAGGAGGTTGAGACACCGGCAAATAAAAAAGTTAAATCAGTCCCTGTATAACTCCACCTTCAACTTTGATGCCTCAGTTTTTTTGCTTGAGTCTTAGGAGATTGGATATATTTTCCCATAGCTGCGCTCTAACCGTGTTTTTGCTTGCACCTTAATCTTACTTTTTAACTTTATTTATTTCTTCAATCAATCAAGATACTTGGTACAATATTGATATTTTTCTCTTTTATGACTTTAATCAAAGCTTTGAAAACACTAATAGAGATAATATCTACAAATCAGCTATCCAGCCAGTGCATCCTCATCAACAGCTTTATAGCCTATATTCGAATCCTGCTGGACTAGAAGACTGTGTAGCTAGCCTGGAATGTGACCTTCGGGCACTGGGCTCTACATTGTGACTCTTTCCAGACAGACTCTTACCAGCCTGAGGACTCACATGGTAAGTAAGGCTGGTTGGGCGGAAGCATTGGGAATTACCCCACAATTGGTATGGTAGGACACCATTTTAAAGCTTCACACTGCTACCATTTTACTGTGGTAACAGTTAAGGCTGAAGGAACTGAGCACTGATGTTATTCACTAAAAAGAGTGTTGTACTTGTTATCCTGCCAATCAGCCTAGATTAAGCAAAATCCCACTGCTGTTCCTGATTCTAATGTTTTTTGTGTAAATCAACTTGTCTAATTCCACTTCTACCTACAGTGGCTTGGTCACCATGAACCACCTAGGACCCTTTTCATCAATAGCTGCTTGGTTTTGTGAGTGCATGAGGCCTTGCCTCATTTTTCTGGGTCTAATTGTTAAACACTAATGCCCTGTACACACTGACGGTTTCTCCGATGGAATTCCATTCAAGCGGTTTTGCCTACACATGGTCAAACCAAAGTCTGACCAAAGTCCGACCGTCAAGAACGCGGTGACGTACAACACTTACGACGGGACTAGAGCAAGGAAGTTCAATAGCCAGTAGCCAATAGCTTCCGTCTCGTACTTGCTTCAGAGTATGCGTTGTTTTTGGTCCGTCGGAACAGCATACAGATGTGAGTGGTTTCCGATAGGAATTGGTTCCGTCAGAAATATTTAGAACATGTTCCATTCCTAGGTCCGTCAGAATTTTCGGAAAAAAAAAGTCCGTTAAGGCATACACAGGATCGGAATAGATGATGAAAAGCTTCCATCTGACTTTTTCTGTCGGACATTCCGCTCATGTGTACATGGCTTTTGTGGTGCAACAGGTCTTTTCAGTGGGTGACCTTGGCCCATACAGCATTTGTTCTTAGGGGCAATTTCTCTATATCCACAGAAAGGACCAATGCCTGTATCCTAGATCATGTGTCCCTAATACTATTGGATCATTGTCATCTGAGTGTTATAAAGACCTCCCATATGTCCACAAGACCTTTAATATCCACTTTGGATTTTTTTATTGGTTTGTGCAAAATTAATGGGCCAAGCTGCTTACAGATGCTCTAATCATGGTTCAAGTAATCTCATTCTGACCCTATTGGACCTCTACTTTTATGTATACCTGAGGCTCTGATGATTCAGAATTGCACAGTCATCTACTGAAAGGACTGTATTTTAGAAATCTCCATATGACTCAGATTTACAAGGAAATCCCGATAATCATATTAATTCAATACAGCATGAAGGATCAGTCTGCAGTTTCAGGTTTAGGATTTTTTTTACAGCTCTTATAGCTGCAATGACATTTTCTATACACTCTGTAAGTAAAACATTCCTCTATGAGGATGGAAAGCAACCTATGGAATGCAATGTAAGGGGGCCTTTTCCATTTGAAAAGGAATTTATTGATAAGTGGTTTCTGCCCACTACCAACAGCCTAGTTATCCAACTGAATAAGTACACTACTAAACAAGCTGACTATGTTCTTAACCTTAGGGATTTCAGTGACAGATCACTGAATTTCCTAGGTTGTATCCCACCTATAGCAAATATGTGTTTATTGCTATTTAACTTATGTTATCATTGTTCTGATTTATACTGAAATCTAGTGGTAGTTCAGCACCACAATTTATTTCTCTATTCTGTATTCTGTTTCTCCCTCTGTTCTACCCTCCTGTTATAGTTCTAGTTAGATTAGTTCCACCATTAGTAATCACAGGCACAAGGTAAAGTGTAAGGTCCTTGTCCTTACACTTTAAAAGACTGGAAGAACAGCCTCTGTACTGTCTAATTCAAAATAACATTTTGTTGGATTCACCATATCATTTATTGGCAGCATAGCAGTGAATGGGCTAAACTGTTGACTATGACCTATTTTAGGGAACAGTAGTTTTTTTGCTGTTTCATGGGCATGCAGAATTTCTAAGCTTGATATACTTGGTACTCATTATTCAATGCAATGCTAAAATACATTTTAGGGTGTTTTGTTTAGGTAAAATATAGATATGATAAATATCAGCACAACTATTGTATGACATAAAAAATTGCAACTGCCACTGTTTTAGCTACAGTTTCTCTGCTTTCAGAATATATATAATGTTTTGGAGTTCGACAGAATCATCTGGCCTAAAATGTTCATTTTGTGTGCAAAAAAAAAAAGCTCTGGCAGTGAAGGGGTTAGGGCAGAAGTGGTAATTAAAGTATTTTAAAATAAATGGAATGCAAAAAGAGACTATATATATAAATTAAGAAAATGTAAACAGAAGTGGAGTTTGTGGCCATAGTAACCAATCAGGTTTTATCTGTTATTTGGTTTAAAAGATACAACTGGAACTTTGACCCCTTAAGAAAGGGTACAACACTGAAGGGAATACTGATATTTTATGAGATATTACACTGATCGACACAAGAAGGCAGTTTCTCTTAATAACCATTTGGAAAGAATAGTTTGGGCATTTCTGAGCATACTTATAACTAAAATCGTATTTTAAAAGAAACACATCTCCACTGGTCCCACAGCACTGGCCTTGATGCTGACAGTAACATTGCTGCCACACACTGTCAGGCAAGAGAGCAATCTACCATTGCTCACTGCTTAAAAAGCCCTATAAGTCTCTGAACGAACCTTATGATTTCATGGAACCTTTGTTGAAAATGGCTGTATTATTGAGTATACTTAAAAGGGGATATGTGTTTGCAATCTGACAAACCTGTGTTATAGAACCCTCTGAGCAGTTGAGAAAATATCTCAACATTTTGTATTATTTGCTATGAAGCAGTAAAACAGCTTTTAATAACTTTAATAGGGGTTTTTGTCATGTTTTATTGCTATCCAAATATTAGGATTTTACTAAAACTGTTTTTTTGAAATGTAACTGTTGTTATAATCACAGATGTTTTAGAGATCCAAGTCTTAAGGTTCTTTCATACAATATGTTGAAAAAAAGTACTAAAAATGCTTTGTTCTAAATGTTTTTCTGTTTTTGAGCAGATATATAATTTTGTACTTTTCCATGGTGCATAGCTATTTTAGCATAGCATTTGACAATATTGATTCATTCTCTGATGCCTTGAAAAAAAATTTCTCTGCGGTAACTGATAAAGAAAAACGCCAGATGATTATAGTGGCACTACCAATATTCAAGGGCTGGGAAGAGCTTTTAAATTTTCATACCTCTGAGTGTTATAAGTCCTTTGTGTTTTTGTAGAGTTTTCAAATTTACATTGTCAGTACATCTCTAGTGCACAACTTTGCAATTTTCCAGATAGTCTGTATACATTCTCTATATTGTTGTTAAACTGTTTATCGAGTGTCTCACAGGGCTTTTGCTAACAAGTGTCAAATAATTCTGTATTGTCCTTTTGACTCTTGGTGCTTCTGTATGCTTTCTCTGGCCTAGCTTGAAACAATGGTTATCCAACAGGCTTTATATTGCCAATCAGTATAGGGGTCTGCACTAATAGTTAAGGCTCTGGAAGTGTGCCCAGATACCCTGGTCATCAATAACTAATTTTTCTTTAAATTTAATGGTCTAATGCATAAAAGCTTAACATGAACATTTCCAAAAATAAAGCCTTGCAGTAAACAGGGCGCACAAACCCTCCTTGCTAAGCGTTTCGCTTTTAATAAAACACTGTGATGCCCCGTACACACGGTCGGATTTTCCGACGGAAAATGTGTGATAGGACCTTGTTGTCGGAAATTCCGACCATGTGTAGGCTCCATCACACATTTTCCATCGGATTTTCCGACCCACAAAGTTTGAGAGCAGGATATAAAATGTTCCGACAACAAAATCCATTGTCGGAAATTCCGATCGTGTGTACACAAATCCGATGGACAAAGTGCAATGCATGCTCAGAATAAATAAAGGGATGAAAGCTATTGGCCACTGCCCCGTTTATAGTCCCGACGTACGTGTTTTACGTCACCGAGTTTAGAACGATCGGATCTTCCGACAACTTTGTGTGACCGTGTGTATGCAAGACAAGTTTGAGCCAACATCCATCGGAAAAAAACCCTAGGATTTTGTTGTCGGAATGTCCGAACAAAGTCCGACCGTGTGTATGGGGCATTAGACTGCATCAATCTATTGTACACAATTACAGAAGTGTTACTGGTATTTTTTGCATTTAGGCTTCAACAAAATACTGCATTAACCATTTGGTGCCAAGAACAAATGTAAACCCCGAATTTGACCTTTGGGCAACCCCTTACAATGTACTTCTTCCTCCTAAGCACTTAAACTTAACTCCTAAATAACCCCTAACACTTAACCATTAATTTCAACCTAACTTAACCCTTAGCCTAACACCTAAAATGAACCCATAACACATAACGTGAACCTGAAGTAAAAAAGTGAACATTTGCTATATTAAAATGAATACCTAAAATTGTTATTTATTTCTGAAACCCTGTACTTATATGTGTCTTTGAAGAGTACCATTTTGTTTTGAATTCCATCAGTGTGTTCCTATGCATTTAGCTTGTATGTGCATTATTTAATGTTAGATCATCTAAGCCACTGCTACCTTTAACTGCCAGTCTTATGAGATTTGCAGCGAGAGTTAGTGACAACAATGCAATGCTCACTGTTTTCCTTGCTGGGGAGAAAGTTGTACCTGAAGACCAGCAGTGCAAGGATCTCTCTACTTCTGCTTTATTCATGCTTTAGATCTGTGCTTTTGGTACCTTTCTTGCTGCTTTCTAAATATTTCCCACTAATCAATGGATCATGTAACACAATAT
Organism: Lithobates clamitans; assembly: GCA_037952925.1. Classification (NCBI taxonomy): domain Eukaryota; kingdom Metazoa; phylum Chordata; class Amphibia; order Anura; family Ranidae; genus Lithobates; species Lithobates clamitans. Next base: position 7,795,658 of record JBBGZY010000821.1, on the reverse strand, counting down.
AACAATAACAAAGGCGTTGTGAACATAAAACATGGATATATCAAATATGCACCACTGTATAAGCCAATGTTTGATATATCCATGTTATTTGTTCACATCCTGCAAAAGTTCTAAATAAACTTGAAAATTCAGTCCTTCCACTATGAATGAAAAGTGCGCCAATGCTCAAATAAAGATGAATCCATCCTGTAACAGTTTTATGTAACCTCCTCTCAAGAAAGTTCAGTCTCTCCACTGCCCCTTTTTTCTTTCTTGTTTACCATATGGGGAGTTCCATAAGTGAGGAGAGACAGGACCAGAAGCCATATTAGATGAAACTCATCTGTATAAGTATGAAGGGGTTTATCTACTAAGACTGGAGATGCAAAATCTGGTGCAGCTCTGCATAGAAACCAATCAGCTTCCAGGTTTTATTGCCAAAGTTTAATTGAACAAGCTGAAGTTAAAAGACGATTGGCTACCCTGCACAGCTGCACCAAATTCTGAGTGCACCAGTTTCAGTAAATCACCCCCTAGATGCCAATCTATAAAACGAGAGGCATGGTTGCCTGGTGGGTTCTAGTCTGTGGGGGAGAGGTGTTTGAGTGCTGAAGTACTTTTTATTCAAAGTGGAGAGATTGAACTTTCTTTGAGAAGAGTTTATTTAAAACTGTTGCAGGATAGACTAATCTTTGTTTGAGCACTGGGGTACCTGTTATGATGGTGGAAAGACTGAACTTTTGAGTTTATTGGGAACTGTTACAAGATGGACTAATCTTTATTAGTCATACACCTTGTCACTTTGGCTTTTACAGTGGTGCTTATTTGAAATAATGCATATTTTATGTTCACAGTGCCTTACCTTTTGTTATATTGTGTTACATATTTGGGGTATTATGAATTGAAGGCTGCAGCAATATTGCACTTTATATTAATATTTTTGGGGGATTGTATGTTTGTAGCACTGAGTTGGATGATTATATTTAGTCAACAGATCACCAATCATCAGAGGGCAGTTTTGACATGAAGAAGCCCTTCTACCAAAATAGCAGCCTCAGCAGAAATAGGAAATAACCTAAATGGGAAAAAGATTACCCGCAATGAATATATAGGCAATAATGGTAACTAGCCCCTGGCATTTTGATTGCTTTTTTGGGCATAACTTCCATAATTCAGGTCTTTAACCTTAAACCCAAAACATAGCCACGTAGGTAATTGCTTAAAACCTACATGTAACCTAACCTATTAATGTTAACTCCTTACATTGGTTGGTAGAATGTGTAGGCCACTTGAGATGGAATGTACACAGAAACTGGGGTATTGATTTAGGGATAGGTGGCAGAACACTCCATAAGTTCTCAAAAAAACTTTACATTCTTTAACCACTTCAGCCCCAGAAGGATTTGCTCCCATAATGACCAGGCCATTTTTTGTGATATGGCACTGCATTGCTTTAACTGACAATTGCGCGGACGTGTCCAACGCTATACCCAAACAAAATTGACGTCCTTTTTTACCCAGAAATAGAGCTTTCTTTTGGTAGTATTTGATCACCTCTGCGGTTTTTATTTTTTGCTCTATAAACAAAAAAAGACCAACAATTTAAAAAAAAAACATTTTTTTTTACTGTCTGCTATATTACATATCCAAAAAATATATATATATATATATATATAAAAAAACAAATGTATTCAACAGTTTAGGCCGATATATATTCTTCTACATATTTTTGGTAAAAAAAAAATGCAGTAGGTGTATATTATTGCAAAAGTTATCGTGTCTACAAATGACGGGATAGATTTAGGGACTTTTATTTATTTTTTATTGTTTTTACTGGTAATGGCAGTGATCTGTGATTTTTAGCAGGACTGCAACATTGCAGCGGACAAATTTGACCCCAAATGACACTTTTTGGGGACCAGTAACATTATTACATTGATCAGTGCTATAAAAAATGCACTGATCAATGTAAAAATGTCACTGGCAGGGAAGGGGTTAACTTTGTTCCCTCAGTGTGTTCTAACTCTAGGGGGGATGATCTTACTGGAACATGACAGAGATCACTGTTCCTGATCACCGGGAACAGTAGATCTTTGTCAAGTCATCTGGCAGAATGGGGAATCGCCTTGTTTACATAGGCAGTTCCCCGTTCCGCCTCTCCTCACCGCGATCGCGGGTCGCCGGATGACATCAAGTCTGAGGTACATCGGTTCGTGCAAGAGAGCCGACCTGCCGCAGTATATCTGTGTGAGCTGGTCAGCTAGTGGTTAATGACTTTGCTTTGCCATCCCTTGACCGCATACACACATTCCTTGTGAGCTCTCATAGTGATGTATCACAGTTTATGACAAATGTAATGGGTAATTTATATTTGGTTAAAATCAAATATATGTATATATATATATATATATATATATATATATATATATATATATATATATTTTATTTAGTTTTTTCTTTCAAATACACCCCCTAAATAGACCCCCTAAACTAAATGTAAATGTAAGATCACCACAGCTATGTTTACTTGTGGTAAATCTAGAAATCACTCAGTGTGGCTTTCAGAGTCTATACTTTTTTTAGTTCATGCATGTGTGTGTTTGTGTTGTTGCAACAGCTATCAACTACTTGAATCCACTCAAATAAAGTTTAAAGAAATATGTGTATATATATATATATATATATATATATATATATATATATATATATATATATATATATATATATATATATATATATATTAGTAGTGTTATTAACAGTTGTTAATGAACATTGGTTTATTTCTTATTTTTTAATGTAGAAAAAATGTCTATGACTGGAAATATTCATGACATTATATGGTATGTGAGTTTTTCCAACAAACCTAACAATTTTATTTTACAGTTGGTCTCCTTCCTAAACTTGCAGTAATTACATCCATCGAAGCGCAACTAAGTATAAGTATGTTAGATTAAAGTGAATTCAGTTGGTATCTGGACTCAGACAGTTTATGTCCTTTGGCTTAAAGCTGAAGTTAAATTCAATATGGACAACAATAACATCCACTTAACAAAATGCTGTTTTATTAACTAACTTTACAAACAATTATGCAGATATATTGGTTAAACTGGGGTTTGTTGTTTCTTTAGACCATGTTTTCATTTTAATTTATTTATTATTTTTATTTTATGTTATGACTTTCCAAATCATATTTTATAAAAAAAAAAAGATTACACTGTTTCATTAAAATTTTATAATGATCATAATACCATGAAAGACGAACCCGAGGCAGCATTTTCTTCCAATATAAGTATTTTAGCCCTTTTTGTGCCATAATTTATCCTTCCCAGCAAGACTGGCATAACTTTATATAGACATTTGTGGTCCACTCTGAGGGCCATTTGTTCCTGTGAACCAATGTGTTAGGTATGGAGGTTTAGTTGTTAATTAGCATCTTAAATGTCACACAAATTCTACCCTGACATAATACCATTAGAGCTTCCATAGTAAAATTGTTCATCTTGGAATACACTCTCTGGAATGACATACTTCATAGGTTATAGAATTTTCTGCTTCTGAATTCTCTTTAATTTTCTGATTAGTTTCTCATTAATGAAACCCTTCACAAGCTTGCACTGACTTAACTCAGATGCCTACAATGAAATAGGCAGTGAAAAGGTCATGAGTTGTGTAATTAATAACTACCGGTAAATGAGTGGATAATAATAAAAAGTTACATTTTGGAGGGCTGGGCTTGATCTTAGTGTGATGAATCTGGGGCTTAATATTATTAATGTAGGGCTAAAATAATATTTATTTTTGCCACAGTGTAACAGTGTACTTCACATTTTTATAACATTATATATACAAAAAAATCACCTAAGTCTCTGGCATTTTTCTAACTTTGGCAGTGAATTTAAGAAATTTGGAGCCAGCAAATTGCACTTGCACTGCTTGGCTCCATAGGCTATAATGAGAAAGCCATTTTGTTTTTTAAAATATACATCCCAGATAGCTAGCAATTGAGCTGCAAGTTTGAAAATTACTTGCTAAGCTATTACTAGTTTGCCAGGCTTCACTAGTTTGTTGTACAATTGCAGCAAGTTCACATTGCATAACTTCAGATCAACTTAATTTGCAGACATTCTGCAAGTCTGCTGGAAGTTCTGGTTCAGTTATGTTGTCCAATAGTCATCCCACCACAGGGGTCACTGTGACTTACAGAGTTCTTGCTTTAGATTCACCACTGCAACTTTGTGCTTGCTAGAGACTTGCCACGTAAATTTGCTACAAATTGGAAAAGTGTCAACTAGAACTTGTGCTCTGCAAGTGTACAACTTGCCAGTGAAAATGTGCAGCAAGTTAATAAGACTTACAATTCAACACTGCCACAGATTTGTGGCAAGTTATCCTTGCTATCTGGGATATTGCAGATGACAAGGAAGGTAATGGAGGGGGAATAGATTTTCTATCAGTTCCTCAAAGGGTTGTGAAAGATATTTTATTAATACAGTAAACAAGTTTTACCCAGTTGTCATCTCTTTTAATCTGAATGGGCAGCTCAGGTCTGGGGTATTGGAGGAAATAACATTGTGCTGCCAATTAATTTCTTTCAGGTATTGTAGGTCTTTTAGGCTTGTGTGCAATTATCTTCTCACATGCCTCCAAAGGGGTGTTTCAGACCTGTTGGCTTCATAATTAAGCTAGGGGTTATCTCATGTTGGAGGCATGTGAAAGTCAGCTGCTGCATTTATTTTCTTAAAGATTGCAGGGATTATGATTCATCTCTAATAAAATCTAAAATATTAGTTGTAGGGGGATAAAATGTAATCCTTTTGAGAGTATGTATTATGAATTATGTGCAAATGCAAAAATATTTTGATTGTACAGAACAATTTAGGGCCCAACAAAATTGTTATATTGGGCCTGCTCATGGCTGCCATGCAGTGTAAGGGGACTTTTGTAACTTTTACCTTTGTGCATATTTCTATACAATGCCCATCTATGGACATTAAAGTGGTGCTAAAGGCTGGAGGTTTTTTACCTTCTATGCATGAAGGTGAAAAACATTCTGTGTGCAGCAGCCCCCCCAGCCCCCCAATCATTACCTGAGCTCCCTCCGATCCAGCAATGTTCACAATAGCCTCAGCTGTCCTGGGACTCTTCCTCCTCATTGGTTGGCTCCATTGGCCCCCACTGCTGTCAATCACAGCGAGTGAGCCAATGAGGAGAGAGCAGGCGGTGGGGCCTAGCCACGGCTCTATGCGTCTTATAGACGCATAGAGCCATGGCTCGGGAGTGAGCATGCACCGGTGTCCCCAGGGCAAGCTGCTTTATTTAGGGGAACTGCTCAAGGGGGAGGAGCCAGGAGCGAGGGACCCAAAAAGATGAGTATCAGAGCTGCTCTGTAAAAAACCACTGCACAGAGCGGGTAAGTTTAACATATTTGTTATAAAGAAAAAAAAACAAAGCTTTATTTTCACGTTATACTATAAAATTAGTAAGTGTTGTTTGTGTTCTAAGCTAAGAATCTATACCCCTAGAAAGATTGGTGCATTATGTTACCAGCGTCTGTATGATTGGTATAAGTTCATTATTGAGCTGTATGAAATTGCATTGTGTGGATGTGGAATGCATGTAGATTGTTGTCTGTGTGTAAACTAACAAAACTGCTAGGCAGGAATGTGTGTGCATGTGGTTACCTAGCAAATGAGTCAGCTGAACTGTAGGTGGTGGCAAGCTAGTGATAGCAAAAGGATTGTAGCCCAGAGGATAGCTTGAAGGATCTCAGAAGTCTGTGGTAATGGCTGCTCCACAACCCCTAGATTGAATTAAATTGCATACAAAAATGATATATGTCTGTGTGTCCAGTTAGCTAGATTTTGGGTGAGACCCTTTAGTGGGGGCGAGTGGTATTGCAGACTCTGATAACTGTGTCACCTTCTAAAGTAAGCTCTCCTCATTCCTTCTCCACCAAACAAGATCCTCTCGGGTAAGCAAGTCTTTGTGGGTGTGATTGCTTGACATCTGGTGACAAGGGTTGGAGTTTAGAGTGTGCACTTTTTTTTTTTTCACCTGTGTCTAGATTTAGGAACTTGTAGTTCTTATGATAATTTGGTCAATTTACAAGGCTGGATAGTGATAGCTCACATATTGATCAGCCTACCCTGTCCATGCACCCTAGGCAGTCCAGTTCCTGACAGGTGATTAATAATACAGAAGTTTTTTTTTTTTTTTTAATTGTGCATAATCATAAGCCATACCATAGTTCACATTCCTAGAGATTGTGGAGTTTTCAACCAGGGTATCCGGGCACCCTGGGGTTCCTTCAGGTTTCTTCAGGAGTGCCTTGGAAAAATGCCTAAAAATTGCACCAACATTTTTTATAAGCTGGCAGCTGAAAGGTTGTAATGATGCAAAAAAAAAGCCATCCACCTTCCAACAGGCAATTAGATCATTGGTTAATAAGGAAAACATCAGGCGCCTGTACAGCATCCTTGTTTGCCCATTCCTTGCCCCTCTCCATCAACACTGGGTTCACATTTGCTGAGTGAGGGGAAGAAACTGAGGGGGAGAAACTGAGGGAAAAGAGAAACATTGGAATACTAGTCAGTACCAGTGTGCAAAGGTGTATTTGGTTTTGAAGAATAAATTACCTCTAATGTTCGATGTACTACATGTGTGGATGTTGCTGTGTTATGTTAATCCAGCCTTTCTCAAATTTTTGAACACAGTAGAACCCTTTAAATAACTTTCCGGCCTCAGGGAACCCCTTCTAAAAACTACTATCTCTATACTTCATGATACATTAGTATGAAGGTCAGTGAGAAGAAATACCCCCTTACAGATAGCTAAAAAGACTAATGGCAATGGAAACTTATCTGAGAGGCAGAAATTGTCCATTGCTCAAGGAACCCCTAGCAACCTCTGGAAGAATCTTAGGATTCCACAGAACCCTGGTTGGGAAACCCTATGTGCATTTTTAACTTTCTAGAATGGGGTTCCTTGAGATTGTGCAGAATTTAAAGGGTACCTTGACTGAAGAAAGCTGGAGAAACACTGAGTTATTCTGTTGACCCATCACATCCTTAGCCGCTATGATAAGCCATCATGGCTAAAGCTTTCCTATTGGAAGCATTCCCTGTTATGAAATTTCAGGATGTAAACTGTAATAAAGGATGTAATAAAGCTTTCATGAGTGCTCTGCACTGTCTTTTTCATAGGTTTTTCAATATAATATAGAAAGTGAAACATTTCCTGATATTTATTCATCAGGCTGACTATAAGAATATATTGTGCTTCTGCAGTAAACTAGAAATGGAATATAACAATATCAAGTTCTGATGTTTAAAGGCTATTTTAAAATATTGTGTTGTTTCATTACATCCTCTCATATACACAAAAAGAAAGAAGTAATATGTTTTAGCTTCAATTGTATATATATATATATATATATATATATATATATATATATATATATATATATATATATATATATATATATATATAAAAAACGCATATAATGTTATTTGCATATTTTAACATTTTAAATATGTTGTTCTTAGACATGAGAAGCTTAATTTATGAACTACAAAAAGATGATGGATATACAAAAAATTAATTTCTATTTCCATGATTGTATTTGCTATTTTGCAAGGAACATTAAGAATCCTTGGAGTTGAGACATTTAGAAAAAAAATGTTTGACAGCAATCTTAATACAGCAGGTGGTATTTAATAAGTAAATAATGAATTTTAAAAGCTTTTACTGTCAAGGATGAGTGCTCATTCTTATTAGTACAAATTAAAAATAAATCTTTAAAATCATAAACATGTTTCAAAATTAACTTTCAAATTCACTGAACTAATCTGACCTTGTGCTTTCGGCATGCTTGAGGCTATCCTTTTTGAATGTTATATGCTGTTAGTGTTGAATCCATTTTAACAAGGCTCACTAGGCTGTAATGAGAATACAGTGAATGATTGGTTGAACCTACACATTAAGGAGGTCATGTTCTATACTGTAACCATAGCATTGGTATTATTTATGTCTATATTTATTTATTTATTATGTTAGATTGTGTCTTTGATTAAAGTTATATGAATTTCAAAATGTCTACCTGATATGTAAGGATGAGCTACCCATACCTTACTACAAACGGTTATGGTGTGTGACTTCTTGTAATGGACCTATCATGTAAACACAGATCAAACTGATCGTTGACCTCGGTTACTGCACAGTGTTTAAGATTGACCCTCTTGTGGCAAGCTGACACTGATATTCATGAGGGCAATATAACCATCCATATTATGTAGACTAAAGAACAAATTTTTAGTGGGCTGAAATACAGCAAGCATGTGGTCCCCACATTGTTACAGCACTTCCTACTAATGAAAACCAAAGGGAGGGGGTTAAGACTGTCAGTCTCCTTCTACCCTCCACCTACAGCAGTGGAGAAATTGTGATAAAGGCTTCTGTTCCAGAATAGACAGGGAGCAATGATCAGCTGCAGGATCTTTCCATCCACTGTCATGCATTTACAGAGGAACTGAAGAGGCAGTCACATAACCACAGAAAAAACTTTTTTAAGGTGCTTTTACATTTTAATTGTTATAAGCATACTCTACATCCTGTTCATTTATGAAAAGTTGTTTTATACATTTGATTTATTTGTGCATTTATTTACTTATGCTGTTAGAGTCATTGCTATACTCAAATATGGTATTGCTTATTGAATCTTATTTTAAATTCTTGTGGACAATAGAAAATATGTCAATTTACTCACAGCATTTCATAAATATCAGTCATCAAGGGCCCAAGACAGATTCTTTTCAAGACCGTTGACAAGTTGCATTTCAACAATATACATTTAGCCTAGAAAATGTTGGATTGCACTATATCTAGATGACAGGTGTCCTTTAAACTGATTATTGGGAATTCCAGCTGATCAGTGCTTGACTTTTCCCAGCTTAAATGTAGTCCCTGCTGGATATCTTTCTTGGAAATACTTTGACCTATCATATTTATATGTGCATTATTGTAAAGAAAAAACCCTCTTAGACTAGTGCTCTCACTGTTCCTAGCATGTTGCCTAATAGCAGCTCTGTTTGGGGTGCCTTGAAACAAACATCTGTGATGGAACTTAGCGTTGACACCTTAGCGTTGCATGTTGATTAAAGTGCTTTTGTTTTCTCTAATACAAGAATTCCTGCCAGCTGATGTCAGGAACCGCTGTGCATAGATAACATTTAGCACAGAATCACATTATTTTACAGAATGCAGGACTCACTCATGTAGTGCTTAACAGGATAAAAGGCTTGCTGGGCTAATGTAAAATCCAGCAAACATTTCCCATGAAATAAAAGCCATAATAGTTCTTAGCATGATGTTCAAACAGTAAAGAAAACAAAGCTGTTTAGGAAAAGGGAACTTAAATTTGAATGCTACGTATCACAACAATGATAATAACTGTAGATGGGCTTTAGATGTTGCAAAGTTTAATTTTCAGTTACTCAGTGTACAATGGGTTTATAGTTTGGCGTAACGTACAGTTAACATACATTTACTGTATAAGCCCAGTTCTCTGCTGTTGTTATTGGGACATTTATAGTTATATTATATTTGTTTTTATGTGGCATTACACTTTTTTTTGTGTGATTGTTACAATATTTCATATACCCTATGTAGCCACTGGCTCTGCTGCAAGGGACATCGGTCCCGGAGTGGAAGAGGCACATCTGCCTCATCTGTGCCACCTGCCATTGCCACCTAACAGTGCCCACAGTGCCACCTATCAATGCCCACAAGTGCCACCTATCAATGCCCACCAGTAGTGCCAATCAGTGCCACCTAGCAGTGCTGCCTATCAGTGTAACTGATCAGTGCCCATTATTGCCGTCCATCAGTGCCCATCACTGCCACCCATCAGTGCCCATCAGTACCGCCTCATCAGCATACATCAATGAAGGAGAAAAATTACCTGTTTTAAATTTTTTATAACAAAATATAAAAAAAAATTTTTTTTTTTTTTTAAAGATTCAGACTTTTTACATTTCTTGAACAAAAAATAAAAACCGCAAAGATAAACAAATACCACCAAAAGAGATCTCTATTTGTGGGGAAAAAATTGTAAACATTTCATTTGGGTACAGTGTTGTATGACCGCGCAATTGTCATTCAAATTGCATCAGCGCAGAAAGCTGAAAATTGGTCTGGATAGGAGGGGGGTTTAAGTGCCCAGTAAGCAAGTGGTTAAATATGTAAGAGGTCATAAAATATGTGGTTAGTGCGAGCATATCCTGGTCACTCAGGGAGTATGTTAATTCCACAGAAGTGTGATACATATCTGGTTGTTTGCAGTGGAGTTTGCACTGAAGAGTTGTGTGTTGTTTGAACTTTTCCACAAGCACATAACTCTATTGTATGTAAACTCTATATATTATTTTGGGACTGATAATTTATGTGCAAGATGTGTATGTTTTTTTCACAATATATTGGTTTATCACGTGGTAAATTTTGTTCATGGATTACTTATATATAATATCTAGTGTACACTCCATTTATTAGTGCTATCAATTCACTCGGGTTTTACTAATTAAATGCTTAGGCATTTCACGACAGCTGCTTTTATACACATTATAATCTTTTCTGAGGGAGTGCAGGAGATCACTTAATTTTATTTCCTGACTGCCTATCACATTTTTTTAGTCCCCGAAGCACCATAACAATGGAAGAACCCACTAAATGACCACATTTTAGAAAGCAAACACCTCATGTTATTTTCTAAAAGGCATAATGAGTCTTTTGAAGATGCTCATTTTTTGCTACATTTTTTGGAAAATGTGGAAAGAAAATGAAAATTAACACAAACTTGCCAATTAATAAGATAATTATAATACACAACACACCACATGTATGAGACTTTTTTTGCAACCTTTATTTATTACCAGGAAGCACTAATTGACTTTTTTGTGTAGGCAAGAAGTCACATAACATTCGGGGTGTTTTTGCCTGGTTTACACATGGTGGATTCACATGGAACTTCACTGGTCATCATTTGATTAATGACCTTTGTGAATGGGTGTCACATACCTGACTATGAAGCCTGCGATGACGAGGGTGGCCTCTTGCACAATTCCCATCCATGCACCCCTGGTATTGGAGACAAGGACTGCTGGGGCAGTGAGAGGGCACAGGTGCTTGGAAGCTGTTGTAGTGAGCTGAAGCTTGGAAACACAGGAGCTCTTCCAGTGGTAGTATGAAGTCTGGTCACAAGCTTTATTCAGCAGCAGTCAGGCAGACAGGTTCAGGGTCAGGTTTAGGATCAGGTTCAAGGTCAAAAACAGGCAGAAGTCAGTAGCAAGCTGGCAGCGAGATGTCAAGTCAGGAAGCAGAGATGTAGTCAGAAATCCAAGCTGAGTTCGGTAACACAAGCGAGCAGCAAAAATAACAGGGGGGATCCAAGAGAGATGTCAGACATAGCTGGGTCAGGAACAAGGTTAGCAGACTTTTAAGAACCAGGAACACAGGAACTAAAATTGAAGACAGTCCCTCACAGAAGCCAGGCAGCCCCTCAGTTTAAATAGGCTGCTGGGTACCACGATCTGTGGATGTGTGCGCAAGCCTGGGTGTAAATGCACCTACCCGCATGTATGCACCATTGCTCATCTGCGTGTGCATTATAGTCCTTGTCAGTCTAAATGAAAAAGAAGATATCCCCCGTGGGGTTTTAAAGCAGCAAAAAATTATGAAAATAGGTTACTTGAAAAAGTTTTTTTATTAATGGAACGTAACCATAATGGTTAAAATAGGAGCTGTGCTACAGGAGATAACACAAATGAAGCTGGCACAAGTATTATACAATAATCAAGCGCTAAATAGGGTGATAATCCTGACGCGTTTCGACCCCGTTGGGTCATCTTCAGAGGATTGAGGCGCTGTGACAAAATTTGCATATTAGAGTTCATGGATATGACCATAAAAATATAATATAATATATATATGTTTAACAGTATAATTACCAATCACATTGTGTTTGAGCAGTTTCTCCTGAGCTTATGGTTCTCCGACGTCTCCCCCACCGGGTCCCGACAAGAGTCCCCGGCCGTCCACCACGTCAACAGGGGAAAAGGGGGGGTTTAATCGTCCATGCGTGTCTTACAAGGAGTCACACCAAGTGGATATTTCCCAAAACTGGGACACGCATGGACGATTAAACCCCCCCTTTTCCCCTGTTGACGTGGTGGACGGCCGGGGACTCTTGTCGGGACCCGGTGGGGGAGACGTCGGAGAACCATAAGCTCAGGAGAAACTGCTCAAACACAATGTGATTGGTAATTATACTGTTAAACATATATATATTATATTATATTTTTATGGTCATATCCATGAACTCTAATATGCAAATTTTGTCACAGCGCCTCAATCCTCTGAAGTTGACCCAACGGGGTCGAAACGCGTCAGGATTATCACCCTATTTAGCGCTTGATTATTGTATAATACTTGTGCCAGCTTCATTTGTGTTATCTCCTGTAGCACAGCTCCTATTTTAACCATTATGGTTACGTTCCATTAATAAAAAAACTTTTTCAAGTAACCTATTTTCATAATTTTTTGCTGCTTTAAAACCCCACGGGGGATATCTTCTTTTTCTTTTTGACATGAATCGGGGTGTGCAGCACTTTATATCTTCTCAGTATGTGTCTATCCCCTGTCCTTGTCAGTCTTGTTAGTCTTCTATGCTCATGATCCTGCACATGCACTTAAGAATGAGCACATGCTGCACGGAAATGAGCATCTGTTGTATGAGATCCATAACAATGGGAAGAGCACAAGAGCACTATTATAGTGGACTATTTACTGTATCTAACATCTACTTTTCTAGGGAAAGGTTTGCATTTGTGATGAATAATCTTTGATTGCTGTCTTATTGGATGGCTTCTTCAGTTACAGGGATAAGACAGACGGTTTACCATTGACGGGGGTGCTTAAAATGATCAGCTTTTTTATTATTTATATAAAACTTTTATCCCAAAAGAAAAAAAACTGTTACTGTAACTGATTATACATTATTAGCTAGAGTTCAGCTTCGATTTGTTACTGTATTTAAATCTGCTAGTACTTCTAAAACTCCCCTCCCCCAGAATGTCTAAGCTGCTGTCCAAATCTGTGCCCTGTTCTCATTCCTCTGTATAATACAGGAGGTGTGTTAATGGCCAGATCACCAGGGGAAAACAGAGAGGGAAAAAAGCCTAAAAAAAATAAATAAAACTAATACAGCCACTACATCTAATGATTGGTAAGCTGCAATATATTACATTTTGGTTTTGGTTTTAATACTGCTTTAAGGCTTGTGCATCTAATTTCCTGGCTACCTGTATAATTTTTAAAGGCCCTGGAGCACCAGGACAGTAGAAACACTCACAATGCTGATCCGACTTTACTGGTGGCCCACTACCTACATGATCAGATCTGTCAGTGAGGAAGGAGCATCAGCGCGGCCTTGGATGAGCTTGTTCCAGGGACTTATTCCTGTTATCTTCATCCTTACTGCACTGCCGCTTCCACCGCCGAGTGCATGTCCCCTCACCTTCACATATCAGGCTGTAATATCAACAGTTTTTCTCTTATGCCTCTGTTCCTGTCAGCTTTTGTACATGCTAGTTGATCTGATCCTTCCTCTTCCATTAAGTGCCTGCAGGCATTTGTTTAATCAAGAAGCATACATTAGGGATGGATTGGTTCCCCCCATTGTTTTCAAGGACTATTTTTGATGTGTTTAAACCATTGGTCTAGCTAGATTCATAATTGTTTCAGCATTCCTTGGCCATCAGTGCTTTAAACTGAGTGCCTCATCCCTGCATATGGTTGACTGCTGGTATGATAGTGGGTAATGCATGTGAGCCCGTTTTTTTTTTTTGTTTTTAACTCTATTGACAATGTTGTCTTTATTGGTTTTTACTGTGGTGTGGTGAATGTTGCCCTTTTGTGAAAATCTTATTAATAAATATTTTCCATTTTTGTGACTATTACACTGGTGTGTGTTTTCCTTTGGAGTTACTCTTTCTTGGTATATGTCTATATCCAAGTCCTCCCCTCCTTTTTAGCCTGTTACTGAACTCCAGTATCCCCCCACCCCTCAATAGGGGTGAGTCAGTGAAGTTTCATTTCACTTCTAATTTAATCAAGTGTTGATTTTCCGTTTTAACCCATTCATCACTTATATCTAGAAAGACATTTACTGTTATTTTAGGTGTCCCTAAACAAAATTAGATTGGTTATTTTGTGCCAGTATTTACACAGATCCTAAGGAATATCCTGCTGATTATAGCAAGCCTATGGTCTTCTCATTAGTCATAATCTGCCAGTGCTACTTTAGGACATTCCCAAAGCCCTACTCTTTTTTTTACAACCATAGCCACATTACTTGAACAACAGCAGTGCTTTATTAAAAGAAACAGGGACCACAACTCTCATGCTTGTGCTGTGAGCTGCCTTTTTCTGCTTTTTTCATTTTCTTATAGGATGGAAAATATGAAGTGTGGAGTTACTGCCACTAGGGAGCTGAGAAGAACAGGAACAAGTAAACCAGAGGGTGATCATGAGTAATGTGTTCCTCATGGCTTGTAATAATGCACCATTGATGTTCAACTACCTGGGCACTACATGAATTAAAGCAGAACTCATCTCCCCACTCCACCCCCATCCCCTTTACCTGCTATGCTTGGTTAAATTCAAACCATACACTTACCCGTCCAGCAGATCCAGTACTGTCCTTCAGCAATCCACTGTTTGGCTGTCCTGTGCCTATGTCCACCATCTTGGTCCTCTAAAGCTAGCTGCCTCTTCTGGGTTCAGACAGCTCATCCTTTGATGCTGCGGCAGCTCCACCTCCCCCTTCTGTGAATGGGTTCCTGCAACCATGTGAATGGAGTTTGATTGGAATCAGGAGGCTTTAGGATGTGGACTTGTCATTCTTGTTAGGCCAGGAAAAACAAAAAAACAACAGAAAAGTCCCACCCTCCCCCCATCCATGGAGACATAGACCAAAACTTTATTTGCAGAATGAGGTTCTTCTTTAAGGAAGATTGTGTACAGGCATCTCAAGCCACTGGGTTACCACCAATCAGAAGGCCATTTAAAATAGTTCTAAAGCCAGGATATTTTATACTTTAATGCAATGCAGTTATATCACCCCCTCACCTCCCTAATTACTTACCTAACAGCAAATGACTTGCTATGAGGGCAGACACAGGAGAGGAGAAGTGGACAGTGTCAGCAGGGGACCCCAGAAGAGGGGGCCCAAGGCCACTCTGTGCAATACCATTGCACACAGCAGGTCAGTTATTATAATAATAAAAAAAATACACTTTACAACTGTTTTAAAGTGGATCTTACCCAATCACTACAGTCTCACTTGAAGTTTACTATATTATTGTAGTTTGAAAAGTTTTCACTCTCATAAATCTGCAGCTTATATTAAAACAATGATGCCATTCTGTACTCATCTTCCTGTTATGAGGTGACAAGTGTCTCTCAATTGCGTTCATGTTTGGTCACCCTGTCACCTCCATAATTGTCATGATCATGAAGCTGGTCCATGTATGTAGACTGGGAGTGGCTGATCAGTAGCAATAAAATGAAAATAGAGGAATGGAAATTATTTATAATATACAGTGCTTTAGCAAACTAAATGTCATGCAGTTAGGGTTTATCTGTACTTTAATGTTTATTTTAATGAATACTATACTGTGTTAAATGACATATCATAAAATCTAGCAAACCCAAGTCATAAGTTTCACAAGACCTCTTTATCACTTCACCAGTATCTTATTGAAGGCTAGGGAAGAGCCGAACACCCCCCCGGTTTGGTTCGCACCAGAACATGCGAACAGGCAAAATATAGTATGAACAAGCGAACAACATTAAAGCCTATGGGGCACGAACATGAAAAATCAAAATTGCTCATTTTAAAGGCTTATATGCAAATTATTTTTATACTGCCCCAGGGGATATGTATCAATGCAAAAAAAAGTTTTAAAATGGCCGTTTTTCCAGAGCAGTGATTTTAATAATTCTTAATGTGAAACAATAAAAATGAAATATTCCTTTAAATATTGTGCCTGTGGGGTGTCCTTATTTTGCCTGTAAAGTAGCGCATCTTTCTTGTGTTTAGAACAATACCGCAGCAAAATGAAATTTCTAAAGGAAAAAAAATCGAATTTAAAACCGCTCGCAGCTGTAATGAATTCTTGGATCCTGGCAATACAGATAAAAATCATTGAAAAAAACGGCATGGGTTCCCCCCAATCTATTACCAGGCCCTTTGGGTCTGGTATGAATATTAAGGGGAACCCCTCACCAAAATAATAAAAAAAATGCGTGGGGGCCCCCCAAAATCCATACCAGGCCCTTCAGGTCTGGTATGGATATTAAGGGGAACCCTGCACCAAATTTTAAAAAATAGCATAGGGGTCCCCCCAAAATCCATACCAGACCCTTATCCGAGCACGCAACCTGGCAGATCGCAGGAAAAGGGGGTGAGAGAGCACCCCCCTCCTTAACTGTACCAGGCCACATGCCCTCAACATAAGGAGGATGCTTTGGGGTCGCCCCAAAGCACCTTGTCCCCATGTTGATGGAGACAAGGGCCTCATCCCCACAACCCTTGCCCGGTGGTTGTGGGGGTCTGCAGGTGGGGGGCTTATCGGAATCTGAAAGCCCCCTTTAACAAGGGGACCTCCAGATCCTGGCCCCCCTATGTGAATATTGGGTATTGCTTACATTGTGCTCCTACTCATTCACCAAAAAAAGTGTCAAAATGTTAAAAATGACAAGAGACAGCTTGGGACAAGTTCTTTATTTAAAAAAAACTGTCCCACGATGTCCATTCATCTTTTGAGCACAGCGCCGACGAACCGAGAAAAAAAAAACGCAACAACTCCGCCTCCATCGGAGGCTCCCCACTATAGCTGAGGGCTAGGCCACCCGGTGATGTAAATGGGTGAACCCACCCCCACATAACATCAGAGGGGGCAGGGACACCCGTTTACATCACTGGGTGGCCCCACCGTCAGCTATATAACAGCTGTCATCGCGAAGAGGCTTCCGTCAGCGGGAGCCTCCCATGGAGGCGGAGTTGTTGCTTTTTTTTTTTTCGGTCCGTCAGCACTGTGATAGAAGATGAATGGACATCGCAGGACAGTTTTTTTTAAAATAAAGGTTTAATAATCTTTAAATAAGGTTTAATAAATTGTCTACTGTCATTTTTAACCTTTTGACAATTTTTTGGGCAAATGAGTAGGCGTGCAATGTACCCGATACCCATTCACATGGGGGGGCTGCTATCTTGGGGTCCCCTTGTTAAAGGGGGCTTCCAGATTCCAATAAGCCCCCCACCCGCAGACCCCCACAACCACTGGGCAAGCTGGTGAGGGTGACCCCAAAGTATCCTCCCCAGGTTGAGGGCATGTGGCCTGGTACGGTTCAGGAGGGGTGGCACTCTCTTGTCCCCCCTTTTCTTGTGGTCTGCCAGGTTACGTGCTCGGATAAGGGTCTGGTATGGATTTGGGGGGGCCTTACGCCATTTCTTTTAAATTTTGGCACAGAGTTCCCCTTAAAAGACCTGAAGGGCCTGGTATGGATTTTGGGGGGACCCCAACGCATTTTTTTTTACATTTTGGTGAGGGGTTCCCCTTAATATTCATACGAGACCCAAAGGGCCTGGTAATGGACTGGGGGGAACCCATGCCATTTTTTACAATGGTTTTTATCTGTATTGCTGGGATCTGACAATACATTACAGCCATGAGCAGTTTTAAAATACTTTTTTCAATTAGAAATGTCATTTTGCTGTGGTATTGTATTGAAAAATGTGCTACTTTACAGGTATACCAAGGACACCTCCAGGCGCGATATTTAAAGGAATATTTCATTTTTATTGTTTCACTTTAACCATTATTAAAATAACTGCTCCTGAAAAAATGGCTGCTTTTTAAAACTTTTAGTTTTGCATTGATACATGTCCCCTGGGGCAGGACTCAGGTCCCCATACACTTTTTATAACAATAAATTGCATATAAGCCTTTAAAATTAGCACTTTTGGTTTTTCATGTTAGTTTCCCATGGCTTTCAAATTTGCCGCGAACACCGCATAATGTTTGCTGTTCAGGGAACATTGACTCGACTCGAACATTGGGCTCATCCCTATTGAAGGGAATATGTGTATGCATCAGCTTTATTTTGATCAGAAATTACAACAATAAAATAGCTGATGATAAAAAAAACAAGATTTATTTGTGTTTCTGTCTTGTCTACCTTCCCTGTTTTCTTTGTTATACAGAAATGGTTAAGAGAGCCCTCTAGTGAAGTGGACTAACGTTGCATATTATGTTATTTCCCTAGCTTTTGTTGCTGTTTTTGGTGCATATGTACATTTCTAGGTAGCTATTGTATGTATATTAAGTTGATTTAAACCTGAGAAGTACATTGATATATATTTTATCAAACTATTCATTTGATTATGTAAAGTTAAAGCCCTTAATTGTAACAAAGCTGTGATCCAGAAGGAAGATAGTTCTATCTTGATGCTGTGCATTTTACTACTCTATTCAGACTGTGCTTTTATTGATACAATTTAGGGCAACAATCAGAGCACAAATGTACACACATAAAACAGTGAGAAGCAAAGAGAGGCTGAATTTTCATCAATTTTACTGCCCACTATAACACACAGACCTCTTTATTCTGGACTCATCTAAATGTATGGCATATTTGAAAATAAAATAAAAATACCCCGCACACACTGTATTAAAGCACTGTTCATTGTCGTTTCTGTTTAACATTTATTAACCACTTACAGACTGGAAGATTTTCTCCTTTAATGACCAAGCCATTTTTTGCGATACGGCACTGTGTCACTTTAACTGACAATTGCGTGGTTGTGCGATGCTGTACCCAAACAAAATTGACATCCTTTTTTCCCCACAAATAGAGCTTTCTTTTTGTGGTATTTGATCACCTCTGCGTTTTTGTTTTTTGCACTATAAACAAAAAAAGAGCGACAATTTTGAAAAAAAAAACAATATTTTATACTTTTTGCTATAATAAATACCCCCCAAAAATGTAAAAAAAGAAATTTCTTCATCAGTTTAGGTCAATATATATTCTTCTAAATATTTTTGGTAAAAAAAATCCGCAATAAGTGTATATTGATTGGTTTGCGCAAAAGTTATAGCATCTACAAAATAGGGTATATAATTATGGCATTTTTATAAATGTTTTTCTTTACTAGTAATGGGGGCGATCTGCGATTTTTAGCGGGACTGCGATATTGTAGTGGACAGATTGGACACTTTTTTAGGACAATTAACATTTATACAGCGATCGGTGCTATAAAAATGCATTAATTACTGTGTAAATGTCACTGATAGGTAAGGGGTTAACACTAGGGGGCGATCAAGGGGTTAAATGTGTTCCCTCATGTGTGTTTCTAACTGTGGGGCGATGGGACTGACTGGAGAAGGAGACATATCACTGTTCCTGATTACTATGAACAGCAGACCTGTCTCTCCTCTCCTGTCAGAACGGGGATCTGTGTGTTTACATAGACACATCCTGGCTCTCATGCCCATAATCGTGGGTAGCCAGTGGACATCGTGGTCGCCAGCCACGTGCGCCCCCCTGATATTGCCCTTAAAGGTGCCAATGTACACCTAGGGAGATTTACGGGATCATGCCGACCTGCCACAGTATAATGACGGCGGCTGGTCGACAAGTGGTTAAATTAATAAATGTATGAACCTGTTTTGTTATATTAATTGTAACCAGTAACTGAAGACAAAGGTGTGTGGCAAACAATTAATTAAAGGTGAACCTATGCTTTGCACATAGAGGGAAAATCACCAGGTTCACTTAATGTTCACCTTCCCTAGCCAAACAGCACATATCTACCCTTTGCTCCTTTGCTATTCTGTTCATCCATGGGAGCAAGGGGAAATAGTCCCAGGTACAGGTCCACATTTTCCACTGTCCTTCCTGCCATGTGACAGTACTGATATTTGGTGATTGGCTACTTAGGCACACCACTCAGTACAATTACAAGGGGTAGTGCCTGTGTAAGTCCAAGTTGCATTTTTGGCTAGCAAGTTGCAACTTGCTAGCCAAAAATGCTATTTACATGCATGCACACTACACACACTCTGTATATATATATATATATATATATATATATATACATGTACTCTGTATATATATATATATATATATATATATATACAATCTCACAAAAGTGAGGACACCCCTCACATTTTTGTAAATATTATATTATATCTTTTCATGTGTCAATTCTGAAGAAATTACACTTTGCTACAATGTAAAGTAGTAAGTGTACAGCTTGTATAACAGTGTAAATTTGCAGTCCTCTCAAAATAACTCAATGCACAGCCATTAATGTCTAAACCACTGGCAACAAAAGTGAGTACACCCCTAAGTGAAAATGTCCAAATTGGGCCCAATTAGCCATTTTCCCTCCCTGGTGTCATGTGACTCGTTAGTGTTACAAAGTCTCAGTTGTGAATGGGGAGCAGGTGTGTTAAATTTGGTGGTATCACTCTCACTCTCTCATACTGGTCACTGGAAGTTCAACATGGCACCTCATGGCAAAGAACTCTCAGAGTGAAAATGTCCAAATTGGGTCCAGAGTGTCAATATTTTGTGTGGCCACCATTATTTTCCAGCACTGCCTTAGCCCTCTTGGGCTTCAAGTTCACCAGAGCTTCACAGGTTGCCACTGCAGTCCTCTACCACTCCTCCATGATGACATCAATGAGCTGGTGGATGTTAGAGACCTTACGCTCCTCCACCTCCCGTTTGAGGATGCCCAACAGATTCTCAATTGGGTTTAGGTCTGGAGACATGCTTGGCCAGTCCATCACCTTTACCCTCAGCTTCTTTGGCAAGGCAGTGGGTGTCTTGGAGGTGTGTTTGGGGTTGTTATCATGTTGGAATACTGTCCTGTGGCCCAGTCTCTGAAGGTAGGGAATCATGCTCTGCTTCAGTATGTCATAGTAAATGTTGACATTAATGGTTCACTCAATGAACTGTAGCTCTCCAGTGCCAGCACTCTTGCAGCCCCAGACCATGACACTCCCACCACCATGCTTGACTGTATGCAAGACACACTTGTCTTTGTTCTCCTCACCTGGTTGCTGCTACACACACTTGACACCATCTGAACTAAATAAGTTTATCTTGGTCTCATCAGACCACAGGACATGGTTCCAGTAATCCATGTACTTAGTCTGCTTGTCTTCAGCAAACCGTTTGTGGGCTTTCTTGTGAATCATCTTTAGAAGAGGCTTCCTTCTGGGACAACAGCCATGCAGACCAATTTGATGCAGTGTGTGGCGTATGGTCAGGGCCGTCTTTAAGGCAGGGCAAAAGGGGCAGCTGCCCTGGGCCCTGTTATTGTTTTGGGGCCCAAAGCAGCTGCCTCATACTTGCCAACTATACCAGTTTAAATTCCCTTGTCCCTTGAAGTTTTACTCCTTTGCTGTGTCCTGATATCTCAGTGTGAAGTGCTGCTACTAAGCTCTGCCCTATTGTTGTGTACAGATGACTCACCTGCAGACCCTGTGTTTACATGTAAATAACCGGCATTCATATGTAAATAGCAGTAGCATTCATATGTAAATAGCTGCATCCAGCGGCATAGATATGTAAATAAAGGCGGCATTCATATTTATAATTTGCCCCCTGCAGTTAGGAGATGATGGGCTGTAACCTCTAGCAACCAATCAGTGAGCAGTATTATTGTACAGTAATCTCTAGCAACCAATCAACAAGCAGAAATAATGCGCTGTAACATCTAGCAACTAATCAGTGAGCCGTAATGTGTGCTGTAACCTCTAGCAACCAGTTAGTAAGGGGTAATGATACACTGTAACTAGTGGCAAGCAATCGCAATCGCTGCCTGATCTGATAAAGTAAACAGATTTTAAGTCTAGCTGCTATTTATTGTATGTCTCAGAGCAGGTGGAGAGCGAAATTGAATGGGGGGCCAAAAAAACGTTGCCCAGGGACCAATCAATATTAAAGATGGCCCTGCGTATGGTCTGAGCCCTGACAGGCTGACTCCCAACCCCTTAAACCTCTGCAGCAATGCTGGCAGCACTCATACATCTGTTTCCCAAAGACAACCTCTGGATATGACGCTGAGCACGTGCACTTAACTTCTTTGGTCGACCATGACGCGACTTGTTCTGAGTGGAACCTGTCCTGTTAAACTGCTGTATGGTCTTGGCCACCATGCTACAGCTCAGTTTCAGGGTTTTGGCGATCTTCTTATAGCCTAGGCCATCTTTATGTAGAGCAACAATTCCTTTTTTTTAGATCCTCAGAGATTTCTTTGCCATGAGATGCCATGTTGAACTTCCAGTGACCATTATGAGAGAATAAGAACGATAACACCAAATTTGACACACCCCATTCACAGCCCATTCACACCTGAGACCTTGTAACACTAATGAGTCACATGACACCGGGGAGGAAAAATGGCTAACTGGGGTCAATAGCTGTGTGTTGAGTTATTTTGAGGGGACAGCAAATTTACACACTATTATACAAGCTGTACACACACTACTTTAGGGAGTCTTGAAACAAGACCTTTAAGATGGGACACTGAGTCCAAACTGATAAAAAATAAAAAGGCGCTATTTATTCCATACACTGCAGTGGAGAAAATACGCAAAACACAGTAACTCAGCTAATGAAGTGAGCGAATGTGCTTCTCTATTGTTAAAACTACAGACTATACAATTTATAGTTATGAATATGCATAAGATATGCGTGTGGGTATGTGTTAAGCGTATTTTAGGCGTGATTGTAAACTTAGTCCAATCAGGGTCCATATCTTCTTAGTAGCAAATTAACAGTTAAATGGGTAGTAACATCATGTGACTGTCAAAAAAAGAGATTTCAGCAGTATTTGGTCAGTTCAGACTGGTTTGATATGAAAGCCTTTTTTGAGCAGCCTTTTGAGCTCTTATCAGAAGCTCATGCAGTCACATATCCAACAGTTTTGTTTTCTCAGGAATAGAAACAAAACATCTAAGAAGGAAAAAAAAAAAAAACAAGCATACTATAAATTCTTAAAGTGACAGTCTATATATATTATGTGAGGGATTTGATCCCCTGCTGATTTTGTACCATTTTCAATGCTCTGGCTGAGGAAAGGAGGTTCTTAGCCAAAATTTGACAGTACATGATCCGTCCATCATCCCTTTGAAGCGGTGAAGTTGTCCTGTCCCCTTAGCAGAAAAACACACCCAAAGCATAATGTTTCCACCTCCATGTTTGACTGTAGGGATGGTGTCCTTGGGGTTATAGGCAGCATTTCTCCTCCTCTAAACACGGCGAGTTGAGTTGATGCCAAAGAGTTTGATTTTGGTCTCATCTGACCATAACACTTTCAACCATTTCTCCTCTGAATCATTCAGATGTTCCTTAGCAAACTTCAGATGGGCCTGTACATGTTTTTTCTTAGGCAGGGGGACCTTGCGGGCACTGCGGGATTTCAGTCCTTCACAGTGTAGTGCGTTACAAATTGTTCTCTTGGTGACTGTGGTCCCAGCTGCCTTGAGATCATTGACAAGATTCTACCGTGAAGTTCTGGGCTGATTCCTCACCGTTCTCATGATTATTGAAACTCCATGAGGTAGGATCTTACATAGAGCCCCAAACCGAGGGAGATTGATAGTAATTATGTGTTTCTTCCACTTGTGAATAATCAGACCAACTGTTGTCACCCTCTCACCAAGCTGCGTGGGGATGGTCTTGTAGCCCATTCCAGCCCTGTGTAGGTCTACAATCTTGTCCCTGACATCCTTGGACAGCTCTTTGGTCTTGGCCATGGTGGAGAGATTGGAATCTGATTGATTGACTGTTTCTGTGGACAGGTGTCTTTTATACAGGTAACAAGCTGAAATTAGGAGCACTCCCCTCAAAAGAGTAACTAATGAGGAATGCCGCTCTATAAGACTCCGTATTTTCAGGGTGTTGCCGTCCTACTAAACAGAGTTGGGTGCTGGCTGTGCACAAGATAATGGAAATAGAAAAGTCCTGGATAGCCGCACTTCATCAAAAAAGCATCTTTATTGGGTATATAAAATCCAAAAACGCAGACATGTAGCGGAAGTAGACACAAAGGGGATCAAATCGCTAATGCGTTTCACATCCAAAGATGCTTACTCATAGCTGATCTGATAAGTGAACCAACAGTGTATATATAACAAAAAAGGAGGGGAAAAAGCGAAACATCCAATCCGTAACAACAATTGGAGCTATATTCCTAAAAAACAAATAAGGTGCACACAATGGATTAATCATAGTATGACATGGTATGGACATAGTATGAAATGCATATTTGCATTTCTGTTTGTTTTTGCTATTTTCCTGTTTATCATAATGGGTTTCCATAGTCATGTTTCTGTACACTTAATATAGGTTTATTTTTTGTCACTTGTTTTCCAACCATGCCATACTATGATTAATCCATTGTGTGCACCTTATTTGTTTTTTAGGAATTTAGCTCCAATTGTGTATCAGGTGTGTTCATCTAATTACCTGTTGTTACGGATTGGAAGTTTCACTTTTTCCCCTCCTTCTTTTTTGTTATATATACACTGTTGGTTCACTTATCAGATCAGCTATGAGTAAGCATCTTTGGATGTGAAACGCGTTAGAGATTTGATCCCATTTGTGTCTACTTTCGCTACATGTCTGCGTTTTTGGATTGTATATACCCAATAAAGATGCTTTTTTGATGGAGTGCGGCTATCCAGGACTTTTCTATTTCCATCCCCTTAAAAGAGTGCTCCTAATCTCAGCTTGTTACCGGTATAGAAGACACCTGGGAGCCAGAAATTCTGCTGATTGATAGGGGATCAAATACCTATTTCACTCATTAAAATGCTAGTCAGTTTATAACTTTTTTTAAATGTATTTTTCTGGATATTTTTGTTGTTATTCTGTCTCTCACTGTTAAAACAAACCTACCATTAAATCTATAGACTGATCATGTCTTTGTCAGTAGGCAAACGTACAAAATCAGCAGGGGATCAAATACTTTTTTCCCTCACTGTATATATCAACATTATCAGACCCCTATAATTCTACTTATTTCCCTCCTTCCCTGCCTAGTATGATACCAGAGGGTCCACAATACTACTTTACTGCTAAGAGGAATAAAGCTCTTTTTAGGGTGTATGTGGATACATATATTTACTCATTCACATCACCCATCTCGGCATCATATGAATCTGCTAATCTGACTACCTGATAACACTCTATCTCTTCCTTGGGGTCATCTTCCTCAGTACTAACTGCCATTGTCCTAATCTTTTGTATTCCACATTTAGCACACCTGAAAAACAATTAAGCAAGCAATCCTATGACAATGATTCCTATGAGGACAAAAAGAATTTGTTGAATCCATGAAAATTTACCTTCTCTAAAAGAAGTGTAATCTGGGTTGGTCATATTTTCTATCATATTTGCCACATTGTTAACTTTTTTTTTTCTTACTAAACAAGGGGATATCCCAAAAGGCCTTAGGTTATATTTAGCATAAAATGTATTTTCACAATAATAGAACATTTGTGGTATTTCTAGACATGCTGGTATTTGGGCAGCTTTGTAATGCTTAATAGACATGTGCATTTGTTTTCGTCCGAATGCATTTTCGTTGAATTTCAGGTATTTTCGTTATCGTTTTAACAAACGATAACGAAAGTGCAGAACCCGAAAAACGAAAGATCCGACATAAATGCTTTATTTTCGTTTTTGTTGTGACAACAGTTCGATATAGATAGGAGATTCGAGGTGATGCTAACAATAACAATCTGTGTCCATCGAACCTGTGGTTGAATGTGCCTAACCTTAGCTCTATTAGTCCAAGATTATTCTACATAGAGAGAAAAGATTCGACATAGAGAGAAAAGATTTGACATAGAGAGAAAAGATCGCTGCTGGAATTGGGTGGGGGAGTAAAATAAAAATAATGATGAATATTATTGGCTGATTGTAACCAAAGAAGAGGAGCAGTAAAATAGCTAGAACTAAGTACACACGTACAGCCAACTTACTTTCACTTAGAAATGCTAGCAGAGAGAGACACACACACTGAATCATTTCAGAAGATAGTCAATCTTAGCTGGTCCGTTTGTCAGAGAACCTGAATTATTTAGCAATTAAGCATAAGCACAGCAGCAGAACAATAGTGAAGCAAGCTACAGTCCAACTTAAAATTTTCATAATAATCTGCTGCTATTGTGTTAGTGTTGTGAACTTGATAGTGATACTAGTGTTGCTAGTGTTGTGATAGCCTCAGAGGCTGGCCGTGTTGTGGGGGGGGGGGGATTTATTATTATAGATTCTATATTATAGATTGAGATTCTATATAGATTCTATATACCCTATCTTGTTACCTGTCTGATCAGTGATCACTATCATCAGTCCATTTTCTGTTTGAACTATATACATTCAACATGAACGACGAAGATTCGACAAAGCAGCGAAACATTCGACAGACACCATAAGCCTTCAATGACAGATTCGACCTTAATTAATTTGGATTTTTGGACAAATGCAATTTCTAACGAAAAACGAAATACAGAAAAACAAATGTTGGGAGTAACTAAATACATTTATTTTTCGGACGAAAATGAAATTCCGAAACAAAATATTTCAGTCTGCACATGTCTATTGCTTGACCACATGCCGACCGCCCACTGTCGTTTGACAGCGGCAGAATGGCTTTAAGTGGTATAGGGGGCGTGCGCGCCCGCCGCATCACTGAGGAGCCAAAGCAAATGCCCGGCCACGCGCGATCACTCGTGACAGAGCAGCAACGTGGATCTGGGTGTGTAAACACACAAATCCACGTCCTGTCAGGGGAGAGGAGCCCGATCGTGTGTTCCTAGTATATAGGAACACCGATCGGTCTCCTCCCCCAGTCAGTCCCATCGCCCACAGTTAGAACACACAGTGAGGGAACACATTTAACCCCTTGATCGCCCTCTAGTGTTAACCCCTTCCCTGCCAGTGACATTTATACAGTAATCAGTGGCTATTTATAGCACTGATCTCTAAATAAATGTCAGTGGTTTCAAAAAAGTGTCAAAAGTGTCCGCCGCAATGTTGCAGTCCTGATAAAAATTGCAGATCGCCACCATTACTAGTAAAAAAAAAAATAATAATAAAAATGCCATAAATCAATAACCTATTTTGTAGGTGCTATAACTTTTGTGCAAACCAATCAATATACGCTTATTGCAATTTTTATTTTACCAAAATATGTAGAAGGTTACATATTGGTGTAAACTGAGGACATTTTTTTTATTTTTTTTAAATTTGGGATATTTATTATAGCAAAAAGTAAAAAATATTGTGCTTTTTTCAAAATTGTCGCTTTTTTGTTTTTAGCGCAAAAAATAAAATACCACCAAAAGAAAGCTCTATTTGTGGGAAAAAGGGACATCAATTTTGTTTGAGTACAACATCACACGACCGCACAATTCAGTTAGTTAAAGCGATGCAGTGCTGTATTGCAAAAAATGGCCCGGTCAGGAAGGGGGTAAATTCTTCCGTGGCTGAAGTGGTTAAAATCAGAATGAAGGTAAATGGGTTTAACGTATGGGGTCTTGTTAGGCCAATTTTTGGCTTGGCCCATAAGGATACTACATAACAGTAGTTTACCCATCTTTTGAAATTGGCTGTACTTTCTTGCAATGGCTGGCATGTATCCACGTCTGCTTTTCTTCCAACTTTATAGCTGTGTCAGTTGTCAGGAGCACTTGGTAGGGTCCTTCAAACTTTGGTCCCAAAAGTACTTTCACATGCTCTTTTGCTAGGACCCAATCACCTGGTTGTAAATCATGTGTTCCAGTTACTTGATCTGGCTCTGGAATTGAATTAAAAGCAAGCTTGTGGATCGCAGTTAGTTGCTTGTATTAGACAATTGCATTAAAAAAAAAAAAAAAAAACATTATACATTACAGCAGTCTGAGGTGGAAAATAGAAACCCTATCTAGGTGGGCCCCCAAACAAAATTTCATAAGGGTTCAAGTTCTCTGACTTATAAGTAGGGGTAGTCCTGATGCTGTAAAGAACCAGAGACAACAGTTCTGGCCATTGTTTCTTTACTGACCCGTCCTCCCTTTTCTGCATTAATTTAGCTAGCCTGCTTTTAATGATTCCATAATATTTTTCTACCTTCCCTGAACTCTGAGGATGATAGGGGTATGGAAGGCCTGCTCAATTCCCAAATTCTTGCATATAATTTGCATCTGTCCAGTGAAATGTATTCCTCTGTCACTCTGTTTGGTTTCTGGGACTCCAAAATGACATTATTTCAGAAAGGAGCTTCCTTGTTGTTGTCTTGGCATTTGCTTTAGTCGCCGGCCAGGCCTCTATCCAGCCAGAAAACATGTCTATGCACACCAAAACACATTGGTATTGGCCTGATTTGGGCAATTGAATGTAATCAATCTAAAGTCTTTGGAAAGGGAAAAGTGGCTTGGCCAAATATCTTTGTGTTACTCTGGTCGGTTTTCCTGGGTTATTTTTAGCATCCCTCGACAAAGTCTTGACATGCATTTCTGGAGTGTTGAATAAACCAACTAGCCTTTTTAATGTTTCTCTCCATTGCCTTAGGGCCTACTTGACTTGTGCCATGGGCTAGTTGCATGATCATCTTCTCTGTTTGAGGTGGGACACATATTGCATTTCCCTTGTACAAGAGCCCATCTTGGTCTTTCTTTGTTCCGTCCCTTTTCATGATTTCATTCCAATCATCAGGTGCAGATTCATGCCATTTCTTAATCAGTTCTTTCGCTTTCTTTATTTTGTTCTCTTCTTTTCTCCTATCTTTTATGACTTCTTCTTCTTCCTTTGCAAAATCAGTAATTAGGGTCATGATTGCTTCCAATGATATTTCAGAAAGTCTTCCTGGCAGTATGATCAGCCAACTTATTTCCTTTTTCTTCCATGGTTTGTCCTCCAGTGTTTGCCTTGACCTTCAGGCTACTTCCTTTGGGAGGGTGACTGCTTCAAAAAGTTCTTGAATATATTTCCAGTTTTGAATTGGTTCTCCTGCAGCAATTGTGAATCCTCTGTTCTTCCCTATGGATCCATAATCATGGACTACTCCGAGACCATACCTGCTATCAGTGTAGATGTTGGCTGTTTGATCCTTTGTGGCCTCATAGGCCCTGGTGAGTGCTACCACTTTGGCTACCTGCCCTGAAAGTGATGAAGGGAGTCATTGGGTCTCAATCACTTCCTCCAATGTTGTCACCGCATATACTGTTCTTGGGACTCCATCTTTGTACAGGCATGGATCGTCTACAAACAGGATCAGATCAGGATTTTCAAGAGGAGTGTTCTTTACTGGGGAGATTTGCTGCATTTATTCTTCCATATGTTTTAAGCAGTTGTGGTCACTCTCCTCTTCGAGGTCTTCTTTCCTCCCTGGGAGAAAGCTGCCAGGATTCATTGTAGTACATCTTTTCACTTGTATTTCTCCTGATTCAAGCAGGATTGCTTCATACTTGCTCAGCCTCGCTGATGACAAATGTTTTGCCCTTTGCTCTTTTCAGTGTCAATGTGTTTGGTTCCAGGCCCTAGACAGTGACCAAGGACTTTTACATGAGGTCTGCATCATTTTACCTTGTCCTTTGACACCCTGCAATTTTGTTCATTCCCCATGGATGGGGATGCCGGCAGGTGTCAGCTGACATCTGCCGCTTCATAGGGAAAAATGGAGATTCTGATCAGGTTCGCCTGAAAAACTGACAGGCGGACCCGTTCGGAACTCCTGTGTGAAAGGGGCCCAAACCTTTTTTTTTTCTTTATTAGCTATAGAAAATATACAGTATTATACAAAAATGTGTCTAAGATTGTAAGGAAAACACACCATTTGTTTTCCTTCTTGCAGGGTCAACAAAGCAGTAAATAGTCCTGAGCCATAGGGTGGCCACATAAGGCATGTACATGAACTGTTCTACTTTCCAAAACATTTGCAGTTCTGTACCAGTTTTCTGATCCAGACATCACTATGAGACAGCACACCCCAGTTCTGCACTCCATAAGGTTATTTTGCAGACGCAACTACAGTTGAGCAATATAGCCTGATGTAAGATCTGCCCAGCCTGTGCTGGGATATTAATTATCACTCCAATCTTTTCCCCTCTTTGCTTGCCTTGCTCTGAGGCCCATAACCTAGGCTTTTACTTATGTAACCATGATTTTAGGAGGCTGATCCCTAAAACACAATGCGATAAACCACCGCTTTATCACACAGGGAAGAACCCACACGCAAGTCCTAAGGAACTTGAGGAATTTTTTTCCAAATATTTTTCTTATATCTAAAACAGGGTTTGGCAAGCTTGGCATGTGTGCCTTCTGTGCTTACATGTAATGTAATTGGTTGTAATTGGCAGCTCCCTAGGCTGGCAGTCCACACGCATGCCCACAGCAGGACCCTGTATTTCCAAATGTAATGTAACCCCAAATGGGTTTGGGGCTGATCTGAGGTCTGAAGTACATGCATGCATTGGGACTGATCGGAGGTCTAAAAATGCATAAATTGGGGCTTATCTGAGGTCTGAAGATGAAGGAATTGGGGCTCATCAAAAGTTTGAAGGTGCAGGAATAAGGACTGATCTGTATTTTTTTTTTGGTCTGATTATTTTATTAACAACTGAAAGACAAAAGCAAGAGAACTACAGACGACGACCACAGCGACCGCCCTTTCTGTGGGTGCTGTCTGAAGAGATGGGGGTCACGTCCTCAATGCAACCAATTTTCATGCCTGAACGAGCTAGGGCTCTTAGTGCAGACTGGTCACCAGGGCTAGGGGTCTTGGTCCTGTTTCCTCCAGTGGCACGCAGCTTAATGTGAAGAGCTGTGACGCCAAGCTCCTTGCACCTCTGAGCGACATCTTGAGCGGTTAACATAGCGGCATAGGGAGAGGACTCATCTCTGTCAGCCTTGACCTTCATTCCACCACTAACACGGCAGATTGTTTCTTTGCCAGACAGATCAGTCACATGGACGAAGGTGTCGTTGAAGGAGGCAAAGATGTGGCAGACTCCAAACACATTTTCTCCTTCAGCCACTTGTGGCCCCAGGCTGATAACCTGTTTTTCCTTCTTTTCTTTAACCTTACTTGGAGCCATTTTGCTATGTCTTCTCGAGGAGCCGCTACAGGAAAGGCGACTGATCTGTATTTTGAAGGCATATGAATTGGGGCTAATATGAGGTCTGAAGAGACAGGAATTGAGGGTTACCTGAGGTCTAAAGTTGCATGTAGCAACAACTATGAAGGGAGAAAATGAAAACAAACTATACAACTATGGTGCACTAGTGTTCACTGACATGTTGGTTTCCACTTTTACATTGATCCCCCGATCTAAAAAATAGCTTACCGTTTTTCACATAATGGAAGTGCTGACTTCCAACTTCCAGCAATATCTGAATCCCACCTTCTGTCTTAACAACCCCCAAATATTAAATTATTTTTCTATCCTATCCCTATCCCAAAGTTTAAAAATTCTAAGTAGTAGTGAAAGAAAAAGAATACCATAATTATACCATAATAATTCCATAAGGCATGCAGCTGAGTTGATTAACTAAAAGAATAAAGACTATTTACTTAACTTAGCAAAAAAAGGTGATGTTTTTTGTCTTTGAATATCCAATCAAGTGAGAAAAAAAAGATTTTTGCTTGAATGTGATTGGATGTTTTAATTTAAATTAGTTTTCCTAAGCTAAGTAAACAATGAATTTCCAATGTAAACAGCCTTCATTTCTTTTGTAAATCAACCCAAGTGTGTGGTAATCCAGGGCATCCCATGAAAAACTAAAGGATAAGTTCACGTTAAAATAAATAAATAAATAAATGCACATTTTTTTGCAGGTAAAAAAAATTGCATTTATTATTTTTTGTAGTAGGAGCCTGGAATGCATTGCACCAGCAATCAATTGATCACTGATGCTATGCAGGTCTCCTGCATACTGTCAGTGTATCAGTCTACCCGTACATCCCATACGGGTAAGCCATTACTCCCTGACAGAAAGACTCAATGAACTACCAAAGGGCTCCATTCATTGAGAACTACAAGCCAACAGCTGCTAAGGATGTTGGGGTTTGTAGTTCATTCACTGAATGATGTGGCCGTGTGGGCAGAGCCCCGCATGGCTTCACTGTTTTCAAGCAGTGACAGCTACTACGGAGAACTCCTCTCCGTACTGCTGCCACGGAGGCAGGGATAGGCAGTGGGTGGCAGCTGCAGCACTGGGAACATTTTACATGTTCCACCCTAAATTCGGTTGGAACATGTTCCCAAATGTGAACTTATCCTTTAAGTTTGAGCACTACTAGCATAGTGAAAAAGTAAAAAATGATTTTTGATTGATTGTTAGGTTTTACTAAAAATAAAATTTCTTTAAATGCAATAATTACTACCATGTATTTGATGGACAGGCTAGCCTCTTATATGTCAGAAAAATTATTTTAAAAGAACACTTGTGATACAGTGTTTTATGTTATGTACATTTTGCAAATTGCATATCTAATTTATTGCTGCAATTTGTGGAGTGAGCTGTGAAATAAATCTGCATGATGAGAATATCTGTTGTTTTCCTTTTCATGCTTATATTGTAGCCAGCATTTCAGTGCAGATCTCATGGGTGCTGCTATCCTGTTGAAATACCTGACATACATAAAACAGCCTTTGAATCAGATACAAAATGCAAAGTAGTTCTGCAAGGCCTGTAAAGTGTATTGGATTCACTTAGTATAAATGTGCATAAGTAGTGTTTTAATCTTTGCTGACACCGTGCACAGAATAAGGAACTCGACTGATCTTGCTTAGAAAGCATGGAATTCCTCCAGCATATCTCAGCAAACATTCATCTGGAAAATATTGAAAAGATAAATTTGGTGTGCATTCAGATTGCTGTGAACCAAACTGCTATCATCCAAAACGACGTCTCTCTTTGTCTTTCATCTTCTGTTGGTTAGTAAGTGCTATTTCAAATCCTTGTGTCTGTAGTGTGGGGACTGCGGCATTGTGACTATTCTAGTCTTTGCCACAATGGATTATGCAGTGCCAACATAAGTTAAAATCTTTTTTTTTTACAGTCTTATGTTTTAGGTTTTGATTTTTATGATACTTTGATGAAGTGTCAATGGTAGTGTGTTTGAAAGATTGTAAGATTAACCCACATACTGTAAATAATCTTTCTGACTGTTCAAAGCAACTGACTGCCATGATAAACACAAAAGCGGATGTGAACTCCCCAAAAAAAACTTAATTTAGCATTTCCATTTAAATGTACCAACTATATGTTCCTTTTGTTTTCTTGGTATAAATTTTAATGTGTGCACTGCCAAGCTTCCCTGGGCACTCTTCTTCATATCCGGTTGAGCTGTCCCCCCCGTCCACAAGCTTTGGGACTTTGCTGTCTGTCTCTGCAACGACTTCACTCAGGAATCATTCTCGGTCAATACTCCTGAACTCACCCTTTTACCTTAATCACTTTCTCTAGCAAAAAACCCTCTTCTTCGTTTTTTCATTTTTGCATTTAGACACTTGATCCCTAGACATTGAAAATCTTCCACCACCTCTTCATTCCCTGAATGGCTTGAGAGTCTCAATGACATTATACACATAGAAGAATTGGTAGCCAAAAATAATGATACTTACGAGTTTAAACATGTCTGGCTGGCCTGAATAATGTTTAAGGACTCTACTTAGTTACAAAACTTTTTGGAGGACCTTCGCTAAAGTCCACTGTTGCGATCTCATTCACCTGTTTGCTATGTGCACATCCACATTTTAGCCCTCATGCAGCCACAGGGGGCGGGGTTCCCCTGCCACCCTCACCAGTACATGAGCTCCACTGCCAACTCCTTTCTGTGGATCTTTGATCCATTTCCTCTTTCCCCTTATTCCCCTTTCATTCTCTCTCTTCTTCTTTTGACCCTAACCCCTTGAGGATATCACAGTTCTCTATGCAGAGTTACATGAGACATTTGTTTCCTTCCATCCTTTCATCTTGTTCTTATGTTTTCAATTACACAAGATGTCTCATTGATGATTGTTAGAAATTCTGTATATAGCCCTACAGGACAGACAATGCACAGTCCACATGGGCTTTGCTGCTCAACTGCAGACATGAAAAATGAACTTTATTATTAGAGAAAAGACATAGAGTTTAACCATAGTGCAGCTTAAAACTTATTAACACTGCCATCCACTGGTTGAAGAATATATCGCTACTAAATACTGATGTACAGTAGTTGTTGCACATAATAAAAATTCTGTATTCCAAAAATGATACTGTGATTTCTTTTTTCTTTTATATTGGTATAATCTGCAATATGTAACTAGATCACCCTCCTGCAGAGGTATGCAAATTATCTTTGTATTCTCATGTCTTTTATTTTTGAAAAACACTGAAAACATATTTGTCTAAATCTTTCTTTGTAGAAAATATCTGTTGATCCTGCCAATGATTATCTTTTGGGCATGCTGAGAAACTTTAGAAGACAAAAAGCTGTGTCTGTGTATGGCTTACTGTCCCTCAATGCTCCAAGTTTCCCCAATCACAGGCAACATTATCTGTTGGGGTGCATCATTGCACCAGTTGACAATGGCTCCACCTCCAGTAGTGAGTTTAAAGGCAATAATTGTATTATTGATTAACTCTACATTATGGCCATATAGCCATATTTGTTCAGTAATGTCACACTAACCCAGCCTCTTTTTTTACATGGTCGGGGAATTCTGACCAGTAAATAAAAGGGGCTGGTTGACATCACTAGTTGCTAAGGACACAGTAGGTGTCTGCACACATTTGTTCCCTATCAAACATTGACAGCAAGGAAGCTGTCAAAATTAGTAGCGGTAGAAAAACTTCTACTATCATGACAATCGGCTCATACCAAATAAGTAAGTCTGGTGCTCAGGTGAACACCCAAAGTTTGATCCAAACTTGTGCATGGAC
The DNA here is from genome assembly GCA_037952925.1 of Lithobates clamitans. NCBI lineage: Eukaryota > Metazoa > Chordata > Amphibia > Anura > Ranidae > Lithobates > Lithobates clamitans. Next base: position 7,760,630 of record JBBGZY010000821.1, on the reverse strand, counting down.
TAAACTTTGAACTCATCTCTAGTTAAAATGCCCTGCAGTTAGAATGTATGGTGCACTGCACTGCAAAAAAAAATGCAGTAGGATATACATTTTTATGCATTGAGGTGTATTCCATCACATGCATTTAAAATGGGCTGCCTAATATGGTGCACAGCATTCAGTTGGAAATAGGCTTTAAGCTATTAGGGCCCATTCATGCTACTGCATTGCAGTAGCGGGTGGTAAAGGTACATTTTTTTTTCTTTATTTTCACCTGATGATCTTGATAACAACACAGATATCGAGCAGCTGTCTCCTTGCTATCTATGTTGTTAGACAGCAATGGATGGATGGGTCGTGGCCACCCTATCCAACCTCATAGCTAATCCAACAGGAGACAAAGTACTACTAAAATGTAAGCTGAAAAAAACTGAGAATTTTTCATTAGGATCAATGGAAGTCAGCTATCATTACCACTGAAAGCAATGACATGCTATAAAAGGGTACATCACTATTGCAGGCTAGATAATTGTCTAAAGAGTAGATGTAAACAGTTTTTTTGTGCATTCTAAAAATATTATTAGTAAAAAAGTACAAAAAAATGTGTGTTAAAACTGCATTGCAGCATACATTCAAACACATAACAATGCATTTGCATGCATTATTCACACACTAACACATGCGTTGTGATGTGAATGGGCCCTTTCTGTTCTAGCAACACCCTGTTACAACCTGACACATAGAGTGTCACCAGGAGAGGAAGTGAAAGATAATCTCCCAAATGGGGATGTAGTAGGCATAGGAAGTTAGAACAGAGGTTTTAACCTTTTACACATCTAAAAGTAAATAATGGCTCAAGTTGGGCTTTAAACTTTTTAAAAATGTAGTTGTGTTCTATTTTTATCTGTTTGTTATTTATATCCTGAAAGCATTGCATGGTTATATATTTGGTTAGCAGACAGGGTAAATCTTGTGTGATGGCCATTTAATTAATCTTTCTAAATATTCAGACGAGCCAACTTTTACATGCGGCTGAATCTGTCAGTTCATTCTGATGTGCATTAACATTTGCAACAGGGAAACAAAAGGATGCTGATTAAGTTGTTTACAGAATATTTTGTTCAAATGTATAATAATCAAGATGTTCCATTGCTATCTTCCTGGTTACTGTTTTAGCAGTGGATAATGGAAAAGCATTACATCATTGGAGGGGAAACAGAGGAAGTGATCACATGTGCTGTAATCATGATTTATTTGTCTTATTTGTGCCCACATCATTGGTTGGGGTATAGCAACTCACTTAAGTGTAGTAGAAGCAATGAAAAATAGATAGTCCATTGTTTACAAGGGGTGAATCATAAAATGATGATGACATAGCAACAAGTTGGGGAAAATGCTTTTTCTTAACAATAGAAGTTACTTTAAAGTAACTTAAGAAGATACCGTAGATAACCCCACTGAAAACTTGCTTCTTTTACTGGCATGTGACAACAGACTGCTCTCATATTCCAATTAAGTGCTGGATAGACAGCCTAAATATGACACATGACTGTTAAAGACTACTGCCAATTAATAACACAAGAGACTGTCAGAAACTGCAAACATAACTGCCAATGTTTTCTCATTTCCACTTCCGGGGGGTCCACAATTACTTTGTTTTACTTTGTAACAGATGAGCTGCTTTCCTAGCTTAGCACTAACTGCATTAATGAATGCACACTGTGCATTTTCTCCAGATTGCAGCATCAATCCCTTTCTCACAAGACAGCAGAGCCTGTCATTTTTGGGAGCCAAGTTATTGAGTTATCCTCTACCATCTATAAGACACAATTCTCTGTGACAGCAACTGGAAGTAATTTGGTCATATTACTCAAGGTGGGATGATATGGCTCACCACAGGATGTTGTGAGAAAGGCTAAAAACTCAGGAGAGTTATAAGGAAATTGTCATGTTTAGGTACTATACAGTTACAGTATGTGCCCTTAGGCTAGGTTCACACTTAAGTGGCTGCAGGAAGGCATGTAATCACAAGCCTTCTCACACCCACATAAAAAAACATGCTACTGCTTAGGAGATGTGTGTGACCCCAAACAATGGAAACCACAGCACAGTTTTCTGTACTGGGAACCTCACTGTACTATGCGGTTTCCCTGCGGCCACATAGTTACTCTGGTTGAAAAAAGACACAAGTCCATCTAGTTCAACCAATAAACGTTTTTGGAAAAGGTACAAGGACCTTTTCTGCATTTTTAGGAGGTACATTAATTCATTCATTTGAATGGGTTGCTGTGCTCCAGTAAAAGCAGTCGCTGGAAACCACATAGATGTGAACCAGGCCTAACTCCATAATCTCACCAGTGATTTTTGTGTATCCAACTAATTACGAGTGCATGGTTTACTTATTTCTTGGACTTCAGATCTAAGTGTGAACATATGTTAGCCTTTTACTATAGTTTGGCCCATTCCATCATACTCTGACTATACATCTCTGACAGATCACCAGCATTGCCAGTTGTACTCCAATAAATCTTCAAGATACAATTCTTAAAGACTATCCAAATTGTACTGCTTTCAGCCCCATGTGACAAAGTGGCAAAACAAGATTAATTGGGGTTTACCTCCATTACGCACCATAGCCTAAAGACTAATCTTTAATCTGACCAGTGGGGTCAGGTATCAGTACAGAACTGTCATTATTAATTGTGCCTCCTGTCAGAAAGTTATTGATACTGGATGTACTATATGTAAAGAGTTTGGAAAGGCTGTAGGATAGCATTTGCAATGTAAGATAAAGGAAACTTGGCCTGCGGTTGCTGTTTTATACTATAGACTATACTTTGATTTGCAGGTATAAAAAATAATTGCAATGTAATAAAAATATTGCTGTCTGTGGCTCCCACTAATAAAATCATAGGCCAGAAACATTTTTAACATTTCTGCAGAAACATACAAGTTCTTTCAAATTCTGATTTCTAAACCTTAACGGCACAGCACACTGAGATCCTCTGTAAAGCTTAGTGGTTGCATGCTCCAGGGTAAAAGCTGCTTTTGCATTTCTAGACAAGTTTGAAATAAGCTCTCCGGAGACATTCCCAGCTTGTTGAAATGTTCCTTGCCTTGTGAATCTGGATTCAGACTGAAATATTTAATCATATATAATCTGAAACAGCTTTTTTCATATATTTTTTCCTCAGTGGAACATTTATAATATAAGCTTTACTTACAAGTGTAAATTACAAATAGCCATTGTCCTTGCTAGAGAACAACGTATGGGGTGGGCGACTACATGGAAAATGAGGTTCAATGTAGAAAAATGTAAAATAATGCATTTGGGTGGCAAAAAAATGAATGCAATCTATACACTGGGGGGAGAACCTCTGGGGGAATCTAGGATGGAAAAGGACCTGGGGGTCCTAGTAGATGATAGGCTCAGCAACGGCATGCAATGCCAAGCTGCTGCTAATAAAGCAAACAGAATATTGGCATGCATTAAAAGGGGGATCAACTCCAGATATAAAACGATAATTCTCCCGCTCTACAAGACTCTGGTCCAGCCGCACCTGGAGTATGCTTTCCAGTTCTGGGCACCAGTCCTCAGGAAGGATGTACTGGAAATGGAGCGAGTACAAAGAAGGGCAACAAAGCTAATAAAGGGTCTGGAGGATCTTAGTTATGAGGAAAGGTTGCGAGCGCTGAACTTATTCTCTCTGGAGAAGAGACGCTTGAGAGGGGATATGATTTCAATTTACAAATACTGTACTGGTGACCCCACAATAGGGTAAAACTTTTTCGCAGAAGAGAGTTTAATAAGACTCGGGGCCACTCATTACAATTAGAAGAAAAGAGGTTTAACCTTAAACTACGTGGAGGGTTCTTTACTGTAAGAGCGGCAAGGATGTGGAATTCCCTTCCACAGGCGGTGGTCTCAGCGGGGAGCATTGATAGCTTCAAGAAACTATTAGATAATCACCTGAATGACTGCAACATACAGGGATATGTAATGTAATACTGACACATAATCACACACATAGGTTGGACTTGATGGACGTGTGTCTTTTTTCAACCTCACCTACTATGTAACTATGTAACTATGTATGGCATGTATTCATAAATTTGTATGTTAAAGTTCCTGTAATATTCCCTGACCCATCAGTGGTGGGCAGGCAGTGTGAATAGTGTTCTTGGCTTGCACACTATAACAAATGGCCATACCAGTGTAAAACTCATACATTGCTTATTCAGATTCATAGCACATTAAACCATTCTTAAGAGAGTTCTAATGATTTGTTTTAGCATCCCAGCAAGATGCTGTGAGCGACTTCTAGGGATAGAGAATATTGCTTTTAAACAGGGTGTATAGTATGTATGTATATATATATATATATATATATATATATATATATATTACATTTATCCTATTTATCATGTAGGATAATTACGTTTTTATCTGTGCTGTATTTATACCAGAATAAAGTAAGGAATTAATGTTTTCAAATTTTATTGCACTGCAACCAGAATGCAATGGCTATAGGGAAAATGGAAAGAAACAATTCTAATCATACAATGAATACATGATGGTATATTTAATATGTGTAGTCTGCTTGGAAACCTACAGTAAAGCATCGCTGTCTGGGAAGGAATTGTGTTCTGTATACTGTATAGCAAAGAAAATGCTACATGCGTGTTTGTCCTCTAGAGTAGAGCTCTGACATTTCCCTCAAAGATTGATTAAAGGTCGGGAAGGGATTGCTTAGATGAAAGATTCTGTTTTGTTTGAGAAACAAATCTGTGGGAAAATGTTAGAGTGAGCACTACAATGGGTAAACATGATTGGAACAACAAAAAGTATATTTACAGTATATATATATATATAAAGTATTCAGACCCCCTTAAATTTTTCACTATTTGTTATATTGCAGCCATTTGCTAAAATCATTTAAATTCATTTTTTCCTCATTAATGTACACACAGCACCCCATATTGACAGAAAAACATAGAATTGTTGACATTTTTTGCTGATTTATTAAAAAAGAAAAACAGAAATATCACACGGTCCTAAGTATTCAGACCCTTTGCTGTGACACTCATATATTTAACTCAGGTGCTGTCCATTTCTTCTGATCATCCTTGAGATGGTTCTACACCTTCATTTGAGTCCAGCTGTGTTTGATTATACTGATTAGACTTGATTAGGAAAGCCACACACCTGTCTATATAAGACCTTACAGCTCACAGTGCATGTCAGAGCAAATGAGAATCATGAGGTCAAAGGAACTGCCTGAAGAGCTCAGAGACATAATTGTGGCAAGGCACAGATCTGGCCAAGGTTACAAAAAATTCTGCTGCACTTAAGGTTCCTAAGAGCACAGTGGCCTCCATAATCCTTAAATGGAAGACATTTGGGATGACCAGAACCCTTCCTAGAGCTGGCCGTCCAGCCAAACTGAGCTATCCGGGGAGAAGAGCCTTGGTGAGAGAGGTAAAGAAGAACCCAAAGATCACTGTGGCTGAGCTCCAGAGATGCAGTCGAGAGATGGGAGAAAGTTGTAGAAAGTCAACCATCACTGCAGCCCTCCACCAGTCGGGGCTTTACGGCAGAGTGGCCCGATGCAAGACACACGAAAGCCCACATGGAGTTGCTAAAAAACACCTGAAGGACTCCAAGATGTTGAGAAATAAGATTTTTTGGTCTGATGAGACCAAGATAGAACTTTTTGGCCTTAATTCTAAGCGGTATGTGTGGAGATAACCAGGCACTGCGCATCACCTGTCTAATACAGTCTCAACAGTGAAGCATGGTGGTAGCAGCATCATGCTGTGGGGGTGTTTTTCAGCTGCAGGGACAGGACGACTGGTTGTAATCGAGGGAAAGATGAATGCGGCTAAGTACAGGGATATCCTGGATAAAAACCTTCTCCAGAGTGGTCAGGACCTCAGACTGGGCCGAAGGTTTACCCTCCAACAAGAAAATTTCCCTAAGCACATAGCTAAAATAACGAAGGAGTGGCTTCGTGACTGTTCTTGAATGGCCCAGCGAGAGCCCTGACTTAAACCCAAATGAGCATCTCTGGAGAGACCTAAAAATGGCCGTCCAACAATGTTTACCCTCCAACCTGACAGAACTGGAGAGGATCTGCAAGGAGGAATGGCAGAAGATCCCTAAATCCAGGTGTGAAAAACTTGTTGCATCTTTCCCAAAAAGACTCATGGCTGTATTAGATCAAAAGGGTGCTTCTGCTAAATACTGTCAAAGGGTCTAAATACTTAGGACCATTTCAGTTTTTCTTTTTTAATAAATCTGTAAAAATGTCAACAATTCTGTGTTTTTCTGTCAATATGGGGTGCTGTGTGTACATTAATGAGGAAAAAATGAATTTAAATGATTTTAGCAAATGGCTGCAATATAACACAGAATGAAAAATTTAAGGGGGCCTGAATATTTTCCGTCCCCACTGTATATATACACATACAGTATCTCACAAAAGTGAGTACATCCCTCACATTTTTGTAAATATTTAATTATATCTTTTCAAGTGACAACACTGAAGAAATTACACTTTTCTACAATATAAAGTAGTGAGTGTACAGCTTGTATAACAGTGTCAATTTTCTGTCCCCTCAAAATAACTCAACACACAGCCATTAATGTCTAAACCGCTGGCAACAAAAATGAGTACACCCCTAATTGAAAATGTCCAACTTGGGCCCAAAGTGTCAATATTTTGTGTGGCCACCATTATTTTCCAGCACTGCCTTAACTCTCTTGGGCATGGAGTTCACCAGAGCTTCCCAGGTTGCCACTGGAGACATCATGGAACTGGTGGATGTTAGAGACCATGGTCTGGGGCTGGAGGAGTGCTGCCGCCACTGGGGAGCTACAGTTCAATGAAGGAACCATGAATGCCAAAATGTACTGTGATACTGAAGCAGAGCATGATCCCCTCGCTTCAGAGACTGGGCCGTAGGGCAGTATTCCAACATGATAATGACTCCAGACACACCTCCAAGATGACCACTGCCTTGCTAAAGAGGCTGAGGGTAAAGGTTATGGACTGGCAAAGAATGTCTCCAGACCTAAACCCTATTGAGCATCTGTGAGGTATCCTCAAACCGAAGGTGGAAGAGTGCAAGGTCTCTAACATCCACCAGCTCCGTGATGTCTCCAGTGGCAACCTAGGAAGCTGGTGAACTCCATTCCTAAGAGGATTAAGGCAGTGCTGAAAAATAATGGTGGCCACACAAAATATTGACATATTGGGCCCAATTTGGCCATATTCACTTTCGTTATTTTGATATATTGATATTTTATTTAGATATAATAAAATATTTACACAAATGTAAAGGGGATGTACTCACTTCTGTGAGACACTGTATATATCTCCAGTATATAACCAAGTATATGCACTGCATATACTGGAAAGCACAATATAATGTCATCCGATTGTCCACCATTGATAACTTACCTGTGTGCCTATGTTCACTGAACATTTTAAATAAATAGTGAACAGATAGTCTGGGTAAAAACTGAAATATCTGGTATAGCATTTTTTCTGGCTAATAAAATAGACTTCCGATTACCACTGGAACAGTATACAGTGGAAGATTTCTGTCAGCGATTGAGGTGGCCATGCAGACCCAAGGCTCTTTGAGGGTCCATACCTTCTTATTCAATAAACTGAGTTGTTGTACACCATTCCCCAGTGACACAGTATGATGCAATTTAGTTATTAGAAGAAAAAGGAGGTTGTGCTCACTCTGTCTTTTCTGCTGTATACAAGTCTAAAGTTATGTCCCAGCTCAGTCTCTAACTAGCTGCTTTATTTTGACTAGATACGTTAAACAATAATCCAGTACAGCATGGCTCCAAGTGCAGCCTCTGTCACCTCTCACAGACACTTTCTACATTTGTATTGTCATCAGTCAGTATATGCTAAAATCAACTGATATCTATGAGTACATTCAGTAGTAGAGGTCTAATAGCTGTTTTGGAGTTGGGCATTTGGTGGGGCAAAGGTAAAGAGTCTGAAACATGGCACTTAGCAGCATGCTAACTTTGGTATTATGTTTTCACTTACAGCATGGACTGTATGAGAAATATGCACAGCAGGAAATATGGGGCACACAGTTGCCAACATTTAATTTTATTGCTGTGTGTTCTGTTATAGGCTGAGACTGTCTTTTAATTAGGGGCAGGGCATTTAAGTAATATGAGCGGTAACCTATGGCATCCTTTAATTAACCATATAAAAAGAGCTGTTGTTGTCAAGTAAACAAAACTAAAAACACTGGTACTAACAGTAAACACGTACATTGATCCTGGGCAGTATTCACAGGAGAGGAGTGTGGAGGATATGACAGTGGGCAGTATGTACAGGAGAGGAGTGTGGAGGGTATGACAGTGGACGGTATGCACAGGAGAGGAGTGTGGAGCGTATGACAGTGGGCAATTATGTACAGATGAAGAGTGTGGAGGGTATAACAGTGGGCGTTATATACAGGAGAGGAGTGTTGAAGGTAGGACTGTGAGCAGTATGTGCAGAAGAAGAATTAGGAGGATATAACAGTGGGTGGTATATACAGAAGAGGAGTTTGGAGGGTATGACAGTGAGTAGTATGTACAGGAGAGGAGTGGGGAGGGTTTGAAAATGGATGGTATGTACAGGAGAGGAGTGTGGAGAGTATGATAGTGGGCAATATGCACAAGAGAAGAGTATGGAGAGTATGACAGTGAGCAGTATGTACGGTATATACAGAAGAGGAGTGTGGAGGGTATGACATTGAGCAGTATGTACGGTATATACAGAAGAAGAGTGTGGATGGTATGACAGTGGGTGGTATGCCCAGGAGAGGAGTGTGGAGAGTATGACAGTGGTCAGTATGTACAAGAGAGGAGTGTGGAGAGTATGACAGTGGGCAATATGCACAGGAGAGGAGTGTGGAGGGTATGATGGTCAGCAGTATGTACAGGAGAGGAGTGTGGTGGGTATGACAGGGGGCAGTATATGTGAGGAAGCAGTGTAGAGTATGCTGGGCAATAAATGCAAGAACAATGTGGAGGATATATAGGGAGTTAGTATGAACACAAGAGGAATGAGTGGTGTATGACACTGAGCAGTATAGGAGAGTAGTATATAGTGGTATGTACAGGAGAGAGTAGAGAAATGATGGCAGGCTGTGCAGGAGATGTGTGTAGAATGGCCACTATCTCACATTAACCACTTCAGCCCCGGAAGGATTTGCCCCCTTGCTTACCAGGAAATTTTTTGCGTTTCGGCACTGAGTCGCTTTAGCTGACAATTGCACAGTGGTGCGACGTTGTACCCAAGCAAAATTTATGTCCTTTCTTCCCCACAAATAGAGCTTTCTTTTGGTGGTATTTGATCACCTCTGCGTTTTTTTATTTTTTGCGCTAAAAACAAAAAAAGAGCAACAATTTTATAAAAAAAAAACAATATTTTTTAGTTTTTGCTATAATAAATATCCCAAATTAAAAAATAAAAAAACACACATTTTTTCCTCAGTTTAGGCTGATATGTATTCTTCTACATATTTTTGGTTAAAAAAAACAGATTGATTGGTTTGCACAAAAGTTATAGGGTCTACAAAATAGGGGATAGATTTATGTCATTTTTTTTTTTACTAGTTATGGTGGTGATCTGCAATCTTTATCAGGACTGCGATATTGCGGTGGTCAGATCGGACACTTTGACACTATTTTGGGACCATTGGCATTTATACAGCGATCAGAGCTAAAAATAGCCGTTGATTACTGTATAAATGTCATGGGCAGAGAAGGGGTTAATACAAGGGGGCGATCTAGGGGTTAACTGTGTTCCCTGGGTATGTTCTAACTGTAAGGGGGATGGGACTGACTAGGGGAGGAGAGAGATCTGTGTTCATACTTAGTATGAACACACGATCGGTCCCCTCTCTCCTGAGAGTACCGGGATTTGTGTGTTTACACACACAGATCCCGGTTCTCGCTCTGTCATGAACGATCGCAGGTGCCCGGCGGTCATCGCGCATCAGCTCTGGGGACACACGCCAGGTGCGTGCTCGCGACTCCGGTGGTGCGCGCGCCTGCTGTCATGTCTTAAAGGAGCGACGTACAGCTACGGCGATTTGCCCAGCCGAGCCAACCTGCAGCGGCTGGTCAGCTAGTGGTTAATACATACACATACTTGGGCTAATTTACACAGGAGCAAATGAATCTACCAGCATGTGTTTAGAGTGTGGGAGAAAACCAGAGTACCTGAAGGAAACCCGCAGGCACAGGGAGAACTTTAGATATTTTTTTTTTCAATCCTCTTTATTACAAATTTTGTACAAATTAATCCACATAATTTATCAATATTATTTCCTTATACATTTCTTCATATATTTCATTTACATTTACATTCTCTCCTATCAATCACACCATTCTCTCTCTCCTCCACTCTCTCCATGGTCACTCTATACTTCATTTTCAGGTATTCCTACATCCAGTGTAACACCTGATCTATTCCACTTTGCCCATATATTCTCATATTTCTGCAGATTACCCCTTTGTTCATACATTATTCTTTCATATGGTAAAACCTGATTTACTGCTCTCACCCACTGGGTCACTGTCGGTGGGTTTGGCTGAATCCATTTCTCTACTATTTGTTTTCATGCGAGAAATAATACTTCCTGCAGGAACATCCTATTATATTTACTACTACCTCTCTTCTCCCTTCTTATTCCCAACAAACAGAGTTCAATTGTGGGCATAATTGGTTCATTTAGCACTTTTCCTATTTTCCTAATCACCTGTTGCCAATATCTTTCTATGCTGACACAGTGCCACATTATGTGGAGGAAGTCCACCCCTTCCTGTCCACATCTTGTGCACTTTGATTCACTCATTCTCCCCATTTTATACAACCTATTCGGGGCCAAATAAGTCTGATATACAATATTTAACTGAATTATCCTGTTATTCATTGCTGGGGATACTTTCAAATGGGAGGAGCATACTTCATTCCATTCCTGTTCACTCATATCTGGTATAGCTACTTGCCATTTACTCCTTATTTCCATTGGTTCCCGCCCTATTTTACTCTGCAACAGATGTGAATAAAGTTTGGCTACTAACCCCTTTGGTCCCTGTGATCTCAAAATGCCTATAAGAGGGTATTTAGATATTTTTAATTCCTTTCCTCTAAACTGTATCTGTAGCACTTGTCTAAGCTGAAGGTATCTAAAAAATTGTTTACTTGATAAATTATATAGTTTACATAACTTTTCGTATGGTACTATTATGTTTCTTTCATACACCTGTCCAATGCTTATCACTTCTTTCTGTTTCCAGAATTTACTGCCCTCAAATTTTTCCAGATGCTCAAATGCTGGATTATTCCACAAAGCGGTCTCTGGTGGGATATCAAAGAAGCCCGTTAGCCTCCTTGCCTCCCACCAGACTGCTCTGGCTAATTTTAGCAGGGGAATTCTTACTCCCACCCTCCTCAGATCTTTTATCTCTAGTCCTACCATGAGATCTTCTACTTTCATCCTACTTAGTAAGTACTCCTCAATTCTTGTTTTTTTTCTCCTGTCCAAACCAGGATCTCAGATGTTTCAGTTGCCCAGCCAGATAATATAAATATAAATCTGGCAGGGCTAACCCTGCTGCATTTTTCGGTCTTTGTAGCTTTTTAAGTTTTAGCTTGCTTCTACCATATGCCCAAATGAATCTGGTTATCTGTGAGTTCAGGTCTTTAAATATCTGTTTTGGTATTTTTACCGGGGAGTGTGCAAAAAGATACAGGCACTTAGGCAGTATAATAGATTTAATCAACTGGATTCTACCCGCCATTGATATTGGTAATTTTATCCATATTGCCAGCTTTCTCTTAACAAATTCTACCAGGGGAATTATATTAACTTTCAAGTATTTAAATACTTTGACTATTTTTAATGGGGTCTGGGCTCTCTTTACATTCCCTGTTCCAAGCAGCATCAGTGCAGATTTCTGCCAATTTATTTTGAGTCCTGAAAATATCCCGTATGTTTCTATTATTTTCATCGCCTCCTGCAGTGAGGTATATCCGTCCCCCATTTATAGTATGATATCATCGGCATATAAACCTATATGTTCTACTTTTTCCCCCACTTTAATCCCCTTATACTTTTTTGATTGCCTAAATCTATTTGCCAATGCTTCAATTACCAAGGCAAATAGCTGGGGGGACAATGGGCATCCCTGCCTCATTCCCCTATATAATTTTATTGTAGCCGATAGTGTCCCATTTATTAGTAGGCTTGAACATGGTTGTTTGTAAATTATTTTTACCCATTTTCTAAATTTTTCCCCAAATCCATTTTTTTTCAATACTGTCTGTAAGAATTCCCATTCTACGGAGTCAAATGCCCTGGCCGTATCCAGCGAGGCCAAGGCACTTGACTCCGGAACAAACTCCCCCATCTGTACCTTAAATTGGGTTCTCCTAATATTGATTGATGTAGACTTCCCTGGCATAAATCCCGTTTTATCATCTGTCACAATGGACAAGATTACTTCATTAAGCCATTTGGTGAGTATTTTTGCCAAGATTTTGTAATCTATGTTCAATAATGATATTGGTCTATATGACGCACATTCAGTTCTATCTCTGTCAGGTTTGGGTATCAATATAACTGTTGCCTCATACATAGTGGGTGACATTTCTCCCTGGATGAATATCTCTCTATACATCTTGGTTAGGGCCGGTACCATAATCTCCGCATATCGCTGGTACAATTCCAGCGGTATGCCATCCGGTCCTGGAGATTTACCCTTCCCCAGAGAGAAGATGGCTTCTCTTACTTCCCCTTCCTCTATATCCCTCTCCAGCACCCCCTTTTGTTCTTCTGTTAATTTAAGGAAGTTTAAATCCCCCAAATATTCCTCTATCTCCTCCCCTGTACGGGACAATGTTGATGTATACATACTGATATAATATTCTTGAAAGCTCATAAGTATCTCCTCTAGTGTGTTTACCATCTCCCTTTTCTCATTTCTCACTTCTGAAATCGCCAAAGATGGAGTCTGTTGTTTTATCAAAAAGTTCAGTATCCTATTAGCTTGGTGGCCTTGCTCAAAATTTTTTTGATTCTGCTGAAACTTCTTACGTTTAGCATTAATTATTAGTTGGTTCTTATACTGGCGCGCTAATCCCGCCCATCTTATCTGATTTATGTTTGAAGGTTTAGTTATAAACTCAGTTTCTGCTTGTGCACACTCCTGCTCCAATTCCTCTTCTTCCTATCTATTGGCTCGCTTTATATATGATATTGTGGATCTTGTTATACCTCTTATATATGCCTTAAAGCTGTCCCACGCCATGCCTCCCATTTTCCCATCTCCATGAGCCTCCAAATACATTTCCAGTTGCTCCGGTATCCTATCATTTGAACCAATCTGGGTTAACCATTGAGACTGAATCCTATAACCCGGGCATCTTCCTCTATGCCCTATTTTTAGCTCAAAGGTCAACCCAGAGTGGTAAGATACTCCCTTAGGCCTATAAGTGACAGCTTGTAATATTGGGAGCAACTTCTCATTCCCCATAGCCAGGTCTATTCTAGACATGCAACCTCTTCCTGGTGCATGCCACGAATAAGCCCTAGCTCCTGGGTTTCTAAACCTCCAAAGGTCAATCCATCCAACTTCTTTTGTAAATTTTTCCAGCATCCTGGACCCTATTGTTCCTCTTGGAGTATTCCTCCCAAACCTGTCCACCTTTGGGTTTAAACACATATTGAAATCTCCCATGCACACAACATACGCCTCTGGGTACTCTGACATGAATAACATTGCTTCCTTCAATACTGCCATTGTAGCAGGTGGAGGATTATATATTCCCATAATTACAAATGGCTGTGAGTGCATCAGGGCAAAGACAAAGACATATCTCCCCTCCGGGTCCCTCCTTACCCTGATGCACTCCCATGTCACCGCTCGGTGCACCATCAGGGAAACCCCTCTTGAATATGTTGTGTGACATGAATGGCTCGCCCACTGTATCCAAGGTTTTTTTAAGTAATCCAGTCTTTCTTTAGTCATATGTGTTTCTTGCATGCAAATTATTTTGGCTTGCACCTTACTAATTTCTGTAAACACCTGCGTTCATTTTAATTTTAATATCTATCTATCTATCTATCTATCTATCTATCTATCTATCTATCTATCTATCTATCTATCTATCTATCTATCTATCTATCTATCTATCTATCTATCTATCTGTCTGTCTGTCTGTCTGTCTGTCTGTCTGTCTGTCTGTCTGTCTGTCTGTCTATCTAGCTACCCTGCTATAATAATAAAAAAAATCACATAAACCATAGTACTTTCTTCCTTGCTTAGAAAAAATATCAGTATAAAATGTGCACAATTTACAGTTCATTTGTCTTCCACCTTTTGTCATGTCCCATTATTGATTTTAAGCCTGGGGGCTTGTGTACGGCACTTTACTATTTCTTCAGAACTAGATGTTTCCAAGAGCAATGAGCTGTAGGAATCTCCTAAAGGTTTAATATTAAAATAAATACATTTTGCTAGCCTGTATAATGCTTTCCAAGGATTAACAGCTTCCTTGAAAGCAGTTTTAAATGACATGACCTCTAAAGTATTAGTGCTAATGTCAGTGCCTGAACATGTCTCATAATATAACTTCCACATCCATTAATCTTTTCTTTGGAGACTAGGCCTTTTTACACTACACAGTTGCATTCCCACCTTCTTACTGCATAAGTCAGATGTTCAGAGAGACTTGTATTCAATGAAAAATGCCTTATGCCCACTCTTTTTGCTGATGCTATGCACCATTGAGATTATGTATTGTAAAAGAGATATCATAAAAGACAGCATCTTTCTTTTGTCAAATGTTTAAAACTACTGGTATTGTTATATACTGGTGCCATGTCTAAGCTGGCATTTTTAGATTTTGCGCAACCTATATATTGAACCATAAGGGACCTTTTTTTTACTATCCAAAACCTATTTCACTTTGTTATTCATTTTTTTCCACTTGATGATGTAAGACAATAGGCCTGACGTAGTAAAATGTGAAATGCAGTGAACCACATTAAGGTTAACTTGAAATATCATGTGACGTGGCGGCTAAGCTTTGTTTTTTTGTTTCCTGGTGCATGAGTGGGTGTTAGAAGTAAACAGAGTTCACTCTTCTGAATTCATACTATAATAGATTAGGTTGTTGTTGTGTAAAGCAGAGTATACACATTGAGTTTTTTCGTTCAACCTGCTGACAGATCCTTGCATCAACACAAACAAGGTGTACATGTACCAAAAGTCATCCAGTTTCTGCTGAACTGTCCAACATTTGGCTAGTATATACCCAGATTTATCATTGTGCATTCCTTTGCCTGAGATCATCCTACAGATGTTGAAATACAGTATTGTAAAGCAGGTGATTATCTTTGTGCTTACTTTCAAATTACAGTTTGGAAACCAAACAAAACCATCTATCTTAACTTTAAAACCTGAACCTTACCCAAACCTTAAAGTGAAACTTAACCCACCCATGTAACTGTTTTCCAAGGCAGTCACATTCATTGCATGCCATGAATGATAACTGTCACAGTTGCTGGCGTGCTTGTGTTAGCTCTCAACTGATTTTCATGCAATCAAATAGCTAGCTGATCACAGCTAGCTAAGATGGCTGCTTTCTTTATTCCATTGTACATGTTTAAGCTTTATCACTTGCAGCAAATTCCAGTCCAAATGTGATGTAACGCACTTGCTACATGTTTTGGATCTTCTTTAACCCATAGATATTTTGGAAATTATAGGAGTAAGTTGCACAGTGAGCATCTATACAATGTATGATATGCAAACCACCAAACAACTCTTTCCTGATCTGAACTCAAACTGAAAATCTTAATTATGTTACAAAAACTAAGCCTGCTCAATGTATTATAAATAAAAAAATCCAGCGCTGTGCCAGTCTGCAGTGGCTCTCATCTTTCTCTTTACTCACAGAGACAGCAGTGGGAACCATTGGCTCCTGCTGCTGTCAATCAAATCATGTGGGCAGACAGTGGGTGCAGGGCTGAGCCATGCTGTGTGTGTTAATAGATGCATACAGTCTGGCTCAGGATTGAGCCTTCAGGTGTGCCCCCAAAGGAAGCAGCTGCCTATGGTGACACATTGAGAAGAGGAGGAGCCTGGAAATCCGGCAAGGAACCCCAGAAGAGGAGGTTTGAGGCTGCTCTGTGCAATATTTGTATAGAGCAGGTAAGTAAAACATGTTTGTTATTTTCCAAATAAAACACTTTACAAACACTTTAGATACGTATTCATATTTGTTCAATTTAAAAGTTCTTCTTTTTAGTTGATTGATGCGTAAGGGGTAAAGCAAGTCATTGGAAGGATTCAATAGGTCAGTTTGATGATGCTTCTGACATTTTTATGGAATTTGTTGTTCAACAATAGTACTTCAAAAGACATTTGCAACCATTTTTCCCAAATGTATTTCTAACCTTTACAAACTCATTCACTAGCTATGAAGCCAAAATGTTTATGAAAACTCAAAATGCCTCTTCTAGTTTTTTTAAATCTGCTCGAATAGGACTTATGTTGCCACGGTGGCATGCCCATCATAACTAATTTTTGTATGATATTTCTTCTACGTATTAGCATGGCTTCTAACTAATACAGATTTTATGTCCTTTTTTGTGATTTGTGACATGGTTATGTAATTTTGTGAAAAATAATTTTTTAAAGAACATCTATCACTGTCAAATAGCCATTGAGACCTGTCCCCTAAAGTGCATGCTTTTTCTCAGGGTGAAGATCTGTCTTTATTTCATTGTGTATCTGCCTGGCAGCTTTGGGTATAGTGAAGGGGCTGGGAACTGAACACCAAAGATAAACCTGCAGATCACTATATGTAATGCAGTAGCAAAAATACAGAAGTTTAAAATCCACGCCTCCATTATTGTATCTTTCATTTTGAATATTTTAGCAATATTTGATTACTTGAAATTGATCACTCCACAAAATAAAAATATAAAGCCCTTGAAAAAAAAAGTCCAAAAGATTTATAAATATTACTTCAACTTTACCTAATCCTAGCCAAAATGTGTTAACAGCTTTTTAAAGGTCTGTGTCCTGAGACAGCTATTAAATTACACACATGGAGAACTTTCATTTTCTGTGAACACAGACCGCTTTTAAAATCTTTCTGTCTGCTGGATGTCAGAACAGTAAGTTTTTGGGAAAATTTCCACTTCCTGTCTAATTGGTACAGAACAGGAATTAAAAGGAATTCCCCCTAGTGAGATGCAGGCTGCAATACAAACATATTTTCTAGTAATATGAGGAAGGTTTAAAGGCCTGTATCAACAGGCTTTGGGCTTGTGTCAATCAGTTTTAAATCAATTTGAGATGCTTCTGAGATCATTCAGGATTCATTGACAGTTGCATTTGACTTGCAGTTGACATCATTCTGAACTGCATTTTACCTGCTTCAAGGGAGTTTTGCAGACTCATATACTTGTATGGAAATGCAAAACTCATTTGAAGTGAACAAAGGTCCATCAACACAAACCCTTAGACCAGTGGTTCCCAACCCTTCTAGTGCCATGACCCCTTGATAAAATTTCCCAAGTTGTGGGGACCCCTAACAGTAAAATTATTTTCATAGCGTGGGTTGTCAGCACCCGAGGCAAAACAGGTAAATTGTGCCTCTAATCCACGGACTTTTAGGACTCCCTGAATCCCTTCCACTCATACAGTATTAAAACCCCTTATGGTACATTTTAGGATGTACCACTCTCTTTGTTCTCCTTTCTTTCCCTTTTATCTCTCTCTATCCTAATTTCTTGTTTTTTTCCCCCATCCCTCTATCTAGCCGTCTTTCTTGTTCTTCCTCTCCCTTTTCTTTGTTCCTTCCCCTCTTTTCCCTCACCCTACCATGTATTCTCTATTTTTATTCCTTCTCTTACTCCTTGGTGTGTGCGTGTAGGGTGTGGGGGGTGGTGTGGGGAGTTGGTATGAGTGGCAATGCTGGGGGGAGTTCTGATCAGCCAACTTAGGTGCTCTTGGTCAAGGTCATCTGCTGATCTGAGAACTGTAGTGGGGATTTTTAATGGCAACTATAATCACAGGCAGTGTTACTCACTGTGTCTCCAGCTTCACTGTGTCTCCGACTTTGTGGTGTCTCGTAGCAGTGACACCTATGCTAAAATCAGGAGATAGGGTCTCCTCCAGCCCCTCCCACTTCACGTTCCTCATCAGTCAGCTGACCTCTAGTCTCTGCCCCCCAGCCATGCCATGAACTGAATGGGTGTCTGCGGGCTCCAGGAACAGCCCAGCTGGGCGGCCACAGCCTCCAGGGGCAGTCCTGCTGGGCAGCTGCAAAAAGGCTGAGAGAGCGGTGCCAGCTTCAGGAACAGCCCAGGATTCGGTGACCCCTGCCAAATCATCATTCGACCCCCAAGGGGTCCTGACCCCAGGTTGAGAACCACTGTCTTAGGCTATCTGTCAGAATTAAATTGCTGTTTGTGCCTTAATAATGGAGATATTTTCCTGTTCAGGTGACACAAATGTAATTTTTTGCAATAAAGACAGTTTTTAAAATCTTACAGATTCAGAATCTCATAGAAGGTTTAACCCTTTTCAACCTAAAATGTCAGACACATTGCTTTAAATTATTGACACCTGACTTTATATAGTATAGTGTTGGAGCCATGTTGCTATTTTATTAACACTAAGGGACATATTAACACTAATATCTCACCCTGGACAACCCAATTGCACTCCACACAGTGGCATACAGTTTGTTATTCATTGATAAAATGCAGGCTATGGTGTGAAGCCTTCATTGTCATGCAAGCAGAGCCCGATGCACATTTGTAGTGCACACCGCTGTGCTTCATAAATGTTTTTTTTTTATTATTTAAGCAGCAGTATAGTCATGGTAAGGCCATATCACTGCTTTATAAATGGGGCACTGGATCATGTTGAGCGGTGCCCATGGACTCCCACAAGTCTCCCATCAGCTTTTAGACTTGCCTTTTTGACAAATGCTTAAGCAGCCATATTACAATTCCAGGCCTGGCAATAAGATATATTGTTCACGTTGTGCATCTTATTTTCATATTGCAAATGGTTTACTGGAAATGTGAGTTCTACCCTGTCCTTTAAGAAGTAAAACCATTCTGAACATCAGCCAGCTGACAGATCTAAATTATACATATGTTTTTTAAATTTAAAATAAAACAAATCCATCTTAGCTATGAAATGGGAACCCAAAAATACAACAGATTTAAAGTACAGAACTTTTTGCCGCTTTGTGATATACAGAACAACTGTCAAACACTGCAAGACATTTTTGCTTGTTGTACCGTTTCTAGTAAAAAAGTGCTGGAGGCGAGAAAGTAAACATTAGGCAAATGTGTTTCACATGTTTTATTAATATAAGGCAGTTTTTAAATGATCAAGGAGATTGAGACAATTTTCTGTTTTTCTAAATGATGTCTTCTTATTCATCTTCATTATTCTTTTAAGTTTTGTAGCTCTCAATTTTTGATGTGAGCAAATATAATTATTCCGTGTGTGTACATAAATATTTATGATCACAAAGAGTACCTAGGCAAGTCAGTACCTAAAAATGCAATAATCCTTTCTTTCTGTGGCTCAAAAACCATGTTTAAATGATATACAGAATTTTGTGACTTATGATAGGGATGCCAGTTTTTCTTATTTTGCTTACATCATGTATAATGTAGACTGCAAGAAAAGCCAAGTACAGTACATTTTCTTTACCTGCTGCAATTCAGTTTGGCTATCTGTCACTTTCTACAAACAGTATGTTACATCTCGAGCATGGAGGGCTCAGTGCCCAAGTACATGCATGAATCCTGCAGCTTACCTAAGTGTTTCTGTGTTACCAGTTATCCATAAAGAGGAACTTTATGATGTTCTAAAGCCACGTACACACGAGCGGAATGTCCGACAGAAAAAGTCAGACGGAAGCTTTTCATTGTCTATTACGATCATGTGTAGGCCTCATCGGACTTCTGACGGACCTAGAAATGGAACATGTTCTAAATATTTCCAATGGAACCGATTCCTATCGGGAAAACTGATCGTCTGTATGCTGTTCCGATGGACCAAAAATGACGCATGCTGTGAAGCAAGTTCGAGACGAAAGCTATCGGCTACTGGCTATTGAACTTCCTTTTTCTAGTCCCGTTGTAAGTGTTGTACGTCACCCCGTTCAGGACGGTCGGACTTTGGTCGGACTTTGGGTTGACCATGTGTAGGCAAGACCGCTTGAATGGAATTCCGTCAGAGTTCCGTCGGAGAAACCTTTGGAGTTTATTCCAACTGTAAAACCAGTCGTGTATACGCGGCAATAATGTTTTAAATAAATTAAATGCCCGAGTGCTTAAATTGGAGCTCCACCCAAAAGCATAAGTTCTACTTTAAGGCCTCCTTCCCATGTTTGTAAAACTAAGCCTTTGGGAAAGAGGGGGTAGTGGGTACCTGCTTTTGACAGTTACTCGCTCCCACTTCCATTCTGCTTGCCTGGAAGTGGAAGTTCTCTTTCCCCCCTCCCTCCTGAAGTCTTCTGGGACACATTACAGGTCCCAGAAGATTTTGGGACCAGTCACAGAGCGCAGCGCTGCTCACACATGCGCAGTTGCCACCCAGCTGTGAAGCTGCAAGCTGTCACAGCCGGGTGCCCATAGTAAAGATGCCAGTGCCGCTGAGGGAGGACACAAGGTGAAAACGGCTGGGGTGAGTACACAGCTGGATCGTGGTTAGTGGCTGTTTATTAAAAGTCAGCAGCTACACTTTTTGTAGCTGATGACTTTTAATAAACATAACAATGACTGGAACTCCACTTTAAAAATAAAGATGCAGTTCCCAATTCAATACTCACCTTGTCACCGGTGATATTCCCCCACAATCCCAATTTTCTGCCCCGTGACCGGCCAGAAAACAGATGAAATAAAGTATGTATACAATTTTTTAAAAAATGGCAACTATGTAATTGAGTAATGTACTTTTTACCAGTTACCTTTAGTGTACTTACAATACTTTAATTGAAAAGTGGTAGAGACTGATGACAAGAACAAAGCTGTTCACCAAAGGGATTTTTTCAGCTTTCTGTCTGTTTAATATTTAATTAAATTTTTCTCAGTCGCTTTTTCATCTGAAAGGTTCCTTTTATGCTGCCAAAAAGATTAGTGAGCAAGCCAATGAGTACTTAGCTTAAAGTGAACCTGTGTTCCCTTTAGAAAGATGGCTATAATCTTACAAAAAATTGAGACCCTCCCCATTCCAGTTTGGAAAATGTAGAGGGGTTTTCCACACCACCATTGCAACAGATAAGGTGGAACCGTGGGTAAGTTTCTACCTGCTGTCTGTTACTAGTAAAGGGGTCTAGTTACTATTCAGATTGCACCTTTCTAGTGATGGATTCATGAAAAGTAAAATTGGGATGGTTGCTATGGGTTACTGCATACCAATCAATTTTTTGTGCCTTGTTAAAAAAAAGAAGAAGAAAAAACACCCTTATAGACAGCTACATCAGACAGTGGATATTGCCAGTAATTTCTACTCAAGGCCAAATAATTTCCTAATCCACTGCTGACTAGAGGTAAAAAAAGAAGAAAAAAAGGAACAATACTGCAAGATAATTAATTTACCAACTGCACTATGAGATTATACAGTTTATCAGTGCATATATATTTCTAGCAATTTTTCGAATCCTGGTGGACTGTATTTGTAAATAAATCAATAAAAGAATTACATTATGTGTGGAACAAATGCATTAAGTGATCTATAAAGCAATCATTTGTTATTTCATAGGAAAATGATTTTCCTGCATCAATTAATCATCTCTGGCAACTAAAAAACTGCAGGATTTAAGTGTTTTAGTGATATAGCGTAAACGAGATGGAAGAACAGCATGAAACCTATTAAATGATTTGTAGATGTCAGAACGATTAATGAACTCATTGATTTTGTAAATATAATTAGAAAATTGCAAGACATCATGTAGCAATTTTACATTTTAAATATTTCTATAGATAGATTGATAGCTAAGCAGATATATGTATTTTATATAATTCCTGAAGCAAACATCCCATGATTTTTGAGTTGCTACAACCACAGACACAAAAACAGGCATTGTATTGTCATCACTTTTGAATTTAGCTGCTCTGTTCTGTTGGTTTTAACATACTTGCTGATGGTCAGGAAGTTTAGCAGTGAATGAACAGTAAAACTATTTATATCGCTTAGATATAAGCAAGAATTGTTTATGAAATAGGGGTACCAATCCATCATGCAGGACATTAGTGTGAATGAACGTGGGTGGGGAGCACCTTCAAACTTTGTGAGTGTGAAAAATCAATGCTATTTTTGAGACTAATTACTCTACTGAGTCTAAAAGTATCTGGTACAATCAGACACCACATCATTAACGGATTGGGCAATGGATGAAATGGACTCCCTATGTCATATGAACATAATTATCTCTTGGAAATATTACAAATGAGATGTCTATAAGATCATATGGTCAGTATAGACACTTTTCAGATTTTATCATACTGATACTGATATTGAGACAGGACACTTTTAGTGTCGTCAAATGGTTAATTCTCCTCTGACCATGTGGGAAACATCTGCTTATGTCTAATCTAAATTCACATGATTATCAAATGTATGATTGTAACCCTAAGCTTTCAAAACTGGATAATTGCATAGTAGGCATAATTGTTATATTTTTTCCCTCTTTTTTAAGTTTTTTCTTCAAATATACAATACCCCATGAATACGTTTTCTACTATGCATATATCTGTTTAACCATTGAAGGAAAAATTAGGTAATTGCTTTTATTACAATGTTATCCCATATCTCTGTTACACCGATATATGCCATAAAGTAGATCATAATACATGGAATGAGTATATTTTTTTTCTGTTTTGACATACAGTACATCTTACAATTTGAATCTCATACAAAGATGTGTGTATATAAAAATATATAAAATAAGATTAAACCTAAAATGATGTAATAGAGAATTGGTGTATTGTGGGGCTGATAAATAGTTACTTTTTGTTTTGAAGTTGAGTTTTGCGCACTTGATCCATAGAAGGAAAATGCATTCCCCCAACCAAAATATGTGGTGATATTTTTCGGCAATCTTCACCAATGGCTGTATTTCAATGCATTCCTATTAAACAGGGAATCTTGGTGGTCCTCAGGTGGCCAATTCATATTATTAATAAACATTGCAATATTTGTCAAAGCTATTGATTGGGCAGTTGCTTAATATCAAACATTATTAATGTGAGAGTTATTCAATAAACAGTGCAAAGCTAAACAAAGATGTACAAATGGTGGCAATCCATAGCAGCCCAACAGATTGTATTTTACTATACTCCAACCAGGTAAGACATGGTTTCTGGTTGTTGTGAATTGTTACACATTAGGCTAGGACTACACTGGTAATTAAAACTCTTTGCTACTGAGAGATGTATTACCCATCATTATAGCAGATTATTTATTTCAGTGTCCTGAAAATTTGGTTACTGCCAACAAACAGTTAAATCTCTCATTAGAAAAAAGATTTATTTGCTAGTGCAGCCCTAACCATACTCTGTGATTGCATATTTAAAAGCCATTCTCTTCAGTTCAGATTTTAAAGAAGGGTTATACTACTGAAAAAGTCCTAGACAGCTAAGCATGGATGGTAACATTGATCCTTACAGAGAC
This sequence comes from Lithobates clamitans, assembly GCA_037952925.1. Lineage (NCBI taxonomy): Eukaryota > Metazoa > Chordata > Amphibia > Anura > Ranidae > Lithobates > Lithobates clamitans. The sequence goes on along the minus strand of JBBGZY010000821.1, from coordinate 7,736,899 downwards.
ATCCTCCTGCTGAACTGGAGATTGGTGGGCGGCAGTAGCATTTTCAGGGGCACTGACAAAATATAGAGGGAAGAAAGTGAAAATCCCTGGGGAAGTTGCATTCTTTAAGCGTACCTTCAGTCATTTTTTCAACTTTCCATCTATTAAATCCTCTGCCCTTGTTGTTTTAACTTTGGATAGTAAATTTTTTTTTCTGCCAGTAAACTTCCTGTTTCTTGTCTGGTAAAAAGCCTAGGCTTATGACATCATGAACAGCTCTCTCTCTCTCTCACTCTTCTGACAGTTTGCCAGGAAGGGAGGGGGGGGTGAGTCATAAGAGGTCCAATGAGAGGCGCAGAGCTGGATGTGTGCCTCTGTGTGTCTGTGTAAATCCAGGAAGTGAACAGGCAGCAGCTTCAGCTACCCGCAGTTAAAATGGTTGCAGCCAGACTCAGTGGAGGGAGATTTCTGCAGCATATTTGGGAAGTACAAAGTCACAGTATATATACAATAATATGCAAAGTGGTTGGAGGGAAGCTTCAGAATTTACAAACATGTTTTTATTACAAATTATGTGAGCAGACTGCAGTTCATCTTTAAGTAGTTTAATAACCCTTAATGATAATGCAAGTGTATATAGCACTTTTACAAAAAAGCAACACATATTCATTTTTTTACATGCTGTCTGTTTTGAGGCCCAACATACAGTGCCTTGAAAAAGTTATCATGGGCGTGGCCAGCAGCCGGAGGAGATGGCCGCATAAGGAGAGAGCTCCGTGACAGCCTGCCGCAGCGACCCGCACAAAGCGACTATATTAGCCGGTAAACTCACTCCGGAGGAGCCTGTGAACCCCTGCACATCGATCCAGCGATGGGTAAGAGGAAACCCCCTGGGGGACCCCGCAAACTGACGGACTTTTACTCCGCGGCCTGCACGCCAGAAAGCCAAGATGGCGCCGCCGCTCACAGGCAGCAGCGCGCCAGACAGTCTGATACTAGTGGGAAAGGGAAGGAGGATTGCAGACAGCCATCCTTCTCTCCAGGACACAGCAGCCGTTCTTCCACCTGCCAGACCCCCTCTCAAAGCCCACAAAAAGCTGCCCCTAAACGCTCCACTGCCCACACTTATGCAGGGGATAAACATGAGGAGGACTTTACATCTCATGACAGTACTACTGAGTTCATTGAACAAATCCAAGAGTTCCCAACATCCGGTCTGCCATTAAATGACACTACTATGAAAGAAATGTTAGTCTCATTGAGGGGATCCATGCACAGGGACCTCATGGAGTGTATATCTCACTTAAAATCTGATATCAATGATATTGGTGAAAGAGTCAGCCATGTGGAGGATAAGATGGCAGAATTCTCTACAGCACATAATGAATTAGTCGACGCCCATAACGAAAAAGACGACGAAATAGAAGCCTTGAAAAACAAAATGGCGGATTTAGAGGATAGGTCCCGAAGAAATAATATAAAGCTGCGAGGAGTAGCGGAATCTGTACCCCCCTCTGAACTTCGGAACTATGTCCAACAACTAATCCGAGACCTGCTCCCAGACACGCCACCAGGGGAAGTTACGGTAGATCGCGCCCACAGATTACCCAAGCCGCAATACTTACCAGAAAAAATACCCCGTGATGTCATAGCTCGCATACACTTCTACCATATTAAGGATGAATTAATGCGCTTTGCGAGACAAAATTCCCCTTTACCCAATCCTTACGCGGGCATTGCTATATATGCAGATCTCTCCCAGCACACGATGTTGGCAAGAAAAAAGTTATTACCACTAACTAAATTACTACGTAACAGTAAACTCCCATACTCTTGGGGTTTCCCCACGAAACTCCTTGTCACCAAAGATGGCCGCACCTACACAATCAGGTCTCTAGAAGAGGGCCTTCAACTTACCAAGAAATGGGGACTCCCTTTAGATGATGAAGAGGACACTCTAACTACCAAAACCCCTAGAAGTATCTCCCCAGAGTGGAAATCTGTCACCGACACTTGACTGTTATCTCATGGATCGGAAATCAACTACACATCTGATGTTTACCTTCCTAATCCAAGGGCCGCAGCTGGCTGTTAGGAGTTTATACCCCCAAGTGTTACCATGCGATTTTATTCGCACTGTGAGGATGTCATCCTCAATTTTTTAAGTTATGTTTTTTGTTTGCATGTTGACGTTTTCTTTCTTTTCTTTCTTACTATACCACCGACAACCACCCACGGCAAACCTGATGACAACAATCTGGAATCCAAATCTTCAGTATGTTTTTTCCACTGGACCGGACACCCTCCACTCAAGGTTACGGTAACCTTAAATGCAAGTACCTTCTTATCCAGCCCCGCCACTCAAATTCTGAATATTATCACTCCTAAGCAAATTTTCTCACAGCCCAATGGTTCTTAATTTTGTGACTATAAACGCACATGGTCTTAATAGTCCCTTTAAAAGAAGAGCTATGTGGCAACAAGCAAAATCCCTAAAGAGCGACATTTTATGCATCCAGGAAACTCATTTCGTCCAGCAAAAGCACCCTATTTGTAAAGATAGACAATTTCCACATATCTTCACGGCCTCAGGCCCAAAGAAAAAGAGAGGAGTGTTAATCGCTATTAACCAAAATGTAGCATTTAATTTACAGGAAATAGTATGCGATCAATTGGGTAGATACATTATACTAGTTTGTGAATTGAATAATACTATGTACACAATCATTAATGTTTATGCTCCGAATTGTAGACAGCTACCTTTTTTGAATGCTCTCAAAAAAAAGGTTGGGAACATCAAAAAAGGTCTAGTCTTATACTGTGGGGATTTCAATTGCGTTCCTGATAAACAGCTAGATTGCTCATCCCCACGGAAATCCTTACGTACTGAACTACGTTCTTTTTTACACTCTTCTGACTTATATGACGTATGGCGCTGCGTCAATTCAGGAGAGAAAGATTTTACCTACTATTCAGCTCCCCACAAGTCCTACTCAAGAATTGACCTGTTTGTAACTGACCTAGCTTGCCTTAATAACGCAATCTCAGCTAAAATACATCCAATCACTTGGTCTGATCACGCACCCGTCTCACTCTCAATTAAAGAGCAAAATGCAGAGTCTCCCATACGTTTATGGCGAAACAACATATCAATTCTAAATAACCCCATACATAGGGACGGTCTGCGTGATCGGATCAAAGAATTCTTTCAATTCAATGACACTCCAGATACAAACATTTTCACATTGTGGTGTGCCCACAAAGCATTTAGCAGAGGTCTACTCTTACAAATGGCAGCACGGGAAAAAAAAAGGAAATTAAAAGCATTTACCTCTTTAATGGCTAAACTTACATCCCTTGAAAAACAGCACAAAACAAACCCTTCTTCCAAGATAAACACAGAATTAAATCAAACTAGGCAAGAGGTTAGAAACCATATGATTCTAGAACATCAACTATACTTACAAAAATTTAAAGCAACACATTATACCCAAGGTAACAAAGCTGGTAAATTTTTGGCGGCCTACATCCGTAAAAAACAACAAAAATCTAAACTATCTTACATTAAAGACCCTATCACTTCACAAGCTGTGTATCACCCAAAGGACATTGCTAACGCATTCTGTAAATACTATAAACAATTGTACAACTTGAAAGAAGACCCCTCAACGACACAACCCACAGAAAAAGGAATCAATACTTTCCTAAATTCAATTGACCTCCCTTCCCTAAATAATGACCAATTAACGTACCTAAATTCTGCAATAACAAATAAAGAAATTACTCTAGCCATCCAATCTCTACCCCACAACAAATCACCTGGTGCTGATGGTTTTTCAGCTGAATATTATAATGCTCTTTCCAATATTTTAGTGCCATATATGACCAATCTTTTTCAAAAAGCATCTTCCGATAGTTCATTCCCAGAAGAAATGCTTCAGGCAATTATAATAACCCTCCCCAAACCAGGGAAAAAACCAGATGCCCCACAAAATTTTAGGCCCATATCCCTGCTCAACACTGATTTGAAAATTTATTCGAAAATTTTAGCCAACCGTCTAGCGGAAGTAACCCCTTCACTAATTAAACCGGATCAAGTAGGCTTTGTAAAAGGAAGACAAGCCCCCGACGGAACTCGTAGAATGTTCAACCTTCTCAAAATAGCAGAAACGCGAAAGGTGCCTACAGTGTTCCTGACGCTAGACGCCGAAAAGGCGTTTGATCGGGTCCACTGGGGGTACCTATTAGCGACACTTGCGAAATTTGGTCTCAGTGGTCCTATCCTCTCTTCTATATCAGCACTTTATACAGTCCCAACGGCACAGGTTTACACCTCTAACGCCATGTCGGACAAATTTCACATAACAAATGGAACCCGCCAGGGATGCCCTCTATCGCCATTGATCTTTTCATTGGTGATGGAGCCCCTGGCGGAGACAATAAGAAAAGACATTCTTATCAAAGGCATAGCGGTGTCGGACGTAGATCACAGGATAGGACTATTTGCTGACGACGTGGTACTGACATTAACCTCACCACTCACATCCCTTGATAGAGCTCAACAAATTCTTACTGACTTCGGGAAAATATCATACTATAAACTCAACGTTAACAAATCCTCAATTCTCCCCATTCACATTAATAAATCTAGTCTTAAAAAGTTAAAATCCGACTTTCCTTTCGAGTGGACCCACAAATATCTAAAATATCTAGGTATAAATCTAGCTTATCCCTCAGCCACTATTTACGATCATAACTACCCCTCACTATTAAATACAATAAATAATGACCTTGGACATATTGCCTCACATGAACTCTCGTGGATAGGGAGAATTGCTGCGTTTAAAATGTCTGTTTTACCCAAAATATTGTACTATTTCCGCACTATCCCTATCATTTTGCCGGATCATTTCTTTATCAAAGTAGACAAAATGCTAAGAAAATATATTTGGGCTGGTAAAATAGCTAGACTATCTTACTCTACATTACAAAAACAAAAACAGAAAGGTGGAATGGGTTTCCCTAATATACGTAACTATTATGTAGCAGCACTTCTAGACCAGGCCAAGTCCTGGTTCACCCGGACATCAGATAAATTATGGGTGCAAATAGAAAAAGCAATAGTAAACCACAGAGACTTACCCTCACTTTTATTAGCCACTCTTACAAGCAGACCAGTGTTTCATCCCAACTTTCCCTCTATAAACGCAACAGTTAACGCATGGAAAATAATCAATAAAAAAGATCATGCCAGTAAAACCCTACAGAAAATAGAAATCTCACTAGGCATGTACGAATACCTCATCCCCTCTTTAAAATTAACCAAAATAGATGCTCCAAGAAATATGTCATACACTCAATTTAAAGATCACCTTTTGTCAACACCATCATACGCAAATATCCAATTATATCACTACCATACTAAATACCCACACTCCTTTCTCAGCTACAACCCTATAGTGTGGACATATATCTCCACCTCTTCTGCCAAACCTAAGGGCCTCACATGGTTTTACAAATATCTGCAGACTACACACAATCAAACCAAAACTACCAGTATGCTAAACTGGGAAAGAGACCTAAAGAGTAGTTTTGCATTAACTGAGTGGAACAAAGCTATTCAAGCTAATCATATATACTCCCATTGCACTAACCACTGGGATATCTCTCTCAAGTTGTTATATAGAAGCTACCTAACTCCAATGAGAATATCACAAATATTCCACAACTCTGATACACACTGTTGGCGAGATTGCGATAACACTGGAACAATATTTCATATATTGTGGGATTGTAAATCTATAAGAAGCTTCTGGAACTCAACTTTTTCTTTGCTATCAAAAATCACTGGAATAGTTTTTACCCCCAATCCTGCACTAGCTATCCTCAACTTAGGAATAGATAAAATACCAAGGAATTATAGACATTTAACTACTCACATATTAATAGCAGCACGATTATCGATCACTTCAAAATGGAAATCAAATAATATCCCTAACATTAGTGAAGTTATACACAGAGTTAACACTCACTTCCAATATGAAAAATTTTTTGCTTACTCCATTACCGCAAAAGCAAAATTATTGAGTGATTGGGCTCCATGGTGCACAAAGGTTCCAGAATCCTCTTATTGAATTTCTGATATTGACATAATGACTAAAAAGTCAATTGGTGGTAAGATGTTGTCATTACATTCTTATGTTTAATTCTATATCCCTTTAATTTATATTTCTTTGGAATTTTTATTTTTCTTTTAATTTTCACCTTTTCTTCCCTTCCCTCCATCCTTTTCCTTTCCTTTCTTTTCTTTTTCTTTAATAATAACATGTTGGCTAAAAGCTTTAATAATCAGCCGTATATCTGACTTCTTTATCTTTATAGAATGTAGTTTCACAACTATTCATGTTATACTGCATTAGTACAAATAAATATTATATATAAAAAACAATATAGACTAAAATAGAGTGCTCCAAGTGATAATTACTTTGATAATTGGAACACTATTGGGGGCAGGGGGGGGGGCACCTCTCCAGACACAGCTTGTTCCCAGATGGGGTGTCTGGGGGGGGGCTCTCGCCTCTGATCCCAAACGTATCACAACTAGAAAAAGAAAAAGTTTGTAATAATATGCTCGATTCAAGTTACATTTATTATATAGTGTACACCGTGATAGGCTGATTCTTTTGTTAGATGCATTCATAAAAGTGACCAAAGAATACCTGTAACTGTATACGGATGTACTGTTGTACTGTTGTTTACACGATAATTTCAATAAAAAATAATGAAACGGAAAAAGTTATCATACCCCTTAAAATTTTCCACATTTTGCCATGTTACAACCAAAAACGTAAATGTATGGATTTTTATGTGATAAACCAACACAAATTGGCACATAATTGTGAAAAGGAAGGAAAATGATACATGGTTTTAATTTTTATTTACAAATAAATATCTGAAAAGTCACCTATTTAGTAAATAGAGTCCACCTGTGTGTAATTTAATTTCAGTATAAACACAGCTGTTCTGTGAAGCCCTCAGAGTTTTGTTAGAGATTTTTAGTGAACAGCATCGTAAAGGCCAAGGAACACACCAAACAGGTCAGGGATAAAGTTGTGGAGAAGTTTAAAGCAGGGTTAGGTTATAAAAAAAAAAAAACTTTGAACATCTCACGGAGCACTGTTCAATCCAGCATCCGAAAATGGAAAGAGTATGGCACAACTCCAATCCTACCAAGACATGGCAATTCACCTAAACTGACAAGCCGGGCAAGGAGAGCATTAATCAGAGAAGCATCCAAGAGGCATGGTAACTCTGGAGGAGCTGCAGAGATTAACAGCTCAGGTGGGAGAATCTGTCCACAGGACAACTAATAGTTGTGCACTCCACAAATCTAGCCTTTATGGAAGAGTGGCAAGACAAAAAGCCAGTGTTGAAAGAAAGCCATAAGAAGTCCTGTTTGCTAGAAGCCATGTGCGGCACACAGCAAACATGTGGAAGAAGGTGCTCTGGTCAGATGAGACCAAAATTGAACTTTTTGGCTTAAAGGCAAAACGCTATGTGTGGCAGAAAACTAACAATGTACATCACCCTGAAAACACCATCTCCACTGTGAAACATGGTGGTGGCCGCATCATGTTGTGGGGATGCTTTTCTTCAGCAGGGACAGGAAGCTGGTCAGAGTTGACAGGAAGATGGATGGAGCCAAATACAGGGCAATCTTAGAAGAAAACCTGTTAGGGTCTGCAAAAGACTTGAGGCTAGGGAGGAGGTTCAGCTTCCAGCTGGACTACGACCCTAAACATATAACCAGAGCTACAATGGAATGCTTTGTATCAAAGCATATTCATGTGTTAAACGACCCAGTCAAAGTACAGACCTAAATCCAATTGAGAATCTGTGGTAAGACTTGCTGTTTCTGTTCACAGACACTCTCCATCCAATCTGACAGAGCTTGAACTATTTTGAAAAGAAGAATGGGCAAAAATGTCACTCTCTAGATGTGCAACGCTGTTGGAGACATAACCAAAAACACTCGCAGATGTGTCAGGGCTGGGCTCAGCCCATCCTTCTCTGAGCTGGCCACTCAGCTGTTGGCTAATTGCCAGCTCCTATCTCTTCACAGTGACTCACCTGTTGATGATATCCTGCTCGTCAGTCCTGCCTACTTAAGCTATCCAGCCCAGATTATCTCTGCCTTTGCCTTGGTCAACATCACAGAGACTATCTCCTGCATTCCTGTTAAAGACTTGCTTGGCTGACATTCCTTCTGGCTCCAGATCCTGCTTGCTGTTCCACTATGCAGTGTTCCCTGGCTTCCTGACGTTCTGGCTTGTCTGACTATCTATTCCAGTTGGCTATGTTTTGACTAAGTTTGTTCTATTTACTTTTATTATTAAACAAGTGTAATTTAACTGTACTTCTGTCTCTGCCTGATTCATGGTTTCTGACACATGGCAGGCTGTGGAGGTCTCCTGTCAAGAGAGAGTCACTGTGCAGAGATAGGTGCTGACAATTAGCCGACAGCTGAGCGGCCAGCTCAGAGAAGGAAGGGCTGAGTCTGTACCTATACCTATCATTAGCATGTCGCATAGCCTCCTGGGCTTGTGCCCAAGTGAAACGAAGACCACGGAGATGCTCCCCTAATGCAGGAATATGCTGCGGAACAAATGAGTCAGGCAACATGCGAGGTTGGAAACCATAGTTCGACATAAACGGGGATAATCGGGAAGCTGATTTCAAGGCACTATTGTGAGCAAACTCCGCCCACGGTAAGAGGTCTGACCAGTTGTTATGATGGTCAGAAATATAGCAACATAGGAATTACTCCAAGGACTGATTGGCTCATTCTGCGACCCTATTAGACTGTGGGTGATACGCAGAGGAGAAAGCAAGCTGAATTTCCAACTGTTCACAAAAGGCTTGCCAGAACGTGGGATGCAAACTGACTACCCCTGTCCGAGACATACACCTTGGGTAGCCCATGTAAACGAAAGATCTCCCAAGCAAAAATAGAAGCCAGTTCCTTAGAAGTGGGCAACTTCTTAAGTGGAATACAATGAGACATTTTCAAGAACCGGTTAACCACCATAAGGATAACTGTGTTTCCCTGGGAGTTGGGTAACTCCACAATGAAATCCATAGACAGGTGGGTCCAGGGCCTCTCTCCATTAGGTATGGGTTGTAGGAGGCCCACTGGAAGGTATCGTGGAGTCTTACTCTGAGCACACATGGAACAGGCAGCTACAAAGGCAGTTACATCAGCACGTAGACTAGGCCACCAGAATTGTTGGGAAATGTCCCAAAAGAGTTGATTCTTCACAAGGTGGCCAGCAACCTTGGGAGAATGGTAAGTCTGGAGCACGACACTATGGAGACTCTCTGGGACAAAGCAGCGGTCACAAGGTTTCTCCAGAGAGGCATGGACCTGAGCAGCAAGAATTTCATCACCCAGAGAAGTGAGAATGATGCGAACCATAGACAGAATACGATCAGGCGGAATCACAGGGACCGGAACCAACTCCATCTTGGAAGTGGAGGAAAATTGTTGTGACAAAGCGTCAGCCCTTACATTCTTAGTACCGGGTAAGAATGAGACAATATTATTGAAACTAGACAAGAAAAGAGCCCATCATGCCCTTCTGGGAGAGAGGCATTTAGCCTCAGACAAGAATGTAATATTCTTATGATCAGCAAGACTGAGAACCGGCACAGTGGTACCTTTGAGGAGATGGAGATGGTACCTTTGAGAAACCGAAACCAGGGGATAACCTGGTTTCGGTTACCCTTTCTTGGGCTGAGTCATCCATTGAGATACAGGCTCTAATCGACTCGGCCATGGAGGAGTATGTTGCAGACACACTTTCTAGAGGTTTCATTCGCAAATCCTCATCTCCTGTTGGTGCTGGTTTCTTCTTTTGAAGAAGAAGAGCTGTGAAGGTTGGTATTGATTATAGGGGTCTCAATCAATTCACGATTAAGAATGCCTATCTGATTCCATTGATTTCGGAGTTATTTGACCGCCTCAAGGGAGCAATTGTTTTCATGAAGCTTGATTTGAAAAGGGCATACCATCTTGTGAGGATTAAGAAGGGGACGACGAGTGGAAAACTGTGTTTAATACCAGAACAGGCCATTATGAGTACCTCGTAATGCCTTTTGGCCATTGTAATGCTTCAGCAGTTTTCCAGGAATTTATTAACGATGCCCTCCGAGATTTGTTGCAGTTATGTGTGGTGGTTTATTTCAATGATATCCTCATATTTTCCAAGTCTCTGGAGAGCCACCACACAGATGTCTGTTGTGTGCTTCAAAAACTGAGAACAATCTCCATTATAAATTGGAGAAGTACAAATTCCATTGTGAACAGGTTAAATTCCTGGGTTTTGTCATTTCCACTGCTGGTTTTTCGATGGACCCAGAGTAGTCCTACAGTGGCCCCGACCCGTGGGTTTACGTCCTCTGCAGCATTTTCTTGGCTTTGCTTTGCTATTATCGGAAGTTTATTTGTAACTTCTCGTCTCTGGTCAAGCCCCTGACTGATATGACTAGAAAGGATGGTTACCCACAGAGTTGGTCTCCAAAGTCCATTAAGGCTTTCGAGAGTCTCAAGGCTGCCTTTGTTTCAGCTCCTGTGTTGGCACATCCTGATCCTATGTTACCTTTTATCCTTGAGGTTGATGCTTCTGAGACTGGAGTTGGCGCTTATCTGTCTCAATGTCCTACCTCTTAGAGCGCTATGCATCCTTGTGGCTACTTTTCCAAGAAATTGTCACCAGCAGAGAGCAATTACGAGATTGATGACAGAGAGCTGTTAGCGATCATTTTAGCTCTGAAAGAATGAAGACATCTCCTTGAAGGTACCACTGTGCCGGTTCTCATTCTTACTGACTATAAGAATCTCACAATCTTGTCTGAGGCTAAACGCCTCTCTCCCAGAAGGGCACGATGGGCTCTTTTCTTGTCAAGCTTCAACTAAATTGTCTCATTCTTACCCAGTACTAAGAACGTAAGGGCTTATGCTTTGTTACAACAATTTTCCTTCACTTCCAAGATGGAGTCAGTTCCAGGCCCTGTGATTCCTCCTGATCGTATTCTGGCTACGGTTCGCACCATTCTCACTACTACTTTGGATTTCTGCTAGGGTCCATGCTCCTCCAGAGAAACCTTGTGACCGCTGCTTTGTCCCAGAGAGTCTCCGTAGTGCCGTGCTCCAGACTTACCATTCTCCCAAGGCTACTGGTCACCTTGGGAAGAATCAACTCTTTTGGGCCATTTCCCAACAATTCTGGTGGCCTAGTCTACGTGCTGATGTAAATGCCTTCGTAGTTGCCTGTTCCGTGTGTGCTCAGAGTAAGACTTCACTACACCTTCCAGTGGGCCTCCTACAACCCATACCCAATGGAAAGAGGCCTTGGACCCACCTGTCTATGGATTTCATTGTGGAGTTACCAAACTCCCAGGGCAACACAGTTATCCTTATGGTGGTTGACCAGTTCTTGAAAATGTCTCATCGTATTCCACATAAGAAGTTGCCCACTTCTAAGGAACTGTCTTCTATTTTTGCTTGGGAGATCTTTCGTTTACATGGGCTACCCAAGGTGTATGTTTCGGACAGTAGTCAGTTTGTGTCCCGGTTCTGGCAAGCCTTTTGTGCATTATATATTTTCTGGATTTCCTTTAATTTAATAATTCTGTGTAGGTTTGTTCTGTTACATGGAAGAGAATGCAGCAATACAAAGGCTATAGTTACACACATTTCTGTTTTATTTAACAATAAAAGCATTATGCTTTGCTGGAGTTCTTCTGGATTTCTCTCCTAGTACAAAAGACTGCCATGTTTTAAAACTAATAGAGAAAAGAAATTTACATTGTAAAGGGGAAGGGGCATGCTTATCAGTCAAACGTGATAACAATCTGTGTTAGTTCAGGGTAACGTAGATTGATTAATTCAGCTTGCTTTCTCCTCTGCGTATCACCTGCAGTCTAATGGGGCCACAGAATGAGCCAATCAGTCCTTGGAGCAATTCCTACGTTGCTGTATTTCTGACTATCATAACAACTGGTCAGACCTCTTACCATGAGCAGAGTTTGCACATAATAGTGCCTTGAATTCTGCTTCCTGATTGTCACCATTTATGGCGAACTATGGTTTCCAACTGTCCATGTTGCCTGACTCATTTGTTCCACAGAGTATTCCCGCATTAGAGGAGCATCTCCATGGTCTTTGTTCCCTTTGGGCACAAGTCCAGGAGGCTTTGCGACATGCTAATGATGGGTAAAGACTCCATGCTGACCGCAGACGCCTGCCTGTGCCTTCCTACCAGGTTGGGGACAGGGTCTGGCTGTCATCATCCGACTTCATTTTCCCTCTCTGAAGTTTGCACCTTAGTTTATTGGGCCTTTCCGTATTCTTCACAGGATTAACCCAGTGGCTTAAGCGTTAGACCTTCCTTCTAATATGCTTATCTCAAATGTTTTTCATGTCTCCTTATTAAAACCTTTGGTCTGCAACTGCTTTACCACCTCGGTGCCACGTTCTCACCCTGTACAGGTTGAGATCCATGAGGAGTATGAAATAAAGTCCATTGTTGACTCCCGTAGGTTCCGTGGGCGCATACAGTACCTGGTACATTGGAAAGGATAAAGTCTGGAGGAACTCTCTTGGGTCTCCTCCTCGGAAGTACATGCCCCTGTCCTCCTCCGTGATTTCCATAGACATTTTCCCCACAAGCCTGGTGGCCCTCCGAGGGGGAGAAGGAGGTGTCGTTGAGGAGGGGGTACTGTCAGGGCTGGGTTCAGCCCTTCCTTCTCTGAGCTGGCTGCTCAGCTGTCGGCTAATTGCTAGCTCCTATCTCTCCACAGTGACTCACCAGTTGATGATATCCTGCTCGTCAGTCTGGCGTACTTAAGCCATCCAGCCCAGATGATCTCTGCCTTCACCTTGGTCAACATCACAGAGACTATCTCCTGTGTTCCTGTTAAAGACTTGCTTGGCTGACATTCCTTCTGGCTTTAGATCCTGCTTGTTGTTTCACTACGTTGATCTCTGGCTTCCTGACTTTCTGGCTTGTCTGACTATCCGTTCCGGTTGCCGAACTTTGACTATGTTTTGACTACGTTTGTTCTTTTTACTTTTATTTTTAAACAAGTGTGATTTAACTGTACTTCTGTCTCGGTCTGATTCATGGTTACAAGAAGTAATTGCAGTGAAAGGTGGTTCTACAAAGTATTGACTCAGGGGGCTGATTACAAATGCACAACCACACTTTTCACCTATTTATTTGTAAACAAATTTGAAAACCATTTATAATTTTTCTTCCACTTCACAATTATGTGCCACTTTGTGGTGGTCTATCACATAAAATCCTGATAAATACATTTACATTTTGGGTTGTAAAGTGATAAAATGTGGAAATTGTTAAGGGGTATGAATACTTTTTCAAGGCACTGTAGATGTGTATATGGAAAATAATTCTATACCTATATTAAAGTGTGGTAAATGTACATTTATTTAATTTTGCAGTGGGAAAATATTTGAAAAATGTAAAGTGTGACTTATAAATATCATATCTAAACGATCATTTAATCAAATCCCTGAAGGCACAATTAGAATCCTATGGAAAATAGATTGAGATGTTTCTACTCTACAAAACTGACCAAGATGGAAAGACACTCTGTAAATTGAATGATATCCTGCAGGGCTGATTTATGAACTTGTGGTTATTTTGAGGGCAATGATAAACATGCCCCTGAAGTAACACAGATTGTTATCATGTTTGACTGATAAGCATGCTCCTTCCCCTTAACAAGGTAAATTACTTTTCTCTATTAGTTATAAAACATGGCAGTCTTTTGTACTAGGAGAGAAAGAAGAACACCAGCAAAGCATAATGCTTTTATTGTTAATTAAAAGAGAAATGTGTGTAAATATAGCCTTCGCATTGCTGCATTCTCTTCTACGTAACCAAATAAACCTACACAGAAATATTAAATTAAAGGAGATCCGTAAAATATATAATACATGCACACACACACACAGGCTCAAACACACAGATATATATTGTATATGTACAGTATATATACACGGCACTGATACATATGAGAATGTTCACACAATAAAGTTCACTTCAGTTAATCATCTACAAATTAAATTAAATATTCAAACATGGTTTTTACATTCACATGATTATATATCAAAATTTTATTGTGTGAACACTTTCAAAAGCTTTAATAAATCAGTCGCTATATGTAATAATATGTAATAATAATAATAATAACAATACAGTACATATGAGCAAACATTAAATATATTTTGCTGTATTTGCTATAGTGCTTCAATGTCACTTACTAAAATGACCCAGTGATAAATAGTGTTTCTGTAAATGGCTCCTTTTGCAGGTGCTGGTAGTGCTACATACATCTGGGCACACAGCAAGATTTTAGAGAGCATGGTTTGTAAAGGCTATGGAATTGAGTAATGAGTCTACGGGGATGATACCACCAGCAGCTTTGCCCAATGATCAAGTCTGTGACTGGCTGTGCATTTGTTTTATGCCCAGAGACTCATTGCTGTATAAATAGAGTTGGTAGGAAGGAAAAATAGGTGAAGAAGCAAAAAGATTCCTTTGCTGTCGTTAGGTGTGAAATTTACTATATATAACATCAACAACAGGTGATGAACAGTTAATACAGGACTGGTCAGCATGGGCAATAGTAGTGGCAGCAGCTTTATAACTGGGAACAATATTGATACAATGGAAGTGGAAGTCCTAATAATGGAGGAAGTGCTAATGATAGTAAGTATGAGGAGAAATAAATTTGTTTAGTGGTGAAGGCTCTGTCCAGCAATGTAACATGTACAGGTTGGTTTTCAGGCACTGAGAAGCACATGCTCCTGGAACAATTTTAAATGGAATGTTGTGTCTGGTGATGTCCTCTTGTTGTAGGCTGTTGGACAAGGAGGAAAAGACACAGGGCAGACTGGCAAGGCTGTAAGGCAACATAGGGAGCATATTACCCTAATGTAAAAATGACACAGAACTACGGTATTCAGGAAATGACCTCATTCTGCAAAAGCCTGCCTAAGAAAATCAGCATGGTCCTGGTCAGAACATTACTTTCTGGCTTCAGTTTTTTTTAAAATAAAGTCCCAAAACAAAACTAGTATAAAAATATTTTTTAGAAAAAAAAAACCCACAATTGGTATTCATATCAGTTGAAAAAAATGCAGATTCTGACCTGTTAACCTTACCTATTTTACTTTTAAGACATGTACAGTATCTCACAAAAGTGAGTACACTCCTTACATTGGTGTATATATTTTATATCTTTTCATGTGACAACACTAAAGAGATGACACTTTGCTACAATGTAAAGAAGTTAATGTACAGCTTGTATAACAGTGTAAATTTGCAGTCCTCTCAAAATAACTCAACACACAGCCATTAATGTCTAAACCACTGGCAACAAAAGTGAGTACACCCCTAAGTGAAAATGTCCAAATTGGGCACAATTAGCCATTTTCCCTCCTTGGTGTCTTGTGACTCGTTAGTGTTACAAGGTCTCAGGTGTGAATGGGAAGCAGGTGTGTTAAATATGGTGTTATCGCTCTCACTCTCTCATACTGGTCACTGGAAGTTCAACATGACTCCTCATGGCAAAGAACTCTCAGAGGATCTAAAAAAAGAATTGTTGGTCTACATAAAGATGGCCTAGGCTATAAGAATAATTATGTGGGGGTCTTGTGAGCCAAAGATGGACTGATGCCTCTGTGAGGTGAAACAAATATAGATAAGCTGCAAACACTAACCACGTTTCATTGCGTGCATAAACCAAAAAATATAAATAAACGTGCCTGCGCTGAAAAAACAGATATATCCCAATAGTTGGGATATGCATATATAGTGTAAAACTATACTACAAAATTTCAATATAAATAAAAAAAAAATGCTAGTAATATATAAATTATAGAATGAATACAATCCTTATATAAAAGTAGCCCATAAAGTGCAACATGCAAAAAAAAAACAATATATATATGTGGTTATAAATATAAGATCAAAGTGCAAAATCCAGTGTCCACATTTAAAAAGTTCAATTCATTGATATCAACACATAAAGTGCAAGTAAGTGGTGTCCACAAAAAACAGTGTTCCTCATGCTCCTCCTTAATGGTGTTCACAATCCAGCATGCTTCAGTGCTCTCCTGTGATCCCCCACTTGTGCTTGCGATCACCTCTGAGCGTGTGACACGGTAATTAAATGGTGTCTAAACACGCATTGGAGCCACCCCTTGGGCTCATACAGGGTATGCTGGTATAAACTCGACCACTCTCAGATGTCATCAGATAGTCTCACATACAAGAAAGAAAAAAGCTCCATAGTGTGATACAGTAGGGATTTATTTAAAATATATTAAAACTTCCCTCCAGGAGGGTACTCACAATATGTAGGTGCGTGAGTGCACCAATCTTTCCAGAGAGTGTTTGTATAAAACAAGCGTTTGTATAGCGTGCGGTGTGTCGTTCCTCATCCACCTCTGTTGCTGACAGCTCCGTCCTACGCCTCCCCGACGTGTATTCGGCACAGGGATCACGTGCCTTCCTCTGGGGGATCTAATTGGACGGATGCTCTGTGGCCACCGACAGCATATAAACACACACACACAGAGCATCCGTCCAGTTAGATCGTTGTTTAGACATTAATGGCTGTGTGTTGAGTTATTTTGAGGGAACTGCAAAATTACACTGTTATACAAGCTGTACACTCACTTTACATTGTAGCATTGTTACATTGTTACATTGTACATTACGTGTAATTTCTTCAGTGTTGTCACATGAAAAGATATAATAAAATATTTACAAAAATGTGGGGGTGTACTCACTTTTGTGAGATACTGTATAAAAATGTAATGAACTGTTGTGCCATGTCATTTTTTACAATTTGGGTTCTTTATTTTGTTTTTGCCTAATTATATAGGATGTTGTCTACAGCAATAAACATAGCCTGTAAGGATGATTCATTTAAATACCAGACATCTATCATTTTAAGTCATGGCATATTTTTATATTTATCACGCAATGGGTTTTTCACAAGATTGTGAAATAATGGGTCTATGTTTTTGCATATGAATATTTGATCATTTGCAATAAGCTATTTTCATTCTGTGTCTGTAAATTGCAGATTGATATTCTCTTTTACTGAAATGGCTGTTGGGTTGGGGGCTGGGATGGATTGAGACCACCATTAAGTAGCTTTGCAATGCACCAGAGGACTAGTTGAAGTTAATCAGTAATTTTTCACAGACGACATCTAATCTATGAGTATAAATTACTTTGCAGTCTTATTATTTCTTAATTGAAGTGCACCAATGTGAAATTGCCATAGATGTAGCAGAAATGATTCTAGCCTCAATTAACTTGTGTAGAATTGAGGCTTTTTTTAATCTTTGAGTGAAGATTGTTGCTTAACAACTTGTAGTTGTTTAAACAGTTGCTAGGAAATTAGTAACAATTGTGGGTGTTAAACATTATTTTCAGTTGCAGATGTGTTGTACACAATTCTCAATGCCATTTCTGACTAACAAACATTTCCTTATTTATCAGAACCATTTATTGTGCTTTAGTAAAAGTAATACACATTTTAGTATATTTAGTGTGAGCATGTTGTTTTTGCTCAAGGTATTTATTGCTCATGCACAGTTCTTGATTATCTAAAATTTTAAATGTTTAGAGCACATACCGCTCTGTTATTAATAAAGGACAAATTATAACAAAAACAGATATTACAGTAAGAACTTTGGCTGATTGAATCACTCCTTGTGTGCTTATACCTCGCTGAGGTCTCTCATGAGGAGATATAATATCTCCTGCAAGAATTTGCCCCCCCCCTTCTTTCACTGCATTTGGCATAGTATAAAATGATTGCAAAATAATATGGTGGTAGGGAGACATATTTGTTATAGCATTGGAGGGTGGCAGGATTTTGAAAGAGATGAAGAGGGTTTGCAGTCTTTTGGGTTGATTTACTAAAGAAGTAGAGATGGTTCACATTCCTAAGTGAACATAGTCTTTGCTAAGAGAACCATCTCAACTCCTTTAGTAGATTAACCCCCTTGGGAGATGCAAGAAGCTATCACTACACATTTGGGTGGAACTGCCTTGTAAACAATAGAATGGCTGTTAAAGATAAGTGCTGTACAACTTTCTTTCTCCTTGAGAAGTTTTTAGAGGGCCCCAATCACAGTTCAATACCTAATACCACCATTCTAAATTTACACAAAAATAAATCCAATAAGAGAATATTTTTACATAACACATTGGAAAATATATGTATTTAAAGTGATGCCAAGTACGCAGTTTAGTTGTAAGATAATACCTGTAACATGCAATTCAGCTGTGCAAGTATATGTATCTATCTGCGTGTCATGTATTGCCTACTTGCATCCCTTCTTCTATTTTTTTGTCTATCTGATTGATATTTATAATGTGAAAGTAGCCTGTATATATTTATTATAATTACAGTTACCTGTTTGTGTTGGATTTACGTGGCTTAGGGCTAATACACATGAGCACCTTCGAAGAGGTCACTGCATGTTAGGACTGACATATGTTTATTAGGTATGAATAATCTGTATGTAGTTCTTTATCATGTTTATGTAATAAAGTATGTGCTTGAAACATAGAATTTAAAGGATTTTGTTATGAGGGGGGATCAATGTCTGAAAAATAGCCTCAATCTTCCTATGATGGCTGCCATACTCATCCCATCCTGTAGTTGTGAAAATGCTGCTTGCTAAGTGGGTATTGTTCATTATGACAGGTTCCTAGCTTTGAAAATGTTCTACAAACCTAGAAATATCTGTGTAGATATGGTACTATGCATACTTCATTTTGATACCTTACTGTTAAGCTTGTGTTCATAAGCGAAAGACTGTTCCTGTAGTAATAGTAATGCCTGAAGGTTTGCCCACATAGCTTTACGAGTGATTATTCTCTTGTATTAAAAGATTAGTAAACTGTGAATGTCAAGGGGATTTGATCTGAAGACTGTTTATTAAAAAGATTACTTTGCGCTTAAAGATAAGACCACCTTGCAAGTGATTGTACAATTTTAATGAGGTACTGATCCTAACCAGGAAGTTACATCTATATGTTAGACATTTACAATAGTATTACAAGTATGAACATTTCATTTTGTGCATTAAAAAAAACAACCTTAAACTAATGCGCTGAAAACAGAAAATAAAGTACTGGCAATGGTTGAGTTGTTTATTAATGGTGCAGTTTTTGGGCTGGTATCCTGATTCTGTCTCCTTTACATAGTAGGATGATTGTTTTATGTCAGTGGTGTTGATTTTCAAAATTATTTGGAAAGTGACTGTTTATTGAGTTTAGTAAATATGGTAAAATTGTGTTCACCTGAATCAATCAATCATGTGCTAGCAAAAACTCTATTATTTAAATTTTCCTTACACATGATTGGCCCCTGAATTACCTTACTAAATGATTCTGTTCCTTTGTGGGGACCAATAAATGTACAATATTCACACTACTGAAGTATATATTTATTAGCATTAGATAGGTTTGAACAATTTGCCCAGCTTGTCCTGACTCACACACATTTGAAAATTGCAGGTAGGGCAGATTTGTAAAATTTCATTCATCTCCACTCATAGTTTATTTTGTAAAAAACTATAAACAGGAGGGTCAGAACGTATTGGCCTTCAGCAAGATGTGGTTTTTATACATGAGTGCAGAGCACATTTATATGTTTTATGTTTTCTTATTTACATGAATTGGTATGAGAAGAAATATAACAGACACTCCTTGGTCCTTATTTATTTTAGAATCTACTTAACAGTGCATACTGTTAACTTGACAACAATCACTTTAAACTCCACAATTAACTAAAGTACTTACTGCATTATTTAAGAGTATAAAACATTTGACTGGATTTAACTCTATTTTTTCTCACCTATATGTGGTGTGGAAATCTGCAAATTACTATGGTTTAATCAGCAAGTCACAATTTTATTGCATAAATAAACAACAATGAGATGCCTTTTCACATTCTTATTATGTCAAATAAAGGTGACTATAAAGGGTACAGATGAGCCAGGAAAGCAGATAGCTATAGGATAAACACTGTACGATATAGGACTGCCAAATTTACTGTCAGTTTTCCTGCAGTTCATGCTGAGCTGATTACTTCATTCCTGACCCGAGGACACAACCTGTTTGCGAGTGAGAATTAATATGAGATGGTAGATCTGTCTTTATGAGCGCACAATGACAAGTGTGCAGGATGAAGACATTCATGTGTGCTGCTGTTTTTTGATTTGCTTCAAAGGTCAAAGCTCAACTTCAATTGCCAAGACATCTATGAACCATGCTTCCCCAAATAACATAATTATAGCTATAAAAAATAGCTCTAGCAGTCACTTGGCAATAGCTGTAAACACTTTTATTGTCCATTATAATTGGAAAAATAAGAAAAACACAGTAAATGTCCTCTAAATGTTATCAATTAATTTAGCTCATCGAAATATACCTTAGTGAAAGATAAACAATTATCAATATTAAAACATGCAACATCCTGGACTCTTTAGCTTATGTTTAGTGATAGCTATCTATCATCTATCTTTTAATGTGTATTGTGTAGCAGTACCACCTAAGGAGTTGCTGAGCATTATGGGTCCTCCTAGCCAGTATAGTGGGAACAGTTCCACAAACATCTCAGAGCTCTCACTGACCATTCTGCAACAACCAACACATGGATCCCCACTCCATGTTACCTTGCTGGATGAGAAGTTTATTTAGATAACTATGAGATAATAAAAGTTACGGTGCACAGGATACCCAGTAGTTTCCAAAATTCTTTCTATGACTAGTTCAAGTGGAGAAAAGAACTCCAACCCCACTCACATCATGGCAGACAGCTTCAGATGCTCTGAATGGCTAGCTTGGTGTGCTTTATGCTGAGCCTGGTTGAGACCGGCTTCTTGCATGGTCTGCTGGTAAGATCTCAAAACAGCGAAGTTTCCTTTCTAGGATGCTCCTAACTGGCAGCAATCCTTCTGCTCCCTACCTCCTGGAGTCACCTTTCAGAAGGGCAGCATAGACTTGTCTATTTCTTTGCAACATTACTCCCCAGACAGTAGGCCTGAAAGGCGAGGGACAGAGAGCACACATCTTCCCAAGGCAAAGCTCAGGGGGTATAAGAGCTTCCTGAAAGTTTCTCCAAGTACTTATACTCTCCCCCAGCATGTATCGCTGCTAAACAAAACTCCTAGTAGTTCATGGGGAATATAAGTATTCATAATTCAGGATATCATGCCAGAGACACTCCCCAGCAGCAGGGGGAAACAAACAATTACCTGAGCTATGGGAGACTTGCAGCAGGCAGTCTATTTAAAGTAGTCCAGGTTGCAAACAGCCTTACAATATTAAATTTAAAGCAGAGGCTCTCCTGCATGTAGCAGAGCCTCCTACTTTTATATCTAAACCAATTTTTTTTTTAGCTTTGGATATAATTATATAGAATGAGAACAGTTAGAACTTTAGTCAGGTTTCACTGCTATCTGAGGCTCAGATAGAGAGATTTAGGCTCAATATCTGTTGTGAGCACAATGTTTTATCAGACAGGAAGTGAGGGAAAATCTGCAACAGGAAAACAGACAACAAGGTCTGACAGGGGTTTTAGCACTGCCACCCCTGATGAAGTCACGTAACTGTGATGAACACGTGTCAGGAACACGAGACTCCGGAAGTGACGTGGGCGAGCTTGCTGCTTGTTTTTATATTTGCCTGTTTAATACATCTTAATGTGTGTACCTGTTTAACTTTGCTGTTACCACATAAATATTTCAAATTACTACACTATCGAGCATCCTTCCTGTTCCTTACATCCCCCCATGCCCTAGTACGAGGCTTACCTGATCCAGACACAGGGACACAAAAGGGGACTCTGATTGCAGATAAGAAACACATCCCAGGAGAGCCGGAGATGCCAGACTGGGACGATTGCCAGGGGACACACTGGTTCCATAGAAAAGACATACCCACATGCTGTTACCTTACAGCGGTAAGGTAAGGGGACATCCACATATCATGCTGCACAGTAGACACGAAGTCACTTACCACCAGCACTTCATTGTAGAGAGTGGCCACCAGCACCAGCACTTTATTCTTGTTTACTGATATTATTATACAGTCACCATATATCCTGTACTTTACTTTTTAAAGACTTTCCACGGACACATTCAGTTTATTCATTTTTTCACTTATGAAAAGGATTTCCTTTTTGCCTATTTTATCACAATATTTTTATCACTGTTTTCATCTAAAGAGGAATAAGATTAACATGTGATACGTTTATTTATTCTTTCAAGGATATCCTTTATATGTTTTTATACCACGAGAATTGTCTCTTTTTAGTGCATTTACTATTGAGCACCTTTGTACTTTATTCTGCATATTTGCACATTATTTAATTTACAGCACTATCTTGATATTATATTCTATTTGGGTTCTGACATTTCCTTCAGTGTTTGCAGCAGTATTTATCATACATATTTGGTTGGCGCAGGGATATTATTTTATTATATTTTACTACTATCTGTGTTACTGTTGGAGAGGACTATTGATATTCCCATTGCACATTCCCCTTGAAAAGGCTAAGAGCTATATGGGTGCTGCAGCAACAATCAGCATAAAACTGGTAACATCACAGAACAACAAACATATTTCATGTTTGCCAGTACACTAAGGATCTTCAAAAGACGTCCAAATGCTTTTATTCAAAGAGAACACATCACAGCAGAAAAGTACTAGTGGGAGAGGGTACTTCACTTCCTGTCTGATAAAAAAAAAGTTGTCTCCAATGCAGGAAGTGAGGGTAAATGTCGGACTCAGAAGCATTAACATTTTACATAACTTAGTGGGAAAAACAAATCAGGTTAACATGTAGCATATATATATATATATGTGTGTGTGTTTCCCTGTTTAAGGTAGTATTGTGTAAAGGTGTACCAGTAAGGAAGAAGGAATGTAAAAAGGCCTTAGAAGAAACATCACAATTTACTTGCCTTTATGCACTGAACATTCAGGTTATGAACTCTGGGAGAGACTGAAGGATGAACAAGCAGCAAAACACTAGTTACTCCTACTCCTTGTCACATGTGGTTTTCTTGTCTCTTTGGCTTGCCCCTCCTGGTTGTATGCAGTTTTTCCTGTAACTTCCATCATCTTTCATTATACTTCTGTCACCTGTACTATGACTATTGTTGGGAACTAGGGCCCTATGATCGCACTGGCAGAACAGCAGAGACAACTTTGTAAATCCTGAAAAATGCAGACAATGCTGAGAGAGTTATACACATATGCCCAATGTAATACAAGAAGATAGGAGGGTATTTTCCAGTATACCCATTTTCAACTAAACAAAAGTTCCAGGTGAGAATTGACAGTTCCTGGTGCCAAGTGCAGCTTGCAGCTAGGGCTTTCCATAGCATATTCTTTGTCGATTATAAAAAATATGCTGGACTGATATATGACTAACTTTGTTTGTCAATGCTATTATAGTCTGAGTGGTGGTAGCTAGTAGTTTGATGCAAGATCGTTACTGGTAGCTGTTTTTTAGGGTTTGCCTATGTATTCCAAAACCTTGTGAAAGACATAACTCATACCCCAACTAACCCATACATTTGGTATTGGGTAGAAATAATTTTTGGGATAAAGAAAAGCTGTCTTTGGGGAAGGATAGAAGATATTTCTTAAAAAGGGCAGGGAACCTGGGACCTGGCAATATTCGTTATTTCTAATAAGAATCCCTTAATGCAGGGGTAGGCAACCTCGGCCCTCCAGCTGTTTTGAAAGTCCCATGAGACATTGCAAGACCCTGACAATCACAGGCAGGACTTCTAGAGGCAGAGGCATGATGGAATTTGTAGTTTCACCACAGCTGGAGGGCCAAGGTTGCCTACCCCTGCCTTAAAGATTACATGCTTGATGTTAACAAAAAGCTATGCTAACATTCTTAATTGAATTGATAAATTAAGAGCAACAAAAGGGTAAAACACATACCTATCCTTATGAAAATTTTGCTTCAGGCTCCCCTCTGTATTATCTATGTATGTGTAGCACTTGGTTGCTACTAGTAACTAACATCCACCATGTCACCCTGCTGCCAGACCTCCATTTATCACTTCTGAGACAATGAACAGTCATTTGCATTGTTTTGTTTTGTTTATTGAGGGATATAACTTGGTTGGGGGAAAGGAAATATGGGATGCCCATAGAACAATTGTTTTGCCATCAAAGGTTGAGCCGTGAAGTACTGATGTACAAATATTATCTACAGACATTTCCCTTGCATAGCACCATGCAGACTATTACTCCTCCTCTGCGTATCTCCTGCAGACTGTTACTCCCAGGATTTCCACCCTCCTGCACAAACTTCCACTGTGGATCATTACTCTTCCTGTCACATCATCCTCCTTTGACAAAAGAGACCACTCTGAACAGTCTCAGTTGCTGGCTAGAAGTGGTTGCACTGCTACTAGGCAAGAGGTCTGCAGTAGACTCCCCGGCGACCTAGTAGTTTAGTATCATATGTTGATTGGTGGACTACTGTTCCCAGATAGTCTGGCCTGCAAATCCTGTGCCCTCAGGCCACATCGATTTCACACTTTCCCCACAGTCTCTTCTCTGGCCTGGCACCCAGCTCCCCTGGCATGCCTCATCCAGAAATCCACTGTGGCCCACTCACCGACCTTCTCCTGCCCCGAGTCCATGATGGAGAACCTTAACTGGACATATGTTCTAACAGCTTCTCCAGCCCCTCTGTTCCAGAACACTTCATCCATGACCATGTAAAGATGAAGCTCCTTCCCAGCTCTCCCGGGCTCCTCTGCTAGGCCTCACACCCCCCCAGATGGGGATGGGGCCCCTGCTGCTGCCTAGTACTCCATTCTCCACGTCTCCCGGCCGACAACCCCCCTAGGGGGCTGTTACCTCAGCTTATATGAGAGGCCTTCCCCCTGCCAATTCCAGTTGGGGATTGGTCAGGGCTCCTCAAATGAGCTGCCTGCCACTCCAGTCCGAGGCCCTGCCCCCCTTCCAGAACATTCTCCCAGGAAGCAGGGGAGGCGCCTCAGAACTAAAGCATAGGTGGTCACACCTACTGCTGCGCTAACCACTCTCTGCTCCAGATCAAAACAAGCAGGCCTAGCCTGAAGCATAGGCCTGCCCAAATTTACCTGCTCTGGCAGTTTCCCTTACAAATACCTCACTGTAACACCTACCTATGGTAGAGGGTGCTACATATGTGAAGATCTTGATACCTGGTTGTATGATTTCTCCTGAAGATGAAAATTGGCAAGATCACTTGGCCAAGAACCTAGATCCTATAACTATGGCAAATTAGTCATGTGATTTCTGCTGAAGTGGAGGATTGGCCAAGCTGAATTCTGATTCTCCCCTTCAGAAGAGACTACCTAGCCAAATGTGTAGATCTTCAGACATCTGGTCAGCAGTGAAAAAAGCAACATGGGCTGCTATAGCTTTTGCTAGGCCACTGCCAGTGTCTATTACTTTTTTTTTCTCACCAACAGATCACCATTATCATTGTTTAACATTTGACTATAGCTCCAGTATATACAGTTTATGCCCTATTTATCTATGTCAACATAATTGCGTGTATGAGCAAAAGAGATGCATAAGTATAAGAAAATTAATTTTCACATGTATCAAATTACGTTGGTATTGGCCCGAGTTTGATCCCATAAATCTCTGGTTTAGAACTGCTAATTGAAATGTTATTCTGTTTAGCAGAGCTTCACAGAATTATGGCATACACAAAGTTCTTGAACAGTGCAGTAATTAGTTTGGGTTAATTAATTATTATGTTATTATTTTATCATGTAGTCATTTAGACTTAGTTTTGTTTTATCATCTGTTCTTGTATTGCCTTAGCTTCTTTACATGCATAGCCTCATGTATTTTTTGCACATTATGACAGGTGCTGGTGTCATGGTTAAAAGGGTACAGTTATATAGGGGCTTCAGTTTTATTTTCTATGGCTTAACATTGAGCCACATAAGTAGCCTTTTGATAAAGCTATAGCAAAAAAAGAGACTTCAGTGACTGCAGATACTACAAAATGAGCAAATATTAGTGTACCAACCACTGTGCATGTGCAGTAATGCCATTACATGAGCTGTCAATTGCAAAAATGTATTTCTGCAAGTTAGGTTTGTAAAACTTATAAAATTAAGCTTTTTTTAAACTTTTAAAAACATTGGCGGTAAAAGTAGTGCCCTTTATCATTAAAGTAAAACAAGATTTTTTAAGAGCATAGTGCAAACAATACATACTGTAAGTGCTTACAGCAGCTTACAGCACAGCAACAAACAAGATTCAGCCTTAGCAATTTAATGTTGCCAGAATTTTGTAAGCATAGCTATCATTGACTGTGCTACTGTATGTTCTTTCTCTATACTTAAAGTGATTGTATAGTCTTGTTTTTTTCATTTAAAAATAACAAACGTGTTCAGTGGTTTTGCACAGAGCAGCCCAGATTCTCATCTTCTGGGGTCCCTCGCCACCACTCCTGGCCCCTTCCTCCTGTTGAGTGCCGCCCCAGCAAGCAGCTTGCTATGGGGGCACCCAAGCCGAGCCACAGATCCCTGTGTCCATTCAGACACGGAGCTGTGACAGGCCCCCGCCCCTTTCTCACCTCATTGGCTGACTGACTTTGATTGACAGCAGCAGTAGCCAAGGGCGCTACACTTCTGTCTCAGCCAATGAGGAGGGGAGTCCCAGGCAGCCGAGACACTCCTGTAACATCACTGGATCTACATGGACCTCAGGTAAGTATTAGGGGGTTGGAGTACTGCTGCACACAGAAGTTTTTTTTTAATCTTAATGCATAGAATGCATTAAGATAAAAAAATTCTTCTGCCTATACAACCACTTTAAAGTAAAATTCGAGCCTAAACCCACTAGTCCTAAAAAGGTCCCCTCTGCTAATTGTGGCTGGCTAATTGTGCATAGGGAAAAACTGTAAATTGATAAATAATTTTAAAACCAGCAAAGTTTTGCGTGGGAGAAAATGTCTACTTCAGGTGCACAAAAAAAGTACCTAAGGTGTCTAATGTAAAACCTGCTCATAAAGCAATATAAAACGCATAGGCCTCCATTGCATATATTTACAAACACAAATACATAATGTTAATGGGCCTCTCTAATGTGGCTACTATTGTACACTATGAGGTTTACTAAAGGCAAATAAACTGCACTTTTGCCCCAGAGCCTAATTAATGAGTTAAAGCTTTACTTTATAATGAACACCCAATCACATGCAAGCAAAATAAAAGTAAAAAACAGCATTTTTGCTTGCACCTGATTGGATGATATAACTCAGCAGATCTCTCCCTCATTTACTAAGCTCTGGAGCAACTGCACTTGCAGAGTGCAAATGCATCTGCAAAAGTGCACAGTCTATTTGCTGTTAATAAATCAACTCCTATGAGAACATAAACCTTGAGACAGACATCCATTTAAACAGTATATAAAGGCAATTGTTTTAGTTTGGATAAGCATATATCCTCTGTAGGTATTTATTGCTGTCTGTCTCACACTAGCCACTTGCTGACTGCCTAACTGGGAATATGTGTCATGATTTTGACATTAATTACCAGGGTTATGGCTGTAGCTAGATGCCCATTAGTATAATTTTTTTTCCTTAAGCGGCTGGGTTTCAGATAAAAGTGATCCCAATGGCGGATTCACAGCGGGATCAGATAAAAAAGCGACGGGAGAGGTGCACCCCCTCCTGCTACTTCCCGGTGGTTCTGGGGCTAACCATACCAATCCCTGAGCCCAAAAACCATCCGGCATTGGCAGGGTTTGCATAAAGATAAGCGATGGCAAGATATCCACTGCTCATCTCCTTGAAGGACCGGAGCAACATTGGCGTCACTTCTGGTTCTTAGGCCATGCAAACATGTTTTTTTTTATCTTTTGTTTTTTGGTCAGATTCCATGAGCACATAATTTTAAAGCATGAGATGTTAGGTATCTATAATTGGGGTATAGATTTTTTTTTTTTTTTTTTTTAATTCATTAAAATGTACTTTTTCCAAAAGAATTGCATTTGAAAAACTGCTGCGCAAAAACCCAGTGCTATAAAAAATTTCAGTGACTGCTATTTTATTCTCTAGGATCTCTGCTAAAAAATATATATAATATATATGTTTGGGGGTTCTAAGTTATTTGTGTAGCAAAAAATACTGTTTTAACTTGTGAACAAGAAATGTCAGAAAAAGTCCCTATTAGACCTGTCTCCCATACAAAAGGTGCTAGGAAATCCAAGATTTTGGTCTTGTCAACACAGACAGTCCTACAATTGGGACTCTTGGCCCTATGACAATTATATAAAATCAGAGTTCTTTTAAAGTGATTTGAAAAGATTTTTTTAATAACAAACAGGTTTATAATTACATGCTCTGTGCAATGGAATTACACAGAGAGGCCCTGAATCGCCTTTTCTCGGGCCCCCCACCAGTGATCCTGGCTCCTCCTCTCTGGGTAGTTCCCCCATAGACAGCAACTTTGTATGGGGGCACTCATGCGGGCTCACTCCCGAGCCTCACTGTCTGTGTCTATAGTTACAGACAGCGAGACTCGGCCTTGCTCCTCCCTCCCTCATCACTGGCTTTGATTGACAGCAGTGTGAGCCAATAACTTCCATTGCCTCAGCAAAGCCAGTAAAACCAGGAAGTAAGGGGAAAAGAAAGAAAATCTGCAGACGGCCACAGCACTGGATTGCATGAGAGCTCAGGTAAGTAAAAGGGGGGGAGCATACAGTTTAGTTTTCATGCAGATTGCAGCTAAGACTGCCATGTGTTTTATTCAGAGGAAAGTATTACGTAAGGTTGCTTCTGCTAACTAGTATAACTAACAGATTATTTCTAATTAGTGACATTATTAAAGTGGAATTCTGGCATAACCATAACTACTCTTAACCATTTCAGCCCTGGAAGGATTTACCCCCTTCCTGACCAGAGCATTTTTTGCGATTCGGCAAAGCGATGGTTTAGCTGACAATTGCGCGGTTGTGCAACATTGTACCCAAACAAAATTGCCTTCCTTTTATTCCCACAAATAGAGCTTTCTTTTGGTGGTATTTGATCACCTCTGTGGTTTTTATTTTTTGTGCTATAAGCAAAAAAAGAGTGACCATTTTGAAAAAAAAAACAATATTTTTATTTTTTGCTGTAATAAATATCCCCAAAAAATATATAAAAAAACAAATGTTTTCCTCATTTTAGGCCGATATGTATTCTTCTACATATTTTTGTTAAAAAAATCGCAATAAACGTATATTGATTGGTTTGCGCAAAAGTTATAGCGTCTACAAAAAAGTGAATCGATTTTTGGCATTTTGATTATTTTTTTTTTTTTTTACTAGTAATGGCGGTGATCTGCAATTTTTTTATTGGGACTGCGACATTATGGCGGACACATCGGACACTTTTGACACTATTTTGGGACCATTGTCATTTATACAGCGATCAGTGCTATAAATAGCTACTGATTACTGTATAAATGACACTGGCAGGAAAGGGGTTAAACACTAGGGGGCGATTAAGGGGTTAAGTGTGTCCTATGGAGTAATTCTAACTGTGTGGGGTGGGCTACCACTGGCATGACAGCAATCACTGCCTCCCTGTCATGTCACTAGGCAGAACAGGGAAATGCCCTGTGTAAATATGCATCTCCCTGTTCTGCCTCTTCGTCTCACGATCGCGGGCCGCAGGTGAACATCGAGTTTGGGAGACTCGTGGGCACGCGCGCCCGCGAGACGGAAAGTTCAAAGGGACGTACAGGTACGCCCATTTTCCTGTATGAGTTATTCTGCCGATATATATGAGTGTGCGGCGGTCGGCAAGTGGTTAAAAATGTCCCCTGCCCAACACCTATGCTTGCCAACCTGTGAAAGATGTATAAACTTACCTATTTTCACTCTGGTCCGGTCACATGATCCTGCTCCCATCTGTCAGTCAGAATGGCTGCAGGGGAGAGGATGGAGTGCTAACAATAGACAGGCCATTAAAGCCTATGGGTGACATCACTCTCCCAGACATTACAAGCCATTGTTCTCTCCTTTCTCCTGCAGCCGGAGCTGGCTGACACAAGTGAGCTCATGTGACCAGACTACAGTGGCATGAAAATAGGTAAGTATACAGATCTTTTTCACACAAGTTAGTAAGTATATGTGTTAGGAAGGGGGAGGATACAGTGTTAATAGTAGTTGGTGTTGTCCCAGAATTAGACTTTAAAACAGTGTGCCTAAACAGACAAGTAGGGGAATTTTTAACCACTTGCCGACTGCCACCTGTACATTTACGTCGACAGAATGGCACGGCTGCGCAAATGGGCGTACCTGTACGTCCCTTTGAATTTGCCTCCGTGCCGGCGCACACCTGCCGTGAGCTCCATGAGTAGGATCACGGGTCCCGCAGACTCGATGTCCATGAGGATACCCATGATCGTCTCATGGAGAGGAAGAACTGGGAGATGCTAATGTAAACAAGAATCTCCCTGTTCTGCCTAGTGACCCTGTCACTGATCACAGCTCTCTGTAATCGGGAGATGTGATCAGTGACGTGTCACTCATAGCCACGCCCCCAACAGTTAGAATCACTCCCTAGGACACACTTACCCCTTCCTAGCCAACTAGTGGTTGACCCCTTCAGTGTCAGTGTCATTTTTACAGTAATCAGTGCACTGATCCCTGTAAAAAGGACAATGGTCCCAAAAATGTGTCAAAATTGTCCGATGTGTCCGCCATAATGTCGCAGTCATGATAAAAATCACAGATTGTTGCCATTACTAGTAAAAAAAAAATATTAATAAAAATGCCATAAAACTAACCCCTATTTTGTAAACGCTATAACTTTTGCTCAAACCAATCAGTAAACGCTTATTGCAAATTTTTTTACCAAAAATATGTAGAAGAATTTGCTTCGGCCTAAACTGAGGGAAAAAAATGTTTTTTATATATTTTTTGGGGATATTTATTATAGCAAAAAGTAAAAAATAATGCTTTTTTTCAAAATTGACGCAATTTTTTTGTTTATAGTGCAAAAAATTAAAACCGCATAGGTGATCAAATACCACCAAAAGAAAGTTCTATTTGTGGGAAAAAAAGGACGTCAATGTCGTTTGGGAGCCACGTCGCACGACCGCGCAATTGTCAGTTAAAGCGATGCAGTGCCGAATCGCAAAAAGTGCTCTGGTCTTTGGCCAGCCAAATGGTCCGAGGCTTAAGTGGTTAAAGAGTATCTGTGACAGATGATGGGTGACAGATTCATGTATCAGCTGGAAACAAGTGCATCATCTTGGGGCAAGTGCAGCATACAGAGGCACAATGAGGCTGGAGTGTCAATACACTCCAGCCTCATTGGAGTTGAGCTCCCTCCCAGCCACTGCAGCTGTCACACCGAGAGCACAGCAAGCAGGAAATTTGAAACGGTGTGGATGGGGCCTGATGGGAATTCAGAGATAATAGTTGCCCATATTATCCCCTCCCCTGTGATTGACAGCAGGCAGTAGACAGATCTTTAGCCAGTTGACAGCTTAGTAGGTATTATTATTAATACTATTATACAGAATTTTTATAGTGCCAACAGTTTTCTCAGTGCTTTACAATATAAACGGAGACAGTATGATTACAATACAGTTCAATAGTGAAGGTATAGGAGGGATCTGCTCATGGAGTTTACAATCTAAAGGGAGGTAGAGGTGGTACAAAAGGTAATAGCTGTGGGGAATGATCTGATAGAGGTGGCAGAAGTACAGTTTATAGATGGAGGAGGGGTAGGCTTCCCTGAATAAATATGTTTTCAAGGATTGCCTAAAGACGGACAGGGTAGGAGCTAATGCAAGATACTGGGGTATGGAGTTTCAGAGCATGAAAAAGGTTCCGGAGAAGTCCTGGAGGTGAGCATGGAAGGAGGTAGCAAGGGAGCTAGAGGACAAGATGTCTTGGGAGGATCAGAGAGGATGATTTGGGTAATATCTGCAGATGAGATTGGTGATGTAACTGGGGGGGCAGTGTTATGGATGACTTTGCATTTTGTGGTTAGTATTTTGAATTTTATACCTTGGGCTAGTGGAAGGCAGAGGAGGACAGCAAGCACAGATTAGTTAGTAAGGTGTATAAGTCTATCAGGAGCATTCATGATAGACTGAAGGGGGAATAGCCTGTGTAAAAGTAGGCTAGTGAGGAGGGAGTTGAAGTAGTCAAGGTGGTAGGTCAATTTCAATGAAATGTTGCAGGCGGAAGACAGACTTAAGGGGGTAGAGAAGGTTGTTAACAGTGAGGTATCCTGTGTAAAAGTAGGCTAGTGAGGAGGGAGTTGAAGTAGTCAAGGTGGTAGATAATCGAGGAGTGAATAAGTTGTTTTGTGGTGTTAGTTAAGAACAGAAGAATTCTGGAAATATTGTGGAGCTTAAGGCATCAGGATTTAGTCGGTGATTGGATGTGGGGGTGAAAGGAGAGGTCAGAGTCTAGGATTACATCTATCACCCTGGCATGTGGGGAGGGAACAATAATTTTGCTATTGATCTCAATGGTAAAGTAATTTGGGGGGATAAGGGAGGTGGCAACATTAGAAGCTCAGCTTTAGAGTGAGTTTAAAAAAATGGGGTGACATCCATACTGATATGTTGCTCTGTAAATTTGTGATATGTGAAGAGATTGAGAAGATGAGCTGAGGAGTAGAGAGATAGATCTGGGTGCCATTGGCATAGAGGTGGTATTTGAAGCTGTGGAAGGCCCAGCAAAGAGATGTAGAGAGAGAATGCAAGGTGCTCAAGGACAGAGCCTTGGAGTATCCCAATAGAAAAGGGAAGAGGAGCAGAGGAGATAGAGTTGTATGTGACACTGAAGGTGTACTGAGTTGGGTAGGCCAAGAGAGTGGAGTTTATTAAAGAGCAGTAAGTGGTCGACTTTGTCAAAGGTAGCAGAAAGGTCTAAGAGTATGAGTATGGAGTAAGGGCTGTTGGTTTTAGCAGTGAGTAGGTCATTAGTGAGTTTAAGTAGGTCAATTTTAACCACTTGACCACTGGGCACTTAAACCCCCTTAATAACCAGACCAATTTTCAGCTTTTGGTGCTCTCACATTTTGAATGACAGTTACTCAGTCATGCAACACTGTATCTATATGAAATTTTTGTCCTTTTTTTCACAAAAATAGAGCTTTCTTTTGGTGGTATTTAATCACCGCTGGGTTCTTTATGTTTTGCGCTATAAAAGAAAAATGACAGAAAAGTCTGTAAAAAATGCATTTTTCTTCGTTTCTGTTATAAAATTTTGAAAATTAGTAATTTTTCTTCATATATTTTGGCCAAAATTTATACCGCTACATATATTTGGTAAAAATAACCCAAATTAGTGTATATTATTTGGTCTTTGTGAAAGTTATAGCGTCCACAAGCTATGGTGCCAATATCTGAAAATTAATCACACCTGAAGTACTGGTGGCCTATATCATTTCTTGAGACCCTAACATGTCAGAAAAGTACAAATACCCCCCAAATGACCCCTTTTTGGAAAGAAGACATTCCAAGGTATTTAGAAAGATGCATGGTGAGTTTTTTGAAGTTGTAATTTTTTCCCACAATTCTTTGCAAAATCAAGTTTTTTTTTTCTTTTTTTTTTTCACAAAATTGTCATATTAGCAGGTTATTTCTCACACACAGCATATGCATACCACAAATTACACCCCAAAACACATTCTGCTATTACTCCAGAGTATGGCGATACCACATGTGTGAGACTTTTACACAGCATGGCCACATACAGAGGCCCATCGTGCAGGGGAGCACCTTCAGGTGTTCTGGAGCACCCAGGCCAATTCTGACATTTCTCTCCTACATGTAAAAATCATCATTTATTTGCTAGAAAATTACATAGAACCCCAAAACATTATATATGTTTTTTTTAGCAAAGACCCTAGAGAATACAATAACGGTCATTGCAACTTTTTATCTCGCACGATATTTGCGCAGCAATTTTTTGAACGCGTTTTTTTGGAAAAGAAACAGTTTTGTGCTTAAAAAAAAACAAAACAGTAAGGTTAGCCAAATGTTTTTGCATAATATGAAAGATGAAGTTACGCCGAGTAAATAGATACCTAACATGTCACCTTTCAAAATTGCACACGCTTGTGGAATGGCGCCAAACTTCGCTACTTAAAAATCCCCATAGGCGACGCTTTAAAATTATTTACTGGTTACAAATTTTGAGTTACAGAGGAGGTCTAGGGCCAAAATTATTGCTCTCGCTCT
The DNA here is from genome assembly GCA_037952925.1 of Lithobates clamitans. Classification (NCBI taxonomy): domain Eukaryota; kingdom Metazoa; phylum Chordata; class Amphibia; order Anura; family Ranidae; genus Lithobates; species Lithobates clamitans. Next base: position 7,702,563 of record JBBGZY010000821.1, on the reverse strand, counting down.
ACCGATCGCAGTGATACCTCACATATGTGGTTTGAACACCGTTTTCATATGTGGGTGGGACTTATGTATGCGTTCGCTTCTGCATGCGAGCACACAGACAGGGGTGCTTTAATTTTTATTTTCCAAAAAAAAAAATTTTTGATCACTTTTATTCCTATTACAAGGAATGTACACATCCCTTGTAATAGGAATATGGCATGACAGGTCCTCTTTACAGTGAGATATGGGGTCAATAAGACCCCACATCTCACCTCTAGGCTGTGCCTGAAATTTAAAAAAAAAAAAAAATGATCCTGGCTTCGATCGTAGCGGTGAGTCGGTAGAAGCACCGGAGGGCAGCGGGAGGGGGGGACATCCCCTCTCGCCTCCCGTAAGAACGATCAAGCAGTGTAACAGCCACTATGATCATTCTTATGGTGTAGGAAATCGCCGGCTGAAAAAGCTGATATCTGAATGATGCCTGTAGCTGCACCCACCATTCAGATATCCCCGCACAAAGTCAAGGACGTCGTATAACGGCAGGCAGGAAGTGGTTAAAACGCTTTTTTTTTTTTAAACACAAAGTTGTCCATTTATACAATATTTCTAACACATAGCATATACATACCAAAAATGACACCCTAAAATAGATTCTCCTACTCCTCCTGAGTACGGCGATACCACATGTGTGAGACTTCCACAGCCTGGCCACATACAGAGGCAGAGTATGGCTGAGCATGGCTGGGTATGGCTGAGCATGGCTGGGTATGGCTGAGCATGGCCGAGTATGGCTGAACATGGCCGAGTATGGCTGAGCATGGCTGGGTATGGCTGGGTATTGCAGAGTATCGCCGAGTATGACTGGGTATGGCAGAGTATGGCTGGGTATCACCGAGTATTGCAGAGTATCGCTGGGTATTGCAGGGTATTGCAGAGTATGGCTGGGTATGGCAGAGTATGGCTGGGTATCACCGAGTATTGCAGAGTATGGCTGGGTATTGCGGGGTATTGCAAAGTATTGCGGGATATTTTGGGGTATTACAGGGTATGGCAGAGTATTGCGGGGTATTTCAGGGTATTGCAGGGTATGGCAGAGTATTGCAGGGTATTTCGGGGTATTGCAGGGTATGGCAGAGTATTGCGGGGTATTGCAGAGTATTGTGGGGTATTGCAGGGTATGGCAGAGTATTGTGGGGTATTGCAGAGTATTGCGGGATATTTCGGGGTATTGCAGGGTATGGCAAAGTATTGCGGGGTATTTCGGGGTATTGCAGGGTATGGCAGAGTATTGCGGGGTATTTCGGGGTATTGCAGGGTATGGCAGAGTATTGCGGGGTATTTCGGGGTATTGCAGGGTATGGCAGAGTATTGCGGGGTATTGCAGGGTATGGCAGAGTATTGCGGGGTATTGCAGAGTATTGTGGGGCATTTCAGAGTATTGTGGGGCATTGCAGAGTATTGCGGGGCATTGCAGAGTATTGTGGGGTATTGTGGGGCATTGCAGAGTATTGTGGGGCATTGCAGAGGGCATTGCAGAGTATTGTGGGGCATTGCAGAGTTGACGGAGCGATCACATGGTAAACGGCCGCGATTTGCGGCCATTTACCGAGATCCATGATGCGCCGGGTCCTCTGGATCCGGCGGTCATGGACGCTCTCGAGTGCGGAATTCTGGGAGGACGTCCCTGGACGCCCTCCCAGAGTTAAGCAACCGCCCTGTATCCGTCATTTGGCTATGGGCCGGTTGTTAAGTGGTTAATGGAATGTTGCAGGCGGGAGACAGACTTAAAGAGGGAGTCCCACGAAAAAAAAAAAAATTAAAAGTCAGCAGCTACAAATACTGCAGCGGCTGACTTTTTTAAAATAAGGACACTCACCTGTCCCGGGGTCCAGCGATGTCGGCACCCGAGACCGAATCGTCCCTCGGTCCTCGGGTGCTGCCGCCGCCATTCTCTGTAATGGAATCAGGAAGTAAAGTGGTGCAGCTTCACTTCCTGGTTCCCTACTGCGCATGCGCGAGTCGCGCTGCACTTCCTAACTGGTCCTCGCTGTCTCTGGGACCCGTGTGTGTCCCAGCAGACAGCGTGGTGGGGAGGGGAGGGTGAGTAGACTCCCGTTGGAGTCTATGCCGGAAGTGGGTGCAAAAACCTGTCTCAGACAGGTATCTGCACCCCCCTCCCCCCTGAAAGGTGCCAAATGTGACACCGGGGGGGGGGAGGGTTCAGAAAAGCAGAGGTTCAATTTTTGTGTGAACCTTCGCTTTAAGGGGGTAGAGAAGGTTGTTAACAGTGAGGTAGCAACCCATACGGGTGTGGGCAAGGTGCTGAAGAAATTTGGAGGCAAAAAGGAGCAGAGAGATTGTTCCTAAGTTGTTCGAAAATCTGGGTCCCAGTGAGGACCCCATCAGGCCTGTTATTGGCCTGCTTTTGGCTGTAGAATCCACCCACTGCCTGCACACCTGCAAGGAGGGTGCACACCTAATGGACAACTAGGCACCAGGGACTGCTGGGGAGGAGTGGAGATAGTGGTAGCAAATATGAAACTCTATTATACTACTAAAGCGTACAGAGAGAGAGAGACTTGCCTGTATGCCAACTTACAGTTGGTCTTCATTACCTCCAACGTTGTGATCTACAAGCTGAAGGTAATTATTTATGAATATGGTGAAGTAAAAGCAGTGCTTTTAAGAACTAACTCAATCTGCTGCAGATTTCTGTAAAGCTACCAAAACTGGTATCAGGACATTATGTATCTGGCTCAGGACTTTTTAAAGGACCAAACTGCTGGAAACGTGGTGTTAATGCTTTAATGAATTCCCCTGAAAGTTTATAATAATGTTTCTAGCAGTTGAAATGTAATGTTAGTGTAAACTATTAGGCTTCATGTACACAGGACATTTTTACAACCTCTCCTGAACGATTTAACATGACAGATAGTAGCCCATGTTCAAAATGTCCGTTTTGCCACGTTTACATGCGTTTGCATTTAGAAACGTTTAAAAAACCCCAAAAATGAAAAATGGCTGTAAACAAAATGCGGCTGAATGGGAGTTACCGCATTTAGCCGTGTTTAGAGGCGTTTGGTGCTTGAAATGCCTCTAAACTTAGCTTCTGAACCCATTTTTTTGCGTTCCAATGTTTTTCAATGTTTTTGCAATAGCGTTTTTTGGCGTTTTTAGCGGGGGTTTTTTCCGCAATTTTTTATTTATTTATTTTTTCCAATGGATCAAAAATGTCAAAAAACACTGGCGAGCCACGTTTTTGAGCATTTATCGGCGTATATCAGCGTTTTTTGTTGTTAGCGCGTTTTTACAGCTGAAAACAGCTGAAAAACTCCTCTCAGAACCCATTAGTTTTGGGGTTTTTTTAAAGCCAAAGAACACCCCAGCCAAAAACTGCTAACAGCCTAGGTGTGCATGGACACATAGGATAACATGATGGGGAGTAGGGATGAGCTTCGAGTTCGAGTCGAACTCATGTTCTACTCGAACATTGGCTGTTCGCAAGTTCGCCGAACAGCGAACAATTTGGGGTGTTCGCGGCAAATTCGAATGCCGCGGAACACCCTTTAAAAGTCTATGGGAGAAATCAAAAGTGCTAATTTTAAAGGCTTATATGCAAGTTATTGTCATAAAAAGTGTTTGGGGACCCGGGTCCTGCCCCAGGGGACATGGATCAATGCAAAAAAAAGTTTTAAAAACTGACTTTTTTTCAGGAACAGTGATTTTATTAATGCTTAAAGTCAAACAATAAAAGTGTAATATCCCTTTAAATTTCGTACCTGGGGGGTGTCTATAGTATGCCTGTAAAGGGGCGCATGTTTCCTGTGTTTAGAACAGTCTGACAGCAAAATGACATTTGGAAGGAAAAAACTCATTTAAAACTACCCGCGGCTATTGCATTGCCGACAATACACATAGAAGTTCATTGATAAAAATGGCATGGGAATTCCCCACAGGGCAACCCCGAACCAAAATAAAAAAAAAAAAAATGATGTGGGGGTCCCCCTAAATTCCATACAAGGCTCTTCAGGTCTGGTATGGATATTAAGGGGAACCCCAGCCAAAATTAAAAAAAAAAATTGACGTGGGGTTCCCCCTAAATTCCATACCAGACCCTTCAGGTCTGGTATGGATTTTAAGGGGAACCCCGCGCCAAAAAAAAAAAAAAAACGGCGTGGGGTCCCCCTAAAAATCCATACCAGACCCTTATCCGAGCACGCAACCTGGCAGGCCGCAGGAAAAGAGGGGGGGACGAGAGTGCGCCCCCCCCCTCCTGAACCGTACCAGGCCACATGCCCTCAACATTGGGAGGGTGCTTTGGGGTAGCCCCCCAAAACACCTTGTCCCCATGTTGATGAAGACAAGGGCCTCATCCCCACAACCCTGGCCGGTGGTTGTGGGGGTCTGCAGGCGGGGGGCTTATCGGAATCTGGAAGCCCCCTTTAACAAGGGGACCCCCAGATCCCGGCCCCCCCCCTGTGTGAAATGGTAAGGGGGTACTTACCCCTACCATTTCACTAAAAAACTGTCAAAAATGTTAAAAATGACAAGAGACAGTTTTTGACAATTCCTTTATTTAAATGCTTCTTCCTTCTCCTTTATCTTCTTCTGGTTCTTCTGGCTCTTTTGGTTCTTCCTCCAGCGTTCTCGTCCAGCATCTCCTCCGCGGCGTCTTCTATCTTCTTCTCCTCGGGCCGCTCCGCACCCATGGCATGGGGGGGAGGCTCCCGCTCTTCTCTTCATCTTCTTCTCTTCTTCATCTTCTTCTTCATCTTCTTCTTCTTCTTCTTCTCTTCTTCCTTCTTCTCTTCTTCATTTCTTCTCCGGGCCGCTCCGCAGCCATGCTGGCATGGTGGGAGGCTCCCGCTGCGTGAAGGCGTCCCTTCGTCTGACGGTTCTTAAATAACGGGGGGCGGGGCCATCCGGTGACCCCGCCCCCCTCTGGCGCACGGTGACTTGACGGGACTTCCCTGTGACGTCACGGGGAATGCCACAGGGAAGTCCCGTCATGTCCCGTGCGTCAGAGGGGGGCGGGGTCACCGGGTGGCCCCGCCCCCCGTTATTTAAGAACCGTCAGACGAAGAGACGCCGTCACACAGCGGGAGCCTCCCACCATGCCAGCATGGCTGCGGAGCGGCCTGGAGAAGAAATGAAGAAGAGAAGAAGGAAGAAGAGAAGAAGAAGAAGAAGAAGATGAAGAAGAAGATGAAGAAGAGAAGAAGATGAAGAGAAGAGCGGGAGCCTCCCCCCCATGCCATGGGTGCGGAGCGGCCCGAGGAGAAGAAGATAGAAGACGCCGCGGAGGAGATGCTGGACGAGAACGCCGGAGGAAGAACCAGAAGAGCCAGAAGAACCAGAAGAAGATGAAGGAAGAAAGAAGAAGCATTTAAATAAAGGAATTGTCAAAAACTGTCTCTTGTCATTTTTAACTATTTTGACAGTTTTTTAGTGAAATGGTAGGGGTAAGTACCCCCTTACCATTTCACACAGGGGGGGGGCCTGGGATCTGGGGGTCCCCTTGTTAAAGGGGGCTTCCAGATTCCGATAAGCCCCCCGCCCGCAGACCCCCACAACCACCGGCCAGGGTTGTGGGGATGAGGCCCTTGTCTTCATCAACATGGGGACAAGGTGTTTTGGGGGGCTACCCCAAAGCACCCTCCCAATGTTGAGGGCATGTGGCCTGGTACGGTTCAGGAGGGGGGGGGCGCACTCTCGTCCCCCCTTCTTTTCCTGCGGCCTGCCAGGTTGCGTGCTCGGATAAGGGTCTGGTATGGATTTTTAGGGGGACCCCACGCCGTTTTTTTTTTTTTTGGCGCGGGGTTCCCCTTAAAATCCATACCAGACCTGAAGGGTCTGGTATGGAATTTAGGGGGAACCCCACATCAATTTTTTTTTTAAATTTTGGCTGGGGTTCCCCTTAATATCCATACCAGACCTGAAGAGCCTTGTATGGAATTTAGGGGGACTCCCACATCATTTTTTTTTTTTAATTTTGGTTCGGGGTTCCCCTGTGGGGAATTCCCATGCCGTTTTTATCAATGAACTTCTATGTGTATTGTCAGCAATGCAATAGCCGCGGTAGTTTTAAATGTGTTTTTTCCTTCAAAATGTCATTTTGCTGTCAGACTGTTCTAAACACGGGAAACATGCGCCCCTTTACAGGCATACTATAGACACCCCCCAGGTATGAAATTTAAAGGGATATTACACTTTTATTGTTTGACTTTAAGCATTATTAAAATCACTGCTCCTGAAAAAACGGCCGTTTTTAAAACTTTTTTTTGCATTGATCCATGTCCCCTGGGGCAGGACCCAGGTCCCCAAACACTTTTATTGACAATAACTTGCATATTAGCCTTTAAAATTAGCACTTTTGATTATTCATGTTCGTGTCCCATAGACTTTAACGGTGTTCGCGTGTTCGAACGAATTTTTTTCCTGTTCGCATGTTCTGGTGCGAACCGAACAGGGGGGTGTTCGGCTCATCCCTAATGGGGAGTTTATTGACTGTAGAAAAAAACGTCTGAAGCCAAAAATTGCTGCTGTAAAAACTTCCAAAAACGTCCAGTGTGCATGAGGCCTGGTTAAAATAACATTCTAAAAACGGCAGTAGTTTTGTAGTGAGTTTGTCAACATTTTTTCAATAGCGTATTTTAACGTTTATTGGCAGTTTTTAGCATTTTTGCCTGTTAGCGGTTTTTAGATTTTTTTTTGAGTTTTTGTTTTCTTTAAATTTTTTTTGTATCTTTTATTTTTTTTTCAATGGATCAAAAACGTAAAGAAACCCACTGAGGAGCCACGTTTTTAAGTGTTTATGGGCGTTTATCAGCATTTTTTGACATTAGAGCGTTTTTACAGCTGAAAACAGCTGAAACACTCCTCTCAGAACCCACTAGTTTTTAGTTGGGGTGTTTTTTGGCTTAAACCCCCCACTCCCCAAAACTGAAAATAAAATCTTATATGTGCATGGACACATAGAATACCATGATGAGGAGTTTGACTGTAGAAAAAAAATCTGAAGCCAAAAACAGCTGCTGTAAAAACATACAAAAACATTTAGTGTGCATGAGGCCTTGATATTAACAATTATTGGTCACTGTTATCATCCATTTTAATTCTTTTTTTGTTTGTTTGTTTCTTTTCAGGTTTCTTAAGCACTGGTGACCAAGCTGCAAAGGGAAACTATGGACTCCTTGATCTTATCCAAGCCTTAAGATGGACTAGTGAAAACATTGGTTTTTTTGGGGGTGATCCTTTAAGAATAACAGTATTTGGATCTGGTGCAGGTGCATCATGTGTGAATCTGTTGACTCTGTCCCATTATTCAGAAGGCAACCGTTGGAGCAATTCCACCAAAGGTATAATACAGGTTTTATTTTTGTCACTATTGGCTTGTCTTGCAGGTTGCGACACTGCTGTAAATGTGCTTGGCTTTCACAAATTTGTACAGAGCATCATCACTTTTTTTTTGTTTTGACATTCCTATGCATGAATAAGTGCTGGTGAATGACATGTTTATATTTACTGTACAAACTTCCAAGGACAGCTTAAGAATACTTGTACATTGTGAGCACATTTACAAAAAGCATGTTTTTCCTTAAAGGTGTTTTTTTTTTTGGAAAAGATCCAGTGAACTGTACTAAATGAGGTCAATTGTATTCTGTCATTCTTCATTGGCAAGTTTAGCTTCTCACAAGAAACCCTGCCTTGTAAAAGCAAAATACAATTTTATTTTAATGGTTGATGCTCAAGAAACATTATCTAGGTTAAAAGAGGAGTTTCACGATAACACACACTCACTGAAAATTCATGAGTTGAATTTATTACTGTCTCTGAGAAGTAGGTATAAATGTTTTGCATGCATGATTCCAAATTGTCAAAGCCTTCAACTCTGAGTCATATTTTATTTTACTTTTAGTTATTTTTTCCTTGTCCTTTTCAGTTCCACCCAAAGAATAAAATTGTTTTCTCGCATACTTTATGTAAAATAGGGAAACAGATAGTGATAATAATAACTGATATTAAAAACGGTCAAAGCTCTGTTAAGTGTGAATAAAGCATAGATTTGATAAAGGTATACAAATGTGTAAAAAAATAATCGCAGCAAATTTTATTTAGATGATGTTTTATAAATGCAAGCAATATATTCATAAATTATCTTAATCAGAGAATAATGTTGTTATTGAAATACATTATTATTAAAGTAAAAATGCAATGAAGGAAATATTAACCCCTTCATTACCACATAACACATGTATGAGGTATCCAAGAAGGGGACTTTAATCTTGGGCACTGCATATATGTGTTCCTCTATTTGATGATACATGATAGCATTGTGAAACACCTCCTTAATGATGTCATGTTTGTCATTCCACTCACCGAGAACCAGCATGTCAGTAACTGCCATCCAAATAATTCACAGGGCTTCATACAAATTGCATACTTATTGTTGTTCTGTCATTTCCATTGTCTTTTGTATTCTCCTCTGTAGTTCTAGAGACAACAGGGGTGATATCCTGACGTTATTCATGCTGCTAATGGGTGGCACTGAAAGGGTATTTGTTTGCATCCTTCCCAGTAATGTCTACTGATCAACCCCTGATAGTGGTTCAGTTTTGAGGCAGTGTCACTGCTGTCTGGAGTTGGAGGAGATCCTGTGCCTCTACATGCCCAGTGTACTCTGGTGCTGCTAGAGAACAATGGCAGGGGAATTATCTGACCCCCTTCACTGCCCACACAGCTGCTCTGTCAATGTTCAGCTTACAGCAACATTGTCAACAGGCACAATTTACAGTGCCTTGAAAAAGTATTCACACCCCTTGACATTTTGCACATTGTGTCATGTTACAACCAAAAATATAAATGTATTTTATTGAGATTTGATGTGATAGACCAACACAAAGTGGCACATAACTGTGAAGTGGAAGGAAAATGATAAATGGTTTTCAGATTTTTTTTTACAAATATCTGAAAAGTGTGGCGTGTATTTGTATTCAGCCTACCTGAGTCAATACTTTGTAGAATCACCTTTAGCTGAAATTACAGCAGCAAGTCTTTTTGGGTATGTTTGTACCAGCTTTGCACATCTAGAGAGGCATTTCTGCCCATTCTTTGCAAAATAGCTCAGGCTCTGTCAAATTGGACGAAGAACGTCCGTGAACAGCAAATTTTAGGTCTTGGCACAGATTCTTAATTGGATTTAGGTCTGGACTTTGACTTGGCCATTCTAACACATGAAAATGCTTTGATCTAAATCATTCCATTGTAGCTTTGGTTGTATGTTTAGGGTCATTGTCCTGCTGAAAGATGAACCTTTGCCCCAGACTCAAGTCTTTTGCAGACTCTAACAAGTTTTCTTCTAGGATTGCCCTGTATTTGGCTCCATCCATCTTCCCATCAACTCTGACCAGCTTCCCTATCCCTGCTGAAGAAAAGTATCCCCACAACATGAGGCTGCCACCACCATGTTTCATGGGGGGGGATGGTATGTTCAGGGTGATGTGCAATATTAGTTTTAAACCACACATACAGTTTTGCTTTTAAGTCAAAAAGTTCAATTTTCAACTCATCGGACCAGAGCACCTTCTTCCACATGTTTGCTATGTCCCCCACATGGCTTCTTGCAAGCTGCAGACAGGACATTTTATGGCTTTCTTTCAACAATGACTTTCTTCTTGACACTCTTCCATAAAGGCCAGATTTATGGGGTGCACTACTAATAATCGTCCTGTGGACAGATTCTCCCACATGAGCTGTGGATCTCTGCAGCTCCTCTAGAGTTACCATGGGCCTCTTAGCTGCTTCTCTGATGAATGCTCTCCTTGCCCAGTCTGTCAGTTTAGGTAAATGGCCATGTCCTGGTAGGTTTGCAGGTGCCATACTCTTTCCATTTTCCGATGATGGATTGAAAAGTGCTCCGTGAGATATTTTACTGAGTAGCATCATCCACACAGTTATTAGTTCCTCTCCCTCCACAGCAATGCTTTTTGCAGACAGATGAGAGTAATGACAAAAAACTTCCCTGCTCCCCTGTCACTGCCCACACAGCCATCCATGTTTTTTCTGTTTGTAACAGAAATTCTGCCAAGTATCTACAGTATATGAGAACAATGATAAGAACACTCTGTTCCCTGTCACTTCCCACATGCCCATCAGTGTCTTCCTCTGCCTAACCTATACATTCTACAAGTAGCTATATGAGAACAATGATGGGAATCCTCTGCTCCCTGTTACTGCCCACACACCCGGCCACCACTTCTTAGACTGTCATGTCCCTACCCACACACTATATGCATGAAGGCTGAAAATACTTGGGACAGGTAATTCAACAGGGTCCTGTCCATATGATGTGCAAGCAGATCCAACCACGGGTATCAGATACTCTCGCAGGCAGATGATGATGTCAAAGAAGATCAAAACAATAATTACTCAACACAGGAACAAAATAAACCTAACATTCTTTATAGGAAATGCTGCAGAGGGGCAATGGAGGTTTGGAAGCAAAGTTATCTCAAACCCAGGGATCATCAATAAATACTTATCTCTCTTGCTGCTAACGATACTCAATGCTGCATGGTAGCAGAGAACTGATTTGCTAGTCTACTGGTAAGCTGACAAGTGTTGATCTCCATTGTCAACTACAGCTCTCACTGATTCCTTCTGCTGACCTCCATGTCATTACTCTCTTATACACTGATGTGGAGGTCAATAGAAGCAAACAATCAAAGCTGTTAAAGAAACATGGACTCCTTTTGGAAGTGTCAGTTTCCCGACAGATTTTGGGCAACCAGTTCTCTGTAATAGAGCAGTGTTTTATGGCACAGGCAGGAAGAAAGTTAAGTATTTAATTTATTCTCTACAGGTATGTGTTTATCAGTAAAGGTTTAATTATGTGACATGGTCTTTTAATCATTTACCCTTTAATTTATCAGTCTCAGTGGTCATGGCAGAAGAACTTATCTTTGAAAATTATAAATGTACCCTAAGGTGTTCTGTGATTTATGGGTGTGCTTTAGAACATCCCTCAAGTTAGCTATGCCTGCATCATAGAGAGCTTTTTGGCAAAGTACCTTCACAGAACAAATTAAGCTCTTTACAGGTCTTTAATATCTAGCTCCATATAAAGCTACAAAAAATCTAAACTGACTTTGGAGTTTTAAATCTAGAAATCTTTTTTTTTTACCTTCCTTTTTTATATTAGAAAATCTCCAAACGGAAATTAATTGTAAGGCATGTGCTAACACATGCATAAAAAATAATAAAACTATAAAATATAATAATGTTAGGATTTCTTTAACAATTGCGTCTCTTCTTAGAAATCTCCCTTTACTTCCTGTCCTGTAGACACAACGGAAAGTTAGAGGAAATCTATCCAAAGAGAGGTAGCTTTCCTCTTAGCTGTCACCAGAAAAAAAATGTCCCTCACTTTTATCACAGTGTCAGCTGAACATACTTGAGAGTTGTAAACCACTTTTAGTAAGAAGCCCAAATATTAATGTTTAAACTTCTAAAACTGGGCATTAAAGTATAACTAAAGGTAAAACTTTTTTTTTTTTTAGTTTTGAATAAAGTGGGGAGAGACTAGAACCCCTGTCATGTTTTATTGTTGTCTGTGCTCCCAATAGGGAGATTTACACTCTCTATGTGTCCTGATTACCTTTAGCAATCATAAAAGAAAGTAAAAGAAAGGGATGTAGATAAGGGGGGGTCAGGCATTGTTCAAACCCACCCTAGAGCATCTTGCCAAAAATGAAAAGCTTCTCTGCTATGCTGCCTCACAAGGTGCCAGCACCACTACAACAGACAGCACAGCAGTCAGTATTGTGGGCAGAGTGGATAATGCAGCAGGTCAGGTTTAAGGCACACAGGCACAGACACTCACACTGTTACGGCAAGGCTGTGCTGGGCTCCCGGCTGAAAGATCTATTAGCACCAGCACAGACACAGTAGGAGCATGTGACGCCTGAAGTCTCACCCACCAACTGCCTCTACACTCTGTACTGTCACTTCCTACCTTGGACTTTGGAGGAGCTTGGCTTGGAGTGGAGAACATGCAAGGGCCATCTGGTAGCAGTGCAGTGTAGCTCCTGCTGCTGAGGAGCTGAACCTCCCTCTTTCCCTTCCGGCTTGCTGCCTCAGAGACGGTCATCACATACCACTTACCACTGCTGTGCTGCCATAGGGATAAGTGAGACTGCGGCAACTGGCAAAGTTATTCACTAATCACTGGGTTACCATTTCCACTGCTTGGGACTGACAGTCCAGCCTGGCTCTGTCAGCCATGTTGTGGTGCTGACTCCAGAATCAGAGGGCTGAGGGGTTACCTGTAGTATGCCTGCAGTCTCTGACCATCTCCTGTATCATGTCTGCAGTCTCTCATCATTTCCTGTAGTATGCCTGCAGTCTCTAACAATCTCCTATAGTATGTCTGCAGTCTTTGACCATCTCCTGTAGTATGTCTGCAGTCTCTAATCATCTCTTGTAGTTTATATGCAGTCTCTAACTATCTCCTTTAGAAGGTGTGCAGTCTTTGACCAAATGAAAATAACTCCTTGCTCCAGGTGTAACTGATACACCCACTGGAACACACACCTGAGTGCTAGTTTAGCTTGCCTCCGTGGTAAATTGTCAAACTAAGAAATGGCTGCACCTCGTGTTGGCTCCAAGTAAAGTTTATTGGAATATGAAAATATCCAAAATGACACCAGAGGACACCAGCAGTGGTCAAGGTAGACGCATTTCACATAACAGAAATGTGCTTAATCATTACCAGTCTTTGACCATCTCCCATAGTATGTCTGCAGTCTCTAACCCTCTCCTGTATCATGTCTGCAGTCTCTGATCATCTCATGTAGTATGTCTTCAGTCTCTGACCATCTCCTGTAGCATGTCTGGCACTAAATGATATGCACAACCGTTTGGTGTGTCAGAGGCTGCACCTAAAAACCTCATCAGTTGACCATCACTGGGATGCATACTCAAATCAAGCTGTTCTATCAGGTTGAGGTCAGGAGGTTTAGAAGTGTGTCTATGAGTATGTTTGACCATTGTTCCAGAATCGTATTTGTGAGGCACTGATGTTGGATGAGAAGGCCTGGCTCACAGTCTCCTCTCTAATTTATCCCAAAGGTGTTCTATCAGGTGCAGGCCAGTCAAGTTCCTCCACCCCAAACTCGTTCATCCATGTTTTTATGGACCTTGCTTTGTGCACTGGTCCAAATCATTTGGTGGAGGGGGGTTATGGTATGTGGTTGTTTTTCAGGGATTGGGATTGGCCCCTTAGTTTCAGTGAAGGGAACTCCTAAGGTGTCAGCATGCCAGGATATTTTGGACAATTTCATGCTCCCAAATTTGTGGGAACAGTTTGGGAATTGCCCCTTCTTGTTCCAACATGGCTACACACCAGTGCACAAACAAGGTTTATAAAGACATGGATGAGTGAGTTTTGGGTGGCAGAACTTGACTGGCCTGCATAGAGTCCTGACCTAAACCCGATATAACACCTTTGAGATGAATTAGAGCAAAGACTGCAAGCCAGACCTTCTCATCCACATCAGTGCCTGACCTCACAAATGGTCAAACATTCCCATAGACACACTCCTAACCTTGTTGACAGCCTTCCCAGAAAAGTTGAAGCTTTCATAGCTGCAAAGGGTGGGCCAACTCAATATTGAACCCTATAGACTAAGACTGGGATGCCATTACAGTTCTTGTGCGTGTAAAGGCAGGTGTCCCAATACTTTTGGTAATATAATGTATATATCCACACAATAAATGGAGTGTATGAGAGTCAGAAAAAGCGATTTGTGGATTAGAGTGGACCTTTCACCACAAAAGCCTCTTTCACACTGCAATCCTTACCATCATAGCTGTGTGTGCTCTATTCTGCTCATTCCTTATAACAAATTATTTGAGTTTTCTGTCTATTGGTGGGTCCCCCACCTCCCCTGTCCATGGTGTGCAGGCAGTGAGGAGATGATGGAGAGTAACCTCTAGCAACCAATTAGTGAGCGGTAATAATGTGCAGTAACCTCTAGCAACCAGTCAGTGAACAGTAACGGTGTGCAGTAACCTCTAGCAAGCAGTCAGTGAACAATAGTGTTTTGCTGTAACCTCTAGCAATCAGTGAGCAGTCATAATGTGCATTAACCTCTAGCAACCAATCAGTGAGCAGAAATTATTTGCTGTACCCTCCAGCAACCAATTGAAGAGCAGTAATGATAAGCAATTAACTATAGCAACCAATCAGTGAGCAGTAATAATGTGCAGTAACCTCTAGCAACTAATAAGTGAGTTGTAATGATGTGCTGTAACCTCCAGTAACCAATCAGTGAGTGGTAATGATGTGCTATAACCTCCATCAACCAATCAGTGAGCAGTCATAATGTGCATGGGGGACAATACATTTTTTGCCCAGGGTCCAATATTAAGGATGGCCCTGGCCCCGCACTGCATCCAAAATGCACTGCCCTTGGGATCTACAGCAGGTGTCAGTGCAATCTTAACAACACCCTAAACACAGGTCCAAAACGCAGTGTGCTTGCCTGCCCCAGATCCCATGATACAAAATGACAATGTGATCTGATTGCAGTGGGTTCCCAAAACTGGTGCATGCACGACATAAGTGTAATGTGGTGCAATCTGAGCCTATTCAAAATGTGGGAGATGCAGGAAAATGGTCCCTGCACCTTTTTAAGACTGCAGCTGCAGGGAAATCACATAGTGCTTTTGAATCATGCAATTTCACACACCAACAAATGCACTACTTGGTTTGATGTCTGGGGGTGCCGTTAAGAATTAATAGCAGCAGTGGTCTGGTGGTTAGTCCCTGACAAAACCAATGCGGCCTCAGCTTTGGAAGCTACAGTGGTGGGTTCCTGGGAGACCCTCCAGCTTTTAAAACATAGAGGACCACGCGCCCCACACCCACTAACCCCCTCCATGCACACTACCTTGCGAGCATGGCAAACGGGTCTTAATATTGGAAAACACAAACACTCTGAACCCTCCCCCAACGCCCCTTTATGGTCAAACCCCAATTTACCACATTTCCTTAAGCTTACAGACCCCCAAATATGAACTAAATACGGCATCAAATTAATATCACAAGTTATATCACAGACTTCGTTGCTTTCCTTTGACCAGCTATCCTCATTGTACAACCTACCGAAACACTACCAGTTCCGCTATTTTCAATTAGCACATGCATTTGCTGCCCAATTTCCTCATTCCTCTTGCATCCTGACTCAATCCGAGCTGGAGAGGACGCTCCGATACGGCTGCGCTGAAAAACCTACTTCGCGTTTGTACGCGCATCTGATATTTGTGTCCTTACCATCTCTGGATGGACTCTGGTCTCGTTGGCAACGCGATATCCCTGCGTTGGATGACAATGACTGGAACGACGTCTGGGATTTCCCCTTCAGGTCACTCGTCTCCATAAGAGACAGAGTGGTACAATTTAAAATTGTCCATAGGGCCTATTTTACCCCACATAGACTACACCTGATGAACCCTCAGCATTCCCTGGAATGCTGGAGATGTGGCGTATCTCCAGGGGACTTCGCACACATCTTCTGGCACTGTCCGAGATTACAACAATACTGGAGAGAGGTACTTGATCTAACTAACAAGGTGGCCTCAACCAACCTTTCCCCGCTGATGGAGATATGTATACTGGGCTTGTTAGAAAATGTTGTTCCAACCATAGCCAAACGCACTTTGATCAGTTTACTACTCTTTTATGCCAGGAAGAATATCGCAATGCAGTGGAAAAAACCCAACCCTCCATCAATTACGCAGTGGAAACATCTAGTGAATGGGAACCTCCCGCTATACAAAGACACATATGCTAACAGAGGTTGTCCTTTGAAATTTGACAAAGTCTGGCGTAAATGGATGGAAAAAATGAATATCTCACAATAAACACAGATTTACAGTAATTTTTCAGGTCAAAATACTGATTAGAATAGCGTGCTTCTAGGCCCAACTGTCTGCAATTTCAGGCTTGTATATGTTAATGTTACTGTATTTAATTGACTATTTCCCTCTTAGGAGGACCATTTGTATACTTATATTACTGCAATGTAACCTGGCAACTCACGCTGTCAAACGCTTTATTTAACCAGGTGTGGCATTGATGTACTGTAGCAACCAAGTGTTACTGTTTTGTTTGTCTCAAAAAATCTTAATAAAAATATATTTAAATAAAAAAAGAATTAATAGCAGCATTACGCATATGTAAAAGACCAGTGCATTTGGGCCGTTGGCAGGTGCAGGAAATTCCTGCACCCACAACCACCCGTACAAGTGTGAACCTAGCCTTACTACACATGCTCTGTTCAGATTACCCCCGGTTCACATCTATGCGGTTTCTGGCGGCTGAGCTTGCTCAGGCACAGCAGCCCATTCATTTGAATGGGCTGCTGTACCTCCAGAAAATGCAGGGAAAAGGTCCCTGCACCTTTCCTAAAAACACAGATGCACAGAAACCGCATAGTGTAGTGTGGTTTACAGGGTGTGGGGTGCCATTTGGATTAAAGTGTTACTAAAGGCAAATTTTTTATATTAAAACAATGAATATGTTATACTCACCTGCTTGTGCAATGGTTTTGAACAGAGTGGCCCCGATCCTCCTCTTCCCAGTGTGCCACCATAGAAAGCTGCCTGCATACTCCCTCTTATGCTGTGTGTGTCTATGGAGCCACACACACAGAGCGCAGGTTGGTTACCTCCCATCACTTCACCACTTCATACCTGCTTCTAAACCCCCCAGAACAAAAAATTATCAACAGCACTGGTAAAAGAAAATCCCAAATTTTGAGGGGTCCCCAGAACAGTAATAGAGGGGAAATCCTCAAATTGGGACACTGGTTCTGGTGACCTGGAGGGCCCCATGGATTTCTTTATTTTGCAGGCATTTCTTCTCACTTCCTGTCTTGGCTATGGGACAGGAAGTGAAGATAAATGTACCCCTAATGGGACACAGATGGCAAAGAAAAACTGACAGGGGTTATAATCTTTTCTGTACTCTATCTATAATAATAATAATAATAATAATAATAAAAATATTGGCCTGTAGCTCTACTTTAATTTAAGACTTTTACGCTTGTTAAAGGTATGATGAAGTTTATATACAGTACATATTTCATTCTATCTCATATTCCTATAATGAATTTGTAGTGATATGTAATGCTGCATTTAGACAGGAAAGCTGTGTATCCTAATATAGTTGTATTTGGTTACATTCTTTCCTGAAGGCTGTAGGTCTCCTCTTTGCTGTTTAGTCCAGTGCTTAGAATAAAAATATGAGAGCTGGTTTGTTTAGGTATGCTAAGACCCGCCATCCTTATCCAGTGAGTTGGTGATCTGGAAAAACAAGCATGGAGTAAGTGATTAGCAAAATAATGTAAAGGAAGGATTAAAATGATAGCCCTGAAACCACCATCAAACTCGCTCATCCATGTCTTTATGGACCTTGCTTTGTGCACTGGTGGAACTTTGGAACATCCCCAAACTGTTCACACAAAGTTGGGAGCATGAAATTGTCCAAAATGTCTTGGTGTGCTGACGCCTTAAAAGTTCCCTTCACTGGACCTAAGGGACCAAGCCCAAGCCTTGCCACCAAATGATATGGACCAGTGCACAAAGCAACTTCCATAAAGACATGTATGAGCGAGTTTGGGGTGGAGGAACTTGACTGTCCTGCACCTGATAGAACACCTTTGGGATGAATTAGAGCGGAGAATGCAAGCCAGACCTTTTCGTCCAACATCAGTGCCTGACCTTACAAATGTGATTCTGGAAGAATGGTCAAACATTCCCATAGATACACTCCTAAACCTTGGGGACAACCTTCCCAGAAGGGTTGAAGCTGTTGTAGCTACAAAGGGTGGGCCGGCTCAATATTGAACTGAAAGGACTAAGACTGAGATGCCATTAAAGTTCATGTGCGTGTAAATGCAGGCATCCCAGTACTTTTGACAATGTAGTGTAGCTTGTCTTCCTATTTTTGGACTCAGCTTTAATATAAATGTATAGAAAATATACAGTAACTGATGTTATGTACACTTTAATTGATTCCTCTGCAAAAGCAATTATTAAGCAGTGGCCATGGGTATGTCTACTCTATTTAATTTAATAAAATGTGAGCATGTAATAGATTTTAATGTTTTTTGATGGTTTTCTTCCTTAAATGTTAGTTACTGATGATTATTGGTCTTGTACAATTACAATAAATATCTTTTTTCTGTATTTTTTTTATATAGGACTTTTTCAAAGGGCAATTGCACAAAGTGGAACTGCTCTTTCTAGTTGGGCTGTAAGCTTTCAGCCTGCCAAATATACCCGGATTTTAGCAACAAAAGTTGGATGCAACATGACTGATACAGTAGAATTAGTGGAATGTTTGCAGAAAAAGCCTTACCGAGAACTTGTTGACCAAGACATACAGCCAGCAAGGTATCACATAGCTTTTGGACCAGTAATTGATGGGGATGTTATTCCTGATGATCCTCAAATACTGATGGAGCAAGGTGAATTCCTAAACTATGACATAATGCTGGGTGTCAATCAAGGAGAAGGATTTAAATTTGTAGAAAGCATTGTGGACCATGAGGATGGAATTTCTGCAAGTGATTTTGACTTTGCAGTTTCAAATTTTGTGGATAACTTGTATGGATATACAGAAGGAAAAGATATAATGAGGGAAACTATAAAATTTATGTATACAGATTGGGCAGATCGACATAACCCTGAAACAAGAAGAAAAACATTGTTGGCACTGTTCACAGACCACCAATGGGTTGCACCAGCAGTAGCAACTGCGGATTTGCACTCCAACTTTGGTTCTCCTACATACTTTTATGCCTTTTTCCATCATTGCCAATCTGATCAAGTGCCTGCTTGGGCAGATACAGCTCATGGAGATGAGGTTCCTTATGTGTTTGGGATTCCTATGATTGGACCTACAGAGTTATTTCCTTGCAATTTCTCCAAAAATGATGTTATGCTCAGTGCAGTAGTAATGACATATTGGACAAACTTTGCAAAAACTGGGTAAGTAGCATTCCTTTTGCAAATTTACTCTTTATAGTTTATGTTAGTTTATTTTTTTAATATTTGAACATTTTGCCATTATATAACAGAAAGTTGACTACAGTAGAAGCAGCAACTTGGCATTAGCCAATCATGATTGTAGGTATGCACATGGACTCCTGAATTAATAATCAGACATCTCCTTTCACACATCCATTATCAAAGCCAATTAAGGCAGGAAACTGTCACTTCTTTGTACAAGTTTTGATCAAAAACCATACATTTGACAACATTACGCTAGTGTCATTGGTTGAAACTATATTACTCATTCTTTTGAACTAAATTATTTATTACCATTCAGAATGTTCATGCCATATTTAAAAACATTGAAAAAAAATTATCATCACATTGTTCTAAATACCCTGACCTGCACATCCATCACATTTCTGCCGAGCAGTTACTTTGTTAAATACTTTTAGTTCAATGTTGGGTATTACCTCCTTCTCTTTAGATTAATGTACCTTTGCGCAATGCCCCGAGCAGGGGTTATATTAATTTACATTTTCACTTTAGCAGCTTGTACATGGCTGCCAGCTTTCCAACTGGGCTATCACTGATGGTCTAGTCCCCACTGATGATTGAAACAAATCAGCATATTTTCCAATCATGTGTTCACCAGTTAGTGTTGGTTAGTTATGGCTTTCTTTGTAAACAGCTGTCACTGATTCTCTGTACACAACAAAAAATATATTTAAAAGGAGACAGTGCTAAAAATAATCATTTTATGTCCTTTAAAAACAGGTAGGCTGAATTGTCATAGAGTTATTCCAAGTTACCCAATGCATACTGACACTGCTAAACATGGTCTGGACATCTAGGCATCAATGCCCTTTGGTCAAATAAACCAATAATACCCCTGCACTACAATTTACAGCAAAGACTAGGCTGGGTTTATCTTGGTTGCAGTTATTTTAATTAGCTCGATCATTTACTAATTAAATGGAAACTATTATATTGTGTTACATTCTTATATAAATGGGGTATTAAGTTATGCAACACCTTCAGGCAATGTATGTGATAATTTGGTATTCTTAGGCACTTGATCAAATTATCATAGGAAGTTCCTGTTATTGTGCAATGAGTCTGCTGCAATAAATAATTAAAAACAAAGAAATTCCATACAATTTTTTTACCATCTTTTTTCAGCGTTTTTCTGATTCATTATTTGCGTGCACATTTTTTTGTTGCATGACAATGTATGCAAAAACCATCAAATTTCCCACTCAAAGTAGTATGTTCTCTCCTTTCGGTACCACTGATTGCACCCACTATGGCAGTGATGGTGAACCTTGGCACCCCAGATGTTTTGGAACTACATTTCCCATGATGCTCAACTACACTGCAGAGTGCATGAGCATCATGGGAAATGTAGTTCCAAAACTTCTGGGGTGCCAAGGTTCGCCATAACTGCAGTATGGTCTAATTATTGTTAGTGTGCTAATTTGGAGAAAATAAAGTGGTGTCTAATGTTTAAAAATAACCTGACCTAAAATGTTTTTAAGGTGACAAAGGTGCTGATGTGCAATAACCTGTGTTAGTCATTAATCAATCCCAGTGTTTCTAAGGAGATCCTTTAAATCCTATGCCAAGGCTATACATAGAAGCTCAACTTCTTCCCAAATCAAAAGTAAGCCTAGCCCCATCCTTACCATAAATCTCTACTGCTTTCAAAGTAGGCATGGCTTGTGCTGTGAAGCATATACAAATATATAATAATTTAAAATCATTGTCCAACTTTCAATCTTTGGTATGTTTTATCAGAAAGGATACATTTAAAATACATATTAATACTTTAGCATCTTAACTTGTGTTAAGGTATATGTTATCCCAACATTTCATATTCCTGTGTCTGTTGTACCCTGTACTTGTGTTAAAGTATCATGTTCTCTTTGTATTGCTACCTGGTGTTCCTGCCAGTCTCCCTGCTTTCTTATGTTAAACTGACCACCCTAGACATGCGAGCACATCCATTCCAGCAGAGTCAGTTTTCTGTCTGTGGTGGCAGAGCAGCCTTCCTGTCCTCCAATAGCCAAAACTTGTGCTGACATATCCCCCTGCACAGCTAATGTCAGGAAAGATTAGTGTACTGCTGTTTCTTCACCCCACCTCTCCAAGCCAAGCCCCTTATACAACTGAGAACAGAGATTATGTGATCACTCTTTAAAAATAAAAAGCAAGGTATTTATAATGTCTTTTTTTACAGCTATACACAAATAGTTTGCCTTTCATTTCTATTTTAAACTGAATGGGCTATTTTGTAAGGTAAGGGTTCACATATACTTTAACAGTATGTTTTATTCTGTACTAAACTTAGTAACAATGCCTAAAGAGTATCTATACCCCAAAGAAAATGTAATACAGTGGATATAAAAAGTCTACACGCCCCTGTTAAAATGTCAGGTTTCTGTGATGTAAAAATATGAGACAAAGAATAATAATTTCAGAACTTTTTCCACCTTTAATGTGGCCTATGAACTGTACAACTCAGTTGAACAACAAACTGAAATCTTTTAGGTGGAGGGACGTAAAAATAAAAAAAATTAAAAAGTATGATTGCATAAGTGTGTACACCCTTAAACTAATACTTTGTTGAAGCACCTTTTGATTTTATTACAGCTCTCTGTCTTTTTGGGTACAAGTCTATCAGCATGGCACATCTTAACTTGGCAATATTTGCCCACTCTTCTTCGCAAAAACACTCCGAATCTGTCAGATTGCGAGGGCATCACCTGTGCAAAGTCCTCTTCAGATCACCCCACAGATTTTCAATCTGATTTAGGTCTGGGTTCTGGCTGGCCCATTCCAAAATGTTAATCTTCTTCTGGTGAAGTCATTCCTTTATTGATTTGGATATATGCTTTGGGTCGTTGTCGATGTTTAACTTTCTAGCAGAAGCCTGAAGGTTTTGTACCAATGTTGACTGGTATTTGGAACTGTTCATAATTCCCTCTACCATGACTAAGGCCCCTGTTCCAGCTGAAGAAAAACGGCACAAACCAATCAATAAACGCTTATTGGCATTTTTTTTACCAAAAATATGTAGAAGAATAAGTATCGGCTTAAACTGAGGAAAAAAAATGTTTTTTTTATATATTTTTTGAGGATATTTATTATAGCAAAAAGCAAAAAATATAGCTTTTTTATTGTCGCTCTTTTTTTGTTTATAGCGCAAAAAATAAAAACGCAGAGGTGATCAAATAGCACCAAAAGAAAGCTCTATTTGTGGAAAAAAAAGGACGTCAATTTTGTTTGGGAGCCACGTCGCACATCCGCGCAATTGTCAGTTAAAGTGACGCAGTGCCGAGTCGCAAAAAGTGCTCTGGTCTTAGGTCAGCCAAATGGTCCGGGGCTTAAGTGGTTAATATCAAAATTATACTTGGTTAGGAAATATAGACAGACAGCTACAGTACAACTGTTTAGGATGTTTTTTTATCCCATTAGCCTCAGTTGTGTTACTGGATTTTTAAGAAAGCTAAAAGTAGGCTTTAAACATGTTAAACAGTGGATGTTGAACAGTTGCATGTAAATAAATATTTATCCCATATTGATATGCTACATGTTGTTTCTGTTTTAGAGATCCAAATCAGCCTGTACCACAAGACACAAAATTTATCCACACAAAGCCAAATCGCTTTGAAGAAGTTGCATGGACTAGATATTCACAAAAGGACCAATTATACCTCCACATTGGATTAAAACCCAGAGTTAAAGAGCATTATAGGGCTAATAAAGTTAATCTTTGGCTAGAGCTGGTTCCACATCTTCATGTTATTAATGACCTCACTACAACAAAAGGGCCATCTACAGACATCACTTCTACACAAACAAGGAAACCTCCTTTGCCTGTAACCTCAGCGATTCCAACAATAAATGAAGATACATTTAAGCAACAGCCTAGTCCATTTTCATTGGAAAGAGACTATTCTACTGAATTGAGTGTCACTATTGCTGTTGGGGCATCTCTGCTGTTTCTCAACATCTTAGCTTTTGCAGCACTGTATTACAAAAAGGACAAAAGGAGACACGATGTGCATAGGAGATGTAGTCCTCAACGCAATACTACGAATGACATAGCCCATGCACAAGAAGAGGAAATTATGTCTCTTCAAATGAAGCACACAGACTTGGACCATGAATGTGAATCAATCCATCCTCACGAGGTTGTCCTCAGAAATGCCTGCCCTCCGGATTACACTTTAGCAATGAGAAGGTCCCCAGATGATATTCCATTAATGACCCCCAATACTATAACAATGATCCCTAACACCATACCAGGGATTCAACCTATACATGCCTTTAATACTTTTACTACGGGACAAAATAACACACTTCCCCATCCCCATCCACATCCACATCCGCATCCACATTCACATTCTACAACCAGAGTATAGCCAGACTAGATGGAAAACAGACTTTATTTTTGATGTATTACAGTAGTTGACCTTACTGGGAATTTCTTGGATTTTCAAACTTGCAAGACTTATGCTATTTAAACGTTGAAAATTACAATGTGCATACTGCATATACATATCAAAAAACTTTTTGGATTTTTGAAAAAAAATATGTAAATATTCAAAGTGGACAAAAGCAACAATTGAAACAATTGTTGTTAATATTTCCTGTTTTTTAATTCATGTTCAACTTTTTTTTTTTTTTTTTTTTTTTAGGATTTATGTTACAAATTGGCTTTAGGCATGTGCTTCACAAAAAGAGAGGACAAAGACTTCAAATGTATTTATATGCACAAGGGACTCACTCATGGAATGTCTGATCTTTTTCACCTTTTTTATTTTAAAACTGTTTTACTGTGTAGATCATATAAGTGCACAAAGCACCGATGCTGTTAAGGCCATAATTTGGCCCCATTCTATTAACTGCCAATTGAGCAAAGAGTTTTAAGTCCTGGCAGGTACAATATTATCACTTAAGTGCTGTCACTATCAAATGTGGGAATAAAGGAAACGATATTTTTAGCACGAAGTGCATGATAATTTGTATGCTTGGTGGCTGCGCTGCTGATTAAGCCACAATTAAAGTTGTTCTCATCACATTAAAGTTTTTATACCAGATAACTACATCGATTGGCAAACCTCAGGATGATTTTTAGAGGGGAGGGATAAGTAATTGAAACTCAGTAATTCAATGTATTGTCCTCGGCATTGAACTAGAACTAAAAGGTACATTGCAAGCTAAAGATGGAAGTGAAAAACTGGTGCAAAATCCCAAAGGATATGTGTATTTAAATTTTTACTATAGATTGTGCTAATTCTAAACAATTTCTAGAAAACAGGTTCAGTTTCATTTAGTATAGTTGACATATGATGTTGGTAAGTAACAATGTGTCCAAAGAAAAATTTGAGTTATTTTCCCACTACTGAAATTTTTTTAAATATTTGTTCTCATGATGCATGTCCACAAGTGTTCAAAAATGAATTTTATTCTACATCACTGTAAATTTATTTATATATTGATGTTACCTCACAGCAGTATTATCGATAAAATGTATACATATGTAGATACAAAGAATACACTATAATGAAGGGTGCCAACAGGATTTATAAACCCAGTTCTGGGTCTGTAATTTTATACTAATACTATCCAGTCACAAAAGTATTAATTTCCCTATTGTTTATCAGGAAAATATTTATCACAGTCTTTTCAAGGTGTTTGTATATGTAACAGATGTACATTTATATGGAAAATGATAAAGGTGGAGTTAAGAGCACATCACTAAGAAATACTTTTCTCTCTTACCTGTATATTTCTAATAGAAAACAGTTAATGCGCTTTTTCTTTTTTCCCTTATTATTTTCTTTTCCTTTTTTTTTACATTTTTCAAAATTATTAGTAATTTTGATAGTTTGTAAGATAATGCAAATACGTTTCTCTGACAAACTAACTGCAGTAACTTTCTTTTCAGTTACTCTTTTTCAAGAATAAAAGCTTATTACACACAGAAATTGTAATTACTTAATGAAAATTACTTTGTACTTCTTGACTAGCATACTGGTCATTGAGTGAAATGAAAATAATCTGGATAACCATTATTATTCAAATGCTGAAAAGATGACTTTGCTCATTAAAGAGCCAATTTGTTGACTACTGTTTTGTCATTTGTTTACAGTTTAGTGCCAAATATACCTCAAGAAATGAATAATATCACATGATATGTAGTGGTTTTCCTTATATATTCTTAATATATTAACAAGGTCCATACAAACTATTTGATTCCTGTTTAACCACAATATCTGTAAACAAATATAGAAAATCACTAAAACAAAAATAAAAGGTAAAAAAGTAGGTTGCTTCTTGTAACACATAAGCTTATATTTTTAGAAGAAAAACATTAGTTTGTATTTTTTTTGTTAGTTTAATTAGAAAAAAGTAACTTGGCAATGTGTGAGCTGTCTAGTACATGTCATATTACACTATTACCTGAATCCAGAAAGTACTCAGGTGGGGTTGGTTTATTAAAGTATTAGATGTTGTTTGCTTAGCAACATAAAAGTTAACTTAGCTTAGTAAATCTAGGGATGCTGCGTTCAGTTAGAGTACAATGGGCTCCATTCACAGAACCAGATCGTATGCGGTACATAGGTGTCTGGACACATTTTCCCTAAATATCGCATTTGATCCTGCAACTGTCATTCACTATACCGTTTTGTGGTATTTATTACATAACTCTCAGAACTGTCAGTAAATACTGCATGAAAAGTGGTTAAAGTCAATTCACAGAGGGAAATAAATAATTAAATGAATGTGGTAATTAAGTAGTGGTCCAGGCATGTAGTATTTAGGAATGTAAAAATATAATAGCCAATTCTGAGTAGTCGCTGCCTTTTTAGATCAGTTCTCTCAACAGTAATGCATAGATACCTAAATATGGAAATATGGAAAAAATTGGGGTTGATTTACTTAACTACTTCTTAACCGGCCAATAAACGGCTGGGTGGGAGCTTCACCATTCTGAGTGGATCGCAGGACACAGTCAAGATGGGACTGGGATATGGGCACTGTGATTGGCCCTCCTGATCACGTGATGGCAGTTAGAGCTCAATGCGAGGGGGGGATCTGCAACCTCTATGACAGATCTGTGTGATGATTTTTACACACAGAGCTGTCACAGTACCCCATCACAACTGTACCAGTTCACAAAACATCTGTCACAGTACCTCGTCACAACTGTACCAGTGCACAAAACATCTGTCACATTTTCCGCATGAACATCTATACCAGTGCACAAAAACATCTGCCACAGTGCTCCATTACATCTGTACCAGCGCACAAAACATCTGTCACAGTGTCCCCATGAACATCTGTACCAGTGCAAAAACATCTGCAATAGTGTTCATTGTAACATCAACATCTGTCAGTATCCACCGGTGGACGTTTAACATCTGTCATAGTGTACAAGTGTACAAAAATATCTGTTAGTGTACCAGTGTCCCATCAATAGATAAATAAAACATTTAAAGTGCCCCTGTTCACCCGTGCTCGTGTGCAAAGGCAAACGCACATGTTGGTCCAGTATGCATACGTAAACAGCAATCACACCACACATGTGAGGTATCGGCGTGAACGTCAGAGCAAGAGCAAAAATTCTCGCACCAGACCTCCTGTGTAACTCTAAACTGGTAGCCAATAAAGGCTTATAAAGTGTTGCCTATGAAGATTATTAAATACCGAAGTTTGGCGCCATTTCACAAGCGTGCACAATTTTAAAGCATGATGTGTTTGGTATCTTTTACCTGGCACAACACTATATTTTACCAAAGATTTGGGTATTATATTGTCTCTGTGTGCACTGAAATTCATTAAAATGTATTTATGCGTTAGTGTGTAAAATTGCGTTAGAAAAACTGCTACACAAA
Source organism: Lithobates clamitans (assembly GCA_037952925.1). Lineage (NCBI taxonomy): Eukaryota > Metazoa > Chordata > Amphibia > Anura > Ranidae > Lithobates > Lithobates clamitans. Next base: position 7,675,618 of record JBBGZY010000821.1, on the reverse strand, counting down.
TACCATGTGACATAAAAATTAGCAAAACCCACCATTTTATTCTCTAGGACCTCTGCTACAAAAATATATAATGTTTTGGGGTTCTAAGTCATTTTCTAGCAAAAATACAGATTTCTACTGGTAAACAAAAAGTGTCAGAATAAGGTCTGGTATTAAAGTAGATAATGGCTGAAGTACTCCTTGAATTTTGTGCTTCTCTATGTGGCCAGGCTATGAAAAAGTCTCACACATGTGCTATCACCATACCCAGGATGAGTAGCAGAATGTGTTTTGGGGTGTAGTTGCACGTATGCCAATGTTGTGTGTGAGAAATAAGTTTTTAATATGACATTTTTGTGAAAAAAAATGTCATTTCTTAATTTTCCAAAGAATTGTGGGAAAAAATTATAAAAAAAATGATATCTTCAAAAAACTTGTCATTCCTCTTACTAAATACTTTGGACTGTCTACTTTCCAAAAAGGGAAATTTTGGGGGTATTTGTCTTGTCTGGACATGATAGGGCCTCAAGAAATAAGATAAGCCATCAGTACATCAGGTGTGATGCGATCAATTTTCAATAATTGGTACCATAGCTTGTAGACTATAACTTTCACACAGACCAAATAATATACACTGATTTGGGTTGTTTTTACCAAAGAAATGTATCAGGATAAATTTTGATCAATATTTATGAAGAAAAATTACTTATTTGCAAAATTGTATAACAGAAACTAAGAAAAGCGCATTTGTTTGTAGAATTTCCATGTATTTTTTAATTTGCAGAGCAAAAAATAAAAACCCCAGTGGGGATGGAATACCACCAAAAGAAAGCTCCATCTGTGTGAAAATAATATCATAATATAATACTGTATATATATAATATATAATATAAGTAATTATCATTCAAAGTGTGACAGCACTGAAAATTTGCAGTAGGGAGTAGGAAGGGGGTGAAAGTGCCCAATATTGAGGTAGCTAAAGTTTAACTAAAGGAAAAACATTTTTTTTTTTGGATAGAGTGTAGGTGGATTAGAACATTTGTCAGGTTTTTATTGCTGTCTGTGTCCCCATTAGGGAGATTTACCCTCTCTTTATTTGTCCTGTTTACCATTATCATTGAAAGTAAAAGAAAATCCCACATTTTGGGTTGTCCGCAGAAACGTAATAGAGGGGAAATTTTCCAATGGGACACAGATGGCAAAAAAATCTCACAGGGGCTATAACCCTCCTTTAGTCTATCCAAAATGAAAAACAAAAGCTGCGCCTATAGTTCTACTTTAAGAAAAATAGACTGTGCAAATTGCAAGTTGTTCCAGAGTTTATTAAATGAGGTAAAGCTTCACTTTACATAGAATACCACATGCAAGGAAAATAAAAAGAAAAAAATTCATTTTTGCCTGCACATGATTGGATGATGGAAGTCAGCAGAGATCTCCCTCATTTACTAAGCTCTGGAGTAACTGCACTTGCAAAGTCCTCATCCTATATGCCTTTAGTAAATCAACTCCATGACATTTAGTAAATCCATCCCATTACATGTAGTGAAATATATTTATTTTCTACGGTTATTTCTCCAGATTTTTGGAGACTTTTTTTGCACATATCCATAATTTGCTGCAAACCTCCCAATCACTCCAACATATTACAATGTGCATGCATATCACAAAGGTCTAATCTGTTGTTAGAACATATGTCATATGTAGTGGGAATACTTTACTTATTCACAATTATTTTTAGGGATATCTTTGGCTCAAATATTCACAAGGCAGGATAGACAACTATTCTTACAAAGCTGTTAGGAGATGGCTGTTATCAATTTGAAGGTTTGACAGATGGATACCAGAGTGACACTTTCAAGAATATCATAGAATGACAATGGCTATTCTTTAACCACTTGCTTACAGGGCACTTACACCCCCCTCCTATCCAGACCAATTTTTAGCTTTCCGCGCTGACGCACTTTGAATGACAATTGCGCGGTCATACAACACTGTACCCAAATGAAATTTTTATCATTTTTTCCCAACAAATAGAGATTTCTTTTGGTGGTATTTGATCACCTCTGCGGTTTTTATTTTTTGTTAAAAAAATTTAAAAAGACCGAATTTAAAAAAAATTTTTTTTTTTTTTTATATTTTGTTATAAAATTTTTAAAAAGGGTAATTTTTCTCCTTCATTGATGTACGCTGATGAGGCGGCACCAATGGGCACTGATAGGTGGCAGTGATGGGCACTGATGGGTGGCAGTGATGGGCACTGATTGGTGGCAATAATGGGCACTGATCTTGTACACTGCTAGGTGGCACTGATTGGCACCACTGGTGGGAATTGTTAGGTGGCAATGGTGGGCATTGATAGGTGGCACTTGTAGGCATTGATAGGTGGCACTTATGGGCATTGATACGTGGCACTGGTGGGCACTGTGGGCACTGTGATGAGGCAATGTAAGGTGGCACTGGCAGGGGGTACTTGTGACACAATTGAGGCATTATTGCCTCCTCCTCTTCGGGACCGATGTCCCTTGCTGGTGAGCCGGTGATCGTTTTTTTTTTTCTCCTCGCACTGTCAGCGCGAGGAGAAAAAAAAAACGATCACAGAGCTTTTGTTTTGATCATGTGATCAGCTGTCATTGGCTGACAGCTGATCACATGGTAAGGGGCCGGGACCGGCCCCTTACTTGGATCGGTGATCACCCGAGTCTCAGTGACTCGGAGATCACAGCGCACTCCTGCAGGGCGCGCAGGGCACGTGCACAGGGGAGGCCGTCATATGACGGCCTCCCGGGAATTCAGGTCCGCGCTGTAGCCGTCATTCGGCTATAGCGCGGATGTCAAGCAGTTAACAAGAAAAAACAGACCTGTCCAAAGATATAGCAATGACTGTGCCAAATATCACAACAAAAATTACTTTAAAGCAGAGTTTCTCAACTAGGGTTCCTTCAAAGGTTACCAGGGGAAAAAAGTATAAAAAATTACACATGTATATAAATACCCTTCTTCCATCAATTGTCCTGAAAAATTGTATGTTAGTGCAAATAAAAAAAGTATCACGGACAGCACTCAATTTTCTCCATCAATAAAGAAAGACAATGTATTTTTTATTGGTGGAAGAAAGGTGTTTATATATGTTTGTAATTTTTGATAATATTTTCATTCAATATTTTACATTTTTAACGATACACGATACACCACATTTGTCCTGTGAAATCAGTTTTTCTTTAACTGGTATTCTAGTCATCTTTTTTCTTTTTTATTAATACATATGCTGCAGGGACCACACTGACTTAGTGAGTTGGCATATTTCTATGGTTTAAACCATTTTACTTCTGTATTAGCAATAAAAACTGACAGGGGTTCTAATTTTTCTCCACTGTACCCATCCCAGTGGGTTTTGCATGAGGTAAAATACAGTGTGATTTTATGTGATATATACCACATATTTCATTTAAATACTGCATGCCTAGACCGTATATTTTTTTCAGAATTGCAAAAAAAATAAAATGTAAAAATGGTATGAGCTATTTTATTGCAAATGTTAACTACTTCAATACAGGGCACTTACACCCACCTCCTGCCCAAGCCATTTTTCAGCTTTCAGCGCTGTCACACTTTGAATGACAATTGCACGGTCATGCTACACTGCAAACATGTGAAATTTTTATCATTTTCTTCACACAAATAGAGCTTCCTTTTGGTGGTATTTAATCACTTCTGGGTTTTTTTTTTTTCCTAAAAAAAAGACTGAAAATTTTTCTTAGTTTCTGTCAGTAAATTTTGTAGATAAGTAATTTTTCTCCTTCACTGATGGGCGCTGATGAGGTGGCACTGATAGGCTGCACTGATGGGCACTGAAGTGGCACTTATGGGACCTGATGAGGTGGCACTTATGGGCACTGATTAGGTGGCACTGATGAGGGGGGGCACGAATATGCCACACTTATGGGCACTGGTATGTGGCACTGATGAGCACTGATAGGCGGCACTGGTGGGCACTGATGGGTGGCACTGGTGGGCACTGGTGGGTGGCACTGATGAGCAGATAGGCGGCATTTTTAGGCACAGATAGGCAACATGGATAGGCGGCACTGATGGGTGGCACTGATGGGAATTAATGGGTGGCATTGATGGTCAGCAGTGATAGGTATTGATGGGCAGCAGTGGTGGACAGCAATGATAGCCAGCACTGACTGGCATCACTAATGGGTACTGATTGCTTACACTTGTGGGCACTGTTTGCTGGCACTGGTGGGCACTCACTGCAGGCACTGGTGAGCACTCACTGCTGGCACTGGTGGGCACCCTGCTGGCACTGTGGGTACTCACTTCTGGCACTGTGGGTGCTTTATTGTAATCAGGGCACTGATTATCAGTGCCCTGTGTACATGCCTAGATGTCCACTGTGGGGAGAGGCCGCTGATCGGCTCTCCTCTCCTCACACTCTGTGTGAGGAGAGGAGAGGAGAGCTGATTACCAGCATCTCTGTGTTTACATGTGACCGGCTGTGATTGGACACAGCCGATCACATGGTTAAAGAACCGCGGCTGTGGCTCTTTACAGAGATCTAGGTCGAGCAGTGTCCTAGCAACAGGCATGGCCCCGGGGGCACACAAGAGCAGTTGTTCTGGGCACCATCATATGACATCCACGCAGAACGAGAGTCGCACTGCCCCACCATCATTTGATGGTGGGTGGGCGGCAAGTGGTTAAAAAGGAAAATACCAGTTTGTGAATGCGTGAGTCCAGTATCATGTATAAGCAAATTTTTTAAAAAATAGCTTGCATGTGATTGGTTGACTGAAGGTAACACAGCTTTACCCAATTCACTTAGCCATCCAGTACTTTAACTATATATACAGTATCTCAGAAAAGTGAGTACACCCCTCACATTTTTGTAAATATTTTATTATATCTTTTCATGTGACAACACTGAAGAAATGACACTTTGTTACAATGTAAAGTAGCAAGTGTACAGCTTGTATAACAGCGTAAATGTGCTGTCCCCTAATAATAACTCAACACACAGTCATTACTGTCTAAACTGCTGGCAACAAAAGTGAGTACACCCCTAAGTGAAAATGTCCAAATTGGACCGAAAGTGTCAATATTTTTGTGGCAACCATTATTTTCTGCACAGACTTCCCCCTCAACTAAACAGTAAAGAAAGACTTATAGGTGCAAATCTATCATAACAATCTAACTTAGAATGTGTGTATGTGTGCATGTATTTTTTTCCATCTCTATAAGTCTATATTATAGGTATAGGTCTATGTTTGTCTCTAGAATGTCTGAATCCACTTACTGTTGACTCACTCACTACCTATGTTGGAAGTCTGTTCGAAGCATTAACTATTCTTTTGCCAGAATAATTGCTTTTGATTAATAATTTTAGGCTTTTCTCCTGGTGCCTAAAGTGCTTCAATGTAAAAATATCTTTCTCCTTTCCATAAAAAAATCATAAACTCTTACATGATTATTTCTTATCCTCAGCACATACATGGGTCAAATAAGGCTCAATAGACAATTCCATCTGTCTTAAATTCCTCCTTGTGGTCCATGCTTCTCCGCTTTCTGCTCTCAACCTCCAAAAGGTGTGAAGAAAATCAAACTATATAGTGTAGTATGCTGCACAATAAATTCAATATATTAAATAATGTATAATTATGGTTACATAAAGCCATAACCAAAAGTGTCTATCTCATCACCATGTGCCATCTTACGCCTGTGTCCTATCCCACATGCAAATGTGTGCTTAGCAAAACATACTGTACTTCCCTTCCAGCATCTGACTAGGCATAGCAAACTTTAAATATCCTCCTTTGCACTCTTCCTCCAGATCATATAATTTTCCACAGACTAGCTAATAAAAAAAAGCCAACCGAAAATGTAAACAACAACAGAGACAAAATATATGTTAATAAATAAACATATTTTGTTCAAATCATATATGATTGAGCTCACATAAAATCATGATCCACGGTGCCAAATATCACTTTCCACCGTGCTCACTCTGCTCCTTGTGCAAATATACTCTTACCAGAATTACCATTCCATCTCAGGGCTATGCATAAGCCACTTCGAAAAACACTCTCTCCCCCATTATTCTTTATGGTCAGATAATCTTTCACAGGTTATTTGAATAGTGCAATAAAATTCAAAGAGATCCTATTTATTCATAAATGCTGAAACTGCATGTAAATACCAGTATCCAAGATGGTGGATTAGGGACTTCTGAATCTGGACATGCATCCTACATCACTTGTGACGCATTTCATCAAATGACTTTGAAAATGTTTTAACTGGTTAAAAAGAGCATTAAAATGTTTAATTTATAGCACAATATATAATAAAAAAAGATAAAGTACAAAATACTATACATTTATGTTAAAAGGGGAAAGCAGATAAGCCTGTCATTCAACACCTAGGAGTCTCTGTGGTTAAAGGTACCCTGCCACCAGATAGTATGGATGGGAGTGCCCTACTGCAGAAGGAGAGCTGTTTTTAAGGCATGTTCAAGGCATGCATTTCACAGGACATTACCTGGATAGCACAAACTAAAAGGCCATGATCTGGCAACAGGGTTGCGTCAAAGCTGTACATGACAGCATTGTACCAATGAATATTTGAATTATGTCCACACAAGGAATTAAAGGTGTGTTAAAGGTGTGTTAAAGGTACCCTGCCACCAGATAGTATGGATGGGAGTGCCCTACTGCAGAAGGAGAGCTGTTTTTAAGGCATGTTCAAGGCATGCATTTCACAGGACATTACCTGGATAGCACAAACAAAAAGGCCATGATCTGGCAACAGGGTTGCGTCAAAGCTGTACATGACAGCATTGTACCAATGAATATTTGAATTATGTCCACACAAGGAATTATGTTTAATTTCAATAAAGTGATAGAAAAAGTGCTTGTTGTTATTTCTTTATAATGGATAGGCATGCATTACAAAGAACTCAGTTCATAGGGCTCTTAGGAAAAAACAATAAAAAGATAGTTTTCATATAATTCAACCACCTTAAAGTACCAGACTGTCTCCCCCATCAGCCCTAGAGTTGTAGAATGGTCCCTTGCATTAAAGTGGTGTGATATTAGCAGTGCTTTTTGCCCGCAGTCTAAAATTAACTTCAGATGTGTGGGACATATATTGTTAGCAAGAGGCCAGCACAGTCATGGATTTTTACATATTTAAAGGATAAATTCACCTTCAGGAACATGTTACATGGTCTACCTCTTTTTAGGGTGGAACATGTAGCATGTTCCCGCTCCTGCAGCCGCTTGGGAATCTGCTGCCTCCTTGTGACAGCAGTACAGGGAGAAGTTCCCCATACCAGCTGTTACTTTTTGGGAAGAGCACAGGCATGCAGAGTTCTGTGAATGGCTGAACCACAAGTACCATCATCCTTTGCAGCTGTTGGCTTGTTAGTTCTCAACAAACTACCATGGCACTGTTGAGCACTGTGGTAGTTAATTGATTCTTCCCTTCAGTGTAAAACTGTCTGTCTGTACGATGTACAGGCAGACAGCTCACACTGACAGTTTGTAGGAGTCCTGCCCGGCATCAGCAATCTGCTAATCTCTGGTGCAATGCTTTCCATGCTCCTAAATAATTGTAAATACACATTTTGTTTTACCTGCATTTATAATTTTTTTTAAAAGGTGAACTTAACATTTTCACTCCTTTCATGTTTAGATTTGCAAATAGACAATTAATACAGGATGCACCCAAGACTCTGGTGTTCTATGGGAATATGGGTTTTCTAAAAAGACAACATGGCAGAAGCACTTTTTTTTCAGCCTGTATCGCTGTATCTTGAAGTATGTATGAAGCTGTACAAGACAGAGAGGGAGGATGGAGATGATTATTTTACTGACTTCAGAATTCAGTTTTCTCTCTCAATCTGAGGTTGAGCTTATATACAATGTGCAATATTTTATATTTTCTTGTCAAAATACTAAAAAAAAGTTAAAAATAGTATGTTTAGTCCTGACTCCTGAGCATAAAAAAGAAAACATGTACTAAACACTAAAGTAAAGTGCATGTATACCCTAACAATCAACACTTATTTGTTCACTTTTGTTCTGTTAAATATACCATTGGAAACATTTTCTTATATGTATTCATAAGTGCAGAAAATACCTGTTTATTCTTCCAAAAATATTATAAACTGATAAGTTCTTGTGCTCACTGTCTGTGCTGTACTCTTATCAGTCAGATTGTTCCCAGCTATCTTTGTGGACTACAAGCCACCTCCTTCTTAAGTTATGACAAGAGGGGGAGATGTTTTGTGGTCCTTTCCAAGGACAGCACTGTTTTTCCATAGATACACTATGGAAAGTGAGCATTGCCACGCTCAAACAGGAAATGTGTTAATAGTAGTATCATCAAGTCAAAATAAAGGAAAGCAATGAAAAGAATGGATACTAAGGCCTTCACATCTAAAGGCTAATAAGGCTCTGTTTCCACTACTGCGAGTTGTTTTGCGACTTGACACATGTCAAGTCGCATGACAAGTCAAAACCCATGTATTTCAATGGTCCCCGTTCTAATTGGTGCGACTCAAGTCGCAGCGACTCCAAAAAGGTTCTTGCACTACTTTGTTCCGTCTTCGGTGTGACTTGTTCTCCATAGAAAGGTATTAAGTCGCAATGCAGTCGCATGTACACCACAACTTTGTTGCGACTTCCACGGAAGTCTACGGAAGCACAGGATCTCTGCTCCTCCCAAATACATCACTTCCTATATTGAGGTATGTGAGTGTGGAAGACAGCAGGAAGCATACCTAGGGCTAGAAAGAACAAGCGACAAGTTCATGACAATGAAGACATTATTCGGGTTGTCAGGCAACGTCCGGCAATATATGACCTCAGAGATCCAGGTTACAAAGATCATGCAAAGAAGGAGAGAGCATGGTTGGAAGCGGCTCGCATATATTTTGATACCTGGGACTCTTTATCAGCTACAGAACGGTCTTCAAAAAGTAAGTGGTTGATATATGCTGCTTAGCACTTTGCGCCTTGCACCTATTTAAATATTCAGCAACCAATGGGTGTGTGTTAACAATGTGCACTGTGTTTTCTTGGTGGGGACTGCTTCTCCTGCCAGGATATCACAATGGTTTGGCAGGAGGGAATCCCCTGTCAACAGTATCTGTGTTGATGGTGGAATTTAGCTAGTTTCTTTTCTGCAACCTGTGGCTGCAGGAAAGTAAATCTGTGTGTGTGTGTGTGTGTGTGTGTGTGTGTGTGTGTGTGTGTGTGTGTGTGTGTGTGGGCCAGCAAATAATATTTGCCCACGGTCCAAATAATATTAAAGATGGCCCTGTGAACATCCTTCAGCACATGACAAATTATGCAGGTGTCATGGATAATATATCTAGCGGTTGTGTTCCCACCATCCACATCAATTATGCATCCTAGCAAATGAATGACCTATGGGCAGTTAATAAAGATTTTTTTTTAACTTGATATTTTCTTTATATTTTGTAGTGCGCTTGTTACAAACTCGATGGAGAAGTCTCAAAGACTGCTACAACCGGTACTTACGAAAATTAAAAGAAGGAAGGAGTGGTTCCGGCTCAAAAAGATTAGCCCCATATGCCCATGCCGGGATCTTGATTTTTTAAAACCGGTGTTGGAAATGCGAGAGTAAGTTATCAGCAGGCATACGTTATGAATGTTACATATCAAATTGTAATTCTTACTTTAAAAATATGTGATTTGTATTTCAGAACCCAAGCAAGCTGGGAAGACAGCACACAGGGTTTGGCACCAGAAGATGAGTCAGAGGAAGCTGCTGCGGAAAAGGAGCAAGAGCAATTCCAAGACAATGTTGACAAGGAACTGTTCGTAAATGAATCAAGGTCAACAACAAACTCAATGAATGAGGAGGATGCAGAACCAGGGCCTAGCAATGTCTCTAGGCCTTTGCGAAGATCTTCAAGGGGAAGTGCCAGGCCTGTGAAACCCAAGGATAAAATCTTAGATGTAGTCAGTCAGATGTCCACTAAAATGGCTGAAAACCAGTGTGAAGACACAGCATTTCTCACTGTAATTTTAGGCATATGTAAATGTAACGACACCCCGAGTATGAAAGGGGTTAAAGTCGTTTAGGACATTTCATACCCAAACACAAAGGCAGCTACCGAACACTCCAATCAGCCGAACAAGGAACCCATACAAATAATCCACCCCAAAAACGAGACACGGCTCTGTCTTCAGGTTCCAAGCAGGAATCAACTCAATTATTATAACACATGGACACAACAGATAAAATAACTCAGAGACTCTTCCCCCCCACCCTTGGAAAAGAGGGCGGGTTAAACTGTCCAATGACAATGGACACACAGGTCAGGTGTGTTTAACGTCTAATCAGTACACAGTGTTAGCAGGGAGAGCTGTTGGAAGAATCCCCTCTCCCTCCAATGCAATACACATCCTGTGATCCAAGACAGACAGACACAAACCCTCCAATGCAATACACATCCTGTGATCCAAGGCAGACAAACATAATAGAACATTGGTTTGCAGGAGGCTGGCATTCAGTCCCCTCCAAAGCCTCTTTTCCGGCTAGGTTTGTCACAGTAAACAAGTACCCCCAGAGAAAAAATATGTACTCAGGATGGCTTTGATGTCAACTGCTCATTCCTTTGTGAGTGGGGGGCCAACAACATCCTCAGCATATATGCAACCCCCCTTCCCCAATATCCCCCTTATCAACAATACCCTCACTTTCAAAGTACACAGTATGCTCCACCAATAAACTGGCCATACTGTGACCAGTATGGTATTATGCTGAATCCCTCAAGGCCACGCATGTTGCATCCAATTCCTGCCCCCACTACCTCTACCCTTGGCCCCCCAACCACTCACCAACTTAGGCAGCCTACACCCAGTCAGGTTACGCCTTTTCTTGAAAGGAAATACTACCCAGGACAATCAGTGGATTTCCCTGGACCAACCAATAGTTCAGTTTCTGGGACCACTGAAAACAAAACATACCAGCAATTGTAATTTGATATTATTTTTGCTGTGGTTTTGTTTTTGGTTGTGCTTGCCAAAACAACAACCCAAAATTTTTCGAGTTCATGGAACTTAATTTTTTTTCCCTTCGTGCAAAAAGATTTTGCTTGTAAAAAAGATTCTGATTATATATATTTTATTTTTTGTATGACTTTTATTTTGGTGTTGTTCAAAGTGATATATTTTATTATTTTATTATTTGTTGTGGTTGTTCAAAATAAAAAAACAACAAATGGTGTAGTTCACCCAAAAAAAACATACTTTTGGTACATTCTTGCACAAAATTCCAGAAAATAAAAATTATTCTGGTTACATTATGCGTTTTCCACTTATCCTTTTTATTATTTGTGTTAAAGACTTGTTATTTTGCATTTGGATGCAATTAAACATAACAGACATGTAAATAATAGTAAAATAAAAAATGCATGACATACATTATGCAATGGCGTCCTGCTGCCAGGGGACAGAACCAGCAGCAGACATAAAATACAAGAATCCCTCACGCACAGTGGCACCATTGGTGGTGCCCCTACTGGCACTCCATTTTGCACCTTCTAGATCGTGCATGAGGGAATCTTCAAAAAGATATCCATCAAAAATTCTGACAAAATTATGAAGCACACATGCTGCTTTTACTACAGATATTGCATTCTCAAGTTTTAAATTAATAGGTGTATGTAGCAAACTCCACTTGTTTGCTAAAATGCCAAATGAACATTCTACCACTCATCTTGCCCTCGTTAACCGGTAATTGAAGATTTGCTTCTCTTCACTCAGACACCTATTAGAATAAGGCCTTAATAGATGCTCACTGAGAGCAAAGGCCTCATCCCCAACATACACAAATAGCATTGGCGACCCATTTGTTCCTGGCAATGGACATTCCTGTGGCAGGTCCAGACCATTTTCCCTCAACGTTCTTCCAAAAGATGATCTTTGGAAAATACTGGAGTCTGAGCTGCTGCCATATGATCCTATATCTATATATCTAAAACAATAATTGGCATCAGCCACTGCTAGTAATACAAAAGAAAAATATTTTTTGTAGTTAAAGTATTTGGTTCTACTGTCGATGGGCATCACTACCCTCATATGTTTTCCGTCAATTGCCCCAAGACAATTCGGGAAATTCCATCGATCCCAGAAAACTTTCGCTATCTTGCACCAATCTTCGCAAGTGGGCTTCTGCAGGACCAAATCCCTAAGGACATTCCAGATGTCTCTGCAGGTATCATGGACAATATTGCTGACAGTAGTTTTGCCAACCAAAAATTCATAATGCAAACTTGCAAAGGAATGTCCAGTTGCCAGGTACCTAAAATGGAATAGTAAATACAGTTTATTATAATGATACATATTAACAATAAACTACTTCGATATTAGATCAAAAAATGAGCTTGGAAGGAGGTGCCTGAGGAAGGAAGAAGAGGAGCAGGATAAAGACACTGGTGATGTAGAGGGAAAATTAATATTGGAAAAATAATTTCATCCACAATAACATGCTAGGAATTATTATTTCACTTCATGTAAAGAGGATGAAAGAATGATGTGGATATCCAAATGCCACATATGAGGTAAGAAGAAGAAAAAGTAGGTATGAACAGTTACCTTAATGTTATAATCAGTCTTTCAACAGCTGGAATACTCCTTCGGAAACTGGTGTTTTGTCGCTCTAGATGGCTAGAGAACAAAGCCAACAATTCATCAAAACTGTAAATATAAAATGTATGGCTATTATCTACATTTACCATGTAAAAAAAAAAAAATTTAAAATCTAGTTCCATTTTTTAAACAATTTGATCAAGTTAAAGTTAACACTTCTAGCTATTCAAAGCTAAAATTTGGAAAAAGAGTCATACTGACCAGGCATATACACATTTTCATAAATATATCTTGGAGCATTTGCAAGTTGACATAAAAAAATTATCTCACCTTCTAATTGACATCCGTGTGTAGTTGAAGAATTTGTCTTCATGAGCATGGAGGTCATTGTAAAGGACCCCAAACTGGCCTCCCCCTTCCCTTTGGGCGATGATGGGATGGATCCAAAATCTATGCCTTCTCCTCCTCCGGTTATCCTCTTCTTCTTCATCTATTAATGCTGCTACAGCAGCCATAATGACTGCTGACCCAACATATTGCATAGCCAACATGTTTGCTAACCAACATACAACATGTGACAATGAAACAGGAAGGGGAAATAACTAAGCAGGATAAGGAATTACATCACTCTGACTAAATTGCAGAACATCAAAGTTGCACAAAGTCGTTTTTAAAGTCGCATCAAATCGCAACATAAATCACATTGTAAAGTCGCAGTGTAAGTCGCGTGACTTTGGGGACGCAATAGTGGAAACATAGCCTAAATGAAAATATGTAAAAATTGTATTGTTGGGTTTCAGATACACTTTAAATAGAACTCAGGTTAGCAAGAGCAGGGGTCATCAAACTTTGACTCATTTGTAGATAAACAAACTCAATATTTGTCAGACTCTTGTTTTGTTGAAATGTTAGAAAGTTAGGAAACAGATTCTTAAATACAATATGTCAATGAATCTATTCATTTGACAATGCAAACTAAATTTTCCACGACATTCTTAAAGAACAGGCTTTTTGGGCACCAAGTATACTATTTTGTATTTGTTTCAAATTATAATTAAAATGACCCCTAGTTAATTAACCTCTGTTCTCTACCATTCTAAAATTTGATACATTCAATTTGTGATTAACTATGCTAGACTCCACCTCACAAAATTTTATTTGTTGATTTTTATTGCTATACTGACTGATCACAATACATCTATTAAAATAGCTCATCCATTTTGGTAACATCTGTTTTTTAAATGATGAGAAGCTCCAGTCTTCAGGTTTGTGTTACTGTTGGCTGCAGATCATTTCAGGGCAAGGTCAAATATTTAGCAAAAGTAATTAGTTTTTTTAAAATACAGCAGTTTCACCAGTCATTATGATGGATTTTTTTGAAAATAGCAAATATACACTTTTTTTTAATCATGTGTAGGATATTTTAAATTCTGGAAACTCCCTTAATTCAAAGAATGCATGAATGAATGTATGAAATTGACAGAAGTTTACTAAGACAAGTTGAAAATTACCCACTATAAGTCACTAGTAAGCAAATGGAGAAAGGCAAACAAACCTGAACAGATTGCCCCTGATCATCCTGGCTGTTTTTTGCTGTTAATAATGTTTTAAAGCAGACCTATCTGTAAGAGGCAATAACAAAATATTTAGTGTAGCGCTACCCTCGCTATACTCACTTTACAGAAAAGGCTTTCAATAATCAAGTGATATAAAAATAATGGTTAAAAAAATGCAAATATTACTAACAAAACAGCACTGTGAAAACTAAGGCAAAATCATAATTAATACAAGTGTGTAAAGCCTCGTACACATGGTATGAAAATCAGAAGGGGATTGTCATTTGACAGGCTGTTGTCTGAAGTTCTTACCGTTAGTATGCTCCTTTCAGCAATTGTTTTCCAATTTTCAGCCAACAAATGCTGGATGACAGGCTAGTAAATTTTTGTCAAATGACAGCTCCACATCAGATTTTGGGATGTCAGTACACAAATCCGTCACACAAAAGTTGAAAGTACAAACACACATGCTCTGAATCATTAATGACCAAACACGAAATTAGAAGTAGGGGCCCAAAGGGTGGCACTCAAGAGCTGAAATTCCTCGTAGTACATCACTATGTTTGTGTTTGTGGCACGACAAGTTGTGTAACGTTAGTATGCAAGACAAGATCCTGGCACACGCCCTTTTGACAAAAATCAGATGCTTGGTTGTCCAACAATCGTACTGTGTGTACGAGGTTTTAGAGGTTAAAGATCACCTTTGCAAAAAAAAAGAATAAATACACATCACACATCTTTTTTCAGGTAAAAAAATGTGCATTTATTTTTTTTTACTAGGAGCTTGCAAAGCATTGCATCTGTGATCAGCAGATCACGGTGTACAATCTCAGGTTCTTGCAAACTGTCTGTGTATTTGTCTGGTTGTACTTTGTACAGGCAGGCACTTACCCACTGACAGAAAGCATCAATGAACTACCTAGAGCGCTCAACAGCACCCTGGGGGTTCAATGAGAATTACAAGCCATCAGCCACAAAGGCTGATGGTACTCTTCTAATGAATGATGCAGCCAGCTGGGCGGAGTCCTGCACTGCCACATTTTTTTAAATTGTGACAGCGGGTGCTGGGAGAGGATCCCCAGCCTGCTGTCACAGTGGTGGATGGGGAGGTGCAGGGGCTGCTGCAACAGTAACATGTTACACCTGGAATACGACTGTAACATGTTACAAAATGTGAGTTTATCCTTTAGCCCAATGGTTCTCAACTCCTGTCCTCAGGACCCGGGTTTGCATGCTAACTGAAATACACCACAGGTGATATCATTTGCTGGTCAGTGATTGCAGTATTCTAGTCTGCATCTCCCCAAGGGAATTATTAAAATCTGGCCTGTTAGTGGGTCCTGAGGACAGGAGTTGAGAACCACTGCTTTAGCCCCTGCTTACACCAAATCCGACTTTGAAATTGTGCAACTTCACTTGAAATTGCACGATTTCAAAGCCACATATCAGTGTGACTTCAAGTTCGACTTGGTTTACATCTGTACAACTTTATGCACAGATGTCTATGCAAGTTGCACCTGAAATCATCAAAGATAGTGCAGAAACTTCTTTTTCAAATCGGTGCAGCACAGCAAAGTTGGCGTTACACTGATTTGAACAGTTCCATTGCCGACAAAAGGGTGCACCTTGTCATACAATTTGGACTTGTCAAAACATATTACAAGTCACACTGGTGTGACTTAATGTGTAAAATACATCTCAAAGTTTACTAATGAAGTGTTAGGTAACTAAAGTTCTGTGAACATTCTAAAAATATCTGAGCACAACAAAATAATACAGTCCCAATCCAGGTGAGTCACCTTCTGAAGAAGTCCTGCTGAAGGACCATACAGGGGGGATTCTGTGATTTTAATGACAGCATTATGCTGGTTGCCTGGGGTCCATGATAGTAGTTGTGAGCTGTCCATTTGGTGCCATCCATTTGGTTCACATATATTGGATTGGTTTAACATGTACTTTTATCACTCTGCTTGTGAGTGTTTTTAATCTTTATTTTTGCTGATTAAAGCATTCAAAAAACATTATACAAGTTTTTTTTTCCTTCATATGGATGCCTTTGTGGTGGTGAGTATTATACAGAGGAATCTTTGTTCCGGAAAACCTAAAACAACTCTTCATCTGGTTGACTGAGCAGCATTTCATTCCTGTGGGGATCCAAGGGAGTTAGACCTCATTTCCTTATAGAGGTCATATTGTGAAGGTGAGCAGGTTGAAGTGACACTGGTGATTGGGCTGCACTTCAGGTCACAGTGTATAATTTAAAAGAGTACACATACCTCTATTATTTTGTTGTGCATGTATATTTGTGGATTGTGGATATGTATATATATATATATATATATATATATATAGGACTTTTTTTCAGGGGGAACTTGGTGGAACTCAATTCCACCACCTCTGTCTCAGACCCTTTGGTGCCTGCTCATCGCAATCACTTGTAAACACAGAAATCTGGTTTCTGTGTTTACAAGTGACAGCTCTGCACTCTGTATGTAATGCAACCCTGGTATTTAATGCCCCTTTAAGACCCTCCTACTGTTTTCGTGAAATTTGACTGACCACACCCACTATTTGATGTGATTTGGAGGGTGTGTCTAGGGGGAGGGGTTTTGTGGGGCCGTGGTTAAGTTCCAGCACCTATTGTTTGAGAAAAAAAGCCATATTAATATATATATATATGGAAGGGGAGGTGATGGGACTGGAGGAGGAGGACATGGTCCTCCTAGATGTGGGGCTGCAGTCATGAGGGTGGGGAGTGCTGTGTTTCTTCATCACTTCGTCTCAGCCAGATGGTAATCAGCACAGTGATAGATGATGGAGACCCCCTCCCCGCTCCTCCTCTTCACATTCATTTTCCTATAAAATATAGGAAAAAATACAGCGCTGTCAGAAAGGGTGATATGACATACAACAATTGATCTGCTGTCTATACCACAAATATAAAGCTGCGGTTGCGAAAATGTGAGATACCCACAAACAAAGATATTAAAATAATAAAAGAAACCGCGCTCAATGAACTTGAGTTGAAAGAAATGAAAGGTACATCAAATTAATGAGTCCATCTCAAAACATCCAAACAGTATCAGTTGTAGGAGATCACCATAGGACATAGATCTTCATCCCCAGCAAAAGTGACATCACACTCAAATTCACCATAGAAAATAGTGTTGGAGATAGGACAGTCCTTCACCTTCAAAATAACTGCCTCTTACCAGCTCCCTTGATCTCTGGTCAGGAGATCAAATGCGCCTTTTGGCTTATAACCCAGCCACAGTCACAGATCGGGATAGATATAACGTCAGAAACGGGTCCTCATATTGTCTTAAATGACCCCCAGGCAGCTTATCCAATGGCCAGTCATATAAAAGAGAAAGGGGCTCCCATAGTGTAAAAACGTATAAAACTTTATTTAAATAAAAAGTAATGCACTTACATGTAATCAAATTGGTTCATGCGACAGTGAATATATGAGCCGGCCGGCTCTCTCTATACAGATGCCTGTAGCATCCGGGACTGCGTGTAAGTGTTGTGGTGGCGTCAGCACGCCGCTCTCCCTACGTCGTTTCGTCAAACCTGACGTCGTCCAGGGGCACGGGCGGCGTGCTGATCACCACCAATTATATGCCAGTTAATTACAAAAGGAACCCCCCCACCAGCATTTATGGGGGGGGATGTGGGAGGTACATATGTGTTCTAATTCCCAGTCACATGTTTACATCATGTATAATTTAAAATATTTGGTAATATGAAGATTCACCTAATCAATACACGGGCCAAAGTGATTTGATACGCTTGAGCCTATTTTTGGCTTAACATAATCATCTAGACGGGCTTTTATCATGCCTGGTGCTTAATATTGTAAGCTCTATGTTACTTGGTAAAAAGTAATACAAAATTCCCTTTTTTATTTAAGCATTTTTTCTGTTTTTTTCCTCCTTTGTCTTTCCCTCCATGGTGGGAGGTTAGTGAAAGACCAAATATAATTTTATTTTAATGATTCTCTTTTTTTTTGAATTTCAATTGATGCATCTATGTGACTTTATGAATGGGATACAAAGGTTTAAGGCCATGCCATATAAAGTTGGGCCACTAGATGTCGCCACTTCGCTCTGCGAGTTATGTTTATGGAATATTAAGATTAATTAGTTTATATAAAATCGGAATGCACAGTCTTTTTGCATTGAAGACTGGGTACATAAGGAGCAATAGTACGGTATATTTTTTGACAAGGGAGGACATCGATTAACATCGGGATCTTTCCCTGCTTACATACTGGCACCTGCCCCATTGCAATATGGCGGCATTTGCATCATCCACTGCTCGGACCTCAGGACTGGGCGGTTCCTTTTGTAATTAACTGGCATATAATTGGTGGTGATCAGCACGCCGCCCGTGCCCCTGGACGACGTCAGGTTTGACGAAACGACGTAGGAAGAGCGGCGTGCTGACGCCACCACAACACTTACACGCAGTCCCGGATGCTACGGGCGTCTGTATAGAGAGAGCCGGCCGGCTCATATATTCACTGTCGCATGAACCAATTTGATTACATGTAAGTGCATTACTTTTTATTTGAATAAAGTTTTATACGTTTTTACACTATGGGAGCCCCTTTCTCTTTTATATGACTGGCCATTGGATAAGCTGCCTGGGGGTCATTTAAGACAATATGAGGACCCGTTTCTGACGTTATATCTATCCCGATCTGTGACTGTGGCTGGGTTATAAGCCAAAAGGCGCATTTGATCTCCTGACCAGAGATCAAGGGAGCTGGTAAGAGGCAGTTATTTTGAAGGTGAAGGACTGTCCTATCTCCAACACTATTTTCTATGGTGAATTTGAGTGTGATGTCACTTTTGCTGGGGATGAAGATCTATGTCCTATGGTGATCTCCTACAACTGATACTGTTTGGATGTTTTGAGATGGACTCATTAATTTGATGTACCTTTCATTTCTTTCAACTCAAGTTCATTGAGCGCGGTTTCTTTTATTATTTTAACATTCATTTTCCTAACTGCCAGAAATAGGTATCCGTAATTGGTATCGAGTATCAGTACATATCAGTACTAGCACTCATTCCTAAAAAAGTGGTATCAGTGCCTCCCTATATTTTACACATTAATACACTTGTTGAATATATTATGATTTTTATTTTGTTTTCACACAGTGCTGTTGTGTTTTTAGTGAGGGTAGCACTTCACTGAATATTTTGTTATTGGTATACACTGAGGTGGAGAGTTATCACTTCCAAGTGCCAGCTTACTTTCTGGTGTGATCGTGATAACTGCACAGATTAATATTTGTTATCTTATTCTATCTGTTAGATATGGTTGGAGACATGTGTTCCCCATGTTTGACTCAAAGTCCCAAAATGTTTCCTCTTATATAAAATTCTATCTGTTAGAGGATTTTACACAAGAAAGCAAAACTCTACCTTTATAAAGATGGCCGCCTCCACACAGAGACACAGTGCAGAAAAACGCATAGAAAAGATCAGCTGCAGGGACACTGCATGCCATATTTGTGACTAGTCTTTTGCCCTCTATTTTTTCCTTCTTTTTAATTCTGGGTATAGATTTCAAAAGTTCAGTTCCTTTTTAAATCTGCTTATAGTTATGCCTCACATCTGAAATCCAGGCAAGCAACCCAATGCAGAGATGAAACATATAGAAAAGCTGTTTACCTGTCAAATTATTTTTTTCTATCCATCTAGTCCTGAGATTTTCACAGCCTTTTCAAATAGTACAGTTATCCTGGAGACCTGACTTTCTTTCTGCTGATAATAAGTACTGAAAATAGATCTTGTCCCTGCCCCAGCCTGTGATTAAGCAGGGGAAAAAAAGTAGAAATCTGACGATTGTGTCTGTCTGTCACTCTGCAATCTCCTTCTATCAGCATGTTCTTTGCTATCACATGAGTGCTACAACACTCCTGATTAGCTTCCTTTGCTGCTTCTTCCGCTTCTAGCCTAAGCACCATTGTACAGGGGATTGTAAGAGGCTGACACCAAATCAGATTCAGGTAATTAAACTAGTTGCTTTTAAAATATACTGAATAATTTTTAATGAACACTAGAGATGGGCCAAACACTCCCCGGTTTGAAGGCTTATATGCAAGTTATTGGTCATAAAAAAGTATTGGGGCCCAGGTACTGCCCTGGAGGACATGTACCAATGCAATAAAAAAAAATAGTTTTTATGTTTTAATTATTTTTATTGAAGTTTAAGCAAAACAAACCAATTAAACAAGCAAACTCACAATTACACAGTATAGGAGAATAACGGGTTGTAACCTCAATGTTATACTGAGGTACCTATTGAAGATATATATGTACATATGCAGGTTATAATAGATGAAAGTCAACATTGTGAGCTCAAATGGGAAGGAAAGGATGGGAAACTGTTAAAAAGGGGATAGGGAAGGTAAGGGAAGCAATCATATTACAATATTACAGTATCAGTTTGAGTACCAATTACCATAGTTACTCTACTTTCAGTTTGGTTATCACACCAAAACCGGACAATAATGCCGCGTACACACGGTCTGACTTTGCAGCTACAAAAGTCGGACAGCCTGTCCGACATACTTCCGGCGTACCTTCGGCGGACTTGTGGCAGACTTTCTTACGAACGGACTTGCCCACACACGACCACACAAAAGTACGACAGCTTAGTACGCTGTGACGTACACCAAGTCCGACGAGACTATAAAACGGAAGTTCAATAGCCCGTACGACACCCTTTGGGCTCCTTCTGCTAATCTCGTGTTTATCTCGTGTTAGTAGAAGTTTGGTGAGAGACGATTCGCGCTTGTGAGACTCGTATTTTTCAGTTCGTTTTAACTGTTGTTCAGTCTGTGCTTGTGAGGTTTGTATCTGCTTTTCAGTGCGTTTGGTCAGTTGGCATTGAGAAATCTTTGTTTTATTGGCCGCTCGTTCCTGATTTTCAGGTCGTTCTTCACAGGCCTTGCTGTTCTTCAGTGCGTTCTGTTTAGTGCGTTCTGACCAGCCGACCGTTTTGAAGCCATGTTACCTGTACGTACTCGTCGTAGAGCTCGTGCATTGTATGTGCTTGGTGCTGTAGTTTATTCTTCAGCCCAAGACCAGTCCATGAACAGGGCGAGGAGGAGTTCATGGACCAAGAATTGGTTGCTTCAGCGTGACCAGTTCTGTCACATGCCTTTGCTCCGTGAGATCCGTGAGAATAATCCTGAGGATTTCAGGAACTTTCTCCGGATGACGGACCCCGTTTTTGACCGTTTGGTGGCTTTGCTGACCCCCTATATCAGCAGGCAGGATACCTGCATGAGGCAAGCCATCACTCCGGAGCAGAGGCTGGTCGCTACCTTGCGGTATTTGGCCACAGGGAGAAGCCTGCAGGACCTTAAGTTCTCGACAGGCATCTCCCCCCAGGCTCTGGGGATCATTATCCCAGAGACCTGTTCTGCCATCATACAGGTCCTGCAGAAGGACTATATTAAGGTAAGATATTTTTCTTTTATTAGCATCACATGTTCTTTTATGTAATCTTTGATAATGTAATGTATTTCTTGCTTCAAACACTACTTCCCATCATTGCAATATAGTGTGAATGTCCCCTTTTTATCCTCACACATGCTGGGATTTTTTCCTGTTATTTTTTGTCATGCATGTATAGTTTCCTTCAATAACCTTCCCAGCATGAAGTGATGGGAACATATCCACCTAGTCTACTCATTTTGAATGTATTTTGTTGGAGTGTATTTAGTGTGCTTATAATTAGCAATTAGCTAGATTTCACAACCCCCCCCCCCCACCTGAACTCACTCCAAATAGTGTGCTGCTAATTAGCAATTAGCTAGATTTCACACCCCCCCCCCCACCTGAACTCACTCCAAATAGTGTGCTGCTAATTAGCAATTAGCTAGATTTCACAACCCCCCCCCCCCACCTGAACTCACTCCAAATAGTGTGCTGCTAATTAGCAATTAGCTAGATTTCACAACCCCCCCCCCCACCTGAACTCACTCCAAATAGTGTGCTGCTAATTAGCAATTAGCTAGATTTCACAACCCCCCCCCACCAGAACTCACTCCAAATAGTGTGCTGCTAATTAGCAATTAGCTAGATTTCACAACCCCCCCACCCCCACCCTCGTTAAAATTTGCTTGAATGTTCTGTGGTGTTGATTTGTCTAAAGCAAATCTATGTTGCACTTTGCAAAATGCATGTGCACTCTACAAGTGCATTTGTTCCAGTGCTTTAGTAAATGAGCAGAAGCTCTGCTGATTTCCATCATCAAATCATATGCAAGCCTCAAAGTGTTTTCATTAATTGCCCTTGCATGTGATTGTGTACTCCTTGCAACATAAATGCCTTTTGACATTACCTCATTTACTGTAAGCTGGTTAGCAACTGCACCTGCAGAGTGCGACAACTGCAGTCTTGTAGCCTTTGTTAGTCCCTAAATTCCTGCGTGTCGTTAAAGTAATTTTTTTTAGGGATTTCACAACCCCCTAAAATGTAATCAATGTTCTATCAGAGGGGGTGAGCAATCTGATAAGTGTGCCTTTTTCCATATTAGTTATTCCAGAAGAATTAAATTATTGAATGTTATACTGATGCTGGGGAATAATGTTTTTAATTGTCTAATTTTCTTGCAATGTTAGCTTCCAAATTAATTGATTTTGGTTTTCTTGTTTGATTCCCCAGTTTCCTTCAACGCCACAGGAATGGCAGACTGTGGCATCCCATTTTGCCAGCCGTTGGGACTTTCCCAATTGTGGAGGGGCTATAGATGGGAAACATGTCCACATTGTGCCACCACCCCATTCGGGGTCATATTATTTTAATTATAAGGGGTTCCACAGTATTGTTTTAATGGCGGTGGTGTCGGCACACTATGATTTTTTATATGTGGACGTGGGGAAGAATGGCCGGATGTCGGATGGAGGAGTATTTGCCCAGACGGAGTTCTGCCAG